>VZQC01012068.1:670039-1302547 GCA_009823505.1 Rhizomys pruinosus
GAGGAGAAGGCAGGCAGATCCTTTGTGAGTTCAAGGGCATGCCTGGTCCACAGATGGAGTCCAAGCCAAGCTGGGGCTCAGGGAAGGACCCGTCTTGAAAAGAACCATAATAAAAAAAAAAAATGTACGGTCTGAGATCCCCCTGTTTCTTCCATGCTTTCCACCGCAAGCTCTTTTACTGACAGTTTTCCCTAGTCTTCCGATCATTTCCTTTTTTATTTATCTATTATATTTTTTTTGTTAAGATTATGTTACTAATCAACATCTAGACCGTGTTACAACCCCCCCACCCCACCAGAGCTCATGCATTCTGCCAAAAATGCTTTTCATCTCTTTCTCAGTCTTTCTCAAAATTCTCCATGTGGAAGTTGACTGTTTTGAGCAGAAGTTCACCATTTCAGTCAGTTCTTTGATGCAGTCCTTTCTGTTGTTTTTGTTGTTGTTGTTGTTGTTCCTAATATGCATCACTCCCAACTATTTGAGCAATAGCTCAAAGGGTCATGCATAAAAAATACTTACAATTAGGTAATTGTCACAAGCATCCACAGATGAGGAATTCTATTCATCCTTTGTTTATCTGGGATTGTGTTACTTCACTCAGCATGATATCTTCTAGCTACAGCTATTTACCTGCAAAGCTCATGATGTCATCTTTCTTTATTGCTGCATAGAACTCCATTTTGTAGATGTACCACATTTTCTCTATCCACTCATCAGTTGAGAGGCATTTGGGTTGGTTCCAGATCCTTGCTATTGTGAAGAGAGCTGAAATAAACATGGCTGTGCATGTATCTCTGTGGTAGGATGAGTCTTGTGGGTACATGTCCAGGAGTGGTATGGCTGGGTCAGGTGGCAAGTTCATTCCAAGGCTTCCAAAGGTTCTCCACACTGCTTTCCATAGTGCCTGTACAAGTTTACATTCCCACCAGCAGTGAATGAGTGTTCACCTTTCACCAAAACCTCTCCAGCACTTGATATCATTTGTTTTCTTGATCTTAGCCAGTCTTGATGGAGTAAGATGATATCTTAAACTGGTTTTGATTTGCATTTCCTTAATTATAAGGGACGTTGACTACTCCTGAAGATGTTTCTCAGCCATCTCTAATTCCTTACTTGTGAAGTCTCTGTTCAGCTCTTTGCTCCATCTATTGAGTGGGTCATTTGTTTTCTTTCTTCTTTGATTTTTGAGTAGTTTATATATTCTGGAAATCATTTGCAAATGTTTCTGTGGTGAAGGTTTCCCCCCACTCTGTGGGATTTCTCTTCACTTCCTTGATTATTTCTTTTAATGTACAGAAGATTTTGAGTTTAATGAGGTCCTGTTTGCCAATTGTCGACCTTAATTCTTGGGTGGCTGCTGTCTGATTTAGGAAGTCTTTTCCTATGCCTATGTCTTGTTGCCAACGTTTTCTACTATTGCCATCATAGTTTGTGGTTTCATGTTGAGTTCTTTAATCCATCTGGAGTTGACTTTTGTACAGCGCAATAGTAGGGGTTTACTTTCACTCTTCTACAAGTGGTGATGCAGTTTTGCCAACACCACTTGCTGAAGATGCTGTCTTTTCTCCAGTGTGTCTTCTTGGCCCCTTGTCAAATATGAGATGGCTGAAATTGTATTTTATTCCATTGGTCAACGGGTCTGTTTTTGTGCCAGTACCAGGCTGTTTATATGACTTTGAAATATCTTATACAGATCCCCCCTGTGTTGCTCTTTTCACTCAGGATTGTTTTGGCTATTCAGGGTGGTCTTTTGATTTTCCAAATGAAATTAAGGACTTTTTTTCCAAGCCTGTTAAGAACCCCTTGGGGATTTTAATTGGGATTGCATTAAATCTATACAAGTGTTTGGGTAGAATGGACATTTTTACTATATTAATTTTCCTAATCCCTGAGCGTGGGAGGTTTTTCCATCTTCTGATGTCTTCTTCAATTTCTTTCTTTAAGGGTTTAAAATTTTTGTTGTAGAGATCTTTGGTGTCTTTGGTTAGGTTTGTTCCTAGGTATTTTATAGTTTTTGAGGCTATTATGAGTGGGAAGGTCTGCTTTAATTTCATCCTCTGTTGCTTGTTGTTGCTGTAAAAAAAGGCTACTAATTTTTTTAGGTTAATTTTGTGTCCTGCCACTTTGCTGAAGCTGTTAATCATTTCTAGGAATTTTCTGCTGGAGTTTTGAGCATCCCTTAAGTAAACAATCATATCATCAGCAAATAGGGATAGCTTGACTTCCTCTTTTCCAATTAGTACTCCTTTAATTTCCCTTTCTTGCCTTATTGCCCTAGCAAGTGTTTCAAGCACTATGTTGAAGAGGAGTGGTGACAGGGGGCAGCCTTGCCGAGTTCCTACCTTTAAAGGGAATTTTTCTGTCATTTCCCCATTTAGGATGATATTGGCTGTGGGTTCCCTGTATATGGATTTGATTAAATTGAGGAATGATCACTCCAGTCCAATTCCCTCTATGACTTGAGGCATGAAGGGATGCTGGACTTGGTCAAAGGTTTTTCTGCATCAATTGTGATGATGATGATGTGGTTTTTGTCTTTCATTCTATTTATATGCTTGATGATATTTATTGATTTTCATATGGTGAACCATCCCTGCATCTCTGCTATGAATCCAACTTGGTCAAGATGGATGATCTTCTTGATGTGGGTCTGTATGTGATTTACCAGTATCCTGTTTAGAATTTTGGCATCTGTGTTCATTAGGGAGATGGGTCTATAGTTTTCCTTTCTGGTTGTATCTTTGCCTGGTTTTGGTAATAGAGTGATGCTGGCTTCATAGAAGGAATTTGGGAGAATTCCCTCTGTTTGTATCCTTCTAAACAATTTCAGTAATAATGGTTGTAAGTCTTTTTGAAATGTGTTATAGAATTCTGTCATGAAACCATCTGGGTCTGGGCTTTTTTTAGTTGGGAGGTTTCTTATTACATCTTCAATTTCTTCATATATTATGGGTCTGTTTAATCTCTGGATCTCTTCTTGGTTGAGCTTTGGTGATTCCCAGGATTTCAGATATTCATCCATTTCTTCTAGGTTTTCAAAGTTGGTTTGAATATCTTCTAGGTTTTTTGCAGTATTCCTGTATGATTTTCTGGATCTTTCCTTACCTCTTGTGATATTTCCCTTTTCATCACAGATTGTATTGATTTGGTGTTGTTCCTTCTTTCTTTTGGTTAACTGGGCTAGAGGTATGTCTGTCTTATTTATTCTTTCAAAGAACCAACTTTTGGATTCAATGATTTTTTTGTATTGTTTTCTTTATTTATATTTCATTGATTTCTGCTCTGATTTTTGTTATTTCTTCCGGTCTGTTGCGTTTAGGGTTCATCTGTTGTTGACTCTCCAGTGCTTTTACCTGCAGTGTTAGATCGTTCACTTGTGCTCTTTCTGTTTTTCTAATGTAGGCACCCAGGGCTATAAACTTCCCTTTTAGGACTGATTTTAAGGTATCCCATAGGTTTTATTGTGTTTTATTATCATTGATATTCAGTTCCAGAAATGCTTTAATTTCTTCCTTCATCTCTTCCTTGACTCTTTCATTATTCAAGAGTGTGTTGTTTGTCTCCATGTATTCTTGTAGATAGTAGGGCTTATCCTGGTGTTGGTATTGAGCTTTATTGCACTGTCATCTGATAGAGTGCATGAAATTATTTCAATCATTTTGTATTTGTGGAGGTTTCTTCTGTGTCCAATATGTTTTTGATTTTGGAGAATGTTCTATGGGGTGCTGAGTAGAAAGTGTATTCTCTGGTATTAGGTATTTGGTAGATGTTTGTGAGGTCCATTTGGTGTATCATATCTTTCAGTTTAGATATCTCTCTGTTTATTCTTTGTCCTGTTGACCTGTCCAAAGGGCTCAGTGGGGTATTGAAGTCCCCTGCTATGACTGTACTGGGGTTAGTCTGTGATTTGTGGTCCTGGAGAATTGTCTTTATAAAGTTTGATACACCAGAGTTTGGTGCATATATATTCATAATTGTGAAATCTTCTTGGTGAGTTCCTTTGATAAAAATGTAATGGCCTTCTTTGTTCTGATTTCTTTTACTTTGAAGTCTATTTTGTCTGATATTAAAATAACAACACCTGCTTTCTTTTTGGTACCATTTGCTTGGAATAACTTTTTCCAACCTTTCACTTAAGGTGGTGCCTCTCCTTGAAGGTAAGATGTGTTTCTTGTAGACAGCATATTGATGGGCTCTGTTTCCTAATCCTATCTCCCAGTCTAGATCTTTTGATTAGGGAATTTATTACATTAATATTTAAAGTTATGATAGTTAGGTTTCTGATATTCCCTTTTGCCTTATTATCCATTTGCAGTTTTGGTTTAGTTTTCTACTGCTGCACCTATGCTTTTATTGATTTCTCTTTCTAGGTGCCTGGGGATGGTTGCTACTTTCTTCTGTCCTTTTAATTGCTTCAAGTATTCTGTGAATGATTGCTTTTCTGGACATGTATTCTTTCTTCTTGTTTATGTCATGGAAGGTTTTTCTCTCTCCTTCAACTATAATCGACATTTTTGCTGGGTATAGTAACCTGGGTTCGAATCTATTGTTCTTTAACACTGGTATTGCTTTGCTCCACGTTCCTCTTGCTTTCATAGTTTGCACTGAGAAGTCAGTCGTAATTCTGATATGTTTCCCCTTACAGGTCCTTTGTTTTTCTCTTGTGTCTTTAAGAATTCTGTCTTTGTTTTGGGTATCTAGTGTTTTAACTATGATGTGTCATGGAGAGTTTCTTTTCTGGTCTTGTCTGTTTGGAGTTCTATGTGCTTCTTGTATTGGTTTGTCCTTTTTTAGTTTGGGAAAATTTTCATCTATTATTCTGTTGAAGATCTGATCAATACCATTCTCTTGGGATTCTTCTCCTTCCTCTATGCCTATAATGTGGAGGTTTGATCTTTTCATAGTGTCCAACATTTCCTGTTTGTTCCACTTTTGTGTATTTTTATTTTTTTTCATAATCTTTACTTGAGGTTTTTTTGTTGTTCTGGGTTATCTTCCAGGTCTGATATTCTTTGTTCTGCTTCCTCCATTTTGCTTCTGAGGCTTTTTCCATTCCTTTCCTCTTGATTGGATCAGTGTTTCATTTCCTTTTTTACTTCCTCTTCTGATTTCTTTATGATTTCTACTTCCTTATTGAGCTTCTCAATCTCTTCCTGTAGCTCTTTTTTTTGCTGGTTGGTTTCCTTATCTTTTTCAGCATGGGATTTTTTCAGTGTTTCTATTTCCTTCTGGAGTTTGTCATTCTCTCTCTCTAGGTCCTTCTTGAGTTCTTCATTCTATTTTCTTAGTTCTTTAATTTGCTCTTTGTAATCTTGTAGTTCTTTAAGTATGTCCACAATTGTGATTCTGATATCTGTGTCCTGGGCCATCCCCAAGGGGATCCCACTGTAGGAATCTTCCATAGGGTTTGTAGAGCTTGGTGCAGGATTATCCTGCCCCTTTCCCATGTTGTCTCTTCTTCGTGTTCCTGGCATATGGGCTTCTCCTTGCCTGTATTCCAATGTGAATCCCAAATACCTCTTTACTGTTTTGAAGGCTTGCTTTGCTTGCCTCCTTCAGATGCCTACCTTGTTTGTTTGATTGATTTGTTTCTCTTATTTACTCCTTGCTTATGGAGTGTTGACTTCTCTAAGCTCTAGACTTTCTATTGGAAGTCCAACTCATTCTTCCCTTTCTGTCTGTTCTAAGGTTCTCCAAAGAATCCATTTGGACACTCCTTCCTTCACTAATCCCAGTTGGTGGGGGGGGGGTTGTTCCTGTGCTTCATGTGGTCTTGGGAGATCTCTGATCTCAAGACTCACACAAACCTACCTTTTATACCAGCTGGGAAGATAACTAAACCCCCACAGACACACGAGCCAATCAGACCAAAGATCAACAAAGACAATGAAATCCAATCAAACCATCAGCCTGGCTGAAACACCCACCTCTTACCTATGCTTCAGGTTGTCTTGGGAGATCTCTGATCTCAAGATTCAGTTTGAAGAAAAACTGAAGAAGTTTTCTACAAGAATCATGACCCTCAGACTCTAACAGAGGGAATTTTTTTAAAGAAAAATTGTGGTAATGGGGAATAGATGATAATTGGAGGACAGATGGGCGAAAGGGTTTTATTTGTTCCAAACACTTCATACATACATACATACATATATATTTTTTTTCAAAAATAGAAAAATATAAAAGAAAAAGCACCCCAAACCAACAATGAATACAAAATGAGTTTAAATCTAGAATTTGCTACAAATTAATTTAAGTAGTTTTAAAAATGTCAATAAATGTAATATAATTTTACATTATAAAAATACTTTCTCACTTAAATATTATGATAAACTTTCAAGAATCTTTCTTCGGTTAATTCTATATCTTAAATGAGGAATCATTTGCTTTGACATAAAAAAATATTTGGAATACTCGGCATGGTGGTGCACACCTTTAATCCCAGCATCTGGAAGGCAGAGGCAGGCATATCTCTCTGAGATCAAGGCCAGTGTGGTCTACATAGTGAGTTCCGGGCCATATATGAAATCAAGGAGCCCTTATCTCAACAAAACAAAACAAAACTTGGAAATAAACATTATTCTTATGTTAAAAACATAGCACATTAATATTTTTAATTGGAATAGTGAAATTTTAAATAGTAAAATGCATATTATAGTTTACTTTGATAATGAAATCAAAATTAATGAAATAATTAAATACCATTCAATTTCTTTTTTTTTTTTTTTTTTTTTTTTTTTTATTAAAATCGATGGCCTTTTTATTTTTTATTTTTTTTTATTTTTTTGTTTTTAATATTTTTAATAAATTCATGAATTTTATTGCTGGCTTTGGTTCATTTCCTTAACCTTTTTCCCAATTCAGTTTCAGGCTTATTTCCCTTTGCCTTCCCCACACCCCACCCAACCCCCACCACCAGTCGCCCAGATCATGCATTATGCCAGATGTCCTGCATCTTCTCTCTTTTTTTTTTTTTTTTCATTTTAGCTATAATTGATAATCATGAGTACAAGCCATCCTGCATGTTAAAACCTATCTCTATCTCAGGCTGTTGTGTCCAACACCTAGCCCCCCTCCCCACCATCCCAGTGTGGGGGTGACGGTTTGTTTGTTCAATCAAGTTGTCAAATGAAGTGTCCAGGACTACAATTTGTTTGTCATTCACCATTACCCCATCGCAGCCCTTAAAATCTACCACGCCCCCCTCTTCCGCAGGTTGTTCCCTAGCTTCGAGAAAGGGGCACAGGTGGAGCAAGAGGTAAAACAGTTCCACTTTCTCTGGAGCTGTTGACTGTGACTCTGGTCCAGTTTCTGGCTGTTCCCTTTCATGGCTGACAGTTTTCCAGGAATAACCCTTTCTGATCCTACTAATGAACAACAGCAAATTAGATATATAGGTATTAAGCAGGACTAATGGATTATGGTAGGTTTACTTTAGCATTAGACACACTGTTTGGATGATATGTATGCATGAATTACAATTTTCCCCCCATTTAAATATGACAGTGGTCTTAAACTGTGGCTTATAACTTATCTCCTGGACCTGTAGAGGATGTAAGTTGTGGCAATCAACCATGGGTTATTTCCCTCCAAGTGGGAGAGCCATTATAGCCAATAAATTTGGGATTATAAGGACATGGCTGCCTCTGCGCACAGTATCTCCAGGCAGGTGAGTGTAGTCTGGTGCTGACGGTGAGTTTTCCTTGACTCAGGGGGACCCATATTTGCTTTATTGGTTTTAGTGGCCTTGGTAAACAACTCTCTGGCATTCCAGAGGCCATCTGTACACTGTGCAGTGTGGTCTCAATACATCCCTCCGTGTTGAAATCAGGTCTTCGGCAGCAGGGTCTTATTGCCTCTCCTCCTGTAGGTACCCAACTAGAGGCAAGGAGCCCTTACCTTTTTGTGGGGCCTTGGATCCCCTGGCCAACATTCCACCTGGTTAGAACAATCCATTGCTGATGTCAGAGCTACATTATTAATATATTTTAGCCTGAGTGATAGCCTAGACTTTAGTTTATATTTGGTTTCTGAACACGAGGAGTAGTCCTTCCAAAGTTCCCATGTCTAGTAGTCAATTAAAGAAAAGCAGATTACAACTTTTTATAAGATATCACCTCTAAAATCAGTTGTCTCCAATTTACATGTTGGGGAGTGACCTCATCATTGTTCATGATTTCTCCTTGTTTCTTATTTGGTGGTAGGCAAGGAAGTCTCCTCATATCAGAACCTTTGTGGGCACCTAGAAGGTAAGTTTATTAGGACTCATTATATAACTAGTTGTTTCAGTAGGATCCACAGATGGGTTCGATGTTTTGCGCAATCTGAGGCTTTTTTCGTTTTCTCCTGTTGAATGTGTCAGACGGGGTCAGCTTTCCGTGCCACTTTTGCTGCATCCCTACAAATGACAACTGTATCTTTTCTTTCTCAGCCGTTAAGTTGGTGACGTTTTGTCCTATGTGGAACAAACAATCTTTTTTCCCATAGTTTTAGTTTGATAAGATTTGAATTGCAGGGGTTTGATGAAAATGTTTCATGTCTTTCTGTATGCCCCCCCCCCTTTTTTTTTTTTATGCGTTATGAGTCTCCAGAAGACAGTTTTATAATAATACTATAGGGTGAAGCAAGGCATCAGATTTCTATCAAATTTCACCCCCATGTTGTTTGGGGTGACTATATATGAATAACTTGGGAAAGCAAACTTAATTTTTACATTAAATATCTTAAAGAGCGTGTCTACAAGTGATACTGTACAACAGAGAAATTAGTAGAGAACATTTGTATGTGTCAATCCCAAAGTTCTTGCTTTACGATTTTATGTAAAGCAAATGGTGGGAACAGCGAATTATATACTCCAAATTTAATTCATGATGCAATTTGTAACATTATAGATTCTGTAAACCAAATGTTGTAATATACACATGTTTACTTTACTATTTACTAAGTACTAAAACCACCGTGTGTCCTGTAGACAGTGTCTAGGGACAACTGGGTACTTGCTGAGCTCACGTCAATTAAGTCGGGATTGCCTTAATCGAATATACATCCCGTGTCCCTCTCCACCCATCCCCCCCTTTCCAATTCACCATTCTCGTCCATTTGATGCGTCTTTTTTTCTTTATTTTTTATTTGTCTTCCAGGACCAATATTTAATTCTGGTGGTGTTTGGTACTAGCATCACACTATGAGGGACACCATTACAGTCAAATTTGTTTTTTCTGGGATCGTGTTTACTTCAACTTAACATAACGTCTTCAGCTCCATCCATTTACTGCAAATTTCATGATGTTTCTCCTCGTTAACTGCTGCATAGTATTCCATTGTACATATGTACCACATTTTCTCATCAACTAGCGTCGTTAAGGGCGTAACTGGGCCGTGTTCCAGCTTTTTGCTATTGTTGAACAAGCTGCAATAAAAAATATAGCTGTGCATGTATCTGCAGATAAGTTGTGTCTTGTGGGGTATATACCCCGGGGTAAGTGGTATGACTGGGCAAATGAAGGCATCATTTTGGTCTTTTAAGGGTTCTCCACACTGCTTTTCTCATATGGGCTGTACAAGGGTTTTCATTCCACCAGAAAATGAGGTTTCCCCTTTCCCCACAAACCTCTCAGCACTTGGTGCATTCATGTTCCTATCCTGCCTAGCCAGTTATGTGAGTAATGGAGTCGGTATCGCGAGAGTGGTTTAATTGCATCTTCTATTATCAGAGATGTTGAACACTCATAGATGTTTCTCGGCCATCTCTAACTCCTCCTCTGTGAAGTCCTCATATTCAGATCTTTGCTCCATCTTTTGAATGATTCCATTTTGTTTCTTTTTCTTTGTGTTTTGAAGTAGCTTGTATACTCTGCGAAATTAAATGCTTTTTGTCAGATGTTATCTGCTGTGAGGTTTCCTCCCACTTGTGGGTCTTCTCCTTCTCCTACTTCCTTTATTCTAGTTCCTTTGATGTACAGGCAGCTTTTGAGTTTAATGATTGGTCCCATTTTGTCAATTGTCGATCTTATTTCTTGCAGCTCCTTCTGATTTAGGAAGTCTTTTCCTACACACCTATGTCTTGTATCGCTGCCAACTTCTCTCTATCCACTCCAGAGTTTTGGGGTTTCAACGTTTAGGGTCTTTTGATCCATCTGGGAGTTGAACCTTGTTTCCAAGGGGTGAGAGGTAGGGGTTAATTTACATTCTTCTACCACATGGTGATCACAGTGTTTGCCAAGCACCACTTGCCTGGAAGATGCTGTCGTTCCTCTCCATTGTGTCTTCTTTGGCCCCCTTGTCAATATGAGGTGGCTGAGAATTGTATGATCTCAGGTTTGGATCTTCAGTTTTATTCCATTGGTCAAACTGGTCTGCTTTTGTTTTGCCAGTACCAGGCTGTTCTTTATGACATTAGCCATAGTATAATTTTGATGTCTGGTATAGCGGATCCCCCCTGATTGCTTTTTCACTCAGGGTTTCGTTGGGCTATTCGGGGTTTTGGTTTTTCAATGCAATTGCGGATTTTGTTTTTCCAGCCTGTGAGAAAAACGCTTGGGGATTCTGATTGGGTCGCATTTAAATCTGTACACTAGTTTGAGTAGGATGGACCTTTTTAACTATATTTATTTTCCAATCCATGAGCATGGGACTCAGGTTGTCCATCTTCTGATGTCTTCCTCAATTTCCTTTTTCATCAGGGTTTAATTTTTTTGTAAAGAGATCCTTGGTGTCTTTGGTTAGGTTTGTTCCTAGGTATTTTATTGTTTTTGAGGCTATTGTGAGTGGGAAGGTCTCCTTGTAGTCCTTCTTCAATTGCTTGTTGTTGGTGTACAGAAAGGCTACTGATTTTTCTAGGTTTATTTTGTATCCTGCCACTTTACCAAAGCTCTTAATCGTTTCTAGGAGTTTTCTGGTGGAGTTCTTAAGAGAAATTTGATGTATAGACAGTGGGAGGCATGATTAAAACAGGGCATTTTAATAGTTATTTTATATATAATTTTTCTGGTTCAAAACATCTGAAAATCTATAGGTTAATTGTAAAATTCATTGTGGATTCACAATTTAACAATAAGTTTGTGTGCAGGTGAAAAGACATTTAACTTTACATTCCTTAATTACATAGCATTTGATGTCTATTTTGATGTAATTTTAAAAGAGAAATTTATTCTTTCTCATAAAACTTAGGACTGGGGGGGGGAGCTGGAGAGATAGCCTAGGGGTTAAGAGCACCTACTGCTCTTGCAGAGGACCCTGGTTCGATCCCCAGCACCCACATGGCGTCTGAGAACCGTCTGTAACTCCAATTCCAGGAGAACTCCAGTTCCAGGGGAATCCTAGACCCTCTTCTGACCTCCGTGGCATTGCACGACATGGGTGCACAGACCTACATGCAGACAGTACACTCATACACATACAAAAATAAATAAAATTAAAAAAAAACTTAGGACTGAGGAACATAGAGACATAAATCTTGAGCTATATTTATAGTGATATCAATCAATGTGGTATTAATTTTACTAACAAATTACCCACCTTCTTTTATGTATATGAATTTGGTGCTAGGATCACCAAGAGAGGGAAACCATATGTCGTTTGTTTTTCTGAGACTGTGTTACTTCACTTAGCATAATGGATTCTAATTCAAACCATTTACTTGAAAATTTCATGCTATTGTCTTTTTTTTTTTTTTTTTTTACTTTACTGCTACATAGAACTCCATTGTGTAAATATACCACATTTTCCTTATCCACTTACTAGTTTAGGGACACTCAGTTGCTTCCAGCTCTTCACTATTGTAAAAAAAAGCTGGAATAAACATGGTTGTGCAAGTATCTCCCCAATAGAATGAATACTTTGGGTATATAACTAGGAGTGGTGTGACTGGATCAAATGATAGGTTAATTTTTAGTCTTTTTAAGAGTTGTTCACAATATACTTATATAAACATCATATATGTACCAGAATTATGTCCTTTGGGAATAAACGGTAGGCTAACTCTGAAATATGCTTAGGAATTCACATTTCCATTTAATTTTATATTACTCTATAATATGAATGCATACCTTCCATCCATATACATTAAATACCATATCTAAAAATAAGTGGTAAGTTAATTCTAGTGCCCATTAATAGACTCACATTATAAGAGTACAATAGCTTTCAGATAGAAAGAAATATAGCAATAGCATTGCTCTGTTTGCATTTCAACTAGGGCAATACAAATGGGAGGCAAGAGTTACAACATAAGGACTGGGTCAAAAAATGGATTGAAACAGTGAAATTCTGCCCAAAACAATAAGCCTCTGCAGAGAAAAATTTTAAATGACTGAAAGATTCAGGACATATATGGCAGAATGCATGAACTGGGGTGGAGTGGGGGTAAGGGAAAGGGGAATATGCCTAAATTGAACTGAAAAAATGATGTATGAAATATACAAAGCATCAATAAAAGTATTATATATAAAAAAAGAGTTCACACTGCTTTCCATAGTGGTTGACCAAGTTAACATTCCCACTAGCTGTGAAAGAGCCTTCCCCTTTCCCCACAAAATCTCCAGCATTTGGTATCATTTGTTATCTTGATCATAGCTGGTCTCACTGGAGGAAGATGAAATTTTAAGTGGTTTTAATTTGCATTTCTTTAATTACTAACGATATTGAACATATTAAGCTGTTGCACAGTCATCTTTAACTCTACATTGAGAAGTCTATGTTCAGATCTTTACTCCATATTTTGATTGGGTCATTTGTTTCCTTGATCTTTTGTTTTTTGAGTAATGTATATAATCTCAATGTTAAACCTCTGTCAGATGTGTCACTGATGATGGTTTTCTTCCACTCTATGGGTTTTCCCTTCACTTCTTTGAGTTATTTTTTTTTCGTCTGTACAGAATCATTTTAGTTTAATGGGGTCCCACCTGTTGATTGTTGATCTTGTTTCCTGTGCAGCTGCTGTCTGATTTAGAAAGTCTTACATCCATATGTTGTAGGTGTACTGCCAATATTTGTTTTCTAACATTTGCAAAGTTACAGGTTTCACATTGAGTTCTTTAATGTATTTGATGTTAACTTTAGTAGAGGGTGAAAGGTAGGGCTTTAGTTTCTCTCTTCTACATGTGATGATCCAGTTGTGCCAATATCATTTGCTGAAGATACTGTTGTTCTTATTGGCCTTTTTTTTCAAATATGAGGTGGCTGAAATTGCATGTATTCAAGTTTGAGACTTCAGTTTTGTTCCATTGATCCATGGGTCTGTTTTTGTGTCAGTACCATGATGTTTTCATGACTATAGCCCTGTAATACAGTTTGAAGTCTGGTATGGTAATCCCCAGTGCATTACTCTTTTTGCTCAGGGTTGCTAGGTATTGGGGGTCTTTTGTTTTTTCCTTATGAATTTTAGGATATTTTCTAATTCTGTGAAGAAATTCATGGGTATTTTGATTGGGAAGACATCGAATCTATATATTTCTTTAGAGGGGATGGCCACTTTTTATTATATTAATTCTTCCAATTCATGAGCATGAGAGGTCCTTTGATCTTCTGGTATCTTTTTTAATCCACTTCTTCAAGGATTTACAATTTTCATTGTAGAAACCTTTTATGTCTTCCATAAAGTTTGTTTCAAGATATTTTAGGTTTGGGGAGGCTACTGTGAATGGGAAGGTCTCCCTGTACTCCTACTCCACTTGTTTGCTGTTGGCATAAAGAAAGGCTACTGATTTTTGTAGATTAGTTTTGTATTCTGCCACTTTACTGAAACGGTTAATCTAATAATTTCTAGGAGTTTTCTGGTGGATTTGTTTTGGCATTCCCTTAAGTACAATGTCATGTCATCTGGCCAAAAGAGATTATTTGGCCTCCTCTTTTCAGAATAGTACTCCTTTAATTTGTTGTCTTTTCTTGTTACTTCTGCAGGAGCTTGAAGCACTATAATGAAAAGGAGTGGAGACAGGTTGCAGCCTTGCAAGGTTTCTGACTTTAAGGTGAATGGTTCTAATTGTTCTCCACTTAGAATGATGTTGGCTGTGGGGTTGTTACTCACAGCTTTAATTATGTTGAGGAAAGTTCTCTCCAGTCCAATTCCTTTTATTATTTTATACATCAAGGCATGTTGGATTTTATCAAGGGACTTTTCCACATCAATTGATATGACCATGTGGTTTTTATCTTTCAGTTCATATATGTGCTTTATGACATTTATTGATTTAGGTACTTTGAACTATCCCTGCATCTCTGGAGTAAAGTCCACTTGACCATGGTGAATGAGCTTTTTAATTTGTGCCTGTATGCAGTTTGCAAGTATTTGGTTGAGAATTTTTACTCATTAAGGATATTTATACTCATTAAGGATATGGATCTATAGTTTTCTTTTTTTGGGGGGTGTATCTTTGCCTGTTTTTGGTATTAGAGTGATTCTGGCTTCATAGAAATAGTTTAGGAGATTTTCCTCTCTTTCTCTCCTTTTGAATAATGAGTAATAATTGTTGTAGATCCTCTTTAAATGTCAGGCAGAATTTTGCTGTGAATTCATCTGGGCTGGGGCTTTTATTAATCTTTTTGTTATCTGTTGTAATGTTTCCCCTTTCATCTCTAATTCTGTTGATGTGGACTTGTACTTTTTTTTTTCCTTTTGGTTAACTGGGCTAAAGATTTGTCTATCTTTTTGTACTTTTAAAGAACCAGCTCTTGAATTCATTTATTCTTGTTTTGTTTTCTTTCTTTCTATTTCATTAATCTCTGCTCTGATTTTTTTATTTCTTCTTGTCCATTGGGTTTGGCATTCATTTGTTGTTGTCTCTCAAGTGCTTTTAGTTTCAGTGTAAGGTCATTTATTTGTGCTATTTCAGGTGGTTTAATGTAGTCACTTAGAGCTATAAATTACCCTTATAGGTGTTCTTTTAAAGTGTCCCATATGTTTTATTTAGTTGTATTGTCCTTTTCATTTAATTCCAGGGATACTTTTATTTCTTTCTTAATTTCTCCTTTGAGTTATTCATTATTCCAGAGTGTGTTGTTTAATCTCTGCGAGACCATGTAGTTACTAGGGCTTCTTCTTGTGTTGATAGTAAGCATTATTGCATTGTGATCTGATACAATGCATGTAATTATTTTAGTTTTTTTTTTTTTTTGTATTTGTTGAGATTTGTTCTGTGTCCCAGTATGTGGTCAATTTTGGAGAATGTTCTAAGGGGTGCAAGAATAGAAAATATATTCTTTGGTGCTTGGGTGGAATATTTGGTAGTGCCTATTACTCAAATATATCTTAACATAGCTAGAAAAAGTTATACAAAGTAGTATAAAGTCCAAAGAACTAACAGAGGAGAAAATAACCTTCAAATTTGAAAAGTCACTTTAGCTCCGATGGCCTCCATGGTTGAAGAACTTTTGCCATTTTACTTTTCAGGATGAAAATACCTAGAAATAGAGGCATTTTCTTATTTTTGTGACTGTTTTTCATTCTTCACTAGAAATAAGAATTTTGTTATTTTACATTTCCCTGCAATTTATTTTGATGATATTTATCACCCTTTCCCAATCTCCTCCCAGAGCTACATTCACATCTTTACCCAATCAACATTCAGTTCTCCTTGGTTTTTAAACCTATCTAGTCCAATTTGAGTTGCACATGTACTTGTGGGTGGTCCATCCGCTGGACTATGTTTGACCTTCCAGGGGTCACCCCTTAAAAGGCACCTATCTCCCTCTCCAAAAGTTTTTTGTAGTCAATATTTTTCACTCTCTTTCTGGGACTTCATCTTCACCTTCACTCTCCAAAGTGAAATTTTTGTCTGGACTGATCTTGCACAACTGTTGTGTATTTTTTAATAATTGCTGTACATTTGTAAGTTTAACTGGTGGGATGTTTCTAGGAAAAACAGTACTATTTCCTTGTATTCATTCATTGCCTCTGGCACTTGTGGTATTTCTTCCCCTTTTCTGAGAGGATCCCTGAACTTTGATGGGATGGGTGTAAATACAGATGTTCTATTTAGAGTTATGCAGTCTTGAATCCCTTATTTTCTACATGTTGACTTGTGGGTCTGTGTCTTAATCACCATGTACAACAAGAAGACTGTTCTCTGATGAAAACTGATAGATGCACTAATTTATAGGAATAGTGATACACATCAAGAACTGGTTTAATATTTTATCTGATTCATTTAATAATAGTAGTTTCTGTCACAGAATTTATAACTCATGTAGCTAGAGATTCTCAGCCCAAATAACAGTGACAGTTATGGGTTCCATCTTGAGGAGTAAGTCATTAAAAAAAAGCATTTTTTAATTTTTAAAATATTTATTTATTGATCGATTGATTTATTGATTGATTGATGTGTATGAATGTACACATCCCCTGGAACTGGACTTCTCCTGGAATTTGAGTTATCGACGGTTCTCAGCCACTATGTGAATGCTGGGGATTGAACCTTGGTCCTCTGAAAGAGCATTCGGTGCTCTTAACTGCAAAGCCATCTCTCTAGCCCCCCTCCAAAAAAAAAAAGCATTTGATTACTGGCATAGCATTCATGCTACTATTGAATCAATAGTTATATCTTGCCAGTCCAAGTCATTATTGCTGTTCAACTCATAGTCTTAACAGATAGGTATGAATTAGATTCTTTTTCTATGCTGGTAGGAGTCATAGCACCTTTAAGCAATATAAAAGCTAGTTAGTAAGGATGAGGCTTCTACCTGGTACCCATTTGACTTCTCCATGTTCTATGACTCAAATTGTGGTATCTCCTGCAATCTCTTCTCACTTGAAAGCCCCTCTACTAATTTCTTGACCTTTATGGATTTCTCAAAACACAAATGTCTATAAATGCAAAACTAGCATTTACATATGAAAAAGGTTGTAAGAACTTTGTCTTTCTGAGTTTAGATTATCACACTTATAATGAATTATTCTGGCTACATGTATTTATCTATAAATGTGATCATTTGTTTTCATTAACAACTGAATAAAATTCCATTGTATAAATGTACTATATAGCCATTATTTACTTATCAGATGGCTGTTTATATTTCCCAGCTACTGTGAATAAAGAAACAATGAACATTGATCAGGAATTATCTCTATGGAGGATACAGTGGAAGGATATACTTTCTTTTACATTTCCCTAATAGATAAGTGAATTGAAATTTTTATTGAACATTGGTCCAGCTCATACAGTGGTTCTCAATCAAATCCAGTCCCTCCATGCACTAAACCCCCATTCAGAACTCAGGCATTACAACATCCAAGTTGAGACCTACTCAGTCAAGCTCAAAAATTCAGATGCTCTTCTGTAAATGTAGATCTGTTGGAGTCTAGTCAGCATATCTAGGAATACTAGGTAAGGCATATTCTTCCTCTCCCAACAATACTCAGTCTATTATAGTTCTTAATTCAGGGTCAGTCCCCTACCCATGTCCGGTATGAAAATTGCCACAGTTTTATGTTCAAAAGGTTACATTTTATTATAATCCACTGCTTCTCTAAGTTCATGGACTAGCTGTGTTTCTTACAATTGCCCCCCCCCCCTTCCTCTGCAATGATCCCCTAGCCCTGTGTAGGTGAAGTTTAATAAAAGGGCTTCATCCAGTGATACACTCTCTGGGGGCTCCCATTCTTTCCAGGTTGACTGTTGGTGGCCTTCTGTATACATCACACTCTATTGCGTACAGAGACACTACTGGTGAGAGCTGAGGGGTGCACTCATGTTCTCTCTGCCCCTCATTCTGTGTAGATGTTCATTTGTAGATGTGTCTCCCAGGAATAGGGATTTTTCAGATGTATATGTTCTGAGTCTGGCCAGTTCCCAGATTATGCAGTGGCCTCCATCTTTCACATAGAGTAGCGCTTTTGGTGAATGGTACACAATATACTTGTCTGTAAATATAAGATTAAATAACTAGTGTATGATCAGAAACATCATTTGTCTAGAGATACGACCTCGATAGTCTTTTCTCTAGGTTCTATGTGCTCTCCAGTCCCATGCATTTGGCTGAGCTTATAGTGGCTGTTATGGGTTCATTCCCATTGAGAGGGTTCCATGTCCTATTCAATAGCTGTTGAACATCCCCCAGACAACACTGCCTCTACTGCACCAATAGAGGTAGTTTGTTGGGCAGTTTGTCATGGTTGTTGGAGTTTAGTGCTGTATTGTACCATTGATTGATTTTTCTCTCGTAGCAGTGTACGGATTGTCTGGGATTCTGAGCACTTAACTTCAGATAGAAAGTTTCCAGGTCAGTGCTGGTTCCATTAATATAAGTCCTATTCCTGAAGCATGTCCAGTTCTACAGAGCAGGGTCTTATTTTCTATTTCTGATAGACAACCAAAAGCTTTGGAAATAGTCTACCTTTTTTGATAGTCACTTTTATCACTCCCACCAACCATTCAAAGGGAGGTATCCTATGTCTTGCACTGCATTCCCTGCCACATAGACACCAGGCTGCCCAAACCATGTACTAATGTTCAGATAGTGTGTGTGAATTTCTGGTGGGATATCAGGGGCACCACATTACATTCTAGGTGGCCTTCTCTCTCATCCATTTTAATTTTCATTCTTGAAAATCCCTAGTTCAATACCTTGCCTTAGTTTTTAATTATTTTTCCAAGCATTCCCACAATTTCATTTCCTGGGACTTGGTACTTTTTGGCTGCAACTTAATGTTATACATGAACAATATATGTACACCTATAGACTGCTCTTATGGTTAGTTTGACTGTGAAGTTGACAGCAACTGGATGTACCTGAGAGTGAAGGCTCCTTGAACATCATCTTGGGAATATTCTGACTAGGTTAGCTTCTTCGGGACTTCAGAGATTATCCTGATTATGTTAAATAAATTGGCAAAACCCACTTTAACATTTGTATTGCCATTTCCTGACCTTGTGTCCTAGACTAAATGCAAAGGATAAAATAGCTGAACACAAACTTTCATCATCGTCAACCTTTTCTCCCTGACTACAAATATTTATGCGAATAGCTGTCTCAGTGCTCTGCCTTCAAGACTTCCAGACAATGGAATACTGAAGCCTGGAACTGTCTGCCAAAAGAAACCTTGTACCCTCCTCAAGTTGCTTTATTCAGATATTTTGTCATGCCATTGAGAAAAGTTGTTAAGAAAAGTTGCAAAGCATAAATTATTTTATTTTTTGCGAATTCACCAACATATTTAGTAATGAAAATGTAGCTAAATTCACATAGGCACACACATATGTGTGTGTGCTAACTCTTATGCTTATATAAAATCAAGTCACTAGTATTTGATGTTTCCTGAATCTAGAATGTAGGAATCATTACTAGTCACATCCAGCTAAGTCAGACTGCTTAAGGTAAAGTAGGGCAACACTTTCCAGAACTAGACACTCATGAAATAAGACTCACCCTTTCTAGTCTGTTATGCACATATTGCTCTGTTCTTGATTGATTTTTCTCCTCAAATCAGAACCTATTAGTTATTTATTGATATCTTATTGCTTTATGACAGCCAAGTGGACAGGTAGCACTGATAGCTACACTATTTAAATGTCCTATTCCTGGCTTCTGAAACTATATTACTAAGGATGACAAAGGGGTTTTATATAGATGAATATTTTTAGATTGAAGATAATCTTGAATTATCTATGTGGACAAGATAAAATTACAGGTGCTATTATGGTGTCTGTGATGATGAAATAAGTGAGCACAAGCCAGGGGATATAGGCAGTGTTCAATTTGAATTTCTATTGTTGTGATCCAACATTGTTGCCAAAAATAACTGAGGGAGGAAAAGGTTCATTTGGCTTAGACTTCAGTATCACAGCACATCATTGAGAGAAACCAAAAAAGGCACTCCAGCACCAATGGAATCTGGAGGTAAAACTTAGAGTGTAGAACATGGAGACATGTTTCTTACTGGCTGGATTTCTCTGTCCTGTGCTCAGGCTATTTTCTTATTCAATCTAGAACCACCTACTCAGTGGTGGTACCACCCACATTTAGCTGGACCTTCCCATAACAATTAGCCATTAATAAAATATTTCATGGTCATGGCCACAGGACAATACAATGGACACATTGTTTTAAGTTTTCTCTTCGTAGTTGTGTTAATTTGATAAAGGAACCTGTCCAGCACAGGTAGCCTCTGCAAGCTGGAAAGACAAGGATTGATATTAGCACAGATAAACCCATTTGGATTTCTTATCCTTTGAACTTGAAGATACTGTGTCATTCATAGTATCTTTAAGTCCATGAGTTGCCAGTAATCTGTTAAAATATTAAGAGGACACCCCCAAACTCTGAAGGCAATAGAAGAAAAAGTTGGCAGCAGAATACAAGACATACGCGTAGGAAAACACTTCCTAAATCAGACAACAGCTGCACAAGAATTAAGGTCGAAAATTGACAAATGGGACATCATTAAACTCAAAAGCTTCTGTACATCAAAAGAAACAATCAAGGAAGTGAAGAGAAATCCCACAGAGGGGTAGGAAACCTTCACTGCAGAAACATCTGACAAAGCATTGATTTCCAGAATATATAAACTACTCAAAAAACAAAGAAGAAAGAAAACAAATGACCCACTCAATAGATGGAACAAAGAGCTGAACAGAGACTTCACAAGTGAGGAATTAGAGATGGCTGAGAAACATCTTAAGAAGTGTTCAACATCACTAATCATTAAGGAAATGCAAATCAAAACCACTTTAAGATATCATCTTACCCCAATAAGACTGGCTAGGATCAAGAAAACAAATGATACCAAGTGCTGGAGAGGTTGTGGGGAAAGGGGAACACTCATCCACTGCTGGTGGGAATGTAAACTCATACAGCCACTATGGAAGGCAGTGTGGAGAACCCTTGGAAGACTTGGAATGAACTTGCCACCTGACCCAGCCATACTACTCCTAGGCATGTACCCCCAAGACTCACCCACTGCAGAGATACATGCATGGCCATGTTTATTTCAGCTCTCTTCACAATAGCAAAGAGCTGGAACCAACCCAAATGCCCCTCAACTGACAAGTGGATAGAGAAAATTAGGTACATCTACTCAATGGAGTTCTATGCAGCGGTAAAGAGGGACAACATCATGAGCTTTGCAGGAAAATGGCTGGAGCTAGAGGACATCATGCTGAGTGAAGTAACAGAGTCCCAGAAAAACAAACAACGAATGGTATCCCTCATCTGTGGATGCTAGTGCCATTTACCTATTTGTAAGTATTTCTTGTGCATGGCCCCTTGAGCTTTTGTCCAAGCAGTTGGGAGTGATTCATATTGGAAACAACAACAACAACAGCAACAACGGAAAGGTCTGCATCAAAGAACTGACTAAAACAGTCAACTTCTGCTGAAAACAGTCAACTTCTGCATGGAGAATTTTAAGAAAGACTGAGAAAGAGATGAAAAGCATGTTTGGCAGAATACATGAGCTCTGGTTGGGTGGGGGGATAGGGTGAGGGACACTGGTCTAGATTTGATAGTCTTGTACAAAATATAAATAAAAATTAAAAAGCAAAAAAATATTAAGAGGACACCAAATAATACCTTCTGGCATGTCTTACTTCATTTCTGACTGCTAATATTGATCCTTAGACTAATATCGCTTCCATGTAGCCATTCAGTCATGCATACTTGGTAACTTGATCTTCCTCCCCCCAGATAAAAACAGTAAGCATGGTGGTGACTGTAGGGCTCATTGCTCTATTTCAAATCAGAGGTGACTCTAGAGTGCAAATCACATAACAATCAGCTAGATTTCATCAGAGTTCATATTCTGGAAGAGATCTGTGTACTTCCCTGTATTTCTTCTTCACATTTTACATCTTCTTTGAGGGCATTTGATTAATTAATCATTGCCATCAAATTATCTGCCTGATATGCTACATCTGGGAACCTGACTAAACAAGAGTAAACCTCATGCCCACACCAGAAATTGGTCAGTCTTTCCACAGACATCAATTTCTCTACACTCAGGAAGGACTCAAGAAGCTAGGCAAGAGAACAAGTGATTATGCTGCAAACATCATCACTAAATTAAAATGTTCTGTAACTAATTTTCTTTTTAGTCATTTCTAGTTAGGTAATTATTTTAGCTAATTTTGTTGTCATTTACATATTTATTTATAACAATATTTGTCCAATTTCTGGTTAAACCTCTACATATTGGCAATTATAAATCATTGAAATGTGACAGTTTTCTCATCCTGTTAGCAAAATTTATGACTCAAATTTGTCAACTGTGACTAATGACCATGAATATGATTTTGTTTTTTAGTAATATAACTAATGTTTAAACTAATTAGCAAATCTATTTATCTTCTATTGGCCTCAAACCAGGTTCAAGAAGGAAAATAACTTAAATATCCACATATTATATTCAAAGTAGCTATATCCTTATTTGTGGTAGAACACAAACACTAATTTTCAATACTCAGTGTGCCTACTAACAAAAATGACATAATACCATCATCCATGAAATTTTTTTTAAAAAACAAATGTATTTTGAAGCATAATGATGAACATTCACAAAAAGGAAGCATTTCAGGCCATTATAGAGGAAATATACTCAGCAAGATATTTGCTAAATAAATTTATTATAAAAATCAGAAGGAGAGAGCCTTAATCTGCTGGGGTCCTGACACTTCCAGCCTACCTGGGAATGCTGAACCAGGACTCTGTGTTGTGACATATATCCCGATCACCACTCATCAAAGAAGCTTCTTTTGCACCAGATGAAGACTATTATAGAGTACCATAATTCTATAATAATCACACAGACACACAGGCACAACTACAATTCATCTTCCATACCTAAGGCTCATGCATCATAGAATTAAGGGGAAAGAGGACACTAAGGAATCTCTCAACTCTTATTCATGAAGCTCCCTCATGGAACAGAGGACCTGGAATACAAAATCAGGCATTAATGGCTAAAGTGTAGAGAGTAAGAGTCTGCAGAGTCTGGGTCCATGGACAGGGCTAGTATATTAAGCTTCACTCACCCAGGACTCAGGAGCCATTGCAGAAGAGAGGCCAGAAAGACTGTAATAGTTAGGGAGTTGGTACATCACCATATGGAAAAAGAATCCTACAAGTTCCTGGGAACCTGCTCATATGAATCTACACAATGGTGTCTGCATGGAGAGCCCTGAAAATGCAAGCAGACAAACTCTAGCCTAGAAGGTGGGAACTGGGCAGCAGGGCCTAATATTAGCTGAAGAAATATTGGGAGCTGATTACTCTTATTTGAGGAAGAGCTGGTCTTTTTAAAGCAAGGGTGCATGAATGGGCTGAATAGAACTCAATGGATAAACTTGCCTTTAGGAATAGATGGGGACACTAATTTGGTAAACCAGGACTTAACACAAATGACAGAGTCTATAAATTCCACTGGGGTGGGAGTGGGAGAGTGTCAATGGATAAGGGATTATAAAGATTAATAAGTCTAACTGAGATGTTCTGTGTGAAATACACAAAGATTCAATAAAAGTATTTATAAAACCAGAGAGAATGCAGCTGAAAACATATTTCAGTGGTTAAGAGCACTGGTTGCTCTTGCAGAGGATCAAAGTTCAGTACCCAATACCCACTTGGTAGCTAACAAGCTGCAGTAACTCTAGTTCCAGGGGATCCAATGCCCTCTACTCTAGCATTGCATCGTAGGTACATTTATTTACATGTAGGCCAAACACTCAAGCACATGCTTTATTTTTTCAGTTTAAAATTTTACTAAATCAATTCACAAATTGCAAATTGCATATTGCAAATATAATTAAGGATAATACATTCTGTTCTGTCTTTAAAATTTTCATTTCCAAATCCATCATTAAGACAAAAAGTAAACAAAAAATAGGTCTCTTGCAAATTAAAGATTTTCCTCCCAAGGGGGGAAAAATAGTCAGAACACCACCGGGTGTACAATAAAGCACAACACGTAGTTACAGATGGGGTTTCTTGTTGCTGTGACATGTAAAAGGGACCATCTTCCCCACTGCTCTGTGTCAATGAGGATTTCATTAAAATAAATTATAAAATCTACTAGGTTACTATCATTGGAATTAATAGATGTCTAAAGCAATGGGGGCATAATTAAATGATTTACATTAAACATTTCCAATGCAGTTTTTCATAGAACTGTAAAAACATAAGATCAATTTTCTTTTTTTTTTTAAGATGCTTTTTTTTTTATGTGTATGAATGTACTGTCTGCATGTAGGTTGGTGCACCCGTGTTATGCAATGACATTGCATTGCAACTTGTCGGATTCCCCTGGAATTGGAGTTACAGACAGTTCTCAGCTGCCATGTGGGTGGCGGGGATCGAACCCGGTAGAGTCCTCTGGTAGAGCAGTCGGTGCTCTTAACCGCTAGGCTATCTCTCCAGCCCCAAGAACAATTTTCATATGGAAACACAAAATGCCAGTAGATCAAAACAGTCCTGAACAATAAAAAAGACAAACAATTAAAAAAATCTGTGTTGGACCGCTTCAGTTGTTAATATGACACAACTGGCAAGAGAGAACCTTGATTGGGCAATGTCGTCTATGGAAGAGCCTTGTGCTTATGTATCTGAGGCACTTATTTGATTCTTGAATGATTAGTAGGACCCAGCCCACTCTGGACAGTGCTAAACCTGGGTATCTGGTTCTGGGTTATCTAAGAAAGTAGGATGAGAACAGACCAGGAGAGCAAACAAGCATTGTTCCTCCATGAGGAGGCTTCACTTCCTGCTTCCAGGTTCTTCCACTAAAATGCCACAGGGACTATGCCTTCAAAGTGTAAGAGCAAAGACACCCTTTCCTATCCAAGTTGGTTTTGGTCATGGTGTTTTATCACAACAATAGAAAAACTAATCAAAACAATAACTATCCATGATTTTAAATTATACTGCAGAGTTACAGAAAAGAGACAAGTAAGGAACTGGCATAAACACACACACACACACACACACACACACACACACAATCAACAGAATAAAATTTAGGATCCACACTGAAGTCTACACACTTATACCCAACTTATTTTTAGCAAAATGACCAAAATACATGTTGGAGAAAAGACAGCATTGTCATCACATGGTGTTGTTAAAATGAATATCTAGATGTAACAGAATGAAACTAGAACCCTCTCAAACTTCATGAAACTCAAATACAGATGTATCAAGGACCTAAACAAAAGACCTAATACCACGAGTCTTCTAGGGGAGAAATCAGGGAACGGACTTAGAGACAGGAGTGAACTTTCTGACCAGGACCCTGATAGCAAAATAATTAAGATTAACAATTGACAAATGGGAACCTCATGAAAATTCAAAGAAAATAATGATTCAAATTAAGGGGCAGCCTACAGAACATTAAAAAATGTTAGCAGCTATACATAAGACAGATGATTAATATCTAAAATATTTTGCTGGGTGTGGGTACACACTCCTTTAGTCCTAGAACTCAGGAGGCAGAGGCAGGTGGCTCTCTGTGAGTTCAAGGCCCCTCTGGTCTACATAGTGAGCTGCAGGGGATCTGGGACTAAAGGAAAGTTGTGTCTCAAAAAGACAAAAAAATTAAAAGTCAAAATAACTATGCAGAGACAATTTATTTTGTGATGCCATTTTCTTAGACATACTTCTGTGTGTCTAATTTGCTGCCTGTAATTCTTTATAGAACTTTTGACCAAAAAAGAACCACATTTTCAATTTTCTTTAGTAGTTGTGCAGTTTTAGACTTTACAGCTAAGTCTATAACAAATGTACATCAGATATATGTAGGCAGTGAGAGAAAGGTTGCTTTTATTCCCTGAATATTAATTTTAGAAATGGCAAATTATGAACAATGTAAAATACAGCCATAATTTCTTGACAATATAAGAATTTGATGATTTTTTTCCAACTATCTTAACCACTTAGCTGTTTTATTTTTAATGTGTCATGTTCATGCTTAGTCTCAGATTATAGCACTATGAGACTATGTACAGCTTTTTCTTATGAATCTATGCTAGTTTCTGGTATTCCTAATGTTTGTATTAAATAAGAATATAACTAGTAATTTTTGTTGTATGATAACTACCTTTCAATTATAATTTGAAAAAATTAGTCATTCTTAGAATTCTCTTAGGTACTCTATGTAACAGACATAGAGTACTATATAGACATAGCATAAAGAGTACATGTATAAAATATACAAAACTTCAATAAAAATAAATTGATAAAAAAGAGTACCTGCAACAAGCAGTGAATTTAGAAATATATTGAAAAATATTCTTTTTTAAGTATATGTGTAACTTAGAAAAATTTTTTTTATTTATTTCTGTATGTGTATGAATGTGCTCTTTACATGCAAGTTTGTGCACCCATGTCGTGCAATGCTGCGGAGGTCAGAAGAGGGTGTCGGACTCCCCTGGAACTGGAGTTCTCCTGGAATTAGAGCTTCAGACGGTTCTCGGCTGCCATGTGGGTGCTGGGGATCAAACCCGGGTCCTCTGGAAGAGCGGTTGGCGCTCTTAACCGCTAGGCCATCTCTCCAGCCCTGAAAAATATTCTTATAAGGTCAGCTTTTTAAAAATCATTGCATTTCCAATGAGGAAGACATTTATGACAAAGTAAAATAAGAACAACACTATTTTAAATTTATTACTAATTTATTGTTGAATATTTTTTGTGGAGAATTTTGCCAAGTGTAAAGCAATCCTTACTATCAACATTGAAACAATTTTTTTCATATAAATATGTAAATTAAGCTTACTACCTTAAAGAACCAAGGAAAAAGTCAGTCAGAACACAGGTGGGTCTGTTGCAACTAGGGGACTCCGGTGCATAAAGATTGGGGGCTTTGGCTGAACCAGGAGGAGCACAAGGTAGGACCCAAGTACTTCACCCAGGTGAATTATTGGATTATTGGTTTACTGGCTTATGCAGCTCTGGAGGAAGAGTTACCCAGTTAGCCAGAATACGAGTGGGCCTGTTGCCAGTAGGGTCTTGGGTGCATAGAGATCAGGGTCTTCAGCTGGACAAGCTGAAGCACAGGGTATCAGCATGGGAGCTAATCGACCAACTCTTCCCACCCCCAACTGGATTTGCAAAGCAAGTGTCCAAGTGGGACTACAGTAGTGATTCCATTCGCAAGGCAATAAATGAAACAGTGAACCTGACAGAACTCCAGTCCCCCAACACCATGCCCCACAACCAACCTAGAGGAACTGGCTCCAGGAAGTACAGTGAGCACAGTGCTCAGCAGGGTACGGATCCAGTTTTTACCTACCCAGTTTTTGGAGAACCTTCAGAACAGAAAGGGAAGAATGAGCTAGACCTTCTAATATACACCCAAAATTTAAAGCCTGAAACCTAGACAACTTAACACTCCATAAACAAGGAACAGACAAAGAAATCATCTAAGGAAGCAAACAAAGCAAGCCTTCAACACAGTGAAAGAACATTTGAGATTCACATCAGAATACAAACAAAAATCAAACCCACATGCCAAAAACACAGGGAAGGAACAACATGGGAAAAGTGCAGAATAATTCCATACCAAACTCTACCAACCCTATAGAAGATTCCTACAATGAGATCTCCCAACAGGTAACACAGGACACAGATATTAGAACAATTGCAGACATATTCAAAGAAATCAAAGAATATAAAGAGCAAATCAGAGAACTAATGGGAGAGAATGAAAAACTGAGGAAGGACCTAAAGGTAGAGAGTGACAAACTTCAGAAAGAACTAAAGGGAGAGAATGACAAACTCTGGAAAGAACTAGAGGGAGAGAATGGGTGGGGTGGGGGCCATGGAATGGAAAGGGAAATGAGTCTAAATTGGATTGAGAAATGATGTATGATGTATGAAGAAGTTTAATAACAAAAATATATTTAAAAAATAACCAAGGAAAATGCAACTATATATGTATTAAATATGTGCATTTACATAAATATAAGTAAAGCTTTGTAAACTCTGGATAATTTTAAGAAAATGCATCTAATAATTTTGTGTTATAATATTTTTGCGATTTTCTGCTCCATTTATTTATAATATGAAGAGATCTACTCATTCTGAGAGCCTCCATTGTATTAAAATGTAACTATATTATAATAAAAAGGAAAATTCATATGCCATGAATTAGAAACATTTGCTCATTTTCATCTGTGTAGTAAAGTAGGAACAAAACCTGGAATATCTTGGTGAATATAAAGAGGCTATAAAATAACATAATAATTCTATGAATATTAATTATTATAAGTAATGTCTTTAAACATAATTGTAGAACAAGTTACTATATGAAGATTACAATTAATTGAAAACTGAATAGTTTCATTTAATTAATGGTCTAGAAGTGTATATATTAGAGCAGTTTCAATTTTCTTGTGGTGTTTTACTGAATAATCCATGTGTCCTAGCACAATTCAGATATAGTCTTACTATAGTCATTTGGTTGAAAGTTATGTAAGCCAAAAAGTCTTTCAATGAATTGTAAAATAGTCTATATCTATGTGCTTGATTATATAGTGTAATAGTTTAAATGGTGTATGAATATAGGATATATGGGAAGGTGCTTCAAGAAGTACAAGAAATTATATATCATGCATTTTAAATAAAGTGCAATTTTTCTGTAATCTCAATACATTCTGCATTTACTGGCAGTGTCTATTATTACACATTGGGTGTTATGAGAAAAAAAATCAATCCAGATGATGGGAATTTAACTTCTATCTTAATGTTCCCTAACTGTGATCTTGGGCAAGTAACTTAAACATTTTAGGCAAAACCTTGGCCATCAAACCTAGATCCAAGTGGGCATTTATCATATTAAGTATTTATTACATATCTTTTACACATGAATACATGTTAGCTGTAATACAGCAATATAATAAAATAAAATGTATAAGATATTCTAAATTTAAACACAATCTACTATAGTGTGTGGCACAGAGATGCCACATTACTGTGGTGCATGAAGTAAAACAACTTGGCACTTGGCTTCAGGTAAAAACAGGGGTGAGTATGCTCTATTCTGAGACTTTCTCCTTCAGATTTCTCTTGGAATTATTCTCTTAAACACATGACTTGTTCTCTATTTGTTTAAACATTACATCTACCATAACATTCAGAAAAAGTGAAGACCCTCTCTTAGAGGATTATGTCTTTCAGATGACTACTGACCCAGCATGTACAGCATGAACAACTACAAAGAGAGGTTATCAGTCTAATATCATCTGAGGCTTGAACATAAACAAGAGATAATTTGTTGCCTCCAATGATACTGAATGCATTTATAACTATATACATGTATATGTATATAGATGTAAATATATGTATATATTTATAAAATATATGAATTATAAAATATAAAATATATAAAAAAGTATGTATATATTGTTTTGAGGCAGGTTAACCCAACTAGCCTCAGCTGGCCTGGAACTCACTCCATAGACCAGGCTGTCCTTGAACTCACAGAGAACCATCTGCCTCCACTTCCCTAGTGCCAAGACTACAGGTATGAACCAACACACCCAGCTTAAAGATGGTTACTAGCCTCCATGTGGGTGCTGGGAATCCAACCTGGGTCCTCTGCAGGAGCAGTCAGTGCTTTCAAACACTGAGCCATCTCTCGAGCCCCAATAACTTTATATTTTTACAACACACACACATACATACAAACATAATTTATATTCTTTTGAGACAAATAAAATGTAAAAATAATTAAATTTATATTTCTTTTAATGTTGTCCAGGCCTAGTTTACCTACTAATAACCTGAGACAAGATTCTAGAAAAAGTCATTCATGGGGCTGGAGAGATGGCTCAGCAGTTAAGAGCACTGACTACTCTTGCAGTGGACCCAGGTTCAATTCCCAGCACTCATATGGTAGCTAAGAACCATCTTTAAGGCAGACATTGTGGCACATGCCTTTAATCCTTGCACTGAGGAGGCAGAGGCAGGTGTACCTCTTTGAGTTCAAGGCCAGCCTGGTCTACAAAGTGAGTTCCAGGTCATCTGGGGCTATAGGGAGACACCATTCCCCCCAAAAAGTCATTCACATAACATTGATTTTCAGAATCAGTGGTAGGACTTTGGAATTTTTATTAAGTATAGGCTGTAAGAATTCATGTCCACCAAACCAGCCCTACAGCAAATACTTTAAGCTATAGAAAAGACCACACATAGGAATAAGTATACTCAAGAGGTGAGAGAAAGAAAAGAAGAAAGGTAAAAAGACAGAAACACAAAATAAGGCAACACACAAACACATTTAAATGATAGTAACCAATACATATCTTTCAATAATAACACTAAATATCAATGTCTTTCAACCCTTAGTCAAAAGACACAGGCTAGCAGGATACATTAAGAAGGAAAATCCATATTTTTGTTGTCTTCAAGAAATTCATCTCATCTTGAAGAATATGAACTGCCTTAGGGAGAAAGGGTGAAAACAAAAAAAATATTCCAAGGAAATGGCTCCAAGAAGCAACCAGGTGTTGCAATTTGAGTTTATGAATAGATAGACTTAAAATTAAAACTAGTTAGAAGAGATAGAGGGTCACTTCATTCTAAACAAAAGACAGTTGATGAGGAAGACACTGTAATCATGCACATATATGCACCAAACTCTGGTGCATAGATTTCATTAAAAAAGGACTACAGGACTATGAAACACATATTAACTTTAGTTCAGTAGTAGTATTTCACTTCAATACAACAATACTTTCAATAGACAGCTCAAGTGGTACAGAATAAGTATAGATACATCTGAATTGAATGTCATCTAACATGAAATGGACCTAATAGAGGTCTACAGAATATGCCACATAATTACCAAAGAAAACACTTTCTACTGAGGAGTCCAGGAGGCCAGGAAAGTTTTTTCTTAAACTGACCACATTCTAGGACACAAACTAATCTCACACAAAATGGATCTCCACCTATAAAAGAACAATGTTAGTCTCAATGTTGTCCTGCACCTGGCAGGAAAGTGAACTCTGACTGGATCAAGAAAGACCTCAATATAAAATCTGAGAAACTAAAACCTGTTACAAGGAAACATAGGCATTACTCCATAAAATATAGGTATAGCAAAGAATTTTCTAAATTGGAAAGCAGTTGCTCAGGGAACAAGGTCAACAATGAATAAGTGGGACCTCATAAAATTTAAAAACTTCTTTACTGCAAAATTTTTTAAAAAGCAATAAAATGAAGAGGAAACAACTGAGTGGTGAAAAAAAACCTTTACCAGCTACACATCAACAGAATAATGATATCTAGAATGTAGAAGGGATAAAAAAAAACCCAAAGAAATAGGAAATAAATGACACAAGATGGGCTCTATATCTGAAGAGAGAGTTCTCGAAGAAATAAAAATTTCTAAGTGCTCATCATTCTTAGTAATTGGAGAAATGCAGATAAAAATTACTTTAGGGTTCCATCCTACCCCAGTCCGACTAGCTAAGATGAAAGAGAACAAAATATGCCAAATGGTGGCCAGAATGAGGAAAGGGGGAAAAACCCATTCACTGATGGTGGGAACTCAAATTACTGGAACAACTATGGAAAGCAATGTGAAGAAACTTATACACACACACACACACACTCACAAATCTAACATATGATATGGTTATACCAATCCTTGGCATGTACCCAAAGGACCCATCTTACTGTAGAGATATGTGTACATCCATATTTGTTGCTGCTTTCCTCAAAATAAGTAAGAAATGGAAACAAGAAAAATGTTCCTCAACTTATCAATGAAAATGTGTCACTTTTACATAATGGAGTTCTACTCAACAGTAAGAAAAGATGAAATTATGAAATTTTCATGTAAATGGATGGAAGTAGAGATTATGATACAAAGTGAAGTAACACAAATTCAGAAAAGCAAGTGATGTATATTCTCCCTCATGTGCACTTTCTAGCACAGTCCCTTGTATGTGAGTATATATCTTGATGTAACAACAGCAGGGGTCAAGAAAATCTAAATGAAACACAGAAGTAAATGGAAAGAGCTCCAAGGAGGAGGAGAGTAGGGAACAGATGTTAACAAGGGGTAGGTGGGGAAAGTGGTAGTGTTCACCTGGAAGGGGAGGATGGAGGAACATGCAGGGTTCCATGAGAGTGGTGGGAACTCAGGAGAAGGGGGATGGTGAAGAGCAGGTGATATTGGGGGCAGGGTGGGGATAATGAGAATAGTTGGAATGAGGAGGGAGGAAGGAGGTTGAATGTGAAAAGATAGATGAGAGTTGAAGGGAGCATGGGGAGCTAGGGAAGTTAGATGGAAATGGGTTAGACTGGAAGCCCCTTGAGAAATGTGCACCCTCTTTCTGAACATTAGTGCATGTGTATAGTCAGGGGATGAAAGAAGCACAGTTTCAGACAAGAAAGACCTCCCTTTAAGTTTAATGAACAGAGTCCATCATGTCATTGAAGACATGAGGAGTGTGAGGGAGATGGTAATGAAACATATATAGAGAAGAAACAAAAAGATTAATGCTGGTGTTCAGCTTGCTTTCTCTCTTTGTTAAAATTTTCATTGGGTCCATAATATACGCTCTTAGGATAGTCTAAAAATATTCAGAATGTCTCTTGTCTCTTCAGTTTCACTTATCTGGGAACTCTCTCATAAACATACCCAGAAGTAGGTTTCCTAGGTGATTCTAAATACAATGAAGTTACAATGAACACTAAACATTCACGAAGTTGTAAACAAAAAAAAGATAATTGTACTAGCCTGAAAATAACCCAGTAAAATAGAAATGAAGATATCTCAATAATATCATTAAACATAAATGAAATATAAGTTTAAATTATAGATTGATCTTATATATTTCACATAGAAAAAAATAATGTAAATGTTTATTTATTTTTCATTTATATTAATTTTAACTATACTCTGGATGCATTTGACAATATGTATTATTAATTAGTCAATTTCTTTTACTTTTTAAATGTAGCTACTGATAATTTAAAATTTCAATGTAATAAAGATCATATTTTTATTGGTTTAGACAGTATACTGTTCAAGCTAGTGCTGTCATTTTCTTGTTTTCAGTACAAATGGCATAATTCCAGATTTATCTTATTTGAATAATGATTGCAAGAATCATGGGTAATATTTGCCAGCACCATTTTACTGAATTTCACATAGTGGAAAAGGGTCTACAGAGAATACTAATGCGCCATTCAACTCTCACCAGCCAAGCTTCCTCAAGCAGAAAAGGAGACTGAACACAAAAGGCCACAACAGACCATACTGTAGAAAAAAAGGAGACTGAAGTGTATATTTCCCTGGATGGGACTCCTTTATTAATACTCACTCACCGAACAGAGGTGGAAAGGCTGTAATAATCAGGGTTACTGCAAGACCATAAGGAACCAGTCTTCCAGCCTTCTTGGAACTTGCTCATATGGACTTACAGCAATGGTGACATCATGCACAAGATCCATGTAAACTCAATCTGACAAAAACCACTGCATAGCAGCTCTCTTCACAATAGTGAAGAGCTGGAACCAACCCAAATGCCCCTCAATAGGTGAGTGGATGACAAAAATGTGGTACATCTACATAATGGAGTACTATTCAGCGATAAAGAAATATGGCATTATGAACTTTGCAGGTAAATGGATGGAGCTCGAAGCCATTATGCTGAGTGAAGTAACAGTCTCAGAAAGACAGAGAATGTTTTCCCTCACTTGAGGATGCTAACACCAAATTCCCCAGATGAATGGCAAGCTGAACGACATTATGGTTATATTTCTTTTTATCTGGAAGCAACTATGTTGTTATAATGTGAATCTCTCAACGGGCTCTAGAATTCACCCACCAATTATTTTCAGACTCTGTAATTACTATATATGGGTGGGGAGTATGCATCCATATTTTAGAGTAATATAAAATTACTGGAGGAAAATGTCAATCCCTAAACATAAAAAAAAAAAAAAAAAAAAAAAAAAAAACATACCGAGCAAATAAGATGCAGGACAGTTATGGCAGAATGCATGATCTGGGATGGGGTGGGGTCGGGTGGGGGAAGGGAAAGGGGACTATGCCTGAACTGAACTGAAAAATGATGCATGAAATACACAAAACATCAATAAAATAACCCTGCATAGAACTTCAGAGATGTACATGAGGCCCCAACCAAAGATGAGGAACAACTGACAGCTGATCATGTCTGGGTGTAAGAGAGTTCATGTTCTTTATGGGAGTGATGCTAGCTAGGCTGGACAGATTCCAGTGGATAACTCACACCAAGGGACATCTGGGTACACAAACATGGCACAGTGGGCCTTGATTTAGAGTTCAGAAAACCTATGGACAGGTTATGGGGGTGTCTAGAAGGGAGGAGGCCTAAATATTATTAAGCCACAGCACTTCAGTAAAAATGTACATTCATAAAAGGATTTTACAAAAGAACGGCATTCTAGATACAAAATATCATTCTTTGACATTTTACCTGGCTCAAGTTCACAAGTTTTTATTCATAAGTTTAGCATTTATAAATCTGCTTCATATTTCCTTATATGTTTCAAATCATTTTGAAAAACATGTATTTTGAGAATATTGGACATGATGTTTATTAAAACAATACCTATAACCATGTGCATTTTAAAAATTGCTACTAACGGAGACGCCATAACATGCCAGGCCAGGTACACAGCTCCTCAGCTCTAGGCGGGGTCTGGCGGGGGGCAGCTGGAGAGGGTCTCGCTGTGAACCCGTCTACGGGGTATCCCGGCCCAGAGGGACCGCGCTCGGGTGAGCAAGGTCGCGTTTCCCTCTGCTCTGGCCCGGCTGGGACTTGTGGGCGGGAAACCGGGGTCGCAGGGGAGACGCCATAACGCGCCAGGCCAGTTACACAGCTCCTCAGCTCTAGGGGGGTCTGGCGGGGGGGGGCAGCAATAAAACTCCTTATCAAACCAGAATAAACCCTACAACACTACAGGAACACATGGAGATAAAGACACACACCCACTGAATAGAGCAAAAAAAAGAAAAAAAAAGCAAATAAAAAAAGAAATAAAAACATTCCTGTGAACTGAATGCAACAATGATAAACAACACAGCAAAATCTAGGGGACACTCTAAAAGCAATCATAAGAGGAGAATTTATAGCTCTAAAGTGCCACTTCAAAAAACAGAAAGAGCAGCAAGGAACGATTCTACTGCAGCTAAAAATACTTTGAAGACATCAACAAAAATGAACTCTCTATAACGGAGCAGACGAAGAAATAACAAAAATCAGAGCGAGATAATGAATAGAAACAAAGAAAAACCAATTACAAAAATCAATGAATCCAATAAGTTGGTTCTTTGAGAGAAATAAACAAAGATAGACAGACCTCTAGACTAGTTAATCAAAAGAAAGAGGGAACAACTCCAAATCAATGATGAAATCTGTGATGAAAGGGGATTAATATCACAACAGACAATGAAAAGATCCCAGACAATCATATGGGTACTACTTCAAAAACTTTATATTCTACTAAGTTTGGAAAAAACCTAGAAGAAATGGATGAATATCGAAATCCTGGGAAATCACCATAGCTCGACCAAGAAGAAATCGACAGCCTAAACAGACCAAATAGTACAGGAAGAAATCGAAGATGTAATGTAGCCTCCCAACCAAAAATGCCCATGGCCCGATGGATTCACGGCAGAATTCCATAAATATTTAAAGAGGACTTATAGCCATTACTACTTAAATTGTTTAGAAGGATACAAATGGAGGGACTTCTCCCAAATTCCTTCTATGAGCCAGCATTACTCGCTACACAAAACCAGGGAAAGATACACCAAAAAGGAGAACTATAGACCTCTCTCATTAATGAACAGCAGATGCCAAAATTCTAAAACAGGATTGGAAAATCGCATAAGACGTCACATATCAAAATGATCATCCCATGACCAAGTTGGATTCATACCCAGAACATGCAGGGATGGTTCAACATACGAAAATCAATAAACAGTATCAACATAACAATGGACTGAAGGACAAAAACCACGCAATCATCCTTTCAATTGATGCGGAGAAAGCCTTTGGACAAAAATCCAGCACCCTTTCATATTTAAAAGTCCTGGAAGGAATTTGTCTGGAGGGATCATTCCTCAATGCAACAAAGGCCATATACAGAAAACCCACAGCCAATACATCCAAATGGGGAAAAATGACAGAAGCATTCCTTAAGGTAGGAACTCGGCAAGGCTGCCCCTGTCACCATCCTCTTCAATATATAGTGCTAGAAACCTAGCTAGGGCAATAAGGCAAGAAAAGGAATTAAAGGAGTTATAATTGGAAAAGAGGAAGTCAAGCTATCTTTTTGCTGATGATATGAATTGTCTACCTAAGGATGCTAGAACTTCGCACCAGAAAACTCCTAAGAATAATTAAGAGGTTTGGTAATGTGGCAGGATACAAATATAACCTAGAAAAATCAGTAGCCTTTCTGTACATCGACAACAAAGCAATTGAAGAAGGACTACAAAGGAGACCTTCCCACTCACATAGCCTCAAAAACAATAAAATACCAGGAACAAACCTAACCAAAGACACAAGGATCTCTACAAACCAAAAATTTAAACCCCTGGAAAAAGGGAAATTGAGGAAGACATCAGATGATGGAGATACCTCCCATGCTCCATGGATTGGGAAAATAAATATAGTAAAAATGTCCCATCTACCCAAACTAGTGTACAAATTAAATGCAATCCCAATAAAAATCCCAAGAGTTTCCTTCCACAGGCCTGGAAAAAAATCCTCAATTTCATTTGGAAAAAACAAAAGACCCTGAATAGCCCAAAAGCAACCCTGAGTGAAAAGGCAATACAGGGGGAGGATGCGCTATTATACCAGACTTCAAATATACTATAGGGCTATAAGTCATAAGACAAGCCTGGTACTGGCACAAAACAGCCAGTTGACCAATGGAATAAAACTGAAGAATCAAAACCTGAGCTCATACAATTCAGCCACCTCATATTTGAACACCGGGGGTCCAAGAAGAACACATGGAAGAAAGACAGCATCTTCAGCAAGTGGTGCTGGCACGGATCACCAATTTGTAGAAGAATGAAATTAACCCCTACCTCTCGCCTTGTACAAAAGTCAACTTCAAATGGATCAGAGGCTTCAATGTGAAATCCAAAACTTTGGATATGAGTTTTGGAGGTGATAGAAGAGAAGCTTGGCAGCAGACTACAAGACATAGGTGTAGGAAAGACTTTCCTAAATCAGACAGCAGCTGCAACAAGAAACAAGATCAAACAATTGAACAAATGGGACCTCAATTAAACTCCAAAAGCTTCTGTACATCAAAGGAAGCAATAAGGAAGTGAGGAGAAGACCCACAGAGTGGAGGAAACCCTTACCACAGCAAAGATACATTCTGACAAAGCATTAATTTCGAGAGTATACAAGCTACCAAAAAAGTAAGAAAAGAAAACAAATGAATCATTCAAAGATGGAGAAAGTCTGAATAGAGAATTCACAAGTCAGGAGGAGTTAGAGATGGCTGAAATACATCTTAAGAAGTGTTCAACATCTTTGATAATTAAGGAAATGCAAATAAAACCTCTTGAGATATCACCTTACTCCAATAAGACTGGCTAGGATGCAGGTCTTGGAATGTTACCAAGTGCTGGAGAGGTGTTGGGGAAAGGGAACATCTACATTCTGGTGGGAATGTAAACTTGTACAGCCACTATGGAAAGCCGTGTGGAGAACCCTTAGAAGACCTCAAAATGAGCTTCCATTTGACCCAGTCATACACTCCTGGGTAATATAACCACAAGACCACAACTTACTGCAAGATACAAGCACAGTATGTTTATTGCAGCTCTGTTCACAAATAGCAAAAAGCTGGAACAGCCCAGGTGCCCCTCAACTGAACGAGTGGTATAGAGAAAATGTGGTACATGTATCAAATGGATACTTATCAAAGCAGTAAAGAGGGACAACATCATGAAATTTGCAGGTAAATGGATGGATCTGGAAGACAATTATGTTAAATGAAGTAACAAAGTCCCAGAAAAACAAAATGACAAATGGTGTACCTCAATGTGGATGCTAGTACCAAAAAACAGCTAAATATTTCTCATTGAGAGGGAGGCATAGTAAAAAAAAAAAAAGTTCAGTAAAAATATATTTTAACTTGGGAAGCAAACTTTAATGGTGAATTGGAAAGGGGGGATGGGGGGAGAGGGACATGGGTTATATTGGGCGTGTAAGGCATATTTAAGTGTGAGCGTGACTCAGCAAGTACCGGGGAAAGAAACAGTTTCGCTAGCACTGAGTCTACAGGACACATGGTTTTTAAGACTTAGTATAAAGTAAAAGTAAACATGTGTAAATTAAAACAACATGGGTTTACAGAATCTGATAAAAATAGTAATGCATCTGAAATTAAATGGAGATATAATACGCTGTTGCCCACATTTGCTATACATAAAATCTGTAGAGCAAAACTTTTGGGATTGGCACATATAAATTTTCTCTATAATTTCTCTGTTGAACAGTACCACCTTGTAGCATCTCTTTAAGATGTTTTAACATAAAAATTAAGTTGCTTCCCAAGTTTAATCATATATAGTCACGCCAACAACATGGGTGAAATTTGATGAAATACTGTGCCTGACTCTCCAACCCTATAGTCCATGTAAAATATAATACAAATACTGTCTTCTGGAGACTCATACGCTAATAAAAAAAAAAGGGGGGGGGATAAAAAAAAAAAAAGACTGAGTGATTTAAAAATAAATATATTAAATTCAATTAAAATCTTAAAAAAAATACTATGGGAAAAAAATTTTTTTGTTCCAACAGGACAAAAACGTCACCAACTTAACGGTTCTGAGAAAGAAAAGATACAGAGGTTTGCAAAATTTTGAGTAGGATGTACCAAAAAGTGGCAAAACGGAAAGGCATGACTACCGTTCTAACATTCAAAAGCAGAAAAGAAAAGTCTCAGTTTGCTACAAACATCGAACCCCCTCTGTGGATCCTACTGTAAACTAGTTATAAAATGAGTCCTAATGAAACTACCTTCTAGGTGCACAAAGGTTCTGATATGAGAAACTTCCTTGCCTTCCCACCCATAGAACAAGGAAGATAAATATGACAATGATTAGGTCGCTCCCCAACTGTAATTGGAGACAACTATGTAGGGTAATTTCTTATAAAACAGTAAAACGCTTTCTTTAATTGACTACTAGACAGGGGAACTGTGGAAGGGATTACTCTCTGTTCAGAACCAAAATATAATACTAAAGTCTAGGGATATGCACTCAGGCAAAAATATATTAATACAGGACTCTTGACATCCAGCAATGGGATTGTTCTACCTTGGGGAAGGTGGATGTTGGCCAGGAGGATACCAAGGCCCCACAAAAGGTAAGAGCTCCTTGCCTCTAGAGTTGGGGATACCTACAGGAGGAAGAGCAATAAGACCTCGCTGCTGCCCGAACACCTGATGTGTTAACCATGGAGTGGATTGTATTGAGACCACACATGCTATAGTACAGATTGGCCTCCTGGAATTGCAGAGAGTGTTCCAAAGGCCACTAAACCAATAAAAGCAAAATATTGTCTCCTGAGCCAAGCAAGACCTCCAGCGTCAGCAACCCAGCTACCCTCACTCTGCCTTGGAAATACTGTGCAGCAAGAGGCTAGCCACATGATGCCTGTATATCTCCAAATCTAAAGTTGGCTATTGGCTCTCTCCCTAGAGAATACCCATGCTGACGCCACAAGACTTACACATCCTCTAAACAGTTGGATGTTTATATGCACACAGTAGACCTTGTCATATTTAACAGAGGGAAAATTGTAATTCATGGATTAACATATCCAAACATGTGTCTATGCTAAAGTAACCTACCATAACTATTAGTGCTGCTTAAATACCTATATATCTAATTGCTTGTTCTTCATTAGTAGGATCGAAAGGTTATTCCTGGACAAACTGTCAGCCCATGAAAGGAAACAGCCAGAATTGACCAGAGTCCAAGTCAACAGCTCCAGAGAGAGTGGACTGTTTTACCTCTCATCCACCTGTGCCCCTTTTCTAAGCCTAGGGAACAACCTGCGGAAGAGGGGGCGTGGTAGAATGTAAGGGCTGCGATTGGGGTGAATGGTGAAACTACAGCAATGTAGTCTGGACACTCATTTGATCAACTTGATTGAACAAACAACCTGTCACCCCCCACTGGATGGTGGGGCTGTAGGTGTTTGGGCACAACAGCCTGCAGATAGGTTTTGCATGAAGGATGCTTGTACTCATGGATTATCACTTATAGCTAAAAATGAAAAAAAAAAACTGAGAGAAAGATGCAGGACAGTTATGGCAGAATGCATGATCTGGGATGGGGTGGGGGGGGGGAGGGAAAGGGAAATAAGCCTGAACTGAATTGGAAAAAATGTATGAAATGCACAAAGCATCAATAAAAACTAATTTAAAAAAAAATTGCTACTAACAATATTAGAAAATGAATTCACTTTAATTAGCTATCCATTGGTGGCTGAATTAAAATGAAAAATGCTAGTTATGTAGAATCTCAACAAACCTTTTGAGTAGCATGATAATATACAAAAATAACTTTTATATGAGTTGGAAATTACTAAAGATATAATTTTTTGTTTTTATGAAATAGAATACTTTAAAGCTACCTGAAATTAATGTTTTGTCTCAACAATAGATTTGTTACTGCAAAAATTTGTGAAATACTATAAACGTAATTTCATAGTATAATATATGAATAGTAGGATGATGTTTATAGAATTATGAAGTAAATTATTTTATAAATTTATCCATGAGAACTACTTGTACTATTTTTATAACAATCTGCAATAACTCAAAAATTACCAACATAAAAATTAATAATGTGAATTTTTTCCCTTCCAAACAATATTTCATTTATACAACAGTGACAATAAAAGAATTAATTTTTTTTAATATTTTATTTTATTTACTATTTTTTTATGTGTATGAGTGTACTGTCTGCATGTAGGATTGTGCACTTGTGTTGTGCAATGCCGTGGAGGTCAGAAGAGGGCGTCAGATTCAGCAGGAACTGGAGTTAAAGATGGTTCTTAGCCTCCGTGTAGGTGCTGGGAATTGAACCTGGGTCCTCTGAAAGAGCGGTTGGCACTCTTAACCACTGAGCCGTCTCTCTAGGCCAAAAGAATTAATTTTTAACAAGGAGAGACAGCTTATAGAAATATGTTGTGGAAATTTGTGTTACTATTATATTTTAGGTACTTTAAAATAAGAAAGTCCAGGGGGCTGGAGAGATGGCCTAGCGGTTAAGAGCGCCGACCGCTCTTACAGAGAACCCGGGTTCGATCCCCAGCATCCACATTGAGGCCAAAAACCGTCTGAAACTCCAATTCCAGGAGAACTCCAGTTCCAGGGGAATCCGAGACCCTCTTCTGACCTCCGCGGCATTGCACGACATGGGTGCACAAACCTGCATGCAGACAGTACATTCGTACACATACAGAAATAAATAAAATTAAATAAAATTAAAAAAAAAATAAGAAAGTCCAAAATTGATAGCTCAGAATATGTTCATTTTCAAAAAGCTTCATTTGTTATATAAACAAGATAAGGCAATAGAAAGATAGGAAGTGTTTCACACTCCACAACCAATCCCCAAGGTTCTTTGGGGATTGGTTGTGGAATGTGAAAAATCCCCAAGAGGATTTTTCAATTGCCTACTAATCCAAATAATAAGATAACTAATGATCCATGAGAATATAATTTCTGAATGAAATTTCTGTTTTATTTCTCCCTATTGTATACTTGGTAAAATTGAATTCTCTTAGTGGAATTTTATAATGCAAGCATATTATTAATCTTTAAATAAATGTACTCTTATGAACATGATGGGCCTTTGATTATTTTATTATCTTTTATCTAATGATTAGTATTACATTACTTATCTCAGTTTGTGATTCCTTTGCCTGTCTGCATTTGCACATAAATTTGACAGGAAATTTAGCATAGATGGCCATAAAGTCTGAAATTTATACTAATTTAAAATGTCCCAAAATATATGTTGAAATTTTAAAATGTTTTAAGAACAGAGTATGCCAACATTCAAAAAGCTAATTCCTAACATTTTTAAGTAGAAATAATAGTAAAACATTAAAATAAAATAAAAATTAACTCTACTTTTTATCTTCTCATTAAAAATATATTGGTAGAGGACAGATTATTGCTTGATAGATCTTGAATGGATAGATGGGTAGTAAGCAAATATAATAATATATTATGTCAACTAAAATAATCCATTTATCATATGTAATTAAATGTAATAGATATCTTGAAGCTACTTGTTTCCAAACAACTGAAATTATTATGTTTCAATCTATTTTTAGTATACTCAATTTGAAATACTCTAATGAAATATTGTTCTCTGTATTCATCTTAGCTAAAAGAAGTCCATAATGACTTGGACATTCATTTGTCATAGTCGATGGAGTACTGAGCTTACCATGTTTTGTTAACCACCAGATTTTAAATGTGTCACAGTGAAAATCAGAGAACCAGCAATAATGTTCTACATATCTTATAAATCACTACTTACATACCTATTTATATAACATAGTATAAATGTACTTGACATGTGTTAGGATGCAATGTTTATGAGTCACATCCAGATGCATTTTAAAACAAAATAAAAAATTTTCAATGTACAAATAATTATAGAGCTCAATATCATAAGTGTCCTACTAGTTATTCAAACAAAGCATATCTTTGTTCAAGTGGTATAACAATATTATATTCTGGAGGTTTACTTACCTTAGAATTTTACACTTTAATGCTTATTTGATGTCTTAAAATATTAATGTTATATTGCTATCATTCTCAACATAATAAAATAAAAATATTCTAAAGCATGATATTTACATAAACTATAGTTGTTTCTTTTTGTGTATCCTTCCTTCATTTCTTTCTTCTTCCTTTCCTTTTCTCTCTCCTTATTTCCCTTGTTTGGTTTCTTTGTTTCATTCTTACTTCTTTTTTCACTCTTCTGACTCTCTCTCTCTCTCTCTCTCTCTCTCTCTCTCTCTCTCTCCTTCCCCTTCCCCCTTCTGATGTGCTGGTTTTGATTTTCTATAAAAAATGTTAAAATTGATTTGAGCATTTTTATGGTCTTTAAAAATAATCAGGTAATATGACACTTTGTGTATCTATTTGTTTGTTATTGTTTATTTTCATAGTGTTTATATTTTCTATGCATATGTATTCTATTTACATCTTTTCCATCATTTTGTATCCACTCTCCACAACCTGTAATGTCCCTCTCCCAGGTCTCCCTAGCTATTTTTTTTTGTTGAAATTTTGCACATTCCATAGAACATTTCTTAATAAAATTGAGACCCATTCCCCCTTCCATATGCTCCAACCACTCCAGAGCTTCTGCATTCTGCCATAGATGTCTTGCATCTTTTTCTAAGCCTTTTTAAAAATTTTTCCATGTAGAAGTATATTGTGGAGGGCAGATGTTTACTGTTTCAGTCAGTCCTTTGAACAAGTCTTTTTTGTTTATGTTGTTCCCTTTAATTGTATAATGCACCAAAGTATGCATATATACACTCCACACATATACCCAAATTACAATATCTGAAAATAAACTATAGGTTAAGTCCAAAACTTATTTAGAGATTCATTTTTTAACAGCAGGGTTGCATGCAAGTAATATATATATATATATAGATATAGATATAATATATATAGATATATGATAATAGATAGATAGATAGATAGATTAGATAGAAGATATAGATATATATTACTTAGGCATTCCTAAATTACATAGCAAGTTGATTCATGTTTTAATGTACCTTTAATGCAGCATCAGGTATTATATTTAAAAAAAAAAAATTCAGTTTGCCTTACAAATAAGGATTTGGTGCTAGGATCCACAAATTAGGGCTACCACATGTCTTTTTTTTTTTTTCTGGGACTGTTACTTCACCTAGCATAACAGCTTCTAGTTCCATCCAATTTCCTCCAAATTTCATGAAGTCACTTTCTTTTTTTTTTTTTTTTTTAAGATTTTTTTTTTTTAATTTTTTTTTTATTATTTATTTATTTTTTTTGTATGTGTAATGAATGTACTGTCTGCATGCAGGTCTGTGCACCCGTGTCTGCAATGCCGCGGAAGGTCAGAAGAGGGCTGGAGAGATAGCCTAGCGGTTATAGAAAGCACCGACGCTCTGCGAGGACCCCGGGTTCGATCCCCAGCACCACATGGCGTCGAGAACCGTCTGTAACTCCAATTCCAGGAGAACTTCCAGTTCCGAAGTTCATCTTTCTTACTGCTGCATAGGAACTCCATTGTGTAGATGCACTACATTTTAAAATACCCTGGGTTAAATCATCCTAGAGGTGAAAGAGAATGCTACAAGGTGATACTGTACAACAGAAAAATTATAGAGAACATTTGTATGTGCCAATCCCAAAGTTATTGTTATACAGATTTTAATTAAAACATATATAGACAACAGCAATTTATATCTCCAATTAACTCAGATGCATTACCGTTTTTATCAGAGCCTGTAAACCAATGTTGTTTAATATACACATATTTACTTTTACTAAGTCCTAAAACACCATGTAACCTGTAGACAGAGTCTGGGCAAAACTGGATACTTGTTGAACTCACGTCAATTAAATACGCATTAATTGAATATACACCCGTGTCCCTCTCCCGCCCCTCCTACCCTTCCCGATTCACCATTTCAGTCAGTTTTCTGATGCAGTCTTTCTGTTGTTGTTCTTTTAATATGCATCCCTCTCCACAAGAAATATTTATAACTGGGTTATTGGCATTAGCATCCATATATGAGGGATCCCATTTGTCGTTTGTTTTTCTGGGACTGTGTTACTTCACTTAACATGTCTTCTAGCTCCATCCATTTACCTGCAAAGTTCATGATGTTGTCTTTTTTTACTGCTGCATAGAATTCCCTTGTGTACATGTACCACATTTTCTCTATCCACTCGTCAGTTGAGGGGCATTTGGGTTGGTTCCAGCTTTTTGCTATTGTGAACAGAGCTGCAATAAATATAGCTGTGCATGGATCTCTGCAGTAAGCGGAAGAGGGGGCATGGTAGAATGTAAGGGCTGCGATTGGGGTGAATGGTGAAACTACAACAATATAGACTGGGCACTCATTTGATCAACTTGATTGAACATACAAGACCCCCCTGCTGGATGGTGGGACCCATGAGCTGTGTGGGTTTGGGCACAACTGCTTGCAAATTGTTTTACATGAAGGATGCTTGTACTCATAACTTATCACTTATTGTTAAAAAATGAAAAAAAAAACTGAGAGAAAGATGCAGGACAGTTATGGAGGAATGCATGATCTGGGATGGGGTGGGGTGGGGTGGGGGGAAGGGAAAGGGAACTATGCTGAACTGAATTGGAAAATGATGTATGAAATACACAAAGCATCAATAAAAAATGAAAATTAAAAAATTAAAATTAAAAAATGTAATAAAAATAAATAAATAAATAAATAAATAAATAAATAAATAAATAAATAAATAAATAAAATACCCTGGGGTTTGTCAAGGGGAGAATGGCAAAACCCTAGCTATTTTAAAGTTTCCTCTTTAATCCTAGCACTTGGGAGGCAAAGGCATGCGGATCTCTGTGAGTTCGAGGAAAGCCTGGTCTACAGAGTGAGTTCTAGGACAGCCAGAGCTACAGGGAGACCCTGTCTCAAAAAAAAAAAAATCAAAAGAGTAAAAAAAATAAAGTTTCCTTTCATTCACTAAGTGACTGCCTTTGGAATGAGACATTTCACAATCAAGGTTTTTTTACTGATAAGTAGGAAAGTTTATTGTGTATTATTTAAATTGTTAATTTTTCACTTAAAGTTTTAATTTGTTTTTCATAGATAATATGGGGGTAGTTATTTTATTCATATATAATTCTAATATGAGTATTCTAAATACTGTTCTTCCTAGTATGAGTATTCACCACATATTTTAAACTATTAGATTTATCACTGTCTTTGGAACTTAAAATGTAAACAATTCTTCATGCATCTATTTTAAAAAAGGATGTTAACACAAACCTCTTAAGATATCAATATAACTAAAGTTATGATGAAGGGAAAGTTATGCTATTATTTTATAATCCAAAATTGCTTTTTACTGTACATTTTGTTATTGTCCATTCATTTGTTTACATACTTATTAATTCATTATTAATATTGATAAATATACCTGAGAACCTGCATGTACTTGGCAAGTGTTGTGAGCAGTTTCCAATGCCCTTTCAGTACAACTTTCTTTTTTTTTTATTTTTTTTTTAATTTTTGCATGTGTATGAGTGTACTGTCTGCATGTAGGTTTGTGCACCCGTGTCATGCAATGCTGCGGAGATCAGAAGAGGGTCTCGGATTCCCCTGGAACTGGAGTTCTCCTGTAATTGGAGTTACAGACGGTTCTTAGCCGCCATGTGGGTGCTGGGGATCGAACCCGGGTCCTTTGCAAGAGCAGTCGGCACTCTTAACCACTAGGCTATCTCTCCAGCCCGCTCAGTATAACTTTCATGTTAACTATAAGTAGGCTTCATTTTATTTCTTCAGATACTATTAGGATCAAGTGTTTAGTTTAGTCTTTACTATTATATGTAATCACTTTAATTATCCCAAATGATCTATTACATGAAACCATGATTATAAGATTATTTGCCTAACTTTAAATTAATTTCATTTAATATGACAAATCAGATATTTTTTTAAAAGTAATGTCATTCATTCATAGGGAAATTTAATGAATGGTAATTTTCAGATATCTAGGTAGGGATAAATATGATAAACAAAATAACATTGATATTTTAATTTAGAAATATATACTCTGTCTGATTTTTCTCTTCTAATCTTCAAATGGATGTTTGAGAACCTATTTTAGGCAAAAAGTAAATTCAAACTAGAGCATAAGTAAAATTTCCAAGGAAAATGAACTTAAACCTGTTTTTCTTCAGTATAGTAAAAATATTGATATTACTGCCCAGAAGAAAAATAATTCAATAAGGAGAAAGGAATATTAAAAAAATAGTCATTTCCATTGTTATAGTACTATTGAATAAAGAGTCTCCATGATACGTGGACTAAAAAAATGAGTAAGAAAATATTACTGCAAGGGAATCTCACCACTTGGGAGAGTCCCACTCCAAGGACAATATTATTTGTGGTGCAGTGTAAAGACTCCAAGACCCAAGTCAGTGTGCAAAGAGTCATTTAATTTCCAGTGTTAGAAGCTTATATAAACAGAAAGTTTTGGCAACATGTGTAAGTCCATGTTAGTCTACATGCAGGTTTGAAGGCACTAGCTGGCCACATGTAATAATACAGTCAAAGTCTACATGTCTACATGTAGGGTTCAGAGGTACAAGCTGATCAACAGGATGTGTGCTTCATTTTGTGAGAGTGGAGGGTCTTAAAGACGTTTACCTTAGAACATGAAACTCAGTATACTTTAACCTGTCCAGTTTCCTCTTGCTAGCCATTGTGGTGCTCCACATGACAAGGTTTTGAGACAGTGTTTTCTGCATATCCTCCACCAGCAAAAATGGTGGCCTGATCTTTAAATTTTCAGGTTCATCTGGACTTAAGATAAGCCATTCTGATCTCCAACACTACTCTATTAATTAAAATAATCTAGTTACAGAACCTTTAGTGACTAGGGAGATAACTTTGTAGTTAAGAATAATTGCTTATTTGCCAGAGAAACTGTGTGCATTTACCAGGGCCCAAATTACAGCTAACAAGCATTTTGTAATTCCAGTTGCAAAGGATCTGTCTCCTTTCAGCTTCTACCTACTACTACCTTGCACACATGAATGAACTTGTTTACATGAAGGCAAAACATTCCTATGCATCAAAAGGAAAATAAATAAATACAAATTTAAAAAACCTTGAGTTTTTCTCTATCATGATATTCTTTCATTCTTATTCACACAAGTACCAATGTTGTCTTTAGTTATATGTGGTCTGCAACTAAAGTTAACATCAAAGACTCAAATGCATATAGGTATTTATCACTCGTTACCTTGTTTATGAATATTTATTAGTGTTTTGGCTCAATTGTTTTATGACAAAAATGTTTTCAAAGTTAAATAGAGAAAAAAGGCCCAAGGTTATTTGTATTATTGAGAACTTTTCTAATAAAATTGAAAATTGTCCATGTGTGCTTAAATGATGAATAAGAATGTCATATATTTTCTGTGATAGAATACAAAATGGGTGCATTTTGTATTCTATCAAAGAAAATATACGACATTGAAACAATGTTTGCAATATTGTTATTGTATCTGAGTCCAAAAAACCTGGTATGTTTGTATGTTAAAAGAATACTGGCTTGTCCATTTTCAGATTCCAGAAAGCACTACGGAACTGTCAGTTTTATAAACAGCAATGACAGCAAGCCTGTTCCTCAGAGTGATGAAAACCTAATGCAGACAGAATTTCTAATCTCCTAGCAATCACATAGTTTTTCCTTGAAGCTCTGCCAGGAAGTGTTTCCTCCGAGAACATTGTACAAACTTTTCATTACAAAACTCAAATCTACTTAAACTCACAGAATTTCAGTTGCCCACATTTACACTATACTCTGAAGGTGGGTGTTAAATTCATACAGAGATATGCGTCTCAAACACAAAAAATAATTAACAGCTTTCTGCCCTGGAAATTAAATGTCCCATGGAAGGGATTCATTGGTTTGGTATCTAGTTTGATTTAGCTGTCACATGTCTTCTGCTATGTGTGTTTCTGTAACCCTCCATGAATAAACAAGTAAGAACCAAGGAAAAAAGAATTATGCTGAAGGTTTATTGTTGAAAGGGAAAGATATGTGTAGGTGTACAGTCAAGTGCATGAATGTTCTGTGTGGGTGTCTTAAAATCTGTGATCCAGTAGGTAAAGATTTGCTTTCTCTTAAAAGTTGAGATTTAAGATATAGTGTCCCTTCTGAGTTGACCTCAGTATACTCAAGCACAATGAAAGGCTTCACTAAACCATTTGAAAATAAACCCAAGTAAACTCCTTTATCATATTTCTATCTTCCCTGAAAAATTCTAGTTGAAAGAGATGCTGACACAAGCAAAGCTTCATCTCATAGTTATAAAGCATTGCAGATGAAGAACAAAATATCACTATCCATTTACACACACACACACACACACACACACACACACGCGCAAAGTAAAAGTCATCACAGTAGTTTGGTGCCTGTTTGCTAGAGAATTTTAAAGTAATAGTTGTCCACATTTCCTAGAAAAAACAAAGCAGGTCATATTTTTAGGCCTTCTGTTTCAGACTGTCTCTATTCATGCTGCTCAACTTCCTCATTGTAGTATAAAGGATGGTTGATTCCAATTAAACTTTATATTTTAAAATAGAAAGGAGGTGGACTTGAACTTGTAAGCTCTGTGTTATAGTAAGCAAATTTATGGAAATAATTTTCTCAATGTTTAAGGGGCCAAATCTAATAAATATACTTAAGGAACCACAATTAATATATTCTTCACAAAAGTTAATTACATTGTAAGTGATGACTATTCATCTGGAAGTAGCTCTGATATAAGAACATAATTTCACTACTCAAAATAAATCATTATTTATAAAATTAATTCAAATTTGTGTTTCTGATCAAAAATAAGTATAAAATGGCTGTTGTTAAACCATGATCTCTTAATACCACAATTTTATATTTGAATATTTTTCAAATCTAAACTTAAAATCTTGCCTAACTCACCTAATTAAATACTTAGATACTGTCACAATATATTTATATACACAAGTCTATACCTCTATTATCTTATGTTGCTATTTAAAGGTTAAAGGGATGCATATAAATGACATTAATAGGATATTCAATACCATGTGATATGAATTAACCTCAGACTATGAATCCTAACTTTACCTAGGAACAAAAGAAGATAACAAGAGAGAACACCAGCTCAGAACTAAGTGGCACTACACTTTCTCTTTATTGTTGGGTGACTGCCAGAGCATCTAACAGTTTTGTAACACCTTATCTATTTTCAGTGAGTTCTTTCCATGTATAACAAACCTTGTTTGCTCCTTTCATTGATTTTCATCTTTAATGGCTTTGGATTTGTCACTGTAAAACTATTGACAAAACATCATCTGGGATACTTTAAAGGAATGGTTCCCTGTTAAGACAATCTGTAACAATAATTAGCCTAGTTTGGGAAAAATGTAAGATAGAGTTGGTTGGATTTAGAGCACAAATTTTAGGAAAGTCCTTTTAAAGGAATGATACGCATTATTACATGTATCCAAAGAATATCCATACAGAAATAAAGTTGTCAAACCTTTTCAAACACTTGCTCTGTGTGAAGACATTTTGAATAAAATAAAATTTCAAAACTAGAAATAAGGTACTTTTGATTAAACCAAACTTACTTTCAAATCAAACTTAAATATAACCACAATTACGCTGATGGAGAAAAGTATAAAATCTAGGATTGGAAGGTAATAAATAATGACAGATATTCTGAAATGAAAACATTATGAAATAAGAAACATTTTGGTTACTTTCATGGAGTAAGACAAGGGTGCTCATGAAGCAAAAACTAAGAAGGATTTTAATATTCTATTTGATCAAATAGGGCTATACCTTTAAATCTTAAATACATGTATACAGGACACCAAGAATACAGCAAAAGTAGTAGACTCCAAAATTATAGGAAAAATCAATTAACCTTTTGATGTAGAATTATGAGTTTTTGCCTTTTAATTATTATTCTGGGATAACTAATTTTTAAATTTTTATTGAATTTTTGTGTATTTCATGCAGAAATTCTCAATTTTCTTTTTTTCATACAGAAATTCTCAATTTCCTCAAAATTCTTTTTGTTCTCAATCAATCCTAATTACATTTATTCCTCCTCCTCCACTGTCACCCTCTCGCTCCTCACCCCCCACTGGAACTCATACATTCTGCATTTGGGTTAAGTCTTGCTGTGCTAAATTAGTGTCTCTGGATGATCAATAGAAGTTCCTCCACCGAGCTCTTCTCAGCCTATCCAAGATCCTCACTTTAAAAAGACCAGTTCTTCCTCAACCCAGCAGTAATCAGCTACCAATGTTTCTTCAGCTGAAATAGGCTTCTGCTGCCAATTTCCCTGGTTCCATACTGGGTTTTGTCTGCTTGAGTTTGCATGGGTCTACTGCATGTTGACAACATTGTTGTAGGTTCACATGAACAGGTTTCCAGGCACTTGCAGGATTTTATTTCCATATGCTCATGCAGCACCTCTCTCTGGCTCTTATACTCTTTCTTCCCCCTCTTTTGTCTCAGTGGTCCTTGAGACCGGGTGAGTGAAGCTTAATATAGTAGTACTGTCCATGGACACCACACACACACTCTACAGATTGCTAACCTTCACAGTTTGGCCATTTATGAACTTTTATGTTCCTGGTCCTCTGTAAGTGTAGAGCTTGCATTGTAGATGTGCCACTTAGGCTTGGGAGATTCACAATGTCTGTGTGTGACCAGTTGTGGTAATCTGTAATAGTATTCATTTGGTGCAAAAGAAGCTTCTTTGATGAGTGGTAACTGGGATATTTTTCTTTCACCTGAGTGTTTGTTGTTAGCATCCACAAATGAGGGAGTCCCTTCACTGCTTGTTTTTCTGGGATTTTGTTACTTCACTTAGCATAATGGGCTTTGAATTCCATCCATTTACCTTCAAAGTTCATGATGTCATAGTTTCTTACTGCTGAGTAGTACTCCATTCTGTAGATGTACCAAATTTTTGTCATCTACTAGTCAGTTGAGGGGAATTTGGGTTGGTTCCAGCACTTAAGTATCATGAAGAGAGCTGCAATAAACATGGATGTGCATGTATCTTTGCAACAGGATGAGTCTTCTGGGTATATACCGAAGAGTGGTATGGCTGGTCAAGTGGTAGGCTCATTTTGAGTCTTTGTTCTCCACACTGCTTTCCATAATGGTTGTACAAGTTTATATTCCCACCAGCAGTGGATGAGTGTTCCCCTTTCCTCACATGGATTAGAAAAATTAATATAGTAAAAAAATGTCAATTTTACCCAAATGGATATATAGATTCAATGCAATCCCAATCAAAATCCCCATGAGCTTCTTCAAAGTCTTGGAAAAAAAAATCCTTAAATTCATATTAACAAACAAAAGACCTGGAATAGCTAAAACATCCCTGAGTGAAAAATGCAATACAGGGGGGATTGCTCTACCAGACTTCAAGCTCTATTACAGGGCCATAGTCATAAAGACAGCCTGGTAATGGAACAAGAACAGACCCATTGACCAATGGAAAAAAATTGAAGATCCAAACTTGAGCTCAGACAATTTCAGCCACTTCGTATTTGACAAAGGGACAAAACAAAACAAAACAAAACAAAAAAACCCTCAATGGAGGAAGGATAGCATCTTCAGCAAATTATGCTGGCAAAACTGGATCACCCTTTGTAGAAGAGCAAAATTAAACCCCTACCTCTCACCCTGTACAAAAATCAACTCTAAGTGGATCAAAGATCTTACTGTAAAACCTGAAACCCTGAAGGCGATAGAAGAAAATTTGGTAGCAACCTACTAGACATAGGTGTAGGAAAAGACTTTCTAAATCAGAAAGCAGCTGCACAGGAAATAAAGTTAATTGACAAATGGGACCTCGTCAAACTCGAAAGCTTCTGTACAGCTAAAGAAACAATCAAGGAATGAAGAAAAACCCACACAATGGGAGGAAGTCTTCACCAGTGATTCATCTGACAGAGCATTGACGTCAAGAATATATAGACTACACACACACAAAAAAAGAAGAAAACAAATGACCTACTCAAAAGATGGAGTAAAGAGCTGAACAGTGTCTTCACCAGTGATGATGTAAAGATGGCTGAGAAACATCTTAAAAAGTGTTCAACATCATGAATAATTAAGGAAACGCAAATTAAAACTACTATCAGATATCATCTCACTCTGATATGACTGGCTAAGTTTAAGAACACAAAAGACACCAAATGCTGTAGAGGGATAACTAATTTTTAAAAGATCCTTGCTTACATTATTGATGTTTATTCGAGAATATCAATTTTCATAGAAACCAATGGTTGTGAGTTCTTTCTCTGTCTTATAATTCAAAGGTTCACTAATGCAATCACACTTATTTTTCAGATAATAAATTTTGTCTTAGAAAGAAAAGGGAACACATATATTTATTTCAAAATAACAATTAAAATGATCACATATCTAATTTAATCCAGACATTTTATAAAAAATTAAAAAGCACATTTGAAATACATTAGTACAATAAAGATTAATGTTAATATTCCATTGTATAAATGGATCGTCATGTTCAAAGAAAATAGTTGATGATGAGGAATGCATTAAGCGGGACTAGATGAAGTGGTTTGACATTGTCTTGGGTTTTTAGAAAGGTGAGGAACAGCAGTTGGTGCTTTGAAATGTCATTTAATTGGAGCAAATTCGTGGAAGTGGAACCAAACATAGTAACTGTTTGGGAAAGGCAGGCAGCTTATGAATTCTGACAGAGCACATAGTTTGAGGCACCTCAGTAAGCAAATGAATTTATTTGTAAGAGAATTATGATATATTAAAATCATCATCATTAGCCAGGTGTGGTGGTGCATGCCTTTAATCCAAGCACACCTGATGCAGACTAGGCAGATCTCTATGAGTTCAAGGACAGCCTTATCTACATAGTAAGTTCCAGGACAACTGGGGCTACAGGGAGACCCTGTCTCAAAAAGACCAAAAAACTCATCACTTTTCAAAGAACTATCAGAACACTTACATAGAATTATATGAATTATTCATTCATTGTTTTTAAATGAAATGTGTATTTCTTAGAAAAAATAATCATGGCCATCCTCTGGTTTTTAGAACTCCTCACTACTGATGCAATCAAAGGTGTTACAGAGAACTAAAATCCACTCTCTTGTTTGTTCACAATATCACTTACTTCAATGGCATTTTCATCATGTATATGTTTTTATCTGAAGGATTCAGTTTAGTATTATTTGAGAATGAGCGTAAGTGAAGAATAACTAAAAGAGTTTAGTTCTTTAAGGCTTATGCTTAACTTTTATGAGTAAGTGATCTAGTTACTTATAGCAAGAACACATTTTAAAGTTGATTTTCCTAAAGAAGTAGTATTTGTGTTAGTATATGCTGACCCCTTGTAGAATGAAGGCAGCACTTCAGTGAACAACTTGGAATAGCTTTGGCTGAAATATGTACACACAATATAAAGTATAACACATTTTCTTCTATTATTTTGCTGAAGATCTGATTAATATTGTTGTCTTGGGATTCCTCTCTTTCCTCTACCCCTATGATGTGGATGTTTGGTCTTTTCATATTGTCCCACATTTCCTTTTTTTTTACCACTCTTGTGTTTTTGTTTTTTGTTTTTTTTTTTTCATAATCTTTTCTTGAACATTCTAGTTTTTCTATGTTATGTTCCAGGTCTGATATTCTTTTTTGGTTTTGCTTCTGAGGCATTTTTCCCATATTCTTATGTTGATTGGATGAGGGAAGAGTGTTTGATTTCCCTTTTCTTTTTGTCCTGAGATTTCTTTAGTATTTCCACTTCCATTTGGAGGTTGTCATTCTTTCCTTGTAGCTCTTTGCTTTGCTGGGGGGTTTTCTTTTTCATTTCATTGTGGGATCTTCTCAGTGTTTCCACTTCCTTATGAAGTTTGTCATTCTCTCCCTCCAGATCTTTCTGAAGTTTGTACTTCTCTCCCTCTAGTTTGTTTTGGGGTTTGCCATTCTCTCCCTCTAGTTCCTTCCCAAATTCTTCATTCTGTCCCCTTATTTCTTAGATTTGTTCTTTTTATTCTTTGATTTATTTGATACATCTATGATTATTCTTCTAAGATCTGTGTACTTGGTTCCTTCTACAGAGATCTCCTTGTCCAAATTCTACAGGACTGGTAGAGATTGATGTGGATATTTTGTGAGCTTTCCCCAGGTTGTTGCTTTTTCACTGTGTCTTTGGAATGTGGGTTTGTTCTGTTGCTTGTGTTCTGGTGTTAATCACAAATGTTTATATGGAGATTTGCTGTTACTTTCTGCTGTGGGGAGGGAGGCTTTGATTTGGGCCTTGTGCCAGCAACCTGGTTGCAGCCTAGGTGTAGCTGATCCTTGTCTCTACCTGATTGTAGGGTTCACTTGCAACCTGGTGTGAGCCAAGAAGAAAGCAGAGTTGGATAACAACCAGCTGATAGGTAACAACTAGGTCACTTCCCTGCTGAGATCCCACCTGCTTGCTCCCTCTGCCTCCTGACAATCAGTTTTTCTAGGTTGGCTATGCAGCAGGTGTCCCAGGACTGGAGTTGTAGCAGATTCGCCATCTCTTCTATTGCCTTGCATCTGGAGTCATGAACAGTGCTCTCACTGGATCATATGCATCACAGCACCATAGAGCGAGGGCGGGAGGTGTGAGCGGGAGTGGGGGGGGTGATGGGATAGGGTTTGGGGGGTAACCTGTGGTCTTGCTGTCTGCCTGTCTAGCTCTGCCCATGCTGCCACTGTGGACACTGGTAAGGCCCCAGGCAGGGTCTTCTGAATGTGACCACACCATAGAGGTGGGGGCTTCAGGGGGCTCCTGCTCACCTGGTGGTGCCCTGTGGTCCTGCTGTCTGCCTGGCTAGCTCCACCCATGCAGCTGCTGTGGATGCTGGTCTACCCCATAATTTATTGAGTTTATTTTCTTGCTACATATTTTATACTCTGGATATTAATCCTCTGTTTGATGTTTAACTAGTGAAGACTTTCTCTGACTTAGTGGGTTTTCTCTTCACTTCCTTGATTTTATTTATTTATTTATTTATTTATTTATTTATTTATTTATTTTACTTTAAAGAAGGTTTGCACCTTAATGAGTTCCTGATTATTGAATGTTGACCTGAATTCCTGAGCAGCTGATGTCCAGATTAAGAAAAGTCCTTCCCTAGTCCTACATCTTCAAGGGTACTGCCTATCTATTCTTGTAGCAGTTTCAGAGTTTCAGGTTTTATATTAAGGCTTTTGAACCACTTTGAGTTGCCTTTTGTGCAGGGATAAAGACAAGGTAACAGTTTCTTTCTTCTACAGGTGGAGATACAATTCTGCCAGTGCCCTTTGTTGAAATGCTATATTTTCCCCATTGTGTGTTCTTTTTATTATTGTTATTGTTATTAAACTTTTTCCATAAATCATACATCATTTCTCAATCAAATACTTCCCCTTACATGCCCCCCACCCCGAGTCCCTGCACATTGCCGTACATGTCCTGCATCTTTTTCTGAGTCTTTCCAGATTTTTTTTCACTTCTTTTGTTGTTGTTCTCTGCAACTTGTATTGCACACACACACAAACATATATATATATATATATATATATATATATATATATATATATCTCTTGTATTGGAGGATTTTTTTTCTAAAAGATGTCATGTTTTCCTTAAGGAAGTGCTCGAATGTTCCTCCTTGGCAATCCCAAACAACCATCAATCCTGCATTTTGCTGCACATTGGGGTCTTTCAATCCTGCATTTTGCTACACATTGGGGTCTTTCTCTCCCATGGTCCCCCACATGAAGTCCAGTAAACATGCATCCTGTCTTGATCCCCTGTACTGGCCTCCATGTACAAAGCCCAGGTAGTCCAATAATGGCAGTCTATTTCTGATGATGCTGTAAATCCCTTAGCTGTTTAGTCCACAAGCTGGGTGTGGTGGTTTGCATGAGTGTCCCCCATAGGCTGTAAGTATTCAGACATTTGTCTCCAGTTGGTGGCGCTGTTTTTGGAGGTCTTAGAAGGTGTGGCCATGCTGGGGGAAGTGTGTCACTGGGGGCAGGCTTAGTGAGTTTTAACAAGCCTCTGTGGTCTACAGTTGCCCTCTCTGTTTCCTGTGCTCTTTGCGAGATGTGACCCTCGGTTTGCTGCTCCAGATCCAGCCGCCATGCCTCTTGCCACAATGGACTCTAATTCCCTGGAACCGCCAATCGTAAGCTCAAATAAACTCTTCCTTTTATAAGTTCCTTGGTCATGGTGCTTTATCACAGCAACAGAAAAGTGATTAATACAGTTATTGGTACCAGGAGTGGGGTGTTGGCTGTGAAGAACCTGACCATGTGTATGTTTGGAGAAGTGTGGAAGACTTTGGAACTTTGGGCTGGAAAGACTGTTGACTATTGTAAGCAGAGCTTAAAGGGCCATTCTAGTGGAGGCCTGGAAGAAAGCATGGCTGCAAAGAATGTAGTTCAAGAGGAAAATAAAGACTTAGGCAGCAACCAAGATATTTTGATAAAGAGTCTGGCAGCAGTTTGCTCACAGCCCAAATGCTTGCCTGATGCTAAGTTGAAAAGCAATGGACTGATGTCTTTGGCGGAGGATATTTCAAGACAGCCTAATGTAGAAATGGTGGCATGGCTTTTAATGGTGAATATTATACAGATCTACAGTGAAAAAGAGCAGATGGGGCAAAAAGAAATGCAGAATGTACAGTTTGGATCTGAAAACTGCACTAGGAAGATTAAAGGTTGGGCCAAGGCATGTGAAGGAGAGGCTCCCTCCCTTTCATAAGGAGATTAAAGCCATTAAGGAGAGGCCTGGAGATTTACAAGTAAACAAAAGAATCAGTACCTTCAGGGCAAGACCAGACCCAGCTAATCCTCCAACAAGTCCAGGGCAGAGAAAAATTACAAATGTGGTTAAAGTAGGAGAGAGTCCGTCCCCAACTTGCAGCCAAACTCAGCAGTTTCATTCACGTGGTGCTGGCTTTAGAGGTATGAAGTCTGCAAGAGTGAAGGGGTCATCAGTTCTTCCTCCACGGTTTCAGAGAGCTGCCAAGTTCAGGCAGAGCACAGCAGGGGTGACCCTTCATAAAGTAGGCCCTGATGGGCAATTGTGTGAAGCTGTGAATGTGAAGCCTGGTTGGCAGCGGAGACCCCAAGAAGACATTCACGATGCCAGACCTGTGAGATATTTGCCAAGTAGAGCTGCATACAGGGAGTGGTACCAGCCTAAGAAAGAGATGTGTGTTGCAAGCAAAGCTGGAAGAGCTGAGCCATCTAAGCCCTTTGGAAGTCAAGTCCCAGAAGTTGCATGTGGAGCTACAGGACTTGGTGTTTGCCCTGCTGGTTTTCCGTCTTGTTTTGGTCCAGTATTTTCTCACTATGCCTCTATTCCTCCCCTTTGGAATGGGAATGTGTATTCGGTTCCACTGTTCATTGGGAGTATGTAATTTGCCTTTTGACTTTACAGGAGCTTGCAGTTAAGAGATTGGCCTGAGTCTCAGAGGAGACTTTGGACTGTGGACTTTTGAATGGCATTGAGACTGGTAAAGACTGTGGGGACTTTTAAGTTTGGACTAAATGCATTTTGCATTTTATATGGTCAGGAGCCTATTGGGGGCCAGGGAGTGGAATGTGGTGGTTTGCATGAGTGTCCCCCATAGGCTGTTAAGTATTCAGACATTTGTCTCCAGTTGGTGGCGCTGTTTTTGGAGGTCTTAGAAGGTGTGGCCATGCTAGGGGAAGTGTGTCACTGGGGGCAGGCTTAGTGAGTTTTAACAAGCTTCTGTGGTCTACAGTTGCCCTCTCTGCTTCTTGTGTTCTTTGGGAGATTTGACCCTCGGTTTGCTGCTCCAGATCCAGCCGCCACGCCTCCCGCCACAATGGACTAATTCCCTGGAACCGCCAATTGTAAGTTCAAATAAACTCTTCCTTTTATAAGTTCCTTGGTCATGGTGCTTTTTCAGAGCAACAAAAAAGTGACTAATACACTGGGTATCTCAGTAGTCCCCATCTGGCATTGAAGGTTTGGAGGATTCTTGGAGAGACATGTGTCTTCAGTTCATATTGGAAGTTTAAAAAGCTGTGTCTCATGTCTTTGAGGAGTGCCAAAAGTGGTGGCAGCCACAGAGTAGATGCACTTGCCAGTAAGAATTGAAGACAGGCCAAACAACAGTTCTCTCTCTCTCTCTCTCTCTCTCTCTCTCTCTCTCTCTTTGTCCTTCTAAGATCTCAAGTTTTTTGTCTGCAGTACAGTTTCACTGGTATTACTGATTATTTATTTCTGGTTGTACTTTCCTTTTGGATGCTTAAAGTCACACACTTAGCCCAGATTAACCAAGGCTTTTGTTTTCTTAAGGTCAGTTGAGGATCTGGTCCTCAAGGGTCTCTCAGGGTTTTTTGGGGGGGAGGAAGGGGGGAGCACTTTACTCCTTTCAGCTTTTCATTTATCAGTTCCATCCATCTGAGGACAAAATAGGGTCTTGCTAGACCACGCTTCCTTTTCTGAAGCATGAGCGGACTTTCCTCTTTATAGACTGGACACTGGCTGAAGTCCCATTAGTGGCTCTCCAAGAACTCTCTGAACAGGAAGACTGGTGACCCACATTTGCAGGACATTTCAAGAGATGCCCCCATGCATAATCCCCTAAGACTTGGCTCAACTTTGAGGGCAAGGAACAAAGTTTTCCTTTAGGTCCCTTGGCCAAATTGATATGGACGTTAAGTATGATTGTTAAGCACCCAGAAAGGCTAAGTTGCACCAGCCTGTTACATTATGCCTATATTAAATTATATCCTTTGGAAACAAAGTGTATGTTATTTCCACATCATATTTCTTGATACACATCTTTCCATTTTAATCCCATATTACTCTAAAAAATGCACACATGCCCTTCATCATATACCAAAAACCCAAGGTCTGAAAATAGAGTTGACCTAACATTTATTTTCCCATTGTGTATTCTTGGCACATTTGTCAAATATCAGGTGACCGAAATTGCATGTACTCCTGTTTGGATCTTCTATTCTGTTCTATTCATCTATGTGTCTATTTTCATGCCAGTAACAGGCTGTTTTTATACTACAGCTCTGAAATATAACCTGGGATCTGGTACGGTTTTGCCCACTGCCTTCTACTTTTGCTCGATTATTTGAATAGTTGGTAAGAGTGACCCAGGAAACTCAAAATAACACAGGCTATCGACAAAGCTCTTGATTACCTACCAGAAATATAAAATAAGACCCCTACTGCTCAAGACAGGACAAACTTCAAAAATAGGTCCTAAAGTATTGCAACTAAACTGGAAGCCTTCTTCCTGCACTCATAATGTGAGATAATATGCACACTACTAAAGGAGAAATATCAATCAATGGTACAACCCAGCGCTAAAGCCTAATAACCATAATTAGCTGTGCAGCAAACCACTTCTATTTGTGCAGGAGTGACAATGTTATATGGGGGCTAATTAATAGCTATCTAATCAGACTTAAAACATCTCAATGGGAGTGAACTCATGGGAGTCACTGTAAACTCAGAGAAATGCACAGGGCTGGCAAAGACATAGGTCTTAGAGAAAACATTATAGGCATCATATCTATTGACACATGACACTTCACATCATATGTTAAATATGAAATCTTATATATACAGATAAGCATATTGTACATTACAAATCAAAGAAGCTTCTCTTTGCAAAAGTTGGAGGCTACTGCAGAAATCCACAATTTCTTAGAGACATAAATTATACATCTGAAAGACGCCTGATTCCAGCAGACACATCCACAGTTATTCCTGTCTGCCTGACTCATGGAATATAATGGAATAAGGGGCACAGAGAAAATGAGTGCATACCTCATTTCTCACCAGTAAAGCTTCCTTACACAGTACAAATGCAAACAGAAAGCTACCACTAGCCAAGCTTCAAAGGATGGGAGCCTCAGTTGTGTATATTCTTGGATAGTACCCGTCATCCACTCATGGCTCAGGGAATCACTGTGGAAGAGGGGGTAGAAAATTGTAAGAGCCAAGGCTAGTACCTGGTGTAGAGAAACAGTGGCTTACAGAATATTGGAAGCTTTCACTTGTGAACTTGTGGTAATTTGGGCATCATTGATGAGAGCCAGGCCAACTCAGGCAAGATCTCTGAGTAGAGCAAGACAAATGGTTGTGGAAATGGCTCTGGACTGAGAACTACAGGAGAGTGATTACTGCTGGGTGAGGAAATGTATAACTAACCTAAGATTTATATCTATATATGCTTATTTTATATCCTCCCGTGGATGAATTTGTGCCAAATGATATCTGGGTTCAAAAGTTTGACTGGATAGAGCTTAACTTGCATGATATAATGTATGAGTTCTGAGGGAGACTTGGGGCCTGAGGGGGCTAAATTTTATTATGAACCATTATATGAAATGTGCAAATGCTAGATTAAGAAACAACTAAAATCAGCATCACAGCTGATAGTAAAGACAAATTAACACAAAATCTGCAATGAGGCAAAGATGTGTATTCTCACTATTAGATATGTTGTGCTAAGTGAGGTAATACTATCTCAGAAAAACAAATGATGTATGTCATCCCTCATTTATGGTTCCTAACTCCAAATCTTTATATGTATGTCAAAGTGGGTAATGGGTCAGTAAAAATATCACATAGACTGTTATCTCTGTAGCGATAACTGAAATATATGTCTATATTTTCCTCGGTTCCAAGATTTATGAGAAAGAACAAGTCTTTTTTAAGTACATTAAAATATATACAACTGACTTTGTAATTTAGGAATGTAAAACTATTTTTTTACCTGTATACAAGCTTACAGTTAAACTGTGAATCCCTAAACTATAGTTTGCAGGACTTTGTTAATATATATATATATATATATATATATATATATATATATTATTTTTTTTTTAATCAAAGCCCAGAGTTGAAGTGTTACTTACAGTACTGGAGAACAAGAAGGCTGTAACATGCTTCAAGTAGAAACACAGTGTTTTCTAAGCTTCGTTCAAAGCATAAAGTACAAGATCTTAGCTTTGAGTTTGACTCGCTCTTCTGGAATTGTTTAACCATAGAAAGACCTTAGATGTTCAACCAATGCTAACAATTAATTGCCAGTACACTTGGATATTGACCAGAATTTGATGGTAAAACCCAATTGCTGAAGACACTACATACCTGAATTGCAGAATAAGCAAGGAAAATTAAGTTAGCATTATCTTAAAGGTACATCTCTTCTGGATAGCTTTCATTATACTAGACAGTGCTATTCACATTACTGGAAAAGAAAAATAGTCATCAACTTTACCAAGATGTTGACAGTGAGAACCACACTAACAACTAACTGCATTGGCAAAATATAACTCTTGGAACACTACTGGCATGAGTATTATGGGAGTAACCAATCAATTTATGGTTGGATTTAAGGCCCTGCTTCCCAATAGAGTTATTATAGCTAAGAACCTGTGAATAGACAATATAATAATAATGGACTTTCAGAATGTAAGCAAGCAGATTAAAGGTATTCAGGAACATCCCTAAGTAGAAAAATCTATATAGGACTTTTCGTCCCAAATGAAGTCAATATCTAACCAATCCTTTCATTTGTGTGTAGTTGATAGGAAATTATCATTCTTATCTCTTTGTAAATACATTGTCTCCTTTTGACTTCAGTCATTCTGAACCAAAGATATCAAAATCTACTTATATCATTAGATGATAAATTCCACAACATATCTTATTTCAATGGTTGTGTTTATTTTGTAAAAAAAAAATGTCATTCTGTGACGATGAATTTAATTAGGGACAGCTGTGAGTACATTTGGTTTGTTTTTCTTTTGTGCCCTACAATGTAATCTACTTTGTACAGTGTTTGGAAATCACACATGGGTGCCAAAAGAGATGATGTGCCATCTACTGGAAAGGCACCTTTAAGGCTTTCACACTTTTACAGAAAATAATTGTGATTCTGTTAACCACTGCAGACATGGAAAAAAGGCCTGAATATCAATGTTAATAAGCAAGCCAGAGCCCAAAGCTGAGGAAGGAAAAAAATGTAGATTCTGGCCCTGCTTCCCAATAGGGTTATTGTGGCTAAGAACCTGTGAATAGACAGACCACAAGTCATAGGGTAGAATCAATCTATTACTATCTTTATGCTAAATAGACATCGTATTTAGCAGACTTGGGAACACGTTGTTACAGACATAGCTTAGTGCATCCCTCAGCTCTCACCAGAGAAGTTTCTTCTGACAGTAGATGCTCATTAATTTAGAGACCCAAAATAATGAATATGCAGTGAATAATAGACATTGGAGTTCTCAGCCCTACATGGGACACCTATATCACATTTGGTCTTTCAGAGACTCAGAGATTATTCTTGAAGAGGGAGCATAAAGATTATAAGAGTCAGAGGTAATAAATGAATATAAAAAAATTGTGATATCTGGCTATCACAAAATTTTATTCTCAACTGCAAAGATGCACATGAGTCAGTCTGTCATTTCAACCTGAATAATTACTATGAATATCAGCTTTTGAATAATTACTTGAGTCATTAAACACTTCTTCAAAGACAGTATACTAATAACTGTATTAAGAAACAAATTTGTTCATAGTGACCTAATGTAAATATGACATTTGACGAGATTAATTATTTTGATTTTGTTTTAATTTTTAGAGATTCTAGAATTATACTCTAGATTCTATTCTATTTTCAGAAGTAGTTTATATTATTATACATTTACGTAATTTTTATCATGGTGGGATTGAACCCAGATGCTTTAAAAATATAGGTAAATAAGACCTATGAACATTGGTTTGTATTTAAGACCTATGAACATTGGTTTGTATTTATTTCTAAATATTACATAAGAGAATGTCTTACTTGAGAAGCTGAAAAATTTTTACATAAATATTATGGAATACATCCTTGGTGCTTTACAGAATTTTAATTAATTTTCATAAAAACAGATATTATATTGAGTTTAGATTCACTAATGGCTCAGAAGTTAAGACCATCTGTTATTTTTGCAAAGGACTCGGATTTGGTTCCAGCATCAAGATGGCAAATATCACCACTGACAACTCCGGTTCCATGGTCCAACAACCTCTTCTAGCTTCTGAAATAATTTACATGCACATATCATGCTTACATACATGAACATGAAGACAAAGCATCCATACAGAGATAAAATAAAAATAAACAGTAATTCAAAATAGATATTTCTGAATTTATTAAAAGGAAGTTTAATAATTTTTAAAAGTGTATATAATTCAAATATAATTATTAGGAAGTAAAATAAGTATGCCTCTATTATTAAATTTATAATTTTTTTACTTCAAATGAGATTTTTTTTTCTTATTAGGACATTAATATCTCATATGTAATCTACAGGGCAGTATAATAATAATGGACTCAGAATGTAAGCAAGCAGATTAAAGGTTATCAGGAACATCCCTAAGTGGCTAAAATCTATATAGGACTTTTCGTCCCAAATGAAATCAATATCTAACCGATCCTTTCATTTGTGTGTAGTTGATAGGAAATTATCATTCTTATCTCTTTGTAAATGCATTGTCTCCTTTTGACTTTAGTCATTCTGAACCAACGATATCAAAATCTGTGGCATATCATTAGATGATAACTTCCACAACATATCTTATTTCAATAGTTGTGTTTATCATGTAAAAAATGTCATTCTGTGACGATGAATTTAATCAGGGACAGCTATGAATACATTTGGTTTTTTTTTTTTTTTGTGCCCTACAATGTAATCTACTTTGTACAGTGTTTGGAAATCACACATGGGTGCCAAAAGAGATGGTGTGCCATCTACTGGAAAGGTACCTTTAAGGCTTTCACACTTTTACAGAAAATCATTGTGATTCTGTTAACCACTGCAGACATGGAAGGCCTGAATCTCAATGTTAATAAGGATACCAGAGCCCAAACCTGAGGAAGGAAAAAAAATGTAGATTCCAGCACATGTCTTTTAATGGTTATATATGTAAATTCAATTTTCACATGTAACACTTAACAATATACAGTTTAATACATTGAGGTGTTTACTCCACCACAGTAAATTATAGGAAAACACCATCAAAAACTTAAACACATTTAAAATTTATTGTTTGGGATCATATTGCTGTTTTTCAATATATATATTTTATTAAATTTTTATGCATTTCAAACAACACATCTTAATCATATTTAGACTCCCTCCCAAATCAGAACAAACCCCAAGCATCCCCCACCACCAGATTTCATGCATTCTGCCATATATATTAAGGCCTACCTAGTCCAGGTTGTGTCCCTAAATGTCACTCATGTGCCTTATCTACTGGATCCTGGTCAGCCTGTCAAGCATTATTCTATTAAAAAACAAACAACTCTCTTATCCAGTAGTAATAAGCTGCAAATATTTCCTCAGCTAAAATTGAGGCTTTATGCCCATTTACCCAGTACTCTGCTGGGTTTTTGTATGGTTTGTGTTTTCATAGGTCATAGGCCATGAGACTTTGAGAGTGAAGGTGTGGAATTCTATGGTTTGAAAGAGAAGTAACCCTAATAAGCTAAAGTATTTGAACACATGTTTCCCAGTTGGTGGGACAGTTTGGCAAGGTGGTACAGCTTGCTGTAGGAAGCATATCACTGAGGGGAAGCTTTCAAAATTAATATTACCACACCACTTTCACTTTGCCCTGTCTGGTTTATATTTGCTATTGAAAATATGATCTCACCACAGAGCATTAAGAGGATGCCAAGTTGTCTCTATAGGCATATATATATATATATATATATATACACATATATACATATATATATATACATATATACATATATACCTCTCATCAAATTTCTGTATATATATATATATACAGAAATTAGGTAGGGGGTGAAGATACAGAAGGAGATCTAAATATGATCAAAATATGTTGCTTGACATTTTCAAAAATGAAAACAAAGAATGTTATCTCTGAGCTTCCACATCCCATGTCATGCTGGCTGCTTGCACCCCCCCCCCCAGCATTATAGACTCTCACTCTGAAAACACAAAGAAAAAAAAAGCTTTCTTCAGGTCAAAGTATTTTATTTTTATATTTTATTTATTGCTTTTATTTTCTGTATATGAGTGTATTGCCTGAATGTAAGTCAGTGCACCTGTGTTGTACAATGCCAGTGGAGTTCAGAACAAGGTGTCAGATCCCTTAAAATAGAGTTATGGACAGTTGTTAGATTACATGTCCGTGTTGGGAACTGAACCTAGGTCCTCTGCAAAAGCACCCACTGTTCTTAACTGCCTGGCCATCTATCTAAGCTCAGGTCATCTTATAACAACAGGAGGGAACTAATGAATACAATGATGTGTGGGCTAGTCACATATATACATAGTGTTTTATCTGCATGTGCTAAACCAGAGGTTGATATAATAGATGTTGATAAATACATACTTGTGCTAGTGACAAAAGAAAATGATGAAAAATGTCCAGCAGTCTGTCAATTGGTTACAAGTCCTGGCCTAAGACTTGGAAAAGACAATAGCCAATCCACAAAGAGAACTGGGAAAATTTCACTGAGTTACTCCACCTCACAAGCAAGAAAACCGGATTTTGCATTACTATGTGTACAATTTCAGCCACTCACAGAAACAAAAAAGGCATTAGATTCATGAAATATTACTCTTTTGTTTCTGTTATGAAGTGTTTTTAACTACATAGTATCCTAAATCTGTCAAGCAAAGTTTATGCCTGGAAACTGCAGCTCTCTTTTGACACATTTCGCTTTCTCCAAAGTCCCATGCCACCCAAGTACTGTTTTATAAAGACACTTCCCAACAAAGACAAGGAAACTATACTTCACAGTGTTACGAATTAAATCCCTCTTGCATCACTGAAAACATTTCTTCCCCCAAAAGAACGTTCAATACCTCTTTATATTTTTTTCCTAATGTTTATTAAGCTAGAATCTTAAGGAACTGAGCTTTTGAAAAACCATTTTATGCCTCATTTCTAGATCTGGAGCAGTGAAAATAAAAGATGAACTTAAAGTGCCTTAGAGTACAAGAAAAATGAAGTACACAAAACTGAAAAGTTTGTCTGCCAAAGAGACCCGGGTGCCAATTTGAAAGAACTCCCAAAGCACAGAACTGTGAGACTCTTAAACATCATAGTAAATATGCAGTGATCAATTAAAACTAAGAATGTGAAATAAAGATACATGTATATGCCATTAGTAAATAAATAATTGAATGGATAAACAAATGAACAGGAAAATTCAACCTCTCCCCTCTACAGAAGAAATCCAAATAAACTACACTGCCTTTTAGGAAGTGAATCTAGCTACCTTAACCTTTTTTTGTGAGTTACACATAAGCTCAGAATATGAAGATTAAAATCATCTGATGGTCTGTGACTATGGTGCATCCCCTCATATCAGGTGACATCGTGGTCAATTCATTTCTAGGAAATTAGTTATAGAAATTATAATCTCAATCTAGTCATGTCATATCTTCAGATAAAATTAAATGAAGAGAAATAATTCATCAGAATAGTTATTAGTGTTGAGGTCAAAAGACATAAGGATTATTGAAAATCTATCAGAGAAGAAAGAAGACTAGAGCAACATGGACCATATTCTACTCAGGTTTCCTCTCCTGAATGAGCAATAAAAAGGCAATATCTGAGAAGCTGAATAAGCTGTAATAAAACCTATCATTTGTTAATTATTTACAAATATTTAGTTCTTATTTCTTTTACATATACTTAGGTAAAAGGATAACATTGAATGGATGCCTTGTTAACTGACCCAAATTTAGTAATGATTAGAAGGAGCTCCTTGTAATTTTGAACTCCTATGTAAATAAAAATTAGAGAAATATTCTCTTCACTATTCTAAAATATAGATATATCAATTTTGTAATTTTAATCCCTCGACTTCTTCACAATCAACCAGAAACCCATTAGTCAGAGCCTGTCACCACAGCTCATTTCTTATAAAATGGGTTCTTATCCCTGTTCAGAAGCAATTCTTGTTCAACATCATGCTTATACATAGGACATTTTCACAGTTCTGTAGTGCTTTGTGTCTGAGCCTAGAGAACAATGAAGGCAAATCTATATCTCAGAACTCTACTTACTCATAATGGAAATCTCTCCCTGTAATTGATCTGCCAGTAGTATGCATCAGAATGGCGCCATATTGATTGCTCATCGGTGTACTCTGCTGTTAACAGGTTGATTAATCCAAAATGGTTCTAATCAAATAAGCTCCAGGAAGTGCCAGCTCATATTGTTGAACCATGAGCATGCTCAATCCTTGTCGCTATGGCAACTCTACTCATGAACATATTGAGCATAGAACAGACCACTAGAGAAAGAAGCTTGCCAATGTGTACAGAATAGTTCCATTGAACTGATCTACTGAAACTTAATCATTTTCTACCTGTAATGAATACTCAAATGGAGATACTAATATCTGCACAATTTTATTTATTCTTTGAAGAGTTTCACAGATATGTGTATTTTTATTCTATTTTTTCTTCCACATTCCGACCATTTGAACTATTAGCTTCTATATATGAATCAGGGTCAATCTGTATTCCATACTATGATATATTCTATGGAATTTAATAACCAAAGTGCATTATAAGATGATCTAACTTCTAAGGGGATTTTTCTTCTCTGTTATCCTTCATAACTATCTCAGTATTTCATATTTTACTAGCAACTCAGGCAGAAACATGGATCCTTGTAAGTCTATAGAGACAGTTGAGAGGAAGTGGGAAAAGAAGTACAAATGTAGGCTTTAGGCTCTCACAAACAAACACAAATGCTGCTATTTTATTCTTGAATTGTTGTTTCATTTCAACTTCCTAATAAAATATCCATCTGATAATTACATTGGATTTCAAGGTGATTTCTGCATGCTCAAAACTCTTGGTTGGTCTGTTAAACCAAATGTGGTTGGTAGGTATCTCAGATTGCATATGAATATGAAAAGAACACAATGTTGCATTAACTATATGCTAAACCAAGTGGAAGCCATAAATTCTAACTTGAGATGATATTTAATGATAGAAAGGATGAAGAATGTAATGTTTTCTAAAATTTAAATACTGTACATGTATTGTACTATAATTCAAGATAAATAGCAATAAACAAGACAAAACATTCAAAGAACCATGGAAGGTTTCAATTACAGGTAACTATATCAAAATGGTATTGCTGTTTCTTTTCTTAGTTGTTGCTGAGACCAAAACATTATAGAGATATTAACCAAGGTTCCTAAAACTGCTGGCCCTATAGCTGTGTCTTCACTCTCAATTCACTATCTGTCCAAGCAGAAAATTTCCCCTTCTTATATGATGGATTCATGATATGTAAGATAGCAAAGCAGAGAAAATTCCAGCTCTCAAAACTGACAGATATTTTGTTGTCACTATGTCTCCTTTAGTCAATTTTTAATTTTCGTATTTATTCTTATATGTAAATGAAAAATTGTAAGTAATTTGTAAATCAGTAAGGCACATTGTCTTTTTTAGAATCCAATTTGAATATTTACGACAAATGATAATCAATTTAAATGTCATAATAAAGAAAACACAGTGGATATTTTTCTCTTGAAAATTTAAGAAAATCCACAAAAATTCAGGTATTTTCACTGAGATTTGCAAGAACATTTTTTCAAAAGAAAAGTTAACTCTCCTTCAAAGAACAATTAAAAACTTAGAATTAAGAATCAAAAACACGATGACACCAGAATCGGTTAGGTAATAGCAACAACCATAATAATAGTTGTAATGAGTCTCCCACATTTTGATACATTGATTAAAAATGCATGATTAGCAATAACATTCAAATATTTGCACTTAAATGTTCCGGATTTGTCTGCTCTTTCAGGTTGTCATTAATTTTCTCAAAGACATTTTTATTCATCGAGGTAAAAAGATATAGAAATTATTGGGTGTTTCTTTATTTATATTTTTTCCAGATGAATTATTTTCATAATAAATATCCATTTGTAACTGAGGCAATTTCAGTGGTATATGGCATTTGTTTTATTTACACAACCACAGGAAATGGGAGTCTTTCAACACTGGGTTTCTAAAATTTACATCCTATTCTACAGTAAAGTAGCTTTTGCACAAGTCATACCCATTAGAAGTATAATTCTTTGGGCACAGCCTTTGTAGTACTTTCTCTCCTGGCCAACATCTCATTATGAGGGTGGTAATGGGGCTCTGTCATTGTAGCTCATTTTCTGACCAGAACTCAGTATTTTGTTACAACATATAAACTGTTACAATATAATCTCTAAATATTTTGATCTAAAGTCCTAAATTTCCAATAATTTAAGAATTCTGGAGCATTAATAAACAATATCATAAGGTAGTAGCAAAAGATCCCTAAGACTAGCTAACATGACACGCTTGGTGGCATACACCTTTAATTAATCCCAGCAACAAAAAGATGGATTCAGTTTCTTAATCTATTCTCCCGGTCTGTTTCTCTTGATTGGGGAGTTCTGCCCATTAATATGTAAAGAAATGGCAATTGTTGGCATATATTTTTCAAAGTTCATCATTCAGATTTCATGTACTGTCATGTATGTTACAGCTTATCAAATCAAGTTTGTGTACCCAGATGTCCATCAATGTGAGTTAATCTACTGGATCCTTGTCAGCCTTTCTAATGTCATTCAAACAATACCAATTCTCCCTCTCCCAGCAGTGATTGGCTGCCAATAGTTCCTCATCTAGGCTAGGAGTTTCTTGCCCATTTCTCCAGTTCTATGCTTTTTTTTTTGTTTGTTTGTTTGACTTCGCATGTTCCTTGTGCATATTGTCACCATTGCTGCAAGTTCATGAGAGGTATCCTAGAAGACTTGAACACTGTTTCCTTGTTGTCATGCACCACCTCTCATTATCATAATCATCCCATTCTCTCTTCCACAATACTCCCTGAGCTCTTGGTGATAGAAGTTTAATATATGAATCCTATCCTGAAACATGCACTCTGCAGTCTCTTATTCACTACATTCTGGAAAGTTGTGGCTTTCTTTGTTAACCACACATTGTTGAATGAAGAATCTTCACTTTTGAGAGCTGAGAGATGTGTTAGCATTATTCCATTGTAGTTGTGTCATTTAGGGCTGGGTATCATACAGATATGCATACTCTGTGTTTGACTAGTTGGAACTCTGTAGTAGCCCTCATTTGTTGCAAAAAAAACCTTTTTATGAGTGGGTGATAATTATAATTTCTCTGAAAATATAAGGATATGTCATTCAGCATAGAGTATGAAATTACATTTTTCTTTTTTTTTTTTAGTTTAATTTTTATTGATGCTTTGTGCATTTCGTACATCATTTTCCAATTCAGATCAGGCATATTTCCCTTTCCCTTCCCCCCCACCCCCACCCCATCCCAGATCATGTATTCTGCCATAACTGTCCTGCATCTTTCTCTCAGTTTTTTTTTTTTCATTTTTTAGCTATAAGTGATAATCCATGAGTACAAGCATCCTTCGTGCAAAACCAATCTGCAGGCTGTTGTGCCCAAACCCCTACAGTCCCACCATCCAGTGGGGGGGGGGTGACAGGTTGTTTGTTCAATCAAGTTGATCAAATGAGTGTCCAGACTACATCGCTGTAGTTTCACCGTTCACCCCAATCGCAGCCTTTACATTCTACCACGCCCCCTCTTCCGCAGATTGTTCCCTAGGCTTAGAAAAGGGAGAGAGGACAGTTTTACTTCTCATCCACCTGTGCCCCTTTTCTAAGCCTAGGGAACAATCTGCGGAAGAGGGGGCGTGGTAGAATGTAAAGGCTGCGATTGGGGTGAATGGTGAAACTACAGCGATGTAGTCTGGACACTCATTTGATCAATTTGATTGAACAAACAACCTGTCAACCCCACTGAATGGTGGGACTGTGGGGGTTTGGGCACAACAGTCTGTAGATTGGTTTTGCACGAAGGATGCTTATACTCATGGATTATCACTTATAGCTAAAAAAAATGGAAAAAAAAACCTGAAAGATGCAGGACAGTTATGGCAGAATACATGATCTGGGATGGGGTAGGGGTGGGGGGGAAGGGAAAGGGAAATATGCCTGATCTGAATTGGAAAATGATGTACGAAATGCACAAAGCATCAATAAAAATTAAATTAAAAAAAAGAAAAAAGAAAAAAGAAAAGGGGCACAGGTGGATGAGAAGTAAAACAGTCCACTCTCTTTGGAGCTGTTGACTTGGACTCTGGTCAATTCTGGCTGTTTCCTTTCATGGGCTGACAGTTTGTTTGGGAGTAACCTTTCGATCCTACTAATGAAGCACAAGCTAAGATTTTGATAGATATAGGGTTTTCCCTGTCATCTATGACATTTCAGGCCATGAATACTTGGCTGTGATTAGAGAACAACAACTAAGTTCTCTCCCACTGATGGGCTTTTAGTCCACTTAGATACCTGTTACTCTAAGAAAAATGTGCTACTACTACACTGACATAGATAGTATGCTGTGTCAGACATTGTTATGGTTATTAGGCTTTAAATCTGGGCTTGGACCATTAATTTTTCTCTCCTGGCATCTTATGAAGTATCCTGTGAAATTTTACAATATTTTAATCGTTAATTTAACTTGGGATGTATCTTTATTCATCTACCTTGAATATTTGCATTCAAGTTTTTGTGTACAACTATGGTTTAATTTATTCAAAATATTTCTTATTTATATTTATTTTTAGGATAGGAACTCAGGTTAAAACTAGATAAAAATCTCCAACTGTACATTTGTCAATATGTATTATACAATTTGCAATGGGACACTCAGAAGGGATATTTATCTACAGGTGATTGTATATGTGTGTATCTATGCCTATATGTATATCTATCTATCTATCTATATGTTAAAATTTCTCACTAAAATTTAATGGTATTTTGATCCCATCCCACATCCACCCCTCCGTGCACTGCCTCCCACCCAATTCCATGTGTTCCATTATAAATATAATATACCATACAGAGTCTGATTTGTGACCCCACATGTCAGCATGGATCCATTCACTGGAACCTGGTCAACCTATCAAGAGTCTAATGCCTGTAAGGGATGGTTTCTCACCCTTCCTTTAGCCATCAGTTGCCAAAAGTTCCTTAGATCGGTTTGGAATTTCTTATCCACTTCCCCATGTCTATGTTGCAATTTGTTTGGATTGAATTATTTTTATTTTTTTTAATTTTTTATTTATTTATGTATGTGTATGAATGTACTGTCTGCATGCAAGTCTGTGCACCCATGTCGTGCAATGCCGCGGAGGTCAGAAGAGGGTGTCGGATTCCCCTGGAACTGGAGTTCTCCTGGAATTGGAGTTTCAGACAGTTCTCGGCCGCCATGTGGGTGCTGGGGATCGAACCCAGGTCCTCTGTAAGAGCGGTCGGCGCTCTTAACCGCTAGGCCATCTCTCCAGCCTTTGGATTGAATTTGTATGAGACTTGTGCATGCTCTCACCATTGCTATTTGTTTATATAACTGACCAGCTCTATGGAAAACCCTGTGTCCATCCCTTCTGGCTGTTACATTTTTCTGCCCTCTCTTCACAGATGATTCCTTAGCTTTATGAGGCAAAAGTTTGAAGTAGTCATCCAATTATGGGGTAAGAGCTCTGTAGCTTCTTGTTCTCTGCACATTGGATAGTTGAATTCTGTGTTAATCACTGTCTGATGCATAAGTAAACCTCTCTGGTAAAAGTGGAAAAATGTATTCCTCTTATTTATTGAGGTTGCATTGAAATCATTTCACAGGGCTAAATGTCTCTGAGATAATTATTCTCTGCTTTTGACCAGTTATAGAAATCTGTTAATCTCCAGCTATTGCAGAAAGATTATTTGATGACGAGTAAAATACACATACATATATATGAAGAATGAATATATAGATATGGCATATATATATATTATATAATATATATTATATATATATGTGTGCATATGGTATAGTAGAAGGCCATAATATCATATTATATATATATATATATATATATATATATAACAGAGTGCCAGGCAGGAGAAACATCCCTTCAAGTTGTTGGTCAGGGTAGTACAACATACTCTCAAAATAAGTGCCTATTTCCAAAGCCCTTGTTTGCCCCAGTGTTTAAAGGTAAGACCGTGCTTTTAAAGATAGGCCTTATATTGGACAGAGGATTTGGAGAAATTGAGCTGGAACTGACCTGGGAGTTGATCTCCCTCAAGACTATCTCTAATTGTTTTAGAGAATGCTTTGTAAGCTACCAAAGGAGAAAATCAATCAGTGTTCATAATCAGCTATAAAACCTAATAAGCAACAATGACTGGACCAGCAGAATACCTGTAATTATACAGTAGTGGCACATTTGGCTTGGGTATAATCAACAGGTGTCTAATTAGAATTAAAGCAAACACAATGAGAGGAGCTTATGTATGGTACTGTAATAGTAGCCAAATACACATGGATGGAGAATTCATAGATCATAGGGAAAATCCGACTTTTATTACATGTTTAGACCAATGTAATTTTTACCGTATTCTAAATATTCATCCTCATATTTACAGACATGTACTGATATGCTTTTCATGTACCAAATATGCCAAGAAAACAGAGATACTACATGTATTAGGTTGATAACACTAACTTCTAGTTACAATACATTTGAATTTGCATAGGCAAATTAAATAGTTTCCTTTTAGTACAGGTATGTCTTCATAGAAATGTATGGCAAACAAGCAGATAATAGAGGTTAATTGAAATGAATTGTTGTCTTATGATAGTATTTTGAATAAAATTAACTCTATAGTAAATAACAATAGCAGCTGAAGAATCAAAATTTTATCAGCTAATTGTCTTAATTCAAGGAATGACTAGAAATAACATTGTATGGTTTGGTTAATATATTCAGTTGAGATATGTCAAGAACATTTATATTTCAATAGCAGAAATATCAAAATGGTAGTATGAAAACATTGTAAAATCCTTTTCTATTGTCAAAGTTCATAATTAAAGGGCAATACAAACCAGGGAAGAAAATGTGGCATGAAAATGCACAAAGAAATATGTAAATCCTCAGGATGTCCTGACATTTTAAAAGGTTTGATGCACTCTATGACTACACCCAGGATACACATGATTTGCAGCTATTTATGACAAATTACTTTACCTCTAAAAACCTGCTTTAAGTAACAATCACACTGGATTTCTGTTCTAATGTTAATAACTCCAGAAAAGCTTCCCAAGGAGGAAAACTCATTATCATTACTTTTCTCTACCATTGCTTTACATTCCAAATGACCCTGGTGTTACCCAGAAAAAATTCTAGTGTAATTGGCAGATTTCCAGGTGAATCTTACTGCCTGGAGCAAAGTATGGAAGGAGCCACACTTTCTTTTTTTTCATACTTTCTTCTAACTTAAAACCACAGCAAGTATTTCAACTATAAAATATAAAAACATTTTGAAAAAGTATTAAGTTTATTTACATTAAAAATAAAACAATTTTAAAGAGATCACATGTGTCTAAATTTTGATAATATGATGAAGGAAATTTTTCAGTGACTGCAAGGATTTCAGACAGACTGATAAAAGGAAGACTATTCTGTGGTAATCTTTCATTGGTAGCTATGACATTAGCTTTTCTTAATTATTTTTATAAGAATAAGCTTACGTCCAAAAGAACCAAAATTAGAATTTCAAAGTGACCTCTAAACTACCATATTCAGTGCAGCACTATTGCTCAAAGCCAACTCACTGAAGTAATGCAAATGTGAATTGGCAGAAGAAGGCAAGGAATTCATAACGTATTTGAGACTCACTGACCCAGTGATCTGTGCATGCTGAATGATAGGGCAGCCTGGACCTGACTTGGCCTACATACAGCTCGAGGACAGCACTCCTCAGGTTTCCAGAGAGGAGGGGAGACCAACAGACACAGCAAGTGATGCCCACAGAGCAGGAGATATGCCTATGCTTCCAGTAAGGCAGGAACCAACCCAGGGCCCTAACATCAGGCAAAGCAATAAAGGGTGACCTACGCAGGCAACCCACATAGGCAGAAGGCAACAAGCCACCCTGCTACAGCATCTACTTAGGTCCACCAGGGTCCACAGGCACTGCTACCTGTGCCCAGGAACCAAGGATCTGGCACCAGGTGCCCAACTACGGGCTCACGATTTCAGCTGCCTGCTCCCAGCTCCCAATAGGCAAGGCAGGGCAAGCCCATCCACTCAGAGGCCCAAGACCTCATCTCCAGCTCCAGCTCATCTTTGGCTCCTCATAGCAACAAACACCAGGGCAGAGAACAAACAAAGCCAGGGCCTTCACCTCAACTAAGAAACACTTGAAATTTATAACAGAAGAATAAACAACAACAAAAATATCCACATGTCTAAAGCACAATGTCAAAAAAGATGAGAAACCCAAATATTAAGTCCCAGCTAAATAATACCAAGCCTGTAGAAGACACCTAAAAATGAAGACCCCCTTAGACGTAACCCAGGACATAGATCTTAAAAGAACTATCATAAACATAGTCAAAAAATTCAAGGAATTTAAAGAACACACAGACAAATGAATCAAAGAACTAAAAAGAGAGAACTATAAACTTCAGAATGAAGTGGAATCATAGAAGATATCTCAAGCTGATGGAAATGAAAAAGCAAATCAAACACACATCCAGTCAACAGGAAAGGATGGGAGAAAAACTTGGTAATAGAATAAATGAAGCACAAAATAGAATATCAAGAATGGAAGATAATACAGAAGAATTGGAATGGTCAAGCAAAGGAAAACACACACACACACACACACACACACACACACACACACATATATATAATATTATATATATATATATTTATTCTTGTTTTGTTTTCATTTCTTGTTTTGTCATGACATATGTTATATATAATATATATAATATATATATATATATATATATGTATGAAACAAAACAAGAAATGTGGGACAGCAAGAAAAGACCAAAACTCTGCATCATAGGCATAGAAGGAGAAGCATTTCAGGATAATGTTATTGACCAGAACTTCAAAAGAATTATAGAAGAAAATTTCCCCAAATTGAAGAAAGTCATACCCATACAAATAAAATACATAGACAGAATACCAAATAGACAAGATCAAAAAGAAATTCCCCACAGAACATCATAGTAAAAACGATAGATGCTCAAAACAAAGACAAAATTCTGAAAGCAACAAGAGAAATCAAGAAGTCATCTATAAAGGGAAACCCATCAAAATTACAGCTGACTTTTAAATGCAAACAATGAATCCTAGAAAAGCTTGGACCAACGTGTTCCTAGTATTAAATGACTATAGATGCAAACCCAGAATACTCTACCCTGAAAAAAGTTCTATTACAGTTGAAGGAGAAAGAAAAATCTTTCCAATACAAACAGAGAATTTATGTCCAGAAAACCAACCCTCCAGAAAATACTTGAAGCAATACAAATAGCAGAAGGAAGGAGTGCCTATTCCCAAGTGACAAGAAAAAATGACAAAGGAAAGTACAACTCTAAAAAGAGAAACATAGACCAAAAATGGAAACAGAAACTGAAATGATGGGAAACAATATACACCTATCTGTAATATCTTTAAATATTAATGGGCTGATATCCCCAATCAAGAGGAACATACTGAGAGAATATATTAAGAAACCGAATCCATCTTCTGGTTGTCTACAAGAAACCCATCTCACACTCAAGAACAGACAACATCTTAAAGTGAAAGGGTGAAAAATAATATTCCAAGAAAATGGTACCAAGAAGCAAGCAGGGGTGTCTATTCTAATATCAAACAAAATAGACTTCAAATTAAAAATAATCAGAAGAGATGAAGAGGATCAGTACATTCTTATTAAAGGGACAATTAATGAAGATTTAACAGTCATGAATATATAGACACTAAACACTGGTGTACCAAATTTCATAAACACAATATTATAAGATTTGGGGCTGGAGAGATTGCCTAGTGGTTAGGAGCACCAACTGCTCTTGCAGAGGACCTGGGTTCCATTCCCAACACCCACATGTTGGCTGAGAACCATCTTTGACTCCAGTTCCAGGGGAATCCGACACCCTCTTCTGACCTCTTCAGCATTGCATGACAGGGGTATGCAAAGCTACATGCAGACAGTACATTCATACACATAAAAAATTTAAAAAGACTCTAAGGCACAGATTAATCCCAAAACACTAATAGTAAGGTACCTCAATCCACCACTGTGCCCTTTACAAAGATCAACTGGACTAAGAATAAACAGAATGACATAAGAATTGAACAATACAATACACCAAATGGACCTGACAGATATCTATTGAATATTCCACACAAATACCAAAGAATATACTTTCTATTCAACACCTCATGGAATGTTCTTCAAAATTGACCACATACTGGGACACAGGACAAACCTCAACAAATACAAAAACATTTGAAGTAATCCCATGAATTCTATCAGATCATAGTGCAGTAAAGCTTAATATCAACAACAAAAGAAGCAATAACATCTGCAAGAACTCATGGAGATTAAACACACTACTGAACAGTGAATAGGTTAAGGAAGAAAAATTAAAAGTATTACTGGAATTAAACTAAAGGGAAAATACAACACAATAAAACCAATGGGACACCTTAAAAGCAGTCTTTAGAGGGAAATTTATAGCCCTAAGTGCCTACATTAAAAAAAAGAAAACAAAAGAAAAGAATAGCAGAAGAGCACAAATAAATGACCTAACACTGCAACTAAAAAACTAGAGAGACAAGAACAAATGATTTCTAAACCCAACACACAGGAAGAAATAACAAATATCAGAGCAGAAGTCCATGAAATAGAAACAAAGGAAACAATAAAAAGAAAACAACAAGTGTCCAAGAGCTGGTTATTTGAAAGGATAAACAAGATAGACTTCTAGCCCAATTGACCAAAATAAAAAAGAGCAATTCCAAATCAACAAAATTAGACACAAAAAAGTGTTTAAAAGTTTTGTCGTAGAGATCTTTGGTATGTTTGTTTACATTTATTCCCAGGTATTTTATTATTTTTGAGGCTATTGTGAGTGAGAAGGCCTTCTTTTTTAATTTTATTTATTTTTTATGTGTATGAATGTACTATTTGCATGTAGGTCTGTACACCCATGTCATGCAATGCTGCGGAGGTCAGAAGAGAGTTTCTGATTCCTCTGGAATGGCTCTCAGCCACCATGTTGGTGCTGGGGATCGAACCCAGGTCCTCTGCAAGAGCAGTAGGCACTCTAAACCGCTAAGCCATCTCTCCAGCCCCTAGAAGGTCTTCTTATATGCAATCTCGACTTCTTTATTGTTGGTATAAAGAAAGGCTACTGAATTTTCCTGGTAAATTTTGTATCCCACGACTTTACTGAAAGTCTTAATCATTTTTAAGAGTTTTCAGGTGAAGTTTTTAGCATCCCTTAAGTAAACTATCATATCATCTGCAAAAAGGGATAGCTTTACTTTCTCTTTTCCAATTAGTACAGCTTTAATTCCTTTCTACTGTCTTATTGCCGTAGCAAGCATTTCAAGCACTATGTTGAAGAGGAGTGGTGATAGGGGGCAGCATTGCTGGGTTCCCACCTTGAAGGGAAATGGTTCCATTTTTCTCCATTTAGGATGATGTTGGCAGTGGGTTTGCTATATATGGCTTTGATCATGCTGAGGAATGTTCCCTTCAGTCTGATTCCCTCTAGGACTTTAAACATGAAGGGATGCTGGAACTTGTCAAAGGCTTTATCTGCATCAATTGAGATGATCATGTGTTTTTGTCTTTCAGTCCATGAAAAGATCTAATTATATGAGAATAGTTTAAAAAACTATACTCTATTGAATTTGAAAACCTAAGAGAAATGGATATCTGAAAGCATGGAAAGCTTAACAAAGAAGAGAACTGCAGCTTGAACAGACCTATAACAAATGAGGTAATGGAAACACTAGTACAAAACCTCCCAGGCCCAGATAGATTTATAAAAGAATTCTATACGACATTTACAGAGGACTTACAAACATTATTACTCAAATTGTTTAAAAGAAAACAGAGGGGAAAGCTCCAAATTCTTTCTGTGATACCAGCATCAACCTAATACCTAAACCAGGCAAAGACGCCAAAAAATAAAAGTACAGACCCATTTCATTAATGAACAGAGATGCAAAAATACTCAAAAAATTCTGGTAAACCTCATACAGGCACACATCAAAAAGATGGATTTGTAACAGAGATGCAGTGTTGGTTCAACATATGTAAATAAATAAAGCACATTAACTGAAAGGGAAAAAAAGGTCATCTCAATTGATGTGGAAAAGGCCTTGATAAAATTCAACATGCCTTCATGTTTAGAGCCCTAGAGTGAACATTCCTCAATATAATTAAAGCCATAGATAACAAACCCACATCATTCTAAATGGGGAAAAAAATTAGATCCACCCCACCCCCCTTAAAATCAGGAATCCTGCAGAGTTGCTTCCTATCTCCATTCCTTTTCAATATAGTTCTTGAAACTTGCTAGAGCAATGAGAAAAGGAAATTAAAGGAATACTAATGGGAAAAGAGGAGGCCAAACTATCCCCTTTTGTAGCTGACATGACATTGTACCTAAGAGATGACAAAAGTTCCATCAGAAAACTCCCAGAAATGATTAAATTTCAGTAAAGTGGCAGGCTACAAAATTAATCTAGAAAAATCAGTAGCTTGTCTTTATGCCCACCAACAATTGCGGAAGGAATACAGGGAATCCTTCCCATTCACAATAGCTTGAAAAAAAATATCTTGGAACAAACCTGATCAACGACACTAAAGATCTCCATAATGAAAAGTTTAAATCCTTGAAGGATATTTAAGAAGACAGAAGATGGAAAGACCTTCCATATACATGGATAAGAAGAATTAATATGGTAAAAATGGCCATCCTACCCAAACTATTAAATAGATTCAATGCAATCTCAGTCAAACTCCCCATTATTTTCTTCACAGATTTAGAATTGAGCATCCTCAAATTCATATGAAGAAACAAGACCCTGGATAGCCAAAGCAGTCCTGAGCAAAAAGAAAAATGCAAGGAAGATTACTATATCAGACTTCAAATTATATTACAGGGCTGTTTTTATTAGTAAAAAACCAGCATGGTATTGGCACAAAAACAGCCCCATAGATTAAAGGAGCAAAATTGAAGATACAAGCCTGGGCACATACATTTTCAGCCACCACCTATTTTACAAAGGGACCAAGAAAACTCAATGGAGGAAAAACAGTATATTCAGTAAATGGTGTTGGCGAAACTGGATAACCACGTGTAGAAGAATAAAACTAAACCCCCACGTTTAACCCTGTACAAAAATTAACTCCAAGTGGATCAAAGACTTCAATGTGAAACCTGAAACTCTGAAAATTATAGAAGAAAACATTTGAAGTAACCTACAAGATATAAGGTAGGAAAAGATTTTCCAAATCATACATCAGCTCACAGGAAATAACATCAATAATCAACAAATGGGACGTCATCAAACTCAAAAGCTTCTGTACAGCAAAAGAAACAATCAAAGAAGTAGAGAAAAAAACCCATGGAGTGGGAGAAAATCTTCATTATTGAGACATCTGACAGATGTTTAACATCCAGAGCAAATAAATTATTCAAAAAGCCAAGGATTAAGAAAGCAAAAGACCTACTCAAAAGATGGAGCAAATAGCTAAATAGAGACTTCAAAAATGAATATATAAAGATGGCTGAGAAACATCTTAAAATGTGTGCTGGGGTGGTGGTACACACCTTTAATTCCAGCACTCAGGAGGCAGGCGGAAATATGTGAGTTCAAAGCCAGCCTGGTGTACAGAGTGAGCTCCAGGACAGCTAGGACTAAAGGGACACCGTGCCTCAAAAAGACAAAAAAAAAAAAAAAAAAGTGTTCAGAGTCCTCAGTCCATATTAGGAGGTTAAAAGGCTGTGTCTCATGGTTTTGAGGAGGTGGCAGCCACAGAGTAGATGCACTTGCTAGTAAGAATTGGAGATAGGCCAAACAACAATACTCCGTTTTTATTCTTTTTTTTTTTTTTTTTGGTCTTTTTGAGACAGGGTCTCCCTGTAGCTCTGGCTGTCCTGGAACTCACTCTGTAGACCAGGCTGGCCTCAAACTCACAGAGATCCGTGTGCCTCTGCCTCCCAAGTGCTAGGATTAAAGGTCTTTTTTACTAAGATCTCAAGTTCTATGTCTGCAGTACAGTTTATCTGGTCTTACTGATTATTTGTATCTAGTAGTATTTTCCTTTTGGATGCTTAAGGCCAAACAGTTAGCCCAGCCCAGATTAACAAAGGTTTTTGTTTTCTCAAAGTCAGTTGAGGATCTGGTTCTCAGGTCTCTCAGGTTGGTTTTTTTTGGGGGGAGGGGTGGGGGAAGGAAAAGGATGGGAGCCCCTTGCTCCTTTCAGCTTTTCATTCACCAATCCCATCCACTCCAGGACAAAAGCAGGTCTTGCTAGACCAGACTTCCTTTTCTGAAGCATGAGCAGATGTCTCCACAAGAATCCTCCAAACCTTCAATGCCAGATGGGGACCACTGAAATACCCAGTTTATGGACTAAAGAGCTAAGGAGATGTCAGCCTTGTCAGAGTGTAGACTGCCATTATTGGACTACCTGGGCTGTACCATGAAGGCCAGTGCAGGGGGATCAATAGAGGGTGAATGCTTACTGGATTTCATTTTGGGGGACCATGGGAGGGAAAGACCCCAATATGGAGCAAAGGTGCAAGATTGATGGTTGGGGTTGCCAAGCAGGGACCTTCAAGCTCTTCCTTAAGGAAAACATGACATCTTTTTTTAATTTTTTTTATTAATTTTTATTTATTTCTGTATGTGTATGAATGTACTGTCTGCATGCAAGTCTGTGCACCCATGTCGTGCAATGCCGCGGAGGTCAGAAGTGGGTGTCGGATTCCCCCTGGAGCTGGAGTTCTCTTGGAATTGGAGTTTCAGACGGTTCTCAGCTGCCATGTGGGTACTGGGGATCAAACCCGGGTCCTCTGCAAGAGCGGTCGGCGCTCTTAACTGCTAGGCCATCTCTCCAGTCCAGAAAACATGACATCTTTAAAGGAAGAAAAAAAAAATCATTCAATTCAAGTAATATGTGTGTGTATGTGTGTATGTATGTATGTATGTATATATGTATATATAACTATATATATAAGAATATAAGGTTATACTTCTTTTTATCTTCATGCAACTTTACTACTAAAATGTGAATCTCTAAATGTGTTTTGGAATTAACCTATAGTATATTTTCAGACTTTATAATTTTGAGTTATGTGTGGAGTGTATATATGCATATTTTGAAATAATATATAATTAACAGGAACAAAAAAAAGAGAGAAAAACCTATTCAAAGAAATGACCAAAACAGTAAATGTTATAAAAGACTGAGAAAAATATGGAAGACAGGACTTAACATGTACGACAGAATCCATGAGCTCTGGTGGGGAGTGGGGGTGAGGGGTGAGGGGTGGGCATGGATGGGGGAATGAGTCTTAATTTGATTAAGAAATGTTAAATGAAATGAACTCAATAAAACTAACTTTAAAAAGTGTTCAACATCACAAGTAATTAGGGAAATCCAAATTAAACCACTTTAAGATTTCATCTTATCCCTTATAAGACTGGCTATGTTCAAGAAAACAAATAATGCCAAATGCTGGCGAGGCGGTGGAAAAATGGGAAATACTCACTCACTGCTGGTAGGAATGCAAACTCATGCAACACCTTTGGAAAGCAGTGTGGAGAACTCTTAAAAGACTAAAAAGGAATCTACCACTTGACCCAGCCATAACACTTCTGGGTATATACCCAGAGTAGCCATCCTAGTGCAGAAAAAAATGTGCACAAACAAGTTCATTGCAGCTCTTTTCACAATAGCAAAAAGCTGGAAGCAAACCAGGTGTCCCTCAATTGATGAGTGGATAAAGAAAATGTGGTATATCTACACAATGAAGTTCTATGGAGTGAAAAGGAAAGACAACATCATGGAATTTGCAGGAAAATTGATCAAAATAGAAGCTGGTATGCGAAGTGAAATAACACATAAACCAACCAAACAAACAAAAAACAAAACAGATTGTTTTCCTCAATTGTGGATCCTAGCACCAAATCTTTATGTGTTGGTCAAGATGGGTAATTTTTTTTTTACCAAAAATAATACCACATCCCCTGCAGCTACTAAAGACAGCCTGAAGTTCATGTCTCTAAGATCTAGGAGAAAGAATAAATCTATTCTTTAAACTACATTAAAAAATTCAGGTGACAAATTGCCTTAGATTTGAAGTTTTACTTTCTCTCTGAAAGTAACCTATGAACTTTGCCACACCAACTCCAGTGTCGTCTGTGTGAGCAATGACAAAAGTCATAATAACAGATGGGAGATATGTGTCTTTCGAGGCTAAGCTCCCTGGTGGTCCCTGGCAGAATGCTCGGCCCTAGCTTCCAAGATCATGATGCACTACAAAGATGTTATGCTTCTTGAGTGTTGGACTTCGCACACTGTCTTTTGATTCTTTTCCTGAGCTCAGCACAACCTCAGTCCCAGAAAAGAAACAGTTACATGGGTCTGGACATAAATCAGCCGAACAGAAGCTTCATGAACCTAAGCAAAATCATACAGAGAAACAGAATCTACAGGCTCCTTTGTCCTAGAAGCCCCCACAAAGATATTATAAATAAAAAACATTACACTGAGTGATATCATAGGTCAGTTACAAATAATAAAAGTGTTTTTCCAGATTTAATAAGAATAAAGGCTCAGTCCTTTAAGCAGGAAGCTACATCTGATAAAATTAGTAAGATAAATGTCTTAGTTACAGTTATGCATGTTAAAATGTAATACTTAGAGACACGCGGCGGGCCTTCTCCTTTAAGAAAAACAGAACTAATTAAAAGGCTTTCCCAGGCTTTGGCTTGAATTACAGCCTAGAGATAACAAGTGGCCTTGGAAAAATCCGGCTCCAGGAAGGATGAGAAACACCAAATTGGAACTTCTAAACAGAGACAAACTGTTTATGGTTTGTGGTTTTAGTACTACTGTTTTGTTGCTTATCTCCCCTGCCCGATTGATGTGTAAATTTATCTAACTTACTGTCCTTGGAAACCTAGGTGTGAGTTCTTTTGGTAATGAACCTTTTGTTCCGAAGAGTGCTAACTCTTATCCACTTTCCCTGCTTTTGTATAAAAACTTTGACTTGCTGTCAGTAAAGTGCAGCAGATTCAAAAGCCTTCTCTGGTGTGGTTTCTGACTGTCATTCGCCTAATCCATGCCCTCCTTCCAAGACTGGTTCCTGCAGATTGAGTGAGCACCATTGGGACGGTTTGCGGCAGAACTCTCTTCATTTATTGTTTTGTTTGTTGAGGATATGAATCATACGCCACAACTTTTTAATCATTCAGAGTGTAAACAACCAAAAATACATGCTCTGTTTTGTTTTGAAATTAAAAAAAACACTAAAAATATAAATTTAAAAACCATGGTGGGGAAAGATGGCAGCTCTGTGGAGAAGCTGGTGCATTTTGTGTAGGTAAAACAAGGCTGGGGGAGGGGGACATGCCCCCCGCCCCAGAGCATAGAGAAATGTCTGAGGTGGTCCAAGGACACCTGGATCCTTAGTCACTGCACTTCAGTGCCTCAGCCATCACCCATGGGCATTGGGAGACAGCAAGGATAACCCCAGTGTCATGTTGACTGAGCCTCCCTCCCACTGAACCCAGGTACAGACCTTGACAGCTGTCTCTGAGGGACTAGTGGGTACACTACTGGTAGAGTGAGCGGATTCTGTGAGAACATCTCATACAGGGAGTGATTGGGTCTGCCCAAATTTGGTGTGGTGGACTCCTATTGGCCATTGGGCAAGCTAGTTACTGGTTGGATAAAGGGTGCTGTTTTGTACTGTGTTAAGATAGAGGTCAGGTTTTGGAGCTTAAATTATCCACACCTGTACACCAGTTAAGACATCAACAAAAACACCTGAAGAACATAACCAAGATCAGTCTTAGCTTAACAAAGAATCACCTAAGCTTTACATTAGACCCACGTCCAAAATAGCTACTCAAATGCCTAAAGTTCAAAGAAAAAAAAATAATAGCAAACAACCTGAGAAATACAAATAATCCTATTAAAGAACCCTATAATGAAGACGCCTTAGATATAAAACGGAATAAAGATCTTAAAAGAACAATTATAAACACTATTTAAGAAATTAAGAGACGTCTCATAACATGTATTTTATCCCATTGAAAAATTCTTTAGCATCTGTAATTATTTAATGATCAAAACAGTTGTTTGAGCTTGTCAATATTACTATTTCCAACTAGCATATGAATGTGGAGATGTCCTTTTTTCCACTTTCCCTAGTTTATTATTATCTAAAACTGAAAAGGTGAAGGAAAAAAAGTTTTCATTCTTAAGTAATAATTGCATGTGATCCCAACCTGGGAAGCCGTGAACTAAAGGTGATGAAATGTTCCTTTTCCAAAGAAAAAAAACCCTCAATTTACATTTATCCTGTAAAAGACTTCCCTATAAGTTAGTTATAGTTATATTTTCTAGATTTCCTCCAAAGGACTATAGTCAACAGTGTTCTGGATACCGGCCTGGTAACCACTTCAGCCATGAAAGTCCCTGTGAAGTTTCTCTACTACTGTCTCAAGGCTCATAAAGAAAAATGTCTCTGTATTTCACCAATATTTATTCACACATTAAAAATATCATTACAATGACATTTTCTTTTTATAATTAATAGTGCCCTATTATATATATATATATATGAATTTTCTTATTTTATTTTACATTTGAGAGGTTTATACATGAGTATTAAATTATTTCCATCCCCCCCCAAAAAAAGAAATTAAGAACATGAAGGAATTTAAAGAGCACATAAATAAAGAAGTTAAGGACTTAAAAGAAGATAAGGACAAATTAAAAGAGGCAAATGATAAAATATGGAACAAAATTACAAAAGATATAGAAACATTGAAGAAAATTCAAGTTGTAATAAAAAAAAAAGAAATGCAACAATCCACAAACCACTTGGAAAATATGTTAGAAATTCTTAATACCAGAATGGATGAAGTAGAAAATAGAATATCAAGATTAGAAGAACTGGACAGATCAAGTAATGATTAGAAAATTAAAAAAAAATCACAAGAATGAATTAAACAGTGATTCTGAGACACAATGAAAAGACCAAATTTGCAAACCATAGGGAGGAAGAAAATTCACAGGATAGTGATACTACCCGATTTTCAGCAGAATTTTAGAGGAAAACTTTCCAACTTAAAGAAAGAGCTACCTGTACTAATACAAGAAACATGTAGCACACCAAGAACACAGAGCTACAAAAGAGATTCAAGATTCCCCATGCCATAGCATATTCAAGACACTAGATACTCAAAGCAAAGAGAAGACACTGAGGGTGGCAAAAGAAAAACATCAAGTTACTTACACGGGAAAACCTATTAGAATTACAGCTGATTTTTCATTGCAAAGAAAGCCAGAAGAACTTGGTCTAATGTATTCCCAGTTCTAAAGAAATACAGATGTCAACCAAGAATACTAAATCCAGCAAAAAAAAAAAAAAATGTCTATTATAATTGAAGAAGAGAAGAAAATGTTCCACAGCATATGTAAATTGAAAGAATTCTGGTACACTTGTGTCCTATGTTTATATATCCATAATATTATTATCATTTATTTTCTGGTGCCCATCGATTACAGTCATCCCTCTCATTGACTCTTTGTATTGCTTTGAATATTCTCCGTCATAAATTACAACAATTAGGGGCAAATCTCTGAGGACATGCTTAGTCTCATGGTATCAACCAATACACCCCTTTGTAAGATTAAATTGAATGGCTATTTCCAGAATAGAAAATAGTAATACGCTTAATCTAATTAGTAATACAGAATTATTATTAAATTTTAATCCACTTCTGATTTGTACTGAACTCACAGTCACAGTTACTAGATTAAAGCAACACAAAAGTTTTTCATGTTTTCCTGCATTATACAAGTGATAATTCTGACATTACTTTTTGGTATACATGTCCAAAAAACCAGTGTTTCAGAGAATACTTGAAATAGTTCAAAGGACATATGAGAGGACCAACTATCCCAAGGCACCTAGAAAGAGAAATTAATAAAAGCACAACTGCAGAAGTAGAAACCTAGGCCAAAAATGCAAATGGATAATAAGGTGAAAGGAATCAACATACATCTTTCAATTTTAACCTTAAATATTAGTGGACTACACTAAGCAATTTTAAAACATAGACTGGGTGAATGGATTAGGAAACAGAACCCATATATATGCAGTCTACAAGAAACCCATCTCAATCTCAAGGATATGCACCAACATAAGGTGAAAGGATAGAAAAAATTATTCCAAGCAAATGGTACCAAAAAGACAGCAGGAGTAGCAATTTTAATATCAGGCAAAATATACTTCAAAGTGAAAGAAATCAGAAGAGACAAAGAGGTTCATTATATCTTTACCAAAGGAAGAACAAACCATGAAGATTTCACAATCATGAATATATATGCACCAATCTCTGGTGCACCAAACTTTATAAGGACAATTCTCCATGACCTCAAGGGACAGATTAACCCCAACACACTCATAGTAGGGGACTTTGATACCTGACAGACCTTTTGACAGGTCAACTGGACAAAGGATAAACATAGAGACATCTGAACTGAATGATATGATACACCAAATGGACCTCACGGACATCTATGGAATATTCCACCCAAATACCAGAGAATGTACTTTCTATTCAGCACCCCAGGAAACATTCGCCAAAATTGACCACATACTAGGACACAGAAAAAAACTCAACAGATACTAAAAGATTAAAATAGTTTCATGCACTTTTGAGACTACAGTGAAATAAAGCTCAACATCACCACCAGGATAAGCTCTACTACCTACAAGAACACATGGAGACTAAACAACACACTCATCAATAATAAATGGGTCAAGGAAGAAATGAAGAAAGAAATAAAAGTGTTCTTGGAATTAAACAACAATGACAATAAAACACAAACCTGTGGGATACTTTAAAAGCAGTCCTATGGGGGAAGTATATACCCCTGGGTGCTTACATAAAAAAAACTAAAAATAAAACAGAAATAGCACAAATAAATGATTGAACACTGCAGCTAAAAACACATGAGAGACAACAACAAATGAACCCAGAATGCAACAGACAGGAAGAAATAACAAAAATCAGAACAGAAATCAATTAAATAGAAACAAAGAAAACAATTTAAAAAATCAATGAATCAAAAAACTGGTTCTTTGAAAGAATAGAAAAGATAGAAAGACCTCTAGCCCAGTTAACCAAAGGAAAGAAAGAGCAACTCAAAATCAAAAGAATCCATGATGAGTCCAAGTCAACAGCTCCAGAGAGAGTGGACTGTTTTACTTCTCATCCACCTGTGCCCCTTTTCTAAGCCTAGGGAACAATCTGCAGAAGAGGGGGCGTGGTAGAATGTAAAGGCTGCGATTGGGGTGAATGGTGAAACTACAGCGATGTAGTCTGGACACTCATTTGATCAACTTGATTGAACAAACAACCTGTCACCCCCCACTGGATGGTGGGACTGTGGGGGTTTGGGCACAACAGTCTGCAGATTGGTTTTGCACGAAGGATGCTTGTACTCATGGATTATCACTTATAGCTAAAAATGAAAAAAAAAAAAAAAACCCTGAAAGATGCAGGACAGTTATGGCAGAATACATGATCTGGGATGGGGTGGGGGTGGGGGGAAAGGGAAAGGGAAATATGCCTGATCTGAATTGGAAAATGATGTACGAAATGCACAAAGCATCAATAAAAATTAAATTAAAAAAAAAAAAAGAATCCATGATGAAAGGGGAAATACCACAACAGACAAAGAAAAGACCCAGACAATCATATGGGAATACTTCAAAAACTTATACTCATCTAAGTTTGAAAACCTAGGAGAAATGAATGAATATCTGAAATCCTGGGAATAATCAAAGCTTAACCAAGAAGAGAGCGACAACTTAAACAGACCCATAATATATGAAGAAATTGAAGAATTAATAAGAAACCTCCCAGTTATAAAAAGCCCAGGCCCAGATGGTTTCATGGCAGAATTCTACAAAACATTTCAAAAAGATTTACAACCATTATGACTCAAATTGTTCAGAACAATACAAGCAGAGGGAAATCTCCCAAATTCCTTCTATGAAGCCAGCATCACTCTAATACCAAAAGCAGGCAAAGATACAACCAAAAAAGAGAACTATAGACCTATCTCATTAATGAACATAGATGCAAAAATTCTCAACAAAATGTTCACAAATCACATACACACCCACATCAAAAAGGTCATCCATCATGACCAAATTGGACTCATACCAGAGATGCAGGGATAGTTCAACATATAAATATCATAAACACATAAATGGACTGAAAGACAATAACCACATGATCATCTCAATTGATGTGCCAAAAGCCTTTGGCAAAATCCAGCATCCCTTCATGCTTAAAGTCCTAAAAGGAATTGGATTGGAGGGATCATTCCCCAATGTAATCCAAACCATATACAGGAAACCCACAGCCAACATCATTCTAAATGGAGAAAAGTCAGAGGCATTCCCCTTAAAGGTAGGAACTCAGCAAGGTTTCTTCCTGTGGCCACTCCTCTTCAATATAGTGCTTGAAACACTTGCTAGGGCAATAATGCAAGAAAGGGAAATTAAAGGAGTACTAATTGGAAAAGAAGAAGTCAAGCTATCCTTTTTTGCAGATGATATAGTGGTTTACCTAAGGGAAGCTAAAAACTCCACCAGAAATCCCCTAGAAGCAATTAATGTTTCAGTAAAGTGACAGGATAAAAAATTAACCTAAAATCATAAGTAGAGTTTCTTTACACCAACAGCAAGCAACTGAAGAAGGAATAAAAGGAGACCTTCCCACTCACAATAGCCTCAAAAACAGTAAAATACCAAGGAATAAACCTAACCAAAGACACTAAAGATCTCTACAGGGGCTGGAGAGATGGCTCAGCGATTAAGAGCACCAACTGCTCTTGCAGAGGACCCAAGTCCAACTCACAGCACCCACATGGTGTACCCACATGGCAGCTAAGAACCATCTTTAAGCCCAGTGTGGTGGCACGGGCCTTTAATCCTAGCATTTGAGAGGCAGAGACAGAGGCAGAGGCAATCTGATCTCTGTGAGTCAGCCTGGTCTACAGAGCAAGTTCCAGGCCAGCTGGGGCAATAGGGAGACCATGTCTCATAAACAAACAAGCAAACAAACAGTAGAAAAAACAAGGTCTCTGTGAGTTCAAGGCCAGCCTGGTCTACAGAGTGAGTTACAGGCTCACTGGGGCTATAGGAAGACCATGTCTCAAAAAAAAAAAAAATAAACCCTGAAGAAGACATCAGAAGATGGAAAGACCTCCCATGCTCATGGATTGGAATAACTAATATAGTAAAAATGACCATTCTACCCACATTAATATACATATTCGGTGCAATCCCAATTAAAATCCCCAAGAGTTTCTTCACAGGCATGGGAAAAAAAGTCCTTAATTTCATATGGAAAAGCAAAAGACCCTGAATAGCCAAAACAACCCTGAGCAAAAAGAGCAATGGGGAGGGGGGGATCTCTATACCAGACTTCAGTGTATACTACAGGGCTATAGTCATAAAAAACAACTTGGTACTGGCACAAAACAGACCTGTACACGAATGGAACAAAACTGAAGATCCAAACTTGAGCACATACAATTTCGCCCACCTCTTATTTAATGAGGAGGCCAAGAAGACACAATAGAGGAAAGACAGCATCTTCAGCAAATGGTGTTGGCAAAACTAGATCACCACTTGTAGAAGAAGAAAGTTAATCCCCTACCTCTAATCTTGTACAAAAATCAACTACAAAAGGATCAAAGACCTTAACATGAAACCCAAAACTTTGAAGGTGATAGAAGAAAAAGTTGGCAACAACCTACAAAGCATAGGTGCAGGGAAAGACTTTCTAAACCACTCAGCAGCTGTACAGGTAATAAGGTCGACAATTAACAAATGGGACCTCATTAAGCTCAAAACTTTCTGTGCAGCAAGTGAAACAATCATGAAAGTGAAGAGAAAGCACACAGAGTGGGAGGAAACTTTCACTCCTGATACATCTGACAAAGCATTAGCTTTCAGAATAAACTACTTAAAAAAAAAAAGAAGAAACAAAATAAATGACTCACTCAAAAGATGGAGCAAAAAGCTGAACAATGACTTCCGAAGTGGGGAATTAGAGATGGCTGAGAAACACCTTAAAAATGTTCAATGTCACTAATAATTAAGGAAATAAATGCAAATTAAAAGATCTTTAGCATATTGTCTCACTCCGATAACACTGGCTATGATCAAGAAAACAAATGATACAAAATGCTAGAGAGGGTGTGGGGAAAGGGGAACACTTATCCTCTGCTGGTGGGAAGGTAAACTAGTACAACCGCTATGGAAAGCAGTGTGGAGAACCCTAAAAAGACACAAAATGAGTCTACCACCTGACTCAGTCATACCTCCCCTGGTATATACATACAAGACTCATCTTACTGCAGAGATACATGTATAGACATGTTTATTGCAGCTCTATTCACAACAGTGAAGAGCTGGAACCAAATGGAGATCTTAGTAAAAAGATGAAAAATTTTAAAAAGTGCACAGTTGTTTTTCCTGTCTTACTGGCAAGTGCAGCTACCCTGTGGCTGCAACTGCTTTTGCCATCCTTCAAAGACATGGGACACAGCTATTCAACATTCCAATATGGTCTGAAGACCCATGTCTCACTTTCAGTGCCAGATGGGGACTGCTGAGACATCCAGCTTATGGACTGAGCTACTACTGGGGCTTCAGTCTCTTCGTAGTATAGACTGTCATTGTTGGACTACCCAGGCTGTATCATGGAGATCAGATTGGAAGATCAAGACAAGACGTGGTGCTTACCGGACCTCATTTGGTGACCATGGGAAGGGAAAACCCCAGTGTGGAGCACAAGGGCAGAACTGATGGTTGTTTGGGCTTGCCAAGGAGGAGCCTTAAAACACGACATTTTTCACCTTAATAAAGAAAATTCATAAGCTGAAGATGCTAAAACTTATGATATATGTGACATAGATATATGCATATTTTGGAGTGATGCAAATTGGAAGGAATAACAACAACAACAACAACAACAACAACAAAAAGACTGAATCAAAGAACTGACTGAAACAGTGAACTTCTGCTTGAAAGAGTAAACTTCTGCATTGAAATTTTTAAGAGACTGAGACAAACGTGAAAAACATTTTTGGCAGAATTCATGAACTCTGGTGGGGTGGGGGGCCAAGGAATGTGGCACAGGTCTAAAGTTGATTTTAAATTTTGTATGAAATGCACAAAGCTTCAATAAAAATTGGCTTTGAAAAAAAGATTAAATAGGGGCTGGAGAGATGGCCTAGCGGTTAAGAGCACCAACACTGCTCTTGCAGAGGACATGTGGGTTTGTTCCCCAGCACCCACATGGCGGCTTAGAGCCGTCTTTAACTCTAGTTCCAGGGGAATCCGATGCCCTCTTCTGACCTCCGCGGCATTGCACGACACGGGTGCACAGACCTGCATGCAGATAGTACATTCATACACATAAAAAATAAATTAAAAAAAATTAAAAGAGTGAATAAAAATAGTTTATAATATACTAAAAAATAAAATTATATTTTAAAAAAAGAAAGCACTATGAAACTGCTAGAAAGAAAAGGTGATGAAGCTTCAATGGAATTTTTATGCTATATTTTAATTTTTTTATTTTCTTTATGTGTATGAGTGTACTGTCTGCATGTAGGTTGGTGCACCCATGTCATGCAATGCCACGGCAAAGGTCAGAAGAGGATATTAGATTCCCCTGGAACTGGAGTTAAAGATGGTTCTTAGCCACCATGGGGTGCTGGGAATCGAAGGCTGGTCCTCTTCAAGAGCAGTCGGAGCTCTTAACTGCTGACCCATCTTTCCAGCCCCCTCCTGCTACATTTTTATATGCCAAAGAAGATGTAGTGCAATAGTGGCAGCCTGTCAAATGTGCACCTGGAAAGAAAAATATAAATATTCCAATTTAATCTATTGTCCACTCTAAGGCAGGGTATGACACATGACTGACACTACAGCCTTGGTGCCTCCTAAAATCAGGAGACTCTAAAAACATTGTGAACTTATTAGCATCCTTTGGTCAAAGAGTTATAATGCCCCAACCCAACATATTTCTAAGCATATGTGTCTGTACCCATAGAATAACTTCTTACAAGTTTTAATATGTGTTGCTATTTATCTTTTATTACTAGAATTAAAAGGAAGCTGTTAGATGACTCTCCAGTCCATCTTAAACAGAACGTAGACAGTCCCCAAAAGTTGACATGTCACCTCAGAAAGGGAAGAGAGGGAAAAAGGGGAAAGAGAGGAGAAAGAAGAATAAAACTAGATCTTCTGTCTTTCATTATTTCTCCCCCTCCCCTCCAAAGCCCAGTACTCTCTTGGAAGAAGTGGGCACTCCAGATGGGGAGGGCCAAGGAGGGGAATGAATTGTGAGATTATAGCAAAAACAGATTGCATTTATTTTTTGTGTAAACAAACCTCTTCAATTGGGTTTGGGGACATTGGGTTGTACAGAAATCTAGATGCAGATGTAATTGGGCTGGCATGGACATTCCTCATGTTTGTTGCCTGTGTGCACTCACTACTTAAATAAGTAAAATAAAAAGAAAGAAAAACTTGATATTTTCTGGAAAAAACAGCAGTTTATTTAACACAACTGAGATGGGTCAAAATCCAAGACCACAGCGTCAGCATGAGGTTCTTAGTGATGGCCTACTTCCTAGTATATGAACAAGAAGTACCCTTGTTGGACAGAATGGACAAGGGTGTTACACAAAGGATCTAATTATTTCACTAATAAGTTCTCAACCTAATCTACATTTGCTAAGTCATCTTTCTAGCTGATTTTTTTAGTTACACTGATTATATAAAATATTTACCCTTTTACCTTAATGTATATTTTATTGATTTTTCTGCATTTCATACAATACTTATTTATTATATGTATATTCCTTCTGCCAGCCATATCCCAACCCCCAACAGATTTCATGCATTTGTCATACATTTTGAGGCCCATCTACCCCGATTGTTCCTAATTACATGTTCATCCATAGGAGTCTAGTCTAGTCTATGAAGAATCTCTTTCTTAAAAAAGACCAAATTTCCCTCAACCAGCAGTAATCAGTAGCCAATAGTTCCTTTGCTAAGACTGAGACCTGATGCCCATTTTCAATAGTTGCAAATGTATAATTGGTCAGTTTTAGCAAACACATTCATTCTTTTAAACAAGTGTGAAGATCATTTATTATCACAAACTGAATGTCTGCCTTGACCTTAAGCAGTCTTCCACCTTCACTTCCTGACTTCTGACTCAAACTGATGGTCTAGCACTCTAGTACAGATTTCCTAGAATGTCAGAAAATGAATTATTGTAACAATGGTATTCAATTTGATGTATTTTGTTACTTGCAACAATATCTAAGCTTTATTGTTAATTTTTAGTCTCATATATGAGAATGCATGCTGATTTTTGCTCACAGTTTGTTATTAGAGATATTTCATACATGAATTAAGAGAAAAAATATTGGTTTATGGGGCTGGAGAGATTGCTCACTGTTTGAGAGCACAATGACTGATTTTGCAAAGGATTCAAGTTTGATTGCCAGCAGGCATGGGAGCTAACAATCATCTGTAACTCCAGTTCCAGGGGAATCTGAGGCCTCCTTCTTACTTATGTAGGGATTTCATGACATGGGTGCACTTACACCCATGCAACTAATACACTCAAACATAAATACCAATAAATTCTATCAACATAATTTGGGATATCTCTTGAGGTCAGATTTTCTAATGGTTTGTAAAGTTCTAAAATATTACATCAGAGGCTTTCTTAACTTTATAACTGCCTTATAAATGTTGTAAAGGAAATTTTGGTAAAAAGCTTTATTATGTATAGTGAGAAATTACTTTATTCCAGTGTTATCTATAGTTTTATATTTTAATCAAGATATTTGCATAATAAGAAGCAGTGAACTATTTTCCTCTACCTAACATTTTCTAGCATATGAAATTCTATACTTATATCTATATTAAGCATCTTTTGATGATTATGTGATTTTTGAAGAAAATATGGCATGAAATAGCTTATAAATCTTGGAAATCAAAATAATACACCATTATTCTTTTCCTGTGCTTTTTTTCCATTGCAAACTCAATTTTGGAAATAAATCTCTTCTTCTCAGGCATCAATTTTATTCTCATGAATTTTCCCTTTGGGTTTAAATAGGATATATTCTTTATTTGCACATCAGTACATTCAGTAAATAAGCATTAATTCAAGTACATGATAAAAGCTCTCAAGGTTTCCATATAGAAAATTATTTACAGTCTTTAATCTGTCAGAGAAGATTAATGTCATGTTAAAATCCTCAACATTCTCACTTTAGTTTTATTTGGTTTTGATTTATGTATTTTACTGGGATATATTGCCTAAAGGAAATAAATAATATTCCCACAATTAACCTCTATCTCAAAATAAATTGACCATGAATTTCTGCTTAATGATTATTGCCCTGTTTTTCTAATAATACTGTAGCATTATTCCTTTATGTTTGTGTATTTGCCTAATAAATCTCTGTCTATAATATTGGATTGACCTTTCATTTATGCAACTTTTTGTAAACTGAACATAAATAAATTTTACCTAAACGGACAGCAATTGACTTACCAATGTTATTAATTTAATTAATTACACATATTATTCTTGCTTACATAGTTAATATTTTACTATACTAGTTCACAAACTGTATAATTTTAGATTTTTGTTGTATGCTTAATGTTACTGAAGCAAATTATTTCATTTTATATACTTATTCCAAAAACTTTCTCATTTGATCAAGGGATATTATATTAAAATGCTGTGAAATAATGAATAAATGAGATAAATAACCTGAATTGCTACAACTGACAAAATCATAAGATATCTGACTTGTTGGATGCAGTAAGAAAAACCCAAAATAAGTGTCAAAAAGAAAGTTCATGATTATTATTTAAGGCTTTTTTTTTTTTTAACCAATTTTCTTTTCAGAAGCTGTACATGTTTGGTTCAATTATCTCCTTTAGTATCTATTAAAATCTCTAATGTACTTTTAAGTGAAGAGAAAGCTGACATACTAAGAGAAGAAGAGGGGACAGAAGGCAGAATAACTAACACTAAGGATGCTTTTAAAAGCCATATGGAGGGCTGGAGAGATGGCTTAGCGGTTAAGAGCACCGACGCTCTTGCAGAGGACCCAGGTTCGATCCCCAGCACCCACATGGCGGCTGAGAACCGTCTGTAACTCCAATTCCAGGAGAACTCCAGTTCCAGGGGAATCCGAGACCCTCTTCTGACCTCCGCAGCATTGCATGACACAGGTGCACAAACCTACATGCAGACAGTACATTCATACACATACAAAATAAATAAATAAATTAATTAAAAAAAATAAAAAATAAAAGCCATATGGAAACACACTATTTAATAAGTTTCATATATATGATTTTGCATATAATGGAGTTTAATTAAAGTTTTCCGACATAGGGCATAATTCTCCTCCCAGAAGCCATAGGTTTCCAATTAAATAGTCCAGAATGATGTATGGGTATTTTCCCTCAAGTCGTGTCCTGGAGACCCTGGGAACAATGCCACCTATTCTCATTGCTATTTTTTCTCCATCAGAACTTCATAAAACCCTACTGCTGAAGAAACCATAGACTTTGGTCAGTGGAAATGGAGAGATCAAGTTGGAAATAACTAGGAAGTTTCCTTCCTGCTCTCTAGCTTTCAAAGAACAAGAGGGTGCTATCTAAGCTGCTAGGGAAAATGGCATTGATGATCTTACTCATCTGTGAACCTTGTCAAGAGAAATAATGAACTGAATGGCAAGATATACCCACAATGTGGGTATGAATGCAATGCAGATAAACCAACCATATTATAATCGGATTTACGTTAAACTCCACAGGAGGAAACACAAACAGGCATTGTAGATACTGCCAATAAGCCATGGTTGGAAAGCCCACAAACCCCAGAGGTGAATCTACTTTTTGTTTTTATTCTGCTAACTGGACACTGTATCAAATTGCCATCTAAATTGCTATCCCTATGCCCATAGATTAGTATTTCATCAGATAAATTGATCTGTGCAGTTGCCAGTGTTTAATGTAAAAGGAAACCAACAACTGATCAACATGCAGCCAATATGTGATTGTGGAGTGCTGAACCACAAATGGGTCATGTAGAACAATACTCCACTCCCCTCGACAAGGCTGAAGGTCAAACTGAAGAGAGTGTAGAAAGATTGCAAGAGCCAGAGGTGGAAGAGCAATGGAGCAAAACAATGTCTACTGGGCATGTCAGGAACACTGTACTCATGAAGTCACTCCTGTCTGCACAGCCCTGCACATCAAGCCAGTCAACATTCTAGCATGGACTGGGAAGGAAATCATGAGATTCAGCCTGTAACTGAGGAAGTATAGTGAGTTATTAGCTTCTGGAGAGGGGACAGACAGTTATCTTTCAGAGTGTGGCTCCTGGTAGGTGGACTACACTCCAGTAGATGGCTCCATGCACAGGATCTTATGAGGAGCACAAATTGGACTCGGTTATAAAATATATAAGAGGACATAAAGAATGTTCAATATTGGAAGAGTAATGGGGAGAAAGGGGGTTGAATATTATTAAAGCACATCCTATGGAATTCTCAAAGAATTAATAAAAATCTTTTTTTTAATTTTTAAATTATTTTTTATGTGTATGAGTGGACTGTCTGCATGTAGGTTGGTGCACCTATGTCGAGCAATGCCGCAGAGCTCAGAAGAGGGCGTCAGACTCCCCTGGAACTGGAGTTAAAGACGGTTCTTAGCTGCCATATGGGTGCTAGGAATCGAACTTGGGTCCTCTGCAACAGCAGTTGGTGCTCTTAACCGCTGAGCCATCTCTCCAACCCCAATAAAAATCCTAAATAAATAAACTCAAAAAATCATTAAAATTTTGAGTTGTACCTCCATTGTCATAGAAAAGCATGGGAGTATTTTTCTCAGAATATTCAATTAGAAGATGAAATTGCTGGCATATTTGAATGTAAGAGATATTCTGTACCTAGAAGTCTGTACTGATAAGATAGCATTCACCTTACTTGACTCTGAGAATGCCTACTTTCTGGTGATCATTTCTGCAGCTCAAATTCTGAACACTTTGGCTACTGTCTCCCAAGCACATAACATCTGCCTTGCTCACATTCTTCCAATGCCAAGTTAGTCTTTACTCTAGTTCTTCTCCTACAAATGAATCAGAAGTTTTATATTACACAGCAATGAACTTGGACCTACCTCCTGGAAAATACAAGGTGCTGTGGCTGTTTGGTGGTCCTGGATTATAGAATCCCAAAACATGATAGTTTTACAATGCCATTATAAGGTTTCCATGAGTGCCAAATATGGCTGAGAAGCTGTTGAATCTTATGAGGCTGTGTTGAATTCCGTAGTTTCTTCTTGTACATGCTCTACACTCCACTACATTTCCTTTCTTTATTACTGTCACTTCCATGGATTGAAAGAAATAAAATTTAATAATGTGAAATTTCATTCAAGCTAACATTAATAGAATCCATGTTAAGGAAATATTCATTGTAGTGTGCTAATATCTACATATTTGAGTATCAAATTCAGTGGTAAGCATTTTGTTTGTACTATCTTGATAAAATATATTAAATATTACTTTATTCCACAACATCACTACTTAAAGCATAGGGTTTGTTTCAAATACTTTTCTAATCAAATGGTATTAAATCATTTCCCTTTATCAGTTCATATATTTGAGTAGTCCATGCTTGAAAAACTATGATATATCCAATTTGTTATGTGTTTAATAGGCCAAGTTATGAGTCACATTTCCAGAATAGTAAAAATAGCCCCAAACAATATATGAAAGACTGAATGCATTACCATTTCTAATGTTAAATTATACCACAGAGCTTTAGTAATGAAAACATCATACTACTGTTATAAATACAGACAAATTGGTCACTGGAATAGAATAGAATCAAGGATACAGATTGATTCATAGCCACCTGATTTTTGACAAAGGATCCATGTATACATATTTGGAGAAAAGAAAGCCTCTTCAACAAATGATACTGGTCAAAATGGATAGTGACATGTAGAAAAATAAAACTAGATCCCTATCTTTTAGCATGAAGAAAACGCAAATGCAGATCAAACAAGAACTTAACATAAGACTTGCAAAGCCTTTTAATGGAGAAAATCAGGAATACTTTGGAGCTTAGGGACATGGGAAGGGAATTTCTGAACAGGACACTTAAAGCACAAGCATTATGTCCAACAGCCAACTAAGGTGACCTCAGAAAAAGATACTATCATTGCAGTGAAAAGACAACCTATAGAATGGGGAAAAATCATTATCATCTATACCTCTGACAGACGGTTCATATCTAGAATAAAGATGAATTCAAAGCCAAGCATTTTTTTAAAAGCAGTTCTTTAATGAATTCCTAGGATACAGTTTGAGAATCTGCACTATAACACTTAAGAAAACCATTACCAAGTGATAAGATTTAGCATATGCATTAAAAGGATGTGTTATTTTAAAGAAAAAGAAATGAGAAAATGGAAGTTAAGGTGCCATTTTGTCTAGGTAGAATTTGATTTCATTTTGTCACTAACTTTCTTAATTCTCATGTACATATTTTTTGGGAAGATTTCAAATTTTGAGAACATTCTTTTCAGGAAAGTTACAACATTAAAATGACAAAAATGTGATTTTCTTGAATATTTGAGGCTACCTTCTGGGATTTCATACCTCATATCCTTCAAAATATGCAAGTCTAGGAAACTGACTAAAGATCTAACCTGGCTGTAATGTACCTATGTGCCCATTTCAGGCTTGCAACATAGCGCTCTTTGGCACTTAACAATTATCTCTCTTCTTCACTTGGTATTTCCAGTTACACAGGACTTGAAAGGACTTCGCAGGAACACAGAAGTAACAATCAGCATTTAATCCTTTGTTTATGTGGCTAGATGTGCAGTATTTTTAAATGGCAAATAATTTGAAGATTATTGGTCTGTATTTTTATGCTGGCTTCATCATATTTTGTACTGTTTAAGCTAACTTTGTAAAATGATTTAACTATATCCATTTTATTTATATAAAATCTGATGTTAAGATAACTGTTATATCTTAATTTTTGGTAGTATATATTTTCTTTTTTAAAACAACATTTAAAGATGTCCTATAACCATTACTACTCAAACTGTTCAGAAGGATTCAAAGACAGGGAATTCTCCTAAATTCCTTCTATGAAGCCAGCATCACTCTAATACCAAAACCAGTCAAAGATACAAGCAAAAAAGAAAGCTATAGTCCCATCTTATTAATGAACATAGATGCAAAAATTCTCAACAAAATACTTGCAAATCACATACAGACCCAACTTAAAAAGATCATACATTATGATCAAGCTGGATTCATGCCACAGATGCAGGGATGGTTCAACATATGTAAATCAATACATTTCATAAAACACATCAATGGATTGAAAGACAAAAAGCCCATGATCATCTCAATTGATGCAGAAAAAGCCTTTGACATGATCCAGCATCCCTTCATATTTAAAGTTCTAGAGGGAATGGGACTGAAGAGAATATTCCTCAGCACAATGAAAGCCATATATCACAAACCCGCTGTCAACATCATCCTAAATGGAGGAATATTGAAACCATTCCCCTTAAAGGTGGGAACCCAGCAAGGCTGCCACTTATCGCTACTCCTCTTCAACATAGTGCTTGAAATGCTTGCTAGGACATTAAGAAAAGAGAGGGAAATTAAAGGAGTACTAATCAGAAAAGAAGAAGTTAAGCCATGACTTTTTGCAGATGATATGATAGTTTACCTAAGGGATGCTAAAAACTCCACCAGAAATCTTCTAGAAATGGATAAGGGTTACAGTAAAGTGACTGGATACAAAATTAACCTAGGAAAATCAGTAGCCTTTCTTTACACCAACAATAAACAATTGGAGAAGGAATATAAGAAGACCTTCCCACTCACAATAGCCTCAAAAATAATAAAATACCTAGGAACAAACCTAACCAAAGATACCAAAGATCTCTACAACAAAAATTTTAAACCCCTGAAGAAGGAGATTGAAAGGACATCAAAAGATGGAAAGACCTCCCATGCTCATGGATTGAAGAAATTAATATAGTAAAAATGTCCACTTTACCCAAATTGATACACAGATTCAATGCAATCCCAATCAAAATCTCCATAAGTTTCTTCACAGACTTGGAAAAAAATTCCTTAAATTCATATGGACAAACAAAAGACCCCGAATAGCTAAAGCAGCCCTGAGTGAAAATGCAATATGGGGGGGGGGTGATTGCTCTACCAGACTTCAAGCTATATGACAGGGCCATAGTCAAAAAGACAGCCTGTTACTGGCACAAAAACAGGCCTGTTGACCAATGAAACAAAATTGAAAATCCAAACTTGAGTTCATATAATTTTAGCTACCTTATATGTGACAAAGGGGAAAAAAAACCTCAATGGAGGAAGGATAGCATCTTCATAAAATGGTGCTGGCAAAACTGGATCACCATATGTAGAAGAACAAAATTAGATAAAATATTTTATTGGTATTTTGTGCATTTTATACATCATTTCTCAGTCCAATTTAGACACACACCCTTTTCCATGCCCCCCACCCAAGTTCATGCATTCTCCCGTACATGTCTTGCATCTTTTTCTCAGTCTTTTTAAAGTTTTGCTCTGCAGAGGTTTATTGATTGGGCAGAAGTTAACTGTTTCAGTCAGTTCTTTGATCCAGTCTTTTTCTCGTTGTTGTTCCCTAACATCTGTATTGCTCCAAAATATGCATATATATATATATATATATATATATCACATATATACCAAAATTATGACCTTTGAAAATGAACTGTGCATTAATTCCAAAATATGTTTAAGACTTAACACTTCCCCTTTACTTTCATATTAATCTAATATATGAATATATACCCTCCATACATATGCCACAATTAAATGTCTGAAAATAAGTGGTTAGTTAATTCTAGAGCCCATTAAGGAATTCACATTATAACAGCATAGTTGCCTTCAGATATAAAGAAATATAGCATTAACTTTTCTCAGCTTGCCTTTCAACTACGGATTTGGTGCTAGCAACCAAAAATGAGGGATACCATTCATTGCCTGTTTTTCTGGGACTGTGTTACCTCACTTAGCATAATGGCTTCAAGTTGCATCTATTTACCTACAAAGTTCATGATGTCATATTTATTTTTTTAATTTTTATTTATTCTTGTATGTGTATGAATGTACTGTCTGCATGTAGGTTTGTGCACCTATGTCGTGCAATGCTATGGAGGTCAGAAGAGGGTGTCAGATTCCCCTAGAATTGGAGTCAAAGATGGTTGTCAGCCAGCATGTGGGTACTGGGGATTGAACCCGGGTCCTCTGCAAGAGCAGTTGGTGCTCTTAACCGCTAGGCCATTTCTCCAGCCCCGATGTCATCTTTCTTTACCTCTGTATAGAATTCCACTGTGTAGATGTACCACATTTTCTCTATCTACTAGTCAGTTGAAGGACACTTCTGTTGCTTCCAGCTCTTTGCTATTCTGAAGAGAGCTGCAGTAAACATAGATGTGCATGTACCTCTGCAATCGGATGAGTCTTGTAGGTATATACCCAAGAGTGGTATGACTGGGTCAGCTGCTAGGCTCATTTTCAGCTTCTTTTTTTTTTTTTTTTTTTTTTTTTTTTTTTTTTTTTTGGTCTTTTCGAGACAGGGTCTCCCTGTAGTCCCAGCTGGCCTGGAACTCACTCTGTAGACCAAGCTGGCCTTAAACTCACAAAGATTCGCCTGCCTCTGCCTCCCAAGTACTAGGATTAAAGGCGTGCGCCACTACGCCCGGCCATTTTCAGCTTCTCCAGAGTTCTCCACACTGCTTTCCATAGGGGTTGCATGAATTTGCCTTCCCACCAGCAGTGGATGAATGTTCCCCTTTCCCCACCACTTCTCCAGCATTTGATATCCTCTGTTTTCTGGAAAATAGCTAGTCTTACTGGAGTAAAAATGAAATCTTAAAGTGGTTTGATTTGCATTTCCTTAATTATTAGCAATGACGAAAAAATTTTAAGATGTTTCTCAGCCATCTTTATGTCTTCATTTGTGAAGTCTCTGTTCAACTCTTTACTCCATCTTTTGAGTAGGTCATTTGTTTTCTTCCTCCTTTGTTTTTTGAGTAGTTTATATACTTTGGATCTTAATACTCTATTACATGTATCACTGTTGAAAGTTTCCTCCCACTCTGTAGGTTTTCCCTTAACAATATTGATCGTTTCTTTTGCTGTACAGTGGCTCTTGAGATTAATAAGGTTCCATTTGTCAATTGTTGACCTTGTTTACACAGATGCTGTCTGACTTAGAAAGTCTTTTCCTATGCCTATGTCTTGTAAATTACTACCAACATTTGCATTTATTATTTTCAGAATTTGGGGGTTGACAATGAAGTCTTTGACACATTTGGAGTTGATTTTTGTACATGGTGAGAGGTAGGGGTTTAATTTTATTCTTCTACAAGTGCTGATCCAGTTATGTTAACACCATTTGCTAAAGATGCTTTCTTTCCTCCATTGAGTCTTCTTGATCCCTTTGTCAAATATGAGATGGCTGAAATTTGATGTGCTCAGGTTTGGATCTTCGTTTTTCTTCCATTGATCTGCAGGTCTGTTTTTGTGCCGAAACCAGGCAAAAATTCTCAAAAAAATACTTGCAAACCACATACAGGCACATAGCAAAAAGATCATCCACCATGACCAAGCTGGATTCATACCAGAGATGCAGGGATGGTTCAACATACATAAATCTATAAACATCAGAAAGCACATAAAAGGACTGAAAGACAAAACACACACACATGGTCATCTTAATTGATGCTGAAAAGGCCTTAAAATTTAGACTGGAGTAGAGGGAACATTGCTCAATTAAAGCCATGTACAATAAACCCATAGCCAGCATTGCCTTAAATGGATAAAAATGAGAAGTGTTTCCCTTAAAGCCAGGAACCTGGAAAGGCTGCCCCCTATCCCCACTCCTCTTCAATATAGTGTTTGAAATGCTCCCAAGAGCAATAAGACAAGAAAAGGAAATCAGAGGAGTAGTAATTGGAAATGAGGAAGTCAAATGATCCCTTTTTGTAGATGACATGATAGTTTACCTAAGGGACACCAAAAACTCCACCACAAAACTTGTAAAAACCATCAACAGCTTCAGTAAATTAGCTGTATACAAAATTAACTTAAAAATTTGTAGCACTTCTTTATGCCAATAATAAGCAGTTGGAGAAGGAATACAAGGAGACTTTCCCACCCACAGTAGCCTCGAATAAACAAGTTATCTAGGAACAAACCTGACCAAACACACCAAAAATCTCTACAAAGAAAAATTTAAATCCCTCAAGGAGATTGAGGAAGATACTAGAAGATGGAAAAACCTCCCATGCTCATGGATTGGAAGAACTGATATAGTAAAAATGACCATCCTACCCAAGGTTATATACAGATTCAACGCAATCCCACTTAGAATCTACACAAGCTTCTTCACAGACCTAGAAAAAAAAAATCCTAAAGTTCATATGGAGAAACAAAAGACCTTGGATTGCCAAAGCAACTCTGAGCAAAAAGAGCAATACAGAGGGGTTGCCATACCAGACTTAAACTATATTACAGGATATGTTTTCAAAACCTCATAACCTAATGTTTCTTTGAAAAATGATTTCTTAAGCCGGGCGTGGTGGCGCATGCCTTTAATCCTAGCACTCGGGAGGCAGAGGCAGGCGGATCTTTGTGAGTTCAAAGCCAGCCTGGTCTACAGAGTGAGTTTCCAGGACAGCTGGGGCTACAGGGAAACCCTGTCGCGAAAAAACAAAAAAAAAAAAAAAAAAGAAAGTGATAAGCCGGGCGTGGTGGCGCATGCCTTTAATCCTAGCACTCGGGAGGCAGAGGCAGGCGGATCTTTGTGAGTTCAAAGCCAGCCTGGTCTACAGAGTGAGTTCCAGGACAGCTGGGGCTACAGGGAGACCCTGTCTCGAAAAAACCAAAAAAAAAAAAAGAAAAATGATTTCTTTCTTGTTGTTGCCTTTTGTAGGGTATTAGGTAGGAGTAGGTTACATTGTCTCCCTGTATCACTTGCTGGTTTAGAACTTTGTAGGCAGACTAAGTTGGAAATTAAATTAAATTAATTACATTTATTCTACAGAAAGTGTATTCTGATTTCATATTCGTTAGTAACAGTATAAATTGTATTTTTCAACTAATTTAATTTTTTCACATCTTAAATTTGATAGTATAGTTCATAGTATTCTTTAGAAATTTTAATTAGTGTCCATGGGATGATTCTTGACTATGCTGTTTTTATTCAGCCTATTGCTGTGTTTTGTGAAATTTGCACTTGCTGAAATAAACGAAAAAGAAACAATTGAGTTTATGACTTCAGAAAAGTAGATTTTGTTATTAATCACTTAATTATCATTTTTTTCTTTTATCAACAAATGGTACCCAAATTTCTTTGTGACTTAGTTTATGGCTTGTAAAGAGTTTAGGATGGCTATGGTGGAATCCATTTTCCACATTAACCATATGGAAGAAATGGCAACAAATATTACTTTTCCTTTGTGTTTAAGTTTTCAATAGTGACCATGTCAAGTACATAGCGAACATTCAATAAATAATGTGTTATAATTTTAAGATAATCAAATGAAGTGACGAGCTTCTTCATGGCATTTTCATACCTACTTCATTTTTATTGTTATTATTCTCATCCTCTGCCCATGTATTTGGCATCCTCATCCTTATATTTCCACCCAGTATTCCCCATTCCTCTTTCCCATCACGTGGATTCTATCATCTCCCTACCTGAAATTAAGGCCCATTTTCTCCTGCCAGTTTCCCTTTCTTATTCCTAGCTTTTGTTTGGTTCACCTGCCTTGACCTTAAGCAGTCTTCTGCCTTCACTTCCTGACTTCTGACTCAAACTGATGGTCTAGCACTCTAGTACAGCTTTTGTAGAATGTCAAAAAATGAATTATTGTAACAATGGTATTCAATTTGATATATTTTGTTACTTGCACCAATAATGGCTAAATTATTATTATTAATTTTAAAATCCTGGTTACTTAGTATTTGTTTAAAAGTATATTCATAGCTGGTCAAAATGTACAGAACTAGTAACTGGCCTGCATGCACAGCCTCAGTTCCTACAGCTGAGAGGCTAAAGGAATAATGGAGAAGTTGAGTGGGGGAGTGTAAAAGATACCGGACCAGGAAGCCTCCAGAGAAATAGTATCTTCTAGACATGCAGGAAATCCACAGCAGTGAAATATCAGCAATACTATAGGCTAAGCAAAACCTGTAAAATTACCAGTTGGTATGCCACTATGAATGTCAGAAATTTCACATGCTTCTGAAGACAATCATTGGCTGCCAAGGGAGGAAGAATTAGATTTTTTAAGGGATAGCCTCCCGACTGGTTTTCCAATTCCATATACTCAGCCCTAAAAATGTACTTATGAGAACTACTAAGGGATTCATTAAGTTCTATGTATACATGCACATGCACACAGGGCACGAGTGTACACACACACACACACACACACACACACACACACATGCACACACATACACAAACTCTAAAATAATAAAGAATTCATAACTTGAGAGCTATAAGAGAGACATGGGAGTAGTTGTAAAAGGAGAGAGGAGGCAGCGTACAATACTCATGCATAAATCACTCAAAAAAATTAGATTAGAAAAAAGAAAATCTGCTTTAAAGTTGAAATAATTGTGAACTTCCCCTAATCTCCTCTTATAATTTTTAATCACATCCATCTCTAACTTTCATAAATTAAGAAGTGTTTTAAATGTCATATTTGGATATTATAATACATGCTTAAATAAGAACATAGAAGATTTATAATGCCCATAATATGGTATAATGGAAAGGCAGGAAGATAGAAAACAGAGTTATAAATTCAAACTGATGGCTTTGGCCTCTGAATGCCAATTCCAGTGACAGAGGCATTTGTTAGATGATAAACTTCTAAGATTCCCTTATAATAAAGTTGATATTTTTATAAATTTCTTGTCGGGCTGGAGAGATGGCCTAGCGGTTAAGAGTGCCGACTGCTCTTACAGAGGACCCGGGTTCGATCCCCAGCACCCACATGGCGGCCAAGAACCGTCTGAAACTCCAATTCCAGGAGAACTCCAGTTCCAGGGGAATCCGACACCCTCTTCTGACCTCCGTGGCATTGCACGACACGGGTGCACAGACCTACATGCAGACAGTACATTGATACACATACAGAAATAAATAAAAAAAATAAATAAATAAATTTCTTGTCATGCATGTCAGCCTCTTTTGAGGGAAAATCATGACATCAGAGTCATAGAAAACAAGTTGTTCCCTATATTGGATCTTACCTGTCTTTAGGCTTCTACATGATTTGCTAAATTGGAATTTCATATACTAACAATAACTCTGATAGTTTTGTAGTTTCTTAATCCAATGTTATCCTGATAATGTCCTCCCTGGAACAGATAAAACATGAGAAGTTAATTACTTACATTCTTAAAAATGCTTTTCTTTAAATTCAGTGAAGCACAGAGATAAATAGTGTGTTACTAAAGGAAACGTTGGCAATGTTTATGACTTCTTATAGTGTGAAATTAGTTGTTTGTGATCTCTAAAGGCACACATTCTTCTCAAAACATTTCACATCAAGTCTGATGACAAAGCAATAGGAGAATGGAAAATTAATTTCAATTAAGGGAGTCGGGGCTGGAGAGATGGCCTAGTGGTTAAGAGCGCCGACCGCACTTACAGAGGAACCGGGTTTGATCCCCAGCACCCACATGGCGGCCGAGAGCCGTCTGAAACTCCAATTCCAGGAGAACTCCAGTTCCAGGGGAATCCGAGACCCTCTTCTGACCTCCTTGGCATTGCACGACACGGGTGCACAGACTTGCATACAGACAGTACATTCATACACATAGAGAAATAAATAAAAATTAATAAAAAAAATTCAATTAAGGGAGTCTACCACTTAATTTTTTTTTTTTAAGTTCGTGTTTCTTTTTTAATTTCTATTTCTTTTGGGGCAAAGTTTATTGCAAATTTTAAATTAACAGATACTATAATCTGGTGTATTGCAATGTCTTTCTTTTGGGGTATTCTATTTATGCATTTTCCTCTATAATATTAATTTCATTTAATAAAAATTCAGTAAACTCAAATTTGTTTTACTTTATTTTCTGTTTATTAGCCAAACTTTCAGCTAAGAATATAAAAATTTTTCAAAATCAGAATTGGAGTTTCCCATGGCTCTATGGTGTAAAAAAAAGTTCATGAAAGCAAAATGTTTTCAGAAAGATTTTTTTTATATTTCACAAAATCACGTTTTTCAAAGAATCTAATTTAATATGTAAATGAAATATAATATATTTTTATTTTTTATTAATTTTATTTATTTATGTATGTGTATGAATGTACTGCCTGCATGCAAATCTGCGTACCCATGTCGTGCAATGCCGCAGAGGTCAGAAAAGGGTGTCAGATTCCCCTGGAACTGGAGCTCTCCCAGAATTGGAGTCTCAGATGGTTCTAGGCCGCCACATGGGTGCTGGGGATTGAACTCGGGTCTTCTGCAAGAGTGGTTGGTGCTCCCAACTGCTAGGCCATCTCTCCAGCCCCTATAATATATATTTTTATTTGACAATAAAACAAGAATGATCTTAAAAGACTCATGAATATATTTTATGAATTATACTTTGGTGATGCCTTCTTAATACAACAGAAGAAAGAAGTCAAAAGTTTCAATACTTTTAATTATTTGCACATTTATATTCCAAGTAAAGGAATAAGTATAAATTCCACAGATTATAATAGAAAATTATATATTTATATTTTAAATCCCAAGGTAATTGTTGTGACATACTATCACTCTAAAAATAGGGATACTTGTCACACTGAATTGTTATCCAATTTTATTTTCAATCAGGAAAGTTCATTATATACATGTGTGTTTGTGTGTGTGTGTGTGTGTGTGTGTGTGTGTGTGTGTGGTAGTACAGTAAATCACAGAATGCTAATACAAATGGTGCATCACCCTAGGTCCAAAGCTCCAGCATTAAATATAACTTAAAGGACAGATAATTCCTTGATTTTGTTCATTCATATAAGTTAAAATATCACCAATTTTTCTCTCCCTTTTTTCTCTCCCTATCTCTAATTCCTTGATTTTGTTCATTCATATAAGTTAAAATATCACCAATTTTTCTCTCCCTATCTCTGAACAACAGGTTATTTTCAAAAAGCTTCAGAAATTATTGTTTGATGCCACACTGGCTTCTTCATATGGAAAGATAGATTTATTCTTTCTGAGGGCAGAAATAAGTTTTAAGTTTAAAATAATGGCCTTCAGCTATGACTCAGAATGTGTTATAATGATCACAGAACAATCAAAATACTGAAATTCATTCTTGAATGAAGACAACATATTGAAAGTATATGATTAAACATGTAATACACATTGCTGAACAACAAGGTGGATTAATTCATAACATCAAACCAAAATAATATTGATATGAAAGGAGTAGAATCCATCTTTGAAGAAGCCAATCATCAAGCTAATATATTCTTTCTTTAACATATTTGTTTTATATTTGAAATATTCTAATATTTGTCATAGTCTAGGCTCTGTTTATTAGGATGGAAATATCACCCTTTTCATAGATTAGCCAAAATCAACTGGTCTGTATTTTAGAAGTGATTCCTTACTCCCAAACCTCAGATATGGAATACATGCCTTTATCAACAAATGGGTTTTTCTTTAACTCAAAAAAAAGCTTGTGATTTATCTTATAGTATACTTTTGTTGTATTTGATTCCCTCACCAATCTGTACTTCCATTACTCCCTCTGCACAATTTAATATATTCAATGAGACACTATATGGCCAATAGAACCTGATTTGTATCCCCAAGTATTCTTCAGGCTGGGTCTATCTACTGAAGCCTGGTTAATCTCCTGAGATTTCTATCCCTCTGATACACTCTTTCTCCTTCTCCCAGCATCCATCAGTTGCCCAAAGTTCCTTCAGTTGGGCTGGGATTTCTTGTCCACTTACCCATGGTTCAGCTGTGATTTTTGTCTATTTTGACATTCCAAGGCACTTGTGCATGCTGTCACTGTTGCTATGAGTTCATATGTGTAACTCACCAGATGTCTGGAAAGGTATAACCCTTGTGGTCATACACTACTCATGTTTACAAACATTCCATCCCCCTCTTCTCTTTGGGTGTTTCTTTAAAAGTTTTTGAGGGGCTGGAGAGATGGTTCCATGTTTAAGAGCACCTACTGCTCTTGCAGAGGACACAGGTTCTATTCCCAGCACCCACATGGCAGTGAAGAGATCTTTAACTCCAATTCTAGGGGAATCTGACACCCTTTTCTAACTGTAGCATTGCAGGACATGGGTACACCTACCTACATGCAGACAGTACACTCATAAATGTAAAATAATAAAAACGTTTTTGAGGGAGAAATAACTGAGGGAAAGGTATCTACCCTTTTAATATAGGCTGCCTCATTCTGTGGGCTCAGACCCTGGATGAAAAAAAAAAAAAAAGGAAAAACTAGAGAAGACAGCAGAACACTGATATTGCCCTGATCTACTCCAATCCCTCCTTGACCTGATAGACTTAGAAATTCTGAAACAATGTATCAAATTAAACTTTTCTCTCCCTAAGGACTCTCTGCCTGGTACTTCATCATGTTATAAAACTAGCTAGCATTTTTTCCGTAACTATGAGTAAGACTGGCTCAATTTCCTTCCACTTTGAGTTATCCTAAACACCTGTCATGAAACACAGTGGAAGCAGAAAGTAGACCATGCTTTGATCTCACCTTGTATATGCCACTTCCAGTTGATAACAGACTATTGCTATGAATGGCGAACTCTATGGATTGGTTTCTTAGGTATCATGAAGTTTATATAGATCACCTCACACATAATCCAATAAATTAGTGCTCAGTGTCAAATATTAATGAAAGACCAAGAGACACCCAAGGCAAAAGGTAACTCACAGAGAATAGTAGGAAAATTGTAGCTGTCCACAGATAATGGACAGGCCTCAAGATCCTAAATGCCTTCACTGAAATTTTCTATAAGGAATGGATGGCTGAAATGTGATCAATATTAACTATAAAACTTCAATGTTATTGTCCCTGCTGGATCATATTGGGCCAGTGGCGAATAATACTGGTAGCATAAATGAAGAGAAATTTTTTTCTTTTTTTTTTTTTTGGAACCAAATAAAATGTAACATCAGTTCTCCGTTTGACACACTTTAGAAGAAGGAGATTCAGTTGGGGAATTTCTACTATCAGAACAGTATGTACTTATCACTGTAAGGCATTTTTATGAGTGACTAAGTGATATAGGTGGGCCCAGATCAATGTGGGTGGTCTAGGATTTTATATGAAAGCAGGGTAAACACAAGCCAGGGAGGCAAGCAGTAAAAAATGTTGCCTGCTTCAGGCTCTGCCATTAGGTTCCTGCCTTGGTTTCTCTCAGTGATGAACTCTGCTCAGTACATGTCAGCCAAATAAATTATGTGCTCCCAAGGTTGTTTTCAGTCATGGTATTTTGTGACAGCAACAGAAAGCAAACTAGGACATATCTTTATAGTTCATTGAAAAGGAGCACAAGAAAAATCTTTCCCAAAGAAGATAATGTCTCTACAATTCAAACTTTCCCTCTTAGATTGTGATTAGTACTTGGACAGATATAGGAATAAAATAAATGACTTTACTAGCACTTTACATACTATTTGAAAATTACAAATTTACAAAAAGATATGTCCTCTGAATTTTAATCAAATTTGTAGCCTATCTGTTATATTCGAATGTCTTACCAATAAACTAAAAGTGATTTCTACTTATTACTTATGTTGTTTAATATGCATCCACCAGTGTACTGGACCAGAGAAATGTCTTGTGAAGGAGAAAGCGCAAATACATTAAAATATTGTATTGAAAAATATAGTTCATTGGTAGTGTCTGCAACCATGATTTTGACACTGTCTTTGATAGTGAATATTCCACAAAAAAAAAATGAAATGAAGCTGAAATTGTTGAAATATTGATGATCAGTATTTAACATTTAAATACTCACTTTAATGTATTTTACAAATAGGTAATTTTACCAAAGTATCTCATAAAATTTGTGAGCTAGAAAAATCAGTAGCCTTTCTTTACACCAATAACAAGCAACTAAAGAAGGAATACAAGGAGACCTTCCCAATCACAATAGCCTCAAAATCAATAAAATACCTAGGAACAAACCTAACCAAAGACACAAAAGGATAGTTAGGATCAAGAAAACAAATGTTACCAAATTCTGGAAAGGTTGTGGGGAAAGAGGAACACTCATCCACTGCTGGTGGGGATGCAAACTTATAAAACAATTATGGAAAGCATTGTGGAGAAACCTTAAAAGACTCAAAATGAGCCAACCACCTGACCCAACCATACCACTTCTGGGTATATACCCACAAAACTCACTCTACCTCAAAGATACATGTACAGCCATGTTTATTGCAGCTCTCTTCACAATAGTGAAGAGCTGGAACCAACCCAAGTGCCCCTCAGCCAATGAGTGGATAGAGAAAATGTGTCACATCTACACAATGGAGATCTATGCAGTGATAAAGAAAGATGATATCAGGAAATTTGCAGGTAAATGGATGGAACTAGAAGATATTATGTTAAGTGAAGTAACACAGTCCCAGAAAAACAAAAGATGAATGGTATTCCTTATCTGTGGATGCTAGCACCAAGTACCAAGTTGTAAGGCAAACTGTACAACATTAATGTTATATTCCTCATAATCTGAACACAACTGTGCTCTTACATTATGAATCATTAGACATGTTCTAGAACTAACCTACCATTTACTTTAAGACTATGGATTTTTGGTATATGATGGTGGGTTAAAATGGAAAAAAGTGAATCAAGAAATATGATATGGAAATAACACACTGTTTTCAGAAGACACAATTTTAGTATAGGTGTGATGTATCAGGCTGGTGTAACTTTGCCTTTCTAGGTCCTTAATGACAGTACTTAATATCCATACCAATTTGGCTGAGGGACCAAAGAGAAAACTTTGTTCCTTGTCCTCAGAGGTCAACTAAGTCTCAGGGGACTATGCATGGGGGCATCTCTTGAAATGTCCTGCAAATATGAGTTACCAGTCTTCCTGTGCAGGGAGGTCTTGGAGATCTACTAATGAGACTTCAGCCAGTGTCCAGGCTATAAAGAGGAAAGTCTTCTCATGCTTCAAAAAGAGAAGCCTAGTCTAGGAAGACCTAAGTATGCCCTTGAGTGAATGGAACTGGTGATTGAAAAGCCAAAAGGAGCCAGCCACCCCCCCCCCAAAAAAAAAANATAGATAGATAGATAGATAGATAGATAGATAGATAGATAGATAGAGGAGGGAAGGAGGGGGGGCAGGAGGGAAAGAGGTACAGGAGGGAGGAAAGGAAGGAAGAAAGGAAGATATTTTTAATTTTTTTCTTTTGGTCTTTTTGAGACAGGGTCTCCCTGTAGCCCCAGCTGGCCTGGAACTCACGCTGTAGACCAGGCTGGCCTTGAACTCAGAGAAATATTTTTATTGAAGTTTTGTGCATTTTATACATAATTTCTCAGTCCATTTTAGACTCATTTCCCTTTCCATGCCCCCTACCACAACCAAGTTCATGCCATACTTGCCTTGTAAATTTTTCTAAGTCTTTTTAAAGTTTTTCAAAGCAGAGGATTATTGTTTGGGGGCAAACATTACTGTTTCAGTCAGTTCTTTGTCCCAGTTCTTTTGCTGCTGTTGTCCCTCCAATTTGTATTGCTTCAACATATGGATATTATATATATATATATATATATATATATATATTTAGCCTAAAAGACAATGACTTGTATCCATAATTAGTATTTCCAATCCTTATGGTTATTTTTAACTGTAAAAATAAAAAAACTTTGTAAGCAACTCCGTGTTTGTTTACTCATATTTTAAACAAAAAAATTATGAACATCAAAAGTCAAATGGATATGATGAAATATTAGTATGACATTTACATTCGGCAAGTACCAGATGAGGAATATAATGTTATTGAAATGAGGTTAGGAATCAATGGTTATGTAGTTACTACAAAATCAAAATCTATCATTGAGAGATAAATATCATCCCCTAAGGAATGAAGAAATATATTGTAGTTGAACTTATTTTATTTTGACTTTATAATTGCCTGTGGTCTCAGAAATTTATGGAAAAAACTTGATTACATTAAGGTATCTAAAACCTGAAGCTCAATAAAAGCAACCAAGGCTTCTTGGTAATTAACAGCGAAAATCCAGGACAACCACCAAGCACAGGATATGCATGCAAGACAACTTATCAGTGCATTAATTCTGCTTTCTGTGTTTCACAGTTATGGCTGGAATGATGATATTTGAAGTTATAGTTCATTTATTTATAGAAAAAATACATATAAAATATATCAGTGCACAAAAGTTTTAGTTTAGGTTGTCAAAATGATACACCAAAATGAAAAACCTACTCTCCTTGCTCTTTTATCTCTTTACTTACTGTTTTTGTTTGTTTGCTTGGTTGATTGGTTTTTCCATTAAGTAATTTATGAAATTACAACATAACTCACACAAACATATGCATTAATGCAGTGATAGATTAATTTAGTGACTATCATAATCTCTGCATAATTTTGCATTTCCTCTTTTTAAGTACTGGAGCAAAATAATAAATAGAAACTACTGTTATTTTGTAGAAAATAATTAGTGTGTGTGTGTGTGTGTGTGTGTGTGTGCATTTGTGTAGAAAATAGGCTGATGTCAGATGTCTTCCTCACTTCCTCAACCACTGTTGTTTTTGTGAAATCAAGGGTGCTCACTAAATCCAGATCTTATCAATTAAACTAGAGTGCCTAACCAGGAAGCCCAGTGGGTGTCTTCCTGTTGAGCCCTCCCCTGGGCTGGGATTACAGGTCCTTGCTGATCTTTCCAGCTTTTTATATGGTTTCTGTGGAGCTGTCCTCAGGTTGTTATGATTGTGTGGCAAGCACTTTACCAAATGACACATCTCCTTAGTTCATTAGTAATTCCTTCATGAAACTTTCAAATACTGCTTATAGCCCTGAAAGGAAAAAGTGAATAATGATTCTCTGTTCAATATTTTCTGGAATTTTCAGCAATATATACTCTATGGTATATTAATACAAAGTACTCCTCATAGTATTTTCCATACCACAATCAGCTGTAATAGTTTTAGGCAGAAGGGACTCATAGTTCCAACAAAAGCCCAAAAGGCTAGCTTCTTTTGCATCAGGATATGATGATTCTCTGAAGATGTTATAAGCCTAAAGACAAAGACTATCTCTCAAATTTGATTCTTGGAAAATGCATTATGTTGGGAAGATGATGACACCAAGGAAAAGAAAGAATTTATTGTCACATAAATCATCATTAATATACTTTCATCGTGATGGAAAAAGATACAAATGGAAATGAAACAATGGAAGGAAACAAAGACAAACATTGTGCTCTGATATGTCACTGTCCCTGCTGTGGATGCATTCGCAGTTTGAAAGATGCCATGGTAAATGCAGGTGTTGCCATCCTTACCAAGTTGTAAGACCTTCTTCTGTGCCTTAATGGAGATTCTTAGTGATACTCTTGTAGAGGTGACAGAAACATTAACTGCATACAAGTATCAGTATGTACCAAAAACCACAGGTAAGAGAACAAACAGTTACAGGATAATACTTAGGGAGCAAAATTTGATCATAAACCATTGGAAAGTTACAGCCACAAACTTCTTGTGCTTCCATGGTTTTCATATTTAATGTAGGTATGTCTTAAAACAAATGTTGTATTTTCATAATGGGAGAGAATGGTTATAAAGTACTAGAGAGATTTAACTGAGGATCCAAACCTGAGCACATCCTATTTCAACCACCTCATATTCGATGAAGGTGCCAAGAAGACTCAATGGAGAAAAGACAGCATCTTCAGCAAATGGTGTTAGCATAACTGGATCACCACTTGTAGAAGAATAAAACTAAACCCCTACCTCTCACCATGTACAAAAATCAACTCCAAATGGATCAAACAATTCAATGTGAAACCTGAAACTCTGAAAATGATAGAAGAAAACATTGGTAGTAACCTATAAGAAATAGGCATAGGAAAAGCCTTTCTAAATCAGACAGCAGCTACAGAAGAAATAAGGTCAACAATTGAAAAATGGTGCCTTATTAAACTCAAGAGCTTCTCTACAGCAAAAGAAACAATCAATTAAGTGAAGAGAAAACACACAAAGTAGGAGGAAACCTTCACCAGTGATACATCTGATAGAGCATTAACATCCAGAGTATATAAACTACTCAAAAAACAAAGGAGGAATAAAACGAATGACCTAATCAAAAGACAGAGTAAAGAGCTGAACAGAGACTTCATCAAGGAAGAAGTAAAGATGGCTGAAAAACATCTTAAAAAGTGTGCAACATGGTTAATAATTAAGGAAATGCAAATTAAAACTACTTTAAGATTTCATCTTACTCCAGTAAGACTATCCAGAAAACAAAGGATACCAAATGCTAGAGAGGTTGTGGGGAAAGGGGAACACTCATCCATTGCTGGAGGGAATGCAGACTTGTGGAACCCCTATGGAAATTAGTGTGGAGAACTCTTAAGAAACTGAAAATGAGCCTACCACCTGACCCATTCATACCACTCCTGGGTGTATACCCACAAGACTCATCCTACTACAAAGACACATGCACATCTATGCTTATTGCAGCTCTCTTCACAATAGCAAAGATGGAAGCAACCCAAGTGTCCCTCAATCAATAAGTGGATAAAGAAAATGTGGTACATCTACACGGAATTCTATGCAGCAATAAAGAAAGATGACTCTGTGCTTTGGGAACATCTATCCCAGCCTCTGATATTTATTACTCTTCTCTTAGCATTTTTTATAATCCTTACATATAGTAATTTTACAGTCTGAAATTAAACTACAGGTTAATTCCCAATCATTTAGGGATTTACAGTTTAATCATAAACTTGTATACAAGTAAAAAATATAACTTTATATTCCTAAATTACATAGTGAGTTGATGTATATTTTAATGTACTTAAAAAAAGAGATTTTGTCTTCATAAATCTTATAACCAAGGAAAATAGAGACACATAATTTAAGCTATAGTGACAACTGTCAATATGAATTTATCATTGAAGACCAATTACCCATTTTGTTTAAATAAGAACTTTGTGTTAGGAACCACGAAATTGGGATAACACATGTCATTTGTTTTTCTGATACTCTGTTACCTCACTTAGCATAATAGCTTCCAGTTCCATCCATTTTCCTGCAATTTTTATGATGTTGTCTTTCAGTGCTGCATAGAACTCCATTGTATAAATATACCTCATCTTTATTATCCACTTATCAGTTGAAGGACTCCTGAGCTGCTTCCAGCTCTTCACAATTGTGAAAAGAGCAGAAATAAACTCGGTTATGCACTTATCTCTCTTACAGGATAAATCCTTTGGGAATATACCCCAGAGTGGTATAATTGGGTCAAATGGTAGGTTCATTTTTAGTTTTAAAGAGTTTCCACACTGCTTTTCATAGGGGTTGCATGAGGTTGCAATCCCACAAAAAAGCAAACAATAGCTTGCTTTTTAAAACAGTTTAAAACCATCTGTCCAGGAATGGCACCACCTACAGTGGGATGGCCCTCCCACATCACTCAGCAATCAAGAAAATACCTACATACATGGCTACAGGCCAAACCAATTAGTTGAGGTTCCCTGTAACTAGGTGTGTCAAGCTGATAATGAAACTAGCCAAACACCCACCAAAAGCAGCATCTGCTTCATTTCCTGCCTCTGGGTCCCTGCTTGAGCTCTTGTCTTGGTGTTCCTTGATGAATGTCTATACTGTAACTTGAAATAAACCCTTCCAAAGATAAAACAACATGTGATGGCTTGAATCTGTGTTCTCAACACTACTACAGGCAGATGAAAGGCAAAAACTAGAGAATCACTTGGAAGTTCTTAGATCAGCTATCCTGGAACTACACAAAGTGTTAGAAACAAGAAAGGCCCTGCCTCAACAAGGAAGGGTAGAACCCAATTCCCAAAAGTAGTCCTCTAATGTCCACATGGTAATTTACACACATACACACACACACACACACACACACACACACACACACACACACTAGCAAAATGATTTGCTGCCTGGTTAATTTTAAACACTTGTTTTTACATGTGTGTGAGTGTGTGTGTGTGTGTGTGTGTGTGTGTGTGTGTGTGTGTGAGTGTGTGTGTGTGTGTATGTGTGCTGAGGACAGCTGGCCAGATTAGGTTTTCTCCTTCCATCATATGGGTCCTAGGGATGGAAATCTGATAATCAGGGTTTGTAACAAGGCCCCTTCCTTTCCTATTGAGCCACTTTGCCAGGTGTCTTGTTCATTTTATTGGAACAACATATAAAAAATTCTATTAGAAATAGTTTCTTTTACTCTGTCCTACAATCATCAACGTAGAAGCATGTCTACATTTCCCACAGCATACTCAAAAAATAAGAAGAAAGTAAAAACTAAAACATATGTGAATTATAAAATGTTCAAGCTAATCTCAGAGAGAAGCCTCAACTAAAGCATCATCACCCTAAATGGATTTACTCACAGTAACGGTGCCACAGAGCTCTTACCCCCAGAGATACTCTCAAATATTTCTTCAACTTTCTTTTTCTTTGGAAGGGGGGGAGATACCACACTGCGTGAGACAAAGCAAGTTTAAGAATGTGAGATGTACATAATAAAATGCAAGAAGTGAGCATATGGAAAAATATACATATTTCCAACAATATCCTCATTGTGACACAGACATTGAGGAATATTTAATCTGCTTAGCAATTTCAAGTATATCTAGAAGAACTGTAATTATCAAACTCTTGTAAATAAAAGAAACAAGAGTGTTACAAATGTGGCCTCTTAAGACTAAACCTGCCATCTTCCCTATTCAGCTTCTCTCTGCAGTGTACTATTCAGTTCATTTTCACTATTTCCCCACATGATCTACATAGCAAGTATAAATATTTTATTTTTCAAGATTCCTAAGTGACCTAAGGGAGCCTAGAGTGGGTTGAACTGTCTATATTCACATAATTTTTGGCTGAATGAATTACTCTTAATGTTGTGAACATTTCATTATTTGAAAAACCTGGGCTATTGACACTGATGTTTGTGTTAACTCATAATTGTTTCCTTCATATAGTATTTTCAAACAACAACAACTTGAAAATCAAAACATCTGTCTTACTTAGAAAATAGATTGCCTGGGGTTGGTTATATGAAAAGAAATTGTGCTTTATTCAGTTTTGTGTAACAAAGATATGTGACATGCATAGACATGCTGATTAGTTGTAACTGGAATAAAGGTCCTCTATGGGAATGAGATATTAAGTGTATCTGAATATAATGCATAAGTTAGAGATTTTGATTCCATGGTTTTGTGTTTTCATATCCCTATTTAAAGAGGACTTGAGAAATTTCATTTTTAAACTGTATTACTCTCAAGAACAAATGCAGCAAATTACAAAGGCACTTAATCATCAATGCCAAACGTTATGACTTTTGATAAAACTTTATGAATTCAGATAAAAATAATCTAAACAAATTTAATCAGGAATTTGAACTATGCTATCATGTTATTTGTATTTTTAGTTTATAAATTTCTGACAGGAAACTCATAACCCCTTTCTAATCATGGTCCTTAAAAGGCCAATATTTTAAATGTCAAACTAAATTTCAATGAATCACAAAAAATACCAAAATGGCAATTGTCTGAATTTTGACCCTGAGTAAATGCCCTTAAAATGTGATCTTAAGCGCATCCCCTCATTAGTCTAATGAGCACTACAATACTTTGTCTCAGTTGACTCCTTTTATAATTAACTCTGGCCCAGCATAATCGCTTTTCCTGAACTGCCTTTAATAATTTCCAGACAATTATTGGTCTTAACTCTTTTTTCTCTGATAATTATTGTGCACTCCAGAGCTTAACCAATTAAACAGAGATACATTTTCATTTATCACTAAATTGAGAACAAGGATATGAGAAATGGCAACTTTGATTTTACATTCTTTCTACTGCAGCAAAGGAACATGTTTTACACATTCAGTTTTCCCTTTATATATGGAAGAAAAGTTTCTCTTACTTTTTAGTATCCTTCATGATGATAGATGCAGCAATTTCAACAATCCACAGACTACTCTATTATTTCATTCTGATTATAACTCTCATAAAGAGAATATATTTCACTTTATTATGTCTAAATTCATTGCATGACCCCGAGTTCTGAGAAAGGTCAAATTTTCACACCATGCAAATGTTCTGAATAGGATAAATTTTCATGGCATAAACTTTTCAGAAAATAGACTTTTGATGAAATGTTGGTTTCCTTGGGCATTTACATTTTTTTCAATAAGATTAGAACCAATAAGTTCTATATTTATATTTCATGTGAACCTAACAGGCAGGTTATTCAAAGTGGCATGTGAGTCAAAAGTGGAAAATAAGTCAGTCAGTGTCTATAACAAAAGTTAGAGCTTGAATTTTAAGAAAAAAGAAAATCCATTTGTCTAGAAAGTAATAAAAAATACACATGTCAGAAAGGCATGTCAGCTGAATCTTCGTCATGAATGTAAATGTTTTCTTTTAATGACTAAGAAGAAGAGTGGCATGAATTGATTTATTAAATAATACATAATTTTAAGAATAATTTAAGAGATACTTTTAATACTGGGTTCTAGTTTGCTTTGGGGGGGTTGGAGGGACAGGGACTTTCTGTAGCCCCAGCTGGTAGCCTGGAACTTGACTAGGCTGACTTTTATCTCACAGAGTGCTAAAATTAAAGTTATTTGCCGTTATGCCCAGGTAGATTGATTTTTGGTTGTTGAAATATAGTGCTCTGACCAAAAGGAACTTGGAAAGAAATGGTTTGTTTCCATTGCATTTCTGGTTCACAACCCATCACTGATAGAAGTCAGAGCAGGACCTGAAGCGAAATGGAAGCAGACTCCATGGGAAAACTGCTATCAGGTTTGCTTTCTAACTCAGGCACTGTTCTATGCTCAGCTAGTTTTCTTACTCATCACAATCCCATCTTCCTAGAATAGTACTCCCCACAGGGGGCTGGACCTGCTATCATCATTTATGAAGCGAGACAATTTCTGATACATATGGTGACAAGCTAGTCTTGTCTGGAAAATCTTTCAATTGAGACTCCCAAATGACTGTAGGCTGTGTGAAGTTGACAGCTGAGGATAACTACAAAAAGCTGTGTTTCCTATAATCCTCATCACATGTTTTTTAGAAACAACTATTGTATTAAATGGACAAAAGGCTTCAGAAGGCCATTGTAATGTTAGAATTGTTGTCAAAGATTAAGGGTAGGGGAACAGCAAGCACAGAAACAACAAATATTGCTAAAATACCCTGTAACAGTGAGTAACAGGGAAAAAAAAAAAAAAAACGATCCTTTGCACAAGCTGGTGAGATGGCTCAGCAGTTAAGAGTGCCACCCTCTCTTGCAGAGGATCCAGGTTTGATCCAGCACCCACATGGCGCCTCAGAACTGCCTTTAAACTGGGCGTGCTGGTGCATGCCTTTAATCCTAGCACTCAGGAGGCAGAGGCAGGCAGATCTCTGTGAGTTCAAGGCCAGCCTGGCCTACAGAGGGAGTTCCAGGACAGCCGGGGCTATAAGAAAACCCTGTCTCAAAAAGACAATAAAAAGTAATGACAAGAGCTTTAATCTAGAAAGGAAAGAGGAAACCATCAAGAATCATTCAGAGACTGCATTGAACAATCATTTGTTGACATATTTGATCTGTTTTTTATAGGATTTATGCTTAAATTTCTGTTAAAAAGAAATCAAGTGGTTGTACATTTTATCAAATAAGAAATAAAATGAAAACTAGATTAGAGATTTAGACAACAATTAATTTATGTTTTTCTTTTTGTATTCTAAAATTAGAACTAATAGAACTAATATATTGCCTAATAAATGGTACCCAGAATCAAAATGTGAGCATGGTTTAGATGTCATCTGAGTCTGGTATAATTTTGTTGTAATTATTAACATGATAGAGTTTGCTATGAAAAATCAACACATCCCTCTGCAAATAACATAGGCATATGTCATTGCTTCAGTCTCATACTAAATTATTTTTAAATAACCTCTAGCAGTCATGAGGTTCTTTCCATATTTTTATTTCTCTTTTATTGTAAAATATTTGCTTTTTGCTTCAGTTAATTATGCTTTTGCTTTATTTTCTAACACAGATAGAGACACCATAATTATGAAGTCATTTAATTGCAAATAAAGAAATACAGAGAGTGAGAGCCAAGTTGGAAGAAGTATAAAGTTTTAAAATTAAGTGTTAGCGTATTTTAGTAGAGGAGAATCAGAGGATGTTACTAGCCAAACTCAGAAAAAGGATGACTCTACTAGCAGCAACCATGTTTCATATTGCAAAAGACATATGAATTGCAATGAATATGTGTCAAAATGACAGTTGTGACAAGCACGGATAAGTGGTGGAGATATTTTCAGGGGTGTAGTACTGCTGTAGACAAAATGATGACATGGACTAAGCTTGTTTGCAGTGCCCTCTCACCTCCCTTGAAGCATCCCTGGATCACACCCTCAGCATTAGCTGTACTTACCTTGACCCCCTGTATACTTCTCCTCTTCTAGTGTCCCTGCTACTTCACACTTCCTAATGGACACTTCATAACTGACAGAGACAAGCAAATCTATCTGGCCTGCATTATATCCAATCAGGCCCTAACATTGCAGGAACAACAAATTCCAGAAACATGCATTGTTTCTAGTGGATGGGGTTGTTAACAATCCACATATCTTATGCATAATTCATTTTACATGTGATTATTATCAGGGATTCCAAAGAAAAACTAGCAGGTATTTAAAGAGTCAGCTAACCAGGAAATGAGGGTTAGAGTCAGAAATTCATTCTTGCAGAAGGGGGTGTTTTTATAATGTTGACTCTTGAGTTGGACATATTTATTGACATATATTCACTGAAATTTTGTATATTTCATACATAACATCTTAATCAACATTAATAATCTTTATACTCCCTCTTCCATTGGCACCATCTTACAGAACCCCCACTCACCTGAATCCATACATTCTGTCATTTGTGTTAGGCCTATTGTGCCAAATGAATCTCCATGCCTATTCCTCAGTGCAAGTTCATCAGCTAAACTCTAGTCAGCTTAACCTGAGTCCCTTGCTTTAAGGAGATCAGTTCTTCTTCATCCAACAGTAATCAGCTGCCAATATTTCTTCAGCTAATATTGGTTTGGGCTGCCCATTTCTCCAGTTCTATGCTGCTCTTTTGTCTGCTTGAGTCTACATGGGACTTGTGCATGCTGACACATTGCTCTAGGTTCATAAAAGCAGGGACCCACGTAGGAAATTCCAATTTGAATTTCAGGCTAGCTTTTCAGCTAGCACACCTCAGGGCATGCCCTAAGGAGGAGCAAGCAACATGGCCTAGGTACTTGATGCTGGGTGGAGCAAGGGTGAACAGTGGCATGGAGTTGGGGGGACTTGATTGGTCCTGGGAACTGACATCATTTCGTTTATAAAAGCAGGCTGTAGCAAGGAATAACTTTGAATTTCATAGTAACATCATCACAGAATTTCCGGCCATTATTTTTATTAATTATTGCGTGCATACAGGCTAAGGTAGGCCTGCATTTTGTTCAGGTGGCCATTGCGTTGAAAAAAGGTTCCCCTTTGCGCACCACCAATCTGGGTAGCTGGCGTTGTGAGTGGTCACTGGCTGAAGGGAGGCTATCAGCCATCAGCCTGAAATTCCCGTCCAGGGTTCAGCAGTCTCTGGGCAGGTAGGAAGCCTGGTAAGAGTGGAACACGTGTCTCTTGGGTCCAGGCTAAGGGCACGAGTTGGAAGTACCACTCAGGATGGGCTACAGGAAGTAGCTAGCTGACCTCTGCGCAAAGCAGGCACTGTGTCCCCCTTCCCTTAGCAGGGCCACGTGGTCCTTTTCGGCATAAAAAGAAAGCTTCCTACAGACCCAAGAGCTTGTAGGATTATATATCCATATGGTCATTTATCACCTCCATGGATCTTACAATCTTTCTGTCCCCACTTCGTCAATGATCCCTGAGTCCTGGATGAAAAAAACCTTAATACTCTATTTTTTTTAGGCTATTGTGAATGGGAGTTTCCATGTACTCGTTTTACAATTGTTTGTTATTGCTATATATAAAGGCTACTGATTTTGGTAGATTAATTTTTTAACCTGATACTTTACTAAAGGTGTTAATCGTTTCTAGGATTTTTCTGGTGAAATTTTTGGAATATCTTAGCTATAATAATATATCATCGGCAAAAAGGGATACTTTGACCACTTCTTTTCCAATTAGTACTCCTTTAATGTCTTCTGTTGTCTAATTGCTCTAGAAAGAGTTTCAAGCAATATATTTTAAAGAGCAATATAAAATAGAAAACAGCCTTGCTACGTTCCTGATTTTAAGGGTAATGTTTCCATTTTTTGCCATTTAGAAAGATGTTGCTGTGGGTTTGTTGTATATAACTTTAATTATGTTGAGATATGTTCTCACAAGTCCAATACTCTCTAAGACATTTAACATAAATGTGTTGAATTTTATCAAAGTTCTTTTCTGCATCTATTGATATGACCATGTGATTTTTGTATTTGAGTTCAGTTGTATGATTTATGTCATTTATTCACTTATATATACTGAAATATCCCTGCATCTCTAGAATAAAGCTACCACTTGATCATGGTGGATGAACTTTATGGTGTGTTTGCCAGTGTGTATTTTGTATTTTGTCTATAGTTTTCTTTTTAGGCTGTATCTTTACCTGATTTTAGTATTAGAATGATCTTGGGTTCATAGAAGGGACTTGGAAGTTCTTCCTCTGTTTCTATCTTTTTGAATATTTTAAGTAATATTGGTTATAAATCATCTTTAATTTCTGGAAGAATTCTGTTGTCAATACAGCTGGACATGAGCTATTTTTAGTTGGGAGTGTTGTATTCCTGTTTCAATTCCTTTATATGTTGTGGGTATATTTAAGATGTTCATCTCTTCTTGGTTTAGCTTTGGTAATTCCTATAATTTCAGATATTCATCTTTTTTCAATTAGGTTTTCAAATTTAATAGAGTACAGGTTTTTTAAAGTATCCTTTATAATATTCTGGATCTTTTTGTTGTCTGTTGTGACGTTTCTTGTTTCATCTCTAATTTTGTTGATTTAGAGTTACTCTTTCTTTCTTTTGGTTAACTGGGCTAAGAGTCTGTCTATCTTGTTTATCCTTTCAAAGAACCAGATCTTCGACTCATTAATTGTTTGTATTGTTTTCTTTGTTTCTATTTCATTAATCTCTGCTCTTATTTTTTATTATTTATTCTTGTATACAAACTTTTGATTTCATTTGTTGTTCCCTTTAAATTATTTTGAGTTGCAACGTTAATTTGTGCTTTTCTGATTTTTTTAAATGTAGGCATTAGAGCTATAAATTTACCTTTCAGAACTGTTTTTAAAGTGTCCCAGAAGTTTTGTTGAGTTATAGTGTCTATTCGTTTAATTCCATGTATACTTTCATGTATTTGTTAATTTGTACTTAAACCCATTCATTTTTCAGGAGCATGTTATTTAATCTCCATGAGTTTGTTTAGTTACTAAGGCTTTTTCAAGTGTTGATATTAAGCTTTATTTTATTGTGCTGTGGTAGTATGCTTGGAATTATTTCATGTTTTTTTGTATTTGTGGAGGTTTGTTTTTTGTTTGTTTGTTTGTTTTGTTTTGTTTTTCCTCTGTATGTGGCCAATTTTGGAGAAAGTTCCATGGAGCACTGAATAGAAAGTATTTTGTTTGTTCCTTTGTTGGAATATTCAGTAGATGACTGTTAGAGCCATTTGATGTATGATATTGTTTAATTCATGTGTCTCTCTGCTTATTCTTTGTCTGATGGTCTTGTCTAATGAAGATGGTCGGGTATTGAAATCACTTACTACAAATGTGCTGGGATTAATCTGAGTCTTAAGGTCTTGTATTATGGTGCTTATGAAGTGAGATGTACCACCATTTAGTACATACATAGATATAGATATAGATATAGATCTCGATATCAATATAGATTCATGATTTTAATATCTTCTTGGTTAATTGTTCCTTTAATAAGAATGAAGTGAGCCTCTTTACCTCTTCTAATTAGTTATAGTTTGAAACCTATTTTGTCGTATATTAGAATCTTGACTCTTGCTTCATTCTTAGTGCAATTGGCTTGGGATATATTTTTCCACCCTTTCACATTAAGACAACCCCTATACTATACTTGTAGGTGAAATGGGTTTCTTGAAGACAAGATGTATATTGGCTACTATCATTTTAATCTGTGTTTGCATTTTTTTATCTAACTGTTTCTGAGTTATACCTCCATTTCATTTTTTTTTCTGTTATCACTTGAATATAGTTGTTCTTTTCTTCCTTTCTTTGTACTGCTTCAAATGTTCTCTGAACAGCTGATTTTTCTGGACAAAACTTCATTCAGCCTAATCATGTCATGGCAGATGTTTCTCTCTCCTTCAACTGTAATAACATTTTTTCTGGATAAAGTGTTCTGGGTTGGCATCTATGTTCATTTAGAACTGAGAATACTTTGGTCCAGGGTTTTCTGGTTTTCATAGTTTGCATTAAAAAATCAGCTGTAATTCTTATCAGTTTTCCTTTATATGTGACTTGTTTTTTATTTGCAGCTTTAAGCTGTTCTGTATACTTTTTGTTTTTACTCTGATATGGCATGTGGAGTTGGCTGGTTTATTTTGTTGTTGTTTTGTTGTTGTTTTTGTTGTTATTGTTGTTGTTTGACGGGGTTGCTATCATAGCTATTCTGATGGGGTAAGATGAAATCTCAAAATGGTTTTAATTCATGTTTCTCTGATAAAAGACAGTGACCATTTTTTAAAGTATGTGTCATCAATGTCTGCTTCATTTTTACAAAACTCCCTATTCATCTCATTGCCAGAAATTATCTGTTCTTATTCTTCAATGTCTAGCTTGGTCAAAACATCTTAGTCAGACTTATACCACATACCCCACTGCCACTGTCACTTAATCAGAACCACCCCACCAGATTTCATTCACTCTGTCATATATGTTAAGTCCTATAGAGTAAAGTTTACTCTAGGAGTTTTCTGATGGAGTTTTTAGTTACTGTATATACTGAATTGTATCATCTGCAAACAAAGATATTTTGATTTCTTCCTTTCCAATTTTTATCACCTTTGTCTAATTATGTTCTCTTAATGCTCTAGCCTAGCTAAGGCTTCATTGACCAAGATGGAGAGAGTGGGCCTCGTTTTCTTGTTCATGACTGTAATGTAACCACTTTGAATTTGATATAAATATTGGCTTGTTGCATATTACCTTTATTATGTTGAGATTTATCCTCTGTATTCTTACATTCTCCATTAATTTCCTCATGAGTGGATGATGGATTTTTGTCAAAGAACATTCATGTATTAAATGAGATGCTCATGCAGTTTCTGTCCTAGAGTCTCTTTATGTGATAGCTTATAGCTATTGATTTATTATGATAAAATTCCCCTGATTCCCTGGGATGAACTTCAACTTGTCCATATTGGATAATCTTTTTGTCATGTTTATGCCTTCAGTTTGCAAATGTTTCACTGAGAAATTTTGCATCTATGTTCATCAGAGAGATTAGTCTATGATATATTTCAGGTTGGGAGTTTTGTTTGACTTTGGTTCTTTGTCTACTTTGGTTTTAGAGTGATACTGGCCTCATAGAATTATTTTGTGAAGGCTCCTTCATTTTATGTTTTATTAAATAATTTTAGGAGTACCTGCATTATTCCTTATTTGAAGGTTTGTTAGAATTTGGCAAAGCATCCATCTGGTCCTGGGCACTTTTGTTTTGGGATATTTTTAATTACTGAAGCTATCTCATTGGCTGTTGTGAGCATGTTAACATTATTATGTTATTATTATTTAACTTTGGTAGGCCTTACATATTTAGAAATTAATCTATTTCTTTTAGGTTTCCTAGTTTACTAGAACATATGTTTTAAAGAATGTTCTTACAGATTCCTGAATTTCCTCAGGTTCTCTTCTAATGTTTCCCTTTTCACCTTTAGGTTGGTTAATTTGACTCCTCTCTCTTCTTGTTAATTGGCTAAAAAATTCTCAATCTTATTTTTATCAAAGAATAATATTGTCATTTTATTGATTCTTCATACTGCTTTGTTTGTTTCTAGTTCATTAATTCTGGCCTTGGTTTTATTTATCTCTTCCCATGTACTCTTTTTAGCTGTTATTAGTTCTTGGTTTATATAAATCCTGTTTTTTTTTTTTTTTTTTTTTTTACTGATGCTTTGTGTATTTCATACATATTTTCCAATTTCAATTCATGCGTATATCCCCTTCCCTTCACTCACCCACCCTACCCATCCAGAGATCATGCACTCTGCCGTAACTTTCGTCTCCTTTCTGGGTTTTTTTTGTTGTTGTGTTGGTTTTGTTTTCATTTTTTTTTTAAACAATAATAATAATTTGTGTAACAAGCATCCTTTCATGTAAAACCTAATTTGGAAGCAGTTGTTGCCAAAACCACATACAAGCTCATGGGTCCCACCATCCAGCACGGGGGGGGGGGGCGCGGGTGGCTTGGCGTTGATGTTCAATCTAGTTTCAAATGAGTGTCCAGTCTTTATGTTGTAGTTCACCTTTCACCCCCACACCGCCCTTACATTCTACCGCGCTACCTCTTCCGCAGATTGTTCCCTAGGCTTTCAGGAAATGGGCAAGCTGTGATGAGATGCACAAAGAGTGCTATTGTCTGGAGCTTTGCGGGTGGTCATTGTCAATTGTGGCTGTTTTTCTGGATGCCAGCTGGCCAGGCATAACCTGTCCAAGTCCAGTCATTGAAAGAGCACATGCAATTAGATATTATAGGTATTTAAACAGTTCATAAACAGCCCTTCGATCCTACTAATGACAGCACTCGGCAATTGGTTATATAGGTATGAAAATTACTATTGTTATGGTAGTTTCTTTGTGTATAGATACAGATTTTGGATGTTGTTAATTCCATGAATTACATTTTCTTTGTTAAGTATGACAGGGGTATCGTGGGGTTTATATTTACAATTCTAACCATTAGGATTGTACGCTTTGTGGCATTGCAGCCATGGGTTATTCCTCCAAGGAGAGAGCAATAGCCAATCAGATTGGGATCTATACAGGCACATAAGGCAGTTTTTCAATGAATCCTAATGAAGGTTTATTCTAGGTGCTGCAAAGGTTTAATAACCCAAGAAGAAATTTCTTACCCTCCCCCCCCCCATAGAATAAGAAGAAATGTGATGATGAGGCCGTTCTCCAGCTGTAGATTGGAGCCAGCTGTTATAGAGGTATTCTCTTGTAAAATCGGTAAAACTGCCTTCTTTAAGTGACTAATGGACATAGAAACTGTGAAAAGGATTATTTGCTATTCAGAACCAAATATGCTAAAGTCTCCTTAAGCTACGAACTTAAGCAAAATATATTAATACAGGCGCTCTGACATCAACAATGGATTACTCTACCAAGGAGATGTTGGCCAGGGGATCCAAGCCCCCACAAAAGGTAAAGACTCCTTGCCTCCAAACCGGGATATCTGCAGGAAGAGAGGCGATAAAGCCCTGCTGTTGAAGACCTGATATAAACATGGGAAAGATGTATGGAGACCACACTTCCAAGCATACGGATGGCCTCTGGAATGCCAGAGAATGTTATCAAAGGCCACTAAACCAATAAAACAAATATGGGTCTCCTTGAGTCAAGCAAAACCCCTCCATCAGCACCAGCTACACCTCATCTGCCTGGAAATACTGTGCAGCAGTGGCAGCCTTATAAATCCTGTTTTTGAAAGACTTATTGATTCCACTCTGTACCTTCTACATGTTCCTTGTGTTGGTCCATGCCCTGGAGTTTGGTTAATGTACCAGATATCATACCACTGAGGAAAACTGACTTTCCCGTCCATCAGTTAACAATAGATTCTCAGCAAGACCTGGAGCTTCTCATCTGCATTTAATATCCATGCTAGACTCCTGTCTTGTTTGGGCTTGCATAAGTCTTGTGCATGATGCCATAAGTACTGTGGGATCATGTACACAACTACCATCTGCTGACTTTAAGAATGCAAAAATTATGTCAGCCATGTGAGGACACAGTCATATACAAGTACACAAAAATTCTCCTATTTTGTGTTTAGTTATAAACAATACCATGAAAATGTGTTTTATAAGATATATATTTAGACTAGTCTGTCAGTGGTTAGATGAATTACATGAACAATATAGAAAAAAAGCAAAGTTAAAATTTCTCTAGTGATATGAACAGTGTATGCACATGAGTTTTTATACAAAGCTGCAATTGTGGGGGCTGGAGAGATAGCCTAGTGGTTAAGAGAACCAACTGCTCTTGCAGAGGACCCGGGTTCGATCCCCAGCACCCACGTGGTGGCTAAGAACCATCTGTAACTCCAATTCCAGGAGAACTCCAGTTCTAGGGGAATCCGAGACCCTCTTCTGACCTCTGCAGCATTGCACGACTTGGGTGCACAAACCTACATGCAGACAGTACATTCATACACATACAAAAATATAAAAATAAATAAAATTAAAAAAAATTTAAAAAACAAAGCTGCAATTGTATTATTCAAATGGATTCTAATGAAAATCTTATTTTATACTGAATATCCTTATTTAATGGCATGTACATAACAAACATAAAATTCTGTTATTTTTTTCAAGTGATTATATTAATAATAAACCAGCACTAGACACATGAACATAATTGGAATAATAAAATAAAATGGCTTTTCAATGCTCTACAAAACAGGACCTAATGCCATGCTATGCAATACTATAAATACAGTTGCAAGCAAAATAATGTATGGTTTAGCCATATATTTAAATACATTCTACATATGATATGCACATATACACATATAATATGTACATATACACATATTTAGTACTATAGAAAACAAATAAAATTTAAAACATAATTTTCATTAACAATGAAATAGTACATATAACCATAGTGGCTCAGTGGTTAATAGCACTGGCTAATCTTACAGAAGACCTGGTTTTGGTTGCCAGCACCTACACAGTGTTTAACAACCATCTGTCACCCAGTTCCAGAGGATATGATATCCTCTTCTGACCTCTATGGGTTTTGCACATTGTATTGCATGCATGTATATAAGCCCCTGTGCTTATATACATGCATGCAATACAATGAAATGCATAAAATAAAAATAATAATTAAAATACTTGTAAAAGACTTTGGAATAATGTAAAAATTATGACCATTTCATTACACATCATATTTAAGATGCTTCCAAATTACTTTGTTCATATCATAATACTTTAGTATATTCCTAACATGTTTATACATTTTAGCAGATAAATGCCGGGAATTTAAATGAGAACAATAAATTGTGGTTCACCAAAGAAATAGTTTAAATGTGATAGAATAATTTATATGATATTAATATATACTTTCCATCAGTATCCATATAATATGCTCATTAAAGATGATTTCAAGGCAACACACTCTGTTTGAGGTCCATTTTTACAGGCTCAATTATCTCACATGAAATCTTAGTATAAGATAAAATTTTCCCTGTGGTCACCAGGAAATTAAATTGATGTAGACATGAAGCCTAAGAGGGAATTTTAAATAAGAAAGGCAAACTCAAGTTATTCATAGTCACACATAGCCACAGAGATTTCCTCATCCATTAGTAAACCTGAATGCTTCAAGTAAAACCTATTCCTCCTGTGTTTTATAGATTTTTCACACTGAGAATTTTGTTGATTAAGATTGACTTTTTTTTTGAAGAAAACATTCCAGTCTGACATATAAATCACATGTCCCATTCAAGAACTATAAAATTATAACTTAAAAGGGATTCCAGATATACTTTCCCCAAATTAAGGATTTTATCTTTATTTTACACTACCAGCTTATTTTCAAAACTATATTTTAGATCAATAAATTCTAAATAAATACAGCAAAATATTTATAAAAAATTTTCATAAACAGGTTTATGGATTCTAAGATTTGTATATGGAACATAAAATTGTGTGCCTACCACCAAAGGATGGAGTACAACCTCTCAGGCCACACAATATTCTTGGTGTAGGTTTGGTGTTGACAAAATTAATCATTTTCTTTTAGAATTACTGAGTGATAATATCCAGTTATTCGTAGATCTCAATGTTTGAAATATTGCACAGTAAAACTCTCAAAGCATAACGTCACTCAACATTATCCTATTCTATCTGATATGTGATCTGAATGTAATTTGATAATTTTTTTATTTGTGCCTTATTAGTAATTTGGTAGCTCTGCCTGGATAGATGCTCATCATTTATTATTTCATCATTATAATGAAACCATAAAGCATGATTTTGCTTCATAGCAGCTTGGTAGAAGTTCTAAGGATACCTACATGAACAAATTTTCACATCAGAAAGTTGACTTTTCTGCATTAGAAATTTGTATTTTTATTTGTCTGTGTTTGAATACTAATATATGTATCTTTCTTTAGTCTCCTATTTAAAAATTTGTGCTACTGAGCATGTGATGGCTATTCTAGCAGAAAGTTCTCAAGAGTTCCTAAGAACCACATATATAAGTTTCCTCATAGGGTATCAAGCACTCTCCAAGATGGAATGTGTTAGCTTTCCATCTTTTCTAGAAAGATGCAGAAAAGTTATGGCAGAATGCATGATCTGGGATGGGTAGGAGTGGGATGGGGGGAAGGGAAGGGGATATATGCCTGAACTGAATTGGAAAATGATGTATGAAATACACAAAGCATCAATAAAAAAAAGAAACACATTTTTACAATATTCTACTTAGGTTTACTAATTACTTGATGACCCATCAACTGGGTTATAAATGTTCTGTTCAACTGTGTATGATTAATCATTGGAATGGTTGTTCAATCTAACAACTGAAGTAAACATTTTAAAATAAGCAACAGATCAAGGAGGGCACTTCCTGTCTCAATCGCCATAGTGATTTCCTTGACATGAAACCCTCAACCCTGAGTATGTTATTTTAACCTAAACATGTTGCATTCTTTTATACCTATGACCTCATTTCTTATCTTTGCTCACTTAACTTTTGTCCTGTAAGCAGCACTCACCCTTTGACCTGCTGATCATCAGGGAATGGAGTAGCATACCAAGCCCAATGCTGAGGCTCTTAGCATTTTCCATTGCTTTCTATTCCTCTTCTACACCAATAGAGTAGCAGTCACTAGGTTAACAGGTGTTCCTGGGCCCATTCACAAAGTGTCTGTAGTATAAATAACTTTTTCTCAAAGGTCAATTCTAAGAAGGTTCAGGGGTAAAATGGAGGCCAGAGGTCAGCAACAACTGAAGCACAGGACACATTTTGTAACAGTGGTTAATAGCTATTTCCTGACTTTATAGGAAATAGCTGCCTTTTTTTCCTTTACTGAATCCTAATTTCATTTATACTATTATGTCCTTCCCTGAAGCATAAGTGATTATTTAAAACAATTTCTGCCTCTCTTTCCCATATAAAATGCTTCCTAAACATTTAAAAATTTTTTTTTCAAGTATCAAAATGTTTATTGATAGATACAAGTATATAAAATCAGGGCATGAACATGATTTGATAAATTAAGTAGACTTAATTTCAATACTATAATAAGGGAACAATTCAAATTCTCACCATTTGTTTCACACCTACAAAAACCACTTCAAGGGCATTAACAATCTCTCAAATCTGATCAGTTTTGTGCAAGTAAACCATGTGTCTTTTTAAAAAGGCTTGTGCACTTGCCCAGGCTCAGGGATATTGAAATCTAGCACATAAAGCCCATTATTAGAGGTAAAAATACAGTCAATATACTATTACAGCAGCAACCATCAATTACAGTTAAGGATTTTCTGTAACAACCAAATGGATTATCTAATATGCAACAACTCAAGTATTACTGAGCAAAGTGCATTTCTACAGTATTCAGTGTTGCTATTCAGTTTTCTAACTTTAAACAGCCTATGGTAACTGGCAGCAAAGAAGGTCCTTGCAATAGACTGCCTCTGCTTGAGAACTTATGATGTAATTATTGCATGCTGCTAATATACCATCTAAACATTAAAGATACTCCTAAAATATTTGATGGTAGACTATGATTAAGAAATTACACTACAAAAAAAAAAAACTTATGCAGAAGGAAACCTTTACTGACGTGCTTTTGCTTTATATATTGTGCCCCCAAATGAAGTCCAGTAAGCACGCATCCTGTCTTGATCCCCCTGCATTGGCCTCCATGATAGAGCCGAGGTAATCCAACAATGGCAGTCCATATTCTGAGAAGGCTGAATTCCCATTAGCTGCTAAGTTCACAAGCTGGGTATCTCAGCAGTCCTCAGTCCACATTGGAAGGCTAAAAAGTAAAAAAGCTGTATTTCATGTCTTTGAGGAGTGCCCGAAGCAGTGGCATCCACATAGCATATGCTCCTGCCTGTAAGAATTGAAGACAGGCCAAACAACGGTGCTCTATTTTTCTCTTTGTCTTTCCCTTCCTAAGCATTTTTATGCATGGTGAAATTATATATACTCATCTAAGACAAACCAAAGAACTCTGCTTGAGCCTTCTAAGAAACTGCTTTGCAAATTAAAAAAGAAAAAAAATAACCTATAATTGTTCATTACTCTTGTTTCTTCAGCTGTTATTTGGGGATATGATGCGTCGTGCTTTGGAAGCCACCTGTGTGCATAGATCTATTCCAGACCTCTTGATGTAATTTAGACAAAAATATACCAAGTTGGTGAAACAGAAAAAGAAAGAAATATAATGCTATAACAGGTTAATCTACCCCTGAATAATATCTCTAATTACCTAAAGTGCCTTTTCTCATAAAGAACTAAATAAACATATTTTTTTATTCATTGGAAAATATTTATAAGTCCTACACACAATAGTTACTTATATGTCCTTTTCACTAAAATAATGGTATACCAGGATGTATTCTATTTTGAATTCTTTCAGGTTGAAGTTCTTTTACCCCTTATCATGGAGAGATTTGGTCAAAGGTAATTATTTCTCTTATTATCTGAGAACATGACAGCCAGTCCCCTTCGACCACATAAATAGTTTCTGCATTTTCCTGCTGAAGTAATGAACAAAAGATCTATGAGAGCTATCACCAAATGGCAATTCTTGCCAGGATAGATGCTAGGCTTCTGGACACTTATAATATAATTGCGTTCAGCTGTTATCCATAATAATTCTCCCATCTTTATCCTACCAAATGTTATTTAGAGATGTCTACTTTTCTCATCATTCTTCACCTTCTGTAATCAAGTTTCTGCCTTTTTTTCTACTGCGCTTACCCTTTTCATCCCAGTGAAATTCCTCACTGCTTCTGCCCAATGAGGAGGAAGATATCTACTGAGTCAAAACATAACTACAAGAATGACTTCTGAGAGATTTTATTTTTTTCCCTCTCTCCTTCTGCTATGCAAGGTGCATAATCACTGGATGTTCATATGGCTATGTCTCTGTGTTATGGAATGTCCTAGGATGCTGCATAGTATTACTTGTAAAACTCTCATAGGGTGGATTGCAATATTCCATTGCCACTAATACAAATAAAGCTGAGAGTTCAGTCTGATCAATAAGATAATAAAATCACTATCGTAACCTGGAAAACTCCACCACTGGTCATGCTAACCATGACTGCTTAATGCACCCCCTGTTGCTTAGGACACTATGCCTCTTAAATATTAGAAACAATCTGTAATGTATGTTTTATGTCTTCATATTTACAAATCTTCGAAATGGGTCATCTCTATCTAAACGATGTCTCCCTATCTCCAGTGACTGAGCTCATTCTGGGGAGAGGAGGCCATAAGAAAAATTTATATTGACTGAAATAAACTGTACTCAGCAGCATTGTATCATTCAATAAACATTGAATTAAACCATAATATTGAATTACAATGTTCAGTACTTTATTCTTGGCATTAGATGCGCAGAAAAATAAGCTCTTGCCCATCACCAAGAGTATTCTTTTTTTTTTTAAAGAGTATTTTTATATCACTCTTAAGATACCATAATTTCTATTCCAAAGCAAAAAATGATGGTCTGTCCATCACCTTGATCAACATAAACTATATAAAAACATGAGCTATGTTCTATAACCTTGATCACTACATAATACATAAAAATATGACCCGGGGCTGGAGAAATGGCCTAGCAGTTAAGAGCGCTGACCGCTCTTACAGAGGACCCGGGTTCGATCCCCAGCACCCACATGGCAGCCGAGAACCATTTGAAACTCCAATTCCAGGAGAACTCCAACTCCAGGGGAATCCGACACCCTCTTCTGACCTCCGCGGCGTTGCACGACACGGGTGCACAAACTTGCATGCAGACAGTACATTGATACACATACAGAAATAAATAAATGCCAGGCGTGGTGGCGCATGCCTTTAATCCTAGCACTTGGGAGGCAGAGGCACGCGGATCTCTGTGAGTTCGAGGCCAGCCTGGTCTACAGAGTGAGTTCCAGGACAGCCAGAGCTACAGGGAGACCTGCTCAAAAAGACCAAAAAAAAAAATATATATATATATATATATATATATATATGTATCTCAGAAGCGGGGGCATTCAATGAATGCAGAAAAGGTATATGGTGTCAGCCAAGAGGCAGACTGGGAATTTGGGGTATATAGCCAAGACCTTGATTGCACTTTCTAGGTGAAAATCTTCATAAATCAGCAAAAGAAGGTTTAGAAGCCAAAAAGTTGGTTCAGTGGGTAAAATTTCTTACCCCCAAACTTAAAGACCTGAGTTCAGTTTAATTTCCTGCTTTCACATTGTTGAAGAAGACCAACTTCATAAAGTTGCCCTCTGACCTCATCATATTCTGTGACACACATGTTCCAATACACATGCATACACACAAAAAACAAATAAATAAAATAATAAATAAAAGGACATGAAGTTTTGTTAGCTAGAATACTTCAAATTGTCTTTGGAATATAAGAGGTCTTCCTAATTTTCCTGGCCATACAGTTACTACAACAGGTAGGAAATTGCCAAGAGCATGATAATCTCCAGTAGTAGACCCTCAGGGGATTGTGGGCTGTTGATTAGTAACGTTGCATGTAAAATTGGAGGACAGGGCTGGAGAGATGGCTCAGTGGTTAAGATCATCCCCTGCTCTTGCAAAGGACCCGGGTTCGATTCCCAGCACCCACATGGAGTCTAAGAACCGTCTTCAACTCCAGTTCCAGGGGAATCTGATGCCCTCTTCTGACTTCTACGGCATTGCATGACATGGGTGCACCAACCTACATACAGACAGTACACTCGTACACATAAAAATAATAAATAAATAAATAAATAAATAAATAAATAAATAAATAAATAAAAATTTAAAACTAGAGGATAAGCCCCTAAAGAATCAGCAATGTCTCAAAGATTTGAATACATTGTTAATTTTCTTACAAGCATCTGGTATTTAGCTTCTTATTCCACCAACCACCACTAAAGGAGTATCGGGTGCAATTCCCCTCATACTAGCATGATGGTCTAGGTAGAAATTCCCATGCAATTTCTCACAATTTTTCTAGTGGAATCTCTGTCACAAACCCAAGCCTAACTTTACATAGAATGAGGAAATATTCTGACATACAAGTAATAGACATCTAGGCAAAATATAGGCACTGGCTGATAGCAGATCATTTTGATGGGCTTCAGTACTAAAGGACTACTCACTGCCTTCATCAAACTGTTGGATTACACTTATTGGAAAGTTTCCTTTCCATAAGGTATGAATCATTTACCTGAATCACTCCTGTGCCTGGAATTGGGAACTTTATTCTTATGGGAAAACAGGACTCCCAGATTTATGCTAAACTGACTAGCTGTAAAACATGAAAAAAATAGCATCTTTGATAGAGAGCAGAAGAGGAATATTTTAAAGAATCATAATTGAATGAAGATTTGTAATGGCATCTTAAGATCCTATCCTCTGGAGCAAGGCCTCTCTGAGAAAACGTAGGCCAAGTTTGAGGCATCAACTCTCAATATCTGTATCTTAGCCAAGCCCCTAGAAGATGTACTTATTCTGCTTCTTCAGACTCTGAACATGGGATAAACACACTGCACTCACACTTGAAAAACTGGTGTTATATCACCCAACCTTGTTTTTAGATCTCCGTTAAAGGAAACACATAAAGCATCACTGTTACATAATCTCATGGACTATCACCCATGAGTGGTCTAGCCTACTTCTTACACTCTTTCAGAACATAACAATAAAAGAAAAGATTCTTAGTTACTAGATGTGTGGGAGCAATATGGCACCAGATCAATAGAGCATGGGATAATTTTAAACACATAGTGATGCTTTCCCTGTAAATGAGAGTGGAAGACATCACATATTCTGTGGTAGTTTAGAGCATGAAAATAAGAAATATGATGTATTTCAGATTTTCCTTCCAGTGCAATTCAGGTAACCACACAGCAGTAACAGGATAAGTAATCAGGTTTTATGGTACTGTTCCCTCATCTTTTCTTTCATCTTATTAGCTCATCCTTACCATGACCATCAGAGCAAAGCTGTCATTCATTACAACCCTTTCCTCTGAAGGCCACTACTTATTCCTATGCTTATTTATTGTGAATATATGAATGCAAACTATATCTCTAATGACAAATACCTCAATATTCTTTACATTATGTATGGTCTAATTGAAACAACACAAATCTATCTCATGATACTGTTTGAGCCAAAAAAAAAAAAATGTCACTATCACTTTTCTCAAGTTTTCTTTGAGAAAAATAGCAGCAATAGTCTATAGAAAAAAAAAAAAAAAGAAACCCCAAACCACAGGCCGAAAGCTGTCATATTTAAACTATCAGAAAAAGAACAAAGTAAAGTTTTAGGAAATATAAACTTCACTCAGTGACTTCTTAATATATTACTCATGAAGGTTATTACCCATACAGGTTTCTGCAGATGTGACAACCAAGAAAGGAAATTAAAAAAGGAAGAAAATTGTCAACTTAGTGATCCTTAGGTTTATTCAATAGAGTGCAAAGTGTGTGTCCTTGGATAGGACTCCTATATTAAACCTCACCAACTCAGGGCTCAGGGACCATTGCTGAAAAGGGGCCATGAAAATCGTGAGAGCCAGGGTTTGTCCATGAACATAGGGTAACACAGGCTTTGAGAACACTGGAAGCTTCCTAATGTGAACTTACAGCAATAGTGACACTGAGGACAAGGCCCATGCCAATCAGAAAAAGGCCCAGAGTGGTGTGATGTGAGAGAAATAGACAGTGGGCATGTTGCAACCTGAGAATGGTTGGAAACTTATTATGGCTAGGTGAGGAAGAGCAGACATTCCTGAAGGTCTCTAGATAAGTTGAATAGACTCCAGTGCATGACATTACACTGAAGGATATCTGGGTAAAATACTTAATCAGATGGGACTTAACAAGTATGACAGAATACATGAGGTCCGTTGGAGAGCATGGAAATATACAAAGTTGTGTGACCATCTGATATGTCAAAAACAAACATGCTGAGGAAGAAATCAAGAAAATAAAGCAATTCAAAATTGTCTCAAAAATCGAATGGACTATAACAAGATAAAAAATGTCTGTATATTAGTGACATATAATTTTTCCTTTAAAGCCTATCTACACATTTTAATAATTATTATTTTTTTTTCTTGGTCATTTTGAGACAGGGTCTCCCTGTAGCCCCGGCTGTCCTGGAACTCACTCTATAGACCAGGCTGGCCTTGAACTCACAAATATCCAGCTGTTTCTGCCTCCCAAGTGCTAGGATTAAAGGCGTGCGCCACCACACCCGGCTACATTTTAATAATTATAAAGATCAGTTAAGGAATTATAGTGGGTCTACATACATAATTGACTTTTTTCTAGGGACACAGGGAATGTAAAAAAAATAATTATCATGATTGATTATAATGTGTGTTTAGACATAATGGACACATTTTTGCTAAGGACAGATGGAATGAAAAGCGTATAATATAATATAATATCACAAATATTTAGCATAAAAAATTAAAATCTCACTTTTTTCTTATCAACCTAGATACTGAACATTCAGAGTAGCATCTAGGTTTTGTGATCATGAGATTCCAGAGGTCACAAAATTTGAGAAAATTAATAATAGAATTTTTTACAAGCAATATTCTCTTATCAAGAAGTAAGAAAATATCTGGATGACAAAGTGTTCAGTGATTATGCACACTATTAAATTTCATAAAAAGAAACAATTGAGATATGCTTGCATATCCTGAGGGCATGTCTCACTTAAGGGTGTCATAGTGAGCTGGCAGTTGAAAATAGAGTTCAGTTAATTAGGTGACAATCATTTGACTAATGAGCTACCATAATTTGAGGGAAATGGGAATAAAAATGGGAATTGAGGCAAGCAGCCTTTCCCTACTAAAACTGAAAATTATCATTTTAGATACATTCTGAAGAAAAACAAAAGACAAACCTTTAGTTTGAATGAAGAACAATATTATAATAAATTCATAGCTTTTTATTTTTTTAATTTATTTTATTTTATTTTATTTATTTATTTTTTTATGTGTATGAATGTACTGTCTGCATGTAGGTCCGTGCATCCATGTCGTGCAATGCCGCGGAGGTCAGAAGAGTGTGTTGGATTCCCCTGGAACTGGAGTTCTCCTGGAATTGGAGTTAAAGACAGTTCTCAGCTGCCATGTGGGTGCTGGGGATTGAGCCCGGGTCCTCTGCAAGAGCGGTCAGCGCTCTTAACCGCTAGGCCATTCCTCCAGCCCCAATTCATAGCTTTTTAAAATAGCAATGTTGAACACTTAACATTCAAAGGAAAATAAGTACATACATGGTACCAGTGGATAGGGTACAGAACAAAATGAGTATTTTTTTAACATTCCTAAGAAGGAAGTTTCTAGTTCTAAGTGACACTTAGAGATGGCCTAGCGGTTAAGAGCACCAACTGCTCTTGCAGAGGACACAGGTTCGATCCTCAGCACCCATCTGTAACTCCAGTTCCAGGAGAACTCCAGTTCCAGGGCAATCTGTCCTCCTAGGCATTGCACGAAACGGGTGCACAAACCTATTTGCAGACAGTGCATTCATACACATAAATAAATAAATAATTAATTAAAAAAAAGCACAAATGATTTAATGATTCTCAAGAATCTAGAAAACATTGTAATATGAATCTCTTGATGGGCTCTAGAATTGACCTATTACTTGTATTCACACATTGCAATTACCATATATGGGTGGAAGATATTCATATTCTAAAAAAAAAAAAAGAATGTGAAGTTACACTTTTTTTACCTGCATGCAAATGTATTGTTAAAGTGTGAATCTCTAAACGTGTTTTGGAATTAGTCTAGTTTATTTTTTCTATATATCTAAAAATAAAATAGTTTATTTTCAGATTTTGTAACTTTGATTTGTGTGTGGAGTGTCTATACACATATTTTAGAATAATATAAAATCGAAAGGAACAAAAAAAGAGGGAGAAAAATCTCTTCAAAAAATGATCAAAACTGTAAACTTGTGCATCGAAAAGGTTGTAGGAGACTGAGAAAAAGATGCAAGACAGGGTTTAACATGTATGACAGAATCCATGAGCTCTGGTAAGGGGTGGGGGGGGGCATTGAGGGGTGGGCATGGATGGGGGAATGAGTCTAAATTTGATTAAGAAATGTTGCATGAAGTGCATTCAATAAAATTTTTGAAAAGAATCTAGAAAACTACTCATACCTAATCAAAACTGAGGGAATTAGAATGATTAATGAAAATCAGAGCAAAAATCAATGAAATAGAAACAAATGAAACAAAACAAAGAAGTAGTGAATCTAAAGCTTGTTCTTTGAAAAGTTCAAGAAGAAAGACAAATCCTTAGCTCAGCTAGCCAAAAGAAATAAATAATAAACCCAAATCAACAAAATTAGAGATTGAAAAATCTAGGAAAGTAGAGAAGCAGTGACCTACTGTAAGCTTACTCAACTGTAACCATTCACATGCAAATCTGTGGCAATGCAGGCCTCAGACACAGGACCCATGTCAACAATAACAAGATCTCAAAGCAGAGCAAGAGAAATGGGTGGGAGACTGACCCTGCACTGAGATCTTCAGGAAACTGAGCACTGTTGGGTGAGGAAGAGTATGCCTTACGTAGAATTCCTAGAAATGCCAACTATACTCCAACAGATCTGTTAGCATAGAAATATGTCTGGATTTAGTAGCTTGACTAGATAGGGCTTAGCTTGGATATTGTTATGCTTGAGTTCTGATGGGGAGATAGGGCCTGGAGGAGACTGGGTTTGATTGGGATCTATTGTATGAGTTGTACAAATGATCAATAAAAAACAAGTTTTATCAAAACAACAAATCTAGGAATATATGGGTTCATGAACGGTGAGTGTCTAAATTTGATTAAGGACCATTATATGAAATGCACAATGCTAAGTAAAAATATTTAAGAAAAGCATCTAGGAATAAACTTAGTCAAAATATCAAATGTCTTCACAATGTAATATTTAAATCTGTGAAGTAATTTAAGAATATATTAGAAAATATAAAGATCACCTGTGCTCACATATGAGTAAAATTAATATCACTAAATTGGTCTTCCTAACAAAGCAAGGTACAGATTCAGTGCAATCCCATCTAAAATTCTATACTTTTCCCCAAATAGAAAACAGAATCCTAAAACTAATCTGTAACCAAAAAAGATCCCAGGTACTAACTCTGACCAAAAAGTGCAAAGCAGGAGGAATTATCATACCAGATTTATATCAGAAATGGCATAATTAAGCAGCATAGTATTGTCAAAAAACATACATGTAAGTCAATGGAACAAAATAAATGATTTCCCAAAATTACAGCCATGTAACTTTTGCCAAAGCTGCCATGAACACACCCTGGAGGAAAACAGTATGTTGAACAAATGGTTCTGAGAAAACTGGAAATCTATATGTAGAAGTATGAAACTAGATGAATATCGAGCACATTCACCAAAAGTAAGCTACAAATGGATCAAAACCACATTGTGAAACCTGAAATGTTAAAAAATGTTTCAAGGAAATAAATGCAGTAACCTATAATATATATGCTGAGAGGACTTTCTAAATCAAACTCCATTAATTCAGGAATGAAAACCAACAATTGACAAATGGGACAGCAATAATCTACAAAAGTTTTCTTCTTGTTTTGTTGTGTTTTGGTTTGGTTTGGTTTTGGGTTTTTGTTTTGTTTTGTTTTGTTTTGTTTTGTTTTGTGCAAGTGAAACCATCAATGAAGTGAAGAGAAAACCCACAAAGTGGGAGGAAAACTTCACCAGTGACCCCTGGAGCTTTTTACTATATGGACATTTGTTTTGGTCATTATTACTTTTGTCCTTTATGCAGCTAACACTAAGCAAGGTCAGTTTTGAACTTTATATGAAAGTATTTTAATTGTGGTCAATGGTAATTCACAGTAAACATTTAATATCAAATGATATTTAGTCTTTACATTACAGAAGTATCTCATCAATAGATAATTAACAATTAAGTCAGCCTTGCCAGAAAATATGAAAATTCTGCATGGCACAATAATTTTCTTAAATATTCAAATTTGGGCTAGATAATTCCTCTTACAAACATTATTGAATGAAAGCCACATGCTGGTGTTTAAATTTTACTACTCAAAACTGGAAATGAAATATATTTGTTGGAGCATCACATCATAATATAATATGTTGAAGAATAATAAAACATTGTATTAGTAGTTTAAATAACAAAACAAGGGGCTGGAGAGATGGCTGAGTGGTTAAGAACACCAACTGCTCTAGCACCCACGTGGCAGCTAAGAACCGTCTTTGACTCCAGTTCCAGGGGAATCCAACACACTCTTCTGACCTCCACGACATTGCAAGACATGGGTACATCAACCTACAAGCAGACAGTACACTCATACATATAAAAATAATAAATAAATTAAAAAAAAGAATTTTTCATAGTTTTCCATCTTTTTTTATTTTTTAAAATTTTATTTATTTATTTATTTTGTATGTGCATGAATGTACTGTCTGCACGTAGGTTTGTGCACCCGTGTCGTGCAATGCCGCGGAGGTCAGAAGAGGGTCTCGGATTCCCCTGAAACTGGAGTTCTCCTGGAATTGGAGATACAGACGGTTCTCAGCCGCCATGTGGGTGCTGGGGATCAAACCCACTAGGCCATCTCTCCAGCCCCCATAGTTTTCAATCTTTTAGCACACATTGTTTGTACCAAATGAGATGGTTCAGGAGGTGAAAGAGCTTGCTTGTGGACATGTTGACTTGAGTTCCACAAGATCCCAGGAGAGTATCAACTCCCAAACATTTTCTTACCTCCTTATAGCATGCTGTGGCAACCATGTGCCTGAATTCATACACATGCACTCACACTCACAACACATAACACACACACACACACAGAAAAAAAATTGATTAACGTAATTCCTTGTAGAAAACATCTGTATTGATTAGAGAGCTACAAATGTCTCAGTGAATTACAGAATATGACACTCAAGAAAAGACTAATTAACCTATACTTTGATGGAAGATACACTTGTCTGCAATATGAGGATGCATATTTAGAATTCAATTAGACATCACATTGCCCTAGGGTTGTGGCCAAAGTAGGTTTTTCTCTAGGAACTATGGCCTCTCCAGGCATGCATATTTGAATATTTTTATAGTAGTAAACATGAGTTCCCGTGAGTTGAGTGGGTCTTAAATCCAAGATTACCTCAAAGACCAAAGTGCCTCCACTGGTAGAAATGCAACCTCTACACCTAAGGCACCCAACATAGAACAAGGGGCTAAAAGGGCACGATTGAATCTCTTAACTTTCATTAAGGAAGCTCCCTCATGACACAGAGGTCTGGGAATTCTTGGTCATAAATGGCCAAGCTGTGGAGATAAGGATTCTTCAGAGAGTGGGTTCACTGACAGGGTGTTCCTATATTACGTTTCACTAACCCAGCCACGGATAAAGTAACATTGCAAAGAGGGGATGAAAAGACTGTGAGAGCCGGGGAAGTGATGCATGACCATATGGAAACAGAACCCTACAAGCTCCTGGGACTCTGCTCATATGAACCCACAGCAATGCTGTCAGCTTGCACAAGATCCTTGCAAATTAAAGCAGACAAACACCAGCACAGAATGGGGGAAATGGACAGCAGACTCCAATCTTAGCTGAAGAAATATTGGGAGCTAATTACTTTGGTGCGAGGAAGAGCTTATCTTCTTAAAGTGAGTGACTCCGGATAGGCTGACTAGAGTTTATTGGATGATCTTGTACTGAGGAACATCTGTGGACACTAATTTGGTACAATAGGACTTAACACAAATAATAGTGTGTATGAGTTTCTGTGGGAGGAGGCTGTGGAAGGGGGCCAATGGAGAAGGGGGTATAAAGGTGATGAAGGCTGCTTGAGATTTTATGTATGAAATACATAAATTCAACTCTATATATGTATACATATATACACACACACATATATATATATGTATATATACATATATATATGTGTATATATGTATATATATACATATATATATGTATATATATACATATATATATATGTATATATATACATATATATATATGAATTGTATGTATATGTACATATATATAGTATCTCTGGGTGGGCTTACTAGACTCCAAAGGACATCTTGGTGTAAATGTTTGACTAGAAAGGACTTCACATATATAACAGGAAACATGAAATCCCTCGGGGAGGGACGTTATGAGGGTATGCAGAAGTTTAGAATATAGTCTATGTAATGTACAAAAATTCAGTAAAAGTATTTTTGAAAGTGCCACTACTGCAAAAATAGTGATAGTTTCCTTTGCATAGCAACTTTGCTGGAAATTGCTAATACTATTTTTTGTAGGTGGCTTCATTCCAAGATTTCAATGCAAATGTCAAAATTAATGAGCACTGTTCTTGTAATATGCATTAACATTTGAAATATAACAAATAAAATAGTAATAATAGTTTATATTAGTTTATTATTATTCAAAAAGCTTTGGTGCATATATTTTCATTTCAATACTCTCAATACTCTATTTAGGTACTGTTATTGTAGACATTTTGCTGAAAATGAAATTGAGACTTCATTAGTTATTAATTTACCTATTTGGTTACTCACTATATTCAACTCCAGAGGTGCCTGAAGCAAAACTTGAGTTGTATTAATTAAAGCTGAATACTAATTATCACTGAAAAGAATGAAATACATTAAATGTAAGAAGTTACCAAAATCTGTCACAGAATTTGCAAATCATAGAAGTTAAGACCGTGTAATTATAGGGATTGATAACTGTATACCTTATGTTTATTTTATACTCCATTACTTTTATCAATTTGAATATTTTGACATACTCTTAAATTCCCACAATGAATCTAAATGGTCCTTATGTGTGACTTCAGCTTTGAAGACCTTTATTAAAGATTTTTGTGTCTGTATTTGTAGAGGCCTATAACTTTCCTTGTACTAAGTATTTAACCAATTTTGGTATTAGCATAATACTGTTGAAATATAATAAGGGTTAGGTCTCTTTCGATTTTCTGGAATATTTAAAGTATCATTTATTTTAGTTCATATAAAATGATACATTTCTGGAAAAATATATTCACTCCTTGCCTCTTTTTTTTTCAAATTTATTAGTGTTTCAACATAATTACCTATTTTTTATGTTTAACATGGTTTTTATTGAATTTTATCAGGTCATGTGTGCCAGAAGGTTATCCAATTCTTCTGGATTATCCAGTTTACCTCATAAAATTTTTTGAAATTATTTTCCAACTATATTTGTGATTTCAGTTGTATCTTTTGTAATGCTTGTCTTTCTAGCTATAATTGGTTAAATTGTGTCTTCTCTTTTTGTTAGGTGTGCTAATAGATTATTCACTAAATAAAAGTCTCACAACTGTACTTGTTTACTATATAGATATATAATCTTATTTATAATTTTTTTCCAACTATTGATTTTCCTATTTGGTGTTTCCTATTTTCCTAAAAGCTTATGTTGGAGAATTGTTATTTATTTGATTTCTTTGTGATTTAACATAGTTTATATAGCTATAAACCTTCTCATTAAAACCACTTGTGATTTTTGTATTCTACTTTGATGAATGTGTTTATAAAGTCTAGAAGTTTTTGGTCAAGTTTTTAGGGTATTTTATGTATAGCATCCTATCTACAAAGAAGGATATTTTGGCTTTTACTTCTCAATGTATATCCTTTTTATATACTTCACTGGTCTTATCATTCTACTTATACTAAATAAGAGTGAATGAAGTGGACATCTTTATCTGATCCATGACTTAGTGGATATACTCTGAGATTTTCACTGCGTTGAATGATGGTGGCTGGAGGGATGGTATATAACAACTTCATTTTGTTGAGATATGTCACCTGTATCTCTGGATACTCCATGATTTTTATCAGAGGTGGATGGTGGGTTTTGTCAAAGGCTTTTTCTACAACTAATGGCTTGATTTTGTGATTTCTCTCCCTTCTGACTGGTTATGTAGTTGATTGTATTCATTGATTTAACTATGATTGGACCACCCCTGCATTTCTAGAATTATGTAAATTTTATTATAGAAAATAATATTTTGATGTGCTCTTGCATTTAGATTGTAAGTATTTAGTTGAATTTTTATATTTAAGTTCATCAGAAAGATTGGCCTATAATTTTTCTTTTTCTGGAGCTTTGTTAGATGTTAGTTTTTGCACTTGCTAAAGTACCTTCCAAAAATTTGTGTTTATGCAAATAGGTTAAGTTATTACAGCAGTCAGTGTTTGTTTAGATGTTCCTGTTTCATTTCATTTATGTTTTTATAGTAGGTGGAATAACCAAGATGAGCTCAAAGCCACATCTTGAACACAGATGATGAAAAAGCCTGAGAGTTCAGTATATCACTACAATGAGAAGACTGAAGATCTCTTTACACCTGTAACACCTCCAAGGCTCAGGTACTCTTATGGAAGAGGATGGCAGAAAGAATGTAGGAGCCAGATGAAGGGATGGAGTGTTGCATAGAGCTGTCCCTGGACCAGCGACTTGTGACCAGCAACCTATGGACAGAGCCTTCTTCACAAGCTTGGTTGCATCTGCTTAGGAAGGATCATCAGGAACCTTAATCTTGATGCTCAGCAAGATAGAAAAGGGCAGAGATATGTAATCATCTCTCACAACCAACCAGTTGGCCTGAGTTGCACATGAGAGATGGACTAAGATGTTAGTGGAGGAAGAAGAAAGAGATGGGTTCTCTTGTCACTTTGTGTGACTGATACAAAGACAGGGTGCATACTCGGATGGAGACATTCTTGTGTGCCCTGATGGAAGGGAGCACCCACATTTCTGTATGTAACTTCCTTGCTCATTGCTCTGTTTTTAACTACAATAAAATCACTGGTTTGGAGAAATAGTACCTCATTTTGTCTTAGAGACCAAGGGAGGAGTGTTCTGGATGCAGCCTGCACCTCCCAGGAGGACTTTTAGCATCAACAAACAAAAAAGCATATTAAGAAATAATCCCACAATCATAAAATATCTTGAAACATATCTAACCAAAGAATTGAAAGACATACATAATAAAATTTAAGTACATTGAAGAAGGAAATTGAAAAAAATTCAAAATCTGAAAAGGACTCCTATCCTCATAGATCAGTAAAAATAATATTATGAAAATGAAAACACCTCCATAAGCAATCTAAAAATTAAATGCAATTCTCATTATATTTCCAACACAAGTCTTCAAAGAAGTTGAAATAATAATCTGCCATGTTGAATTGAAACACCAAATAACAGGAGATCCAATTACTGAATATTAAAAGAACTGACAGATATATTCCTGATCTCAAATTATACTGCAGAGCTATAGAAATTTAAAGAAAGCATCGTATTGGTGTAAAATGTACCAATTTATTAACAAGCCTTGAGGATCCAGATTTAAGTCCACGAGTTTTAGCCACATGATTTTTGACAAAAGGACCAAAAACACCCAATGGAGAGGAGACAAAATGATCAATAAATGGGGCTGGTCAAGCTGGATAGAACCATGTAGAGGAATGACAATAGACCCCTATTTCTCATGGTGTACAAAACTAAACTCCACTTTGACCAAGGACCTCCACATAAAATCTGACACCCTGAATCTGAGAGATAAAAATAAAGAATGCACATGAATTTATATAGCATTTGAACAGAACTACCGTAGAATAGGCATAAAATCCATTGATAGACAAGTGGAACCTCATGAAACTAAAATCCTCTGTACTGCTAAGGACACCATCATTCTAGTGAATGGGCTAAATTAGTATCTACAATATAAAAATAACACAAAAAATTATACATCAAAAAAGCTAAAAAATATACAATTAAAAATTGGGGTAAGGAGATGAATAAGAAGTTCTCAAAATATGAAATAAAAATGGTTGAGATATATTTTTATGTTGAACATTTAAGCATCCAAGAAATGCAAATTAAAATAACTTTGAGGTTTCATCTTACCCAATAATATCTAATATCCAAAAAATAAACAGCAACAAATGCTTGTGAGGATGTTGGGATGGTACTCTATTCACTGCGGATGTGATCCAAACTGGTTTAGCCACTATGCAAATCAAGGACATTTCTCAAATTGATAGAAATAGATCTGCAATATGATCCAGGCATACAACTCTTGAGCTTAAACCAAAGTATCCTGTATTCTATTGCAAAGATTCCTGTTCATTTATCTTAAATACTGCTCTATTCACAGTAGGCAAGAAATTAATACAACTGATGCCCATCAAATTATAAGGAGATAATGAAAGTATGGTTCATTTACACAATGGAATATCATTCCAGAATTAAGAGAAACAAAGTTATGATTTTACAGTAAATTGATAGAACTTGAAACAAACATTTTTAGTGACTTAATCCAAAATCAAAAAGATGGATGTTTATGCTTGTTTAGTTATGCATGTTTCAACTGGAAAAAATCTATGAAAGTCAAGAAACCAGTAAAGGGCCATGGGAGGATATAAAAATTGCAGTGATAACAAAGTTGTAAAAGAATAATGATATAAGAGCTATTGAATCTGGTAGGTAATGAGAGGGTAGAGCAGAGATGGGGGTATGGGAAGGATAACAAATAATAAAAATTATTTTTTGGTCTTTTTGAGACAAGGTCTCCCTTTAGTCCCAGCTGGCCTGGAGCTCACTCTGTAGACCAGGCTGGCCTTGAAATCAAAGAGATACACCTGCCTCTGCCTCCTGAGTGCTGAGATTAAAGGCATGTGCCACCATGCCTGACAAGATTTTTTTTTTAAATGTCATATGGAGAGGTAGAGAAATGGCTCAGGAGTTAAGAGCATTGACTCCTCTTGCAGAGAACCTGATTCACTTCACAGCATACACATGGCAGCTAACAGCCATCCATGAAATCAGTTCCAGAGGTTATAATACTTTTGTCTGACCACCATCAGCATTTCATAACATGATTGCCTTTACACACAGCCAGGAATACACCGATACCTATAAAATAAAAATAAAATAAATACAGTATTTGTTAAAGTCATATGGAAAACTACCACCATAGAAGCTTCTTAAAGTATGTATATACTTAATATGAAGAGACTAAAATATTTTACCCTATAAGAGCAGGTAATGACCCACTCTTATAGGGTAAACTATTTTAGTCTCTTGGTACATAGTATCTCTATGGTACATAGACTATCAAAGAAAATTCCAGGAATTGTTCCTTCTTTTGAAGCTATTTTCCAAAGGTCCCAAATACCTTTTTTTTTCTATTACTGGTGCTTTTGGATAGTCCCTAGAATGTGACACTAAGACCCTATTTGTAAAGATACTACATACGTGAGTTGCAGAACAAAACTGAAGAAATCATGCTGCTACTGGGCCCAAAGTTTCATCTTTACTGGTTAGTGCTACAATGTCATTGTAGTTGTCTTTGAGTCATTTGTGACTGCATTCCACTCCTCATCCTTCCCTTCTTGGCTCAGCTCCAGGACTTGTCTCCTGCCTGCAGGAGAACAGTCTCTAAGCTTAGAAGGGGTTAGGGGAAATGAAAGGACACACACACACACACACACACACACACACACACACACACACACACACGTGGAGAGCCAGGGAGGATATGAACTCCGTTTATTTTCTGTCAGTGAGGTCTATATATTCTAGACTACTGTGCTTTGGGCAAGGAAGTGGGGAGCAGGCGGAAGGGAGGGGTGAGTGCCTTGGTTCTAATCCAGGGGCTACAGTCCACTGTAACATGGACCCAGTACATTGAATACACCAGAGATATCCTCAATTACACCACCCATCCTAATGTCCACTATTACATGGCTGTAGTCCATTTTGGATTCCTGTAACAGAATGTGAGACTGAGTGACAAGTATTTGAGGAAGAGTGTTTGGTGTCTGCCAAGACCTCACTGTGGCTGGATGCTTTGAATCTCTGTAAATGTTAAAGAGGTTTAGAGTTGCCATAGCCAGCTGGATGTTAGGAGGGTATTTCCCCAGCTTTTGTTTTAATAACTGAATTTTTAGGACCTGATGGGTCCATTCTATGCTGCCTTGCCCTGTGGGTTATGAGGGATGCCTGTATGACATGCAATATTCCATAACTGACAAAATGATTTAAAGCAAGAGCTAGCAAATGCTGGCCCATTGTCCATTTTAATCTGTTTGGGAATGCCCATGGTAGCAAAGGTAGAAAGTAGGTGGGCAGTGAGGTCCTTGGCTTTCTCTCCGGTATGTGTAATGTCAGTTTGCCAGAGTGCATTGGCTTTCAATCCCCTGGGGTTAATTCCCAAAACCTGTAGCATAGGTGTTTTATTAGAGCAGAACAGGAGGAGCAGGTTCTAAGGATTTGCTGAAGTTGGGTGGAGGGAATTTTAGGAAAGCGAGCTTGGAGGCCTTTTAGGTTAACATGGGTGATGGAATGAATTTTTTCTGCTTCAGAGAGGGACAAGACATAGACCCCTGTAGAGGAGACTCCATCTGCAAGAGAGTTGCCTTCAGAGAGAGGTCCTGGTAGGAGACCGTGGGCATGGATGTGCTATATGAAGAGAGAGTGGCTCCTATTCTATAAGAGGGATGAAACTGCAATGAGAAGTAGGGAGAAGGGATATTTGTCTAATCAGACAAAAGATGTGGATAGCCAGGGCAGCAGACTGATCACATAGATACTGTCTGAGAAGAGATTAAGAGGCCTGTTGGTTTCTCTGAGAGCTAGATAAACAGCATAGAGTTCTTTTTACTGTGAGGAATGGTCAAGTATAAGGTGAAACAGGATCTGAGGGCCTTGATCCAGGTTGTCATAAATAATGGCTGCAAACCCCTCACTTCCCTCTGTCTGTGAAAACAGGTGCAGCCTGCTTTATAGTCCCATCTTGGAAAAGACAGGGAGGAAGCCATTTTACCAATGGCAGAGCGGAGACCCACCTGTCATTAGGGTAGTGATTTTCTATCTGTCCTGGAAATCCCATGAGGCTTATGGCTATATGAACATGATTTCGCATCAGCCACTGGATATCCAGGAGGGAGAAGGGTGTCACTATGACATCAGGCTCCTTCCCCAGTGTTTGCAGGGAATGTTCTCTCACATTTCTTATCATAGCAACTAAAGAATCCATTTCAGTTAACAGTCAGGGAGTTCCCCCTATGGGCGTGTGTAGCCACTCTACTCCCCTGGATTGGTAAAAAGCCCCTACGAGCATGGGGGTAGTGTTAAAAATAAGCAACTGTACAGGAAAGGAGGGTGTAAAATGCGCTAAAGCCATGCTCTGGAGAGTTTCGTTGACTTCAGCTAGAGCTTCTGAGGCTTCTGCTGTGAGCTTTCACCTGGAAGCTGGGTCCCCATTGCCTCAAAGAAGGTCAAAGAGAGGCTGTAGCATTGTGGTGGGGATAGTCAGCCATGGGCAAAGCCAGTTAAGATTTCCTGGGAAGGACTGAAGGGATGCTAGCATGAGCTTGGGAGGGAGATAGAGTACAGGTTTGAGTGGCTTCACTGCTGTGAGAGAAATTTCAGTGCCTAGGAAATGAATTGGAGGAATCATTTGAAGCTTAGTATGGGCTATTTTAAATCAAAAAGCTTCTAAGGATGGTACAAGCCTGTCCTTTAAAGTTGCCACGTCAGTTGTTAATTTGTCCCAAACTAATATGTCATCCATATAATGGAAGACTTGCAGACCTTGTTCCATATGGGCTTTAAGAGCTGCTGCTACTGCCTCTAATAAAAAACATTGCAACCAGCAAAAAATAAGACAAAATAAATTTAAAAAATTAATCCCCCCTCAAAAAAAACATCTGGATCTGAGTCCAGGCCCAGGAAAGCCTAGCCTAGAGCCAGAAAAGGGGCCCAAGGTGTCCCCTAGCTAATGGATTGGGATTCTGGAACATTGCTGGTGCTTCTAGACTTCTGTCTCACCTGCTGGGTGTGTAGTCCTTCATGGTGGAATCTGACCTCTGCTTGGGTGGTTAGGACTCTGTCTCTCCTACCAGGGGCCAGAGCTGGAGATGCAAGGAGCAGAAAACTGAGTTGGAGCTGAGCCTGAGCTGGAGCTGTGGTCTAGGCACAAGTGCTTCTGGGTGTTTGGACATCCCTTGCCTTGCCCACTGGTAGCTGGGAACAGGGAGCCAGAGCAGATGAGCACAGGCCTGGGCAGGGCTCTGTCTCACCTCCTAGGAGCTGGAAGCTGGGCCACAGGTGCCAGAACCTGAGCTGTGCAACCTGGAACTGGAGCTACAGGGAGCGGGGAGTTGGGATTCAGGAAGTGGGTGCTGGTCAGTGCACCAGTTGCTGAGAAGGCAGACCCTGCTGAGCTAGAACTGGAGCGGTAGGTTTCTAAATGGCAAGTTATGCATACCAATACTTTTTAGCAAAATAAATTTCTCTACTATTTTCGTACTTTTCAAAACGTTCTGGGATTGTTGCTTGTTGGTTTTCTTTTGAACATGGTTGTAGGTTGGCTACTTGCTCTCTAGCGGGCCTTCTGACAGTTACCTGCTGTCACTCTCATGGGAAGCGGTATACTATTTCCCTGAGATGTTAGCATTTTTTTTCTTTTTTTGTCTTTTGAAGGTAGACAGTGTCCTCCATTTTTCTTCACCTCTTGTTGAAACATTTTAGTCTGTTGGAATGTTTGAGAATAGGAATGTTTGCAAATTGGTCCACAAAATCCATCAAAACTGCATAACTTTTTGTTTTTTGAAAGAAATTCAGTAATTATTCACTTAAATCTGTGGATATCTTCTGGAAATATAGTATTTATTCTTTAATCGTTATTCAACGATTCTGTCTGTTTAACTACATTTCCACAATTCTAAATAACATAATATAACCTTAAGTACATGTGATATTTTGCAGTTTATATGCTGAATAATTGCAGATCTTATTTTATATCATAGCAATAAATATAATAGGCAGCTAGTTGTAACACAACATAAGTATTTTTATGTGTGAATTCTAAAGAATTATTATCAGAGACCTCTGTTGTGGTGAAGGTGGTATTTTTTTCTCACACTAAAGATTACTATGGGAATGAATTTTACACTATGGACATGCTCTGCATGGATGACTGTTATTTAACCTTGTAACCAAAACATGAATCATAGTTTGTTTATAAGGTAAAACAGCTCTCTGAGCCATGTGTTCCTACTGTGACCTAGAAATTTGATCCTAATCCCTCATGAATATTGCTTGCCCACTACCCAAGATAATGGACAAAAGTGTTGTGTTTTTTTTTTTTTTTTTTTTCTATCGAAGCATCAAGGCACTGAAAACATCTATTTTCTAATTCGAAGTGATGAAAGAAACATTTTTTTTTTTGTCTCTTCGAGACAGGGTCTCCCTGTAGCTCCAGCTGTCCTGGAACTCACTCTGTAGACCAGGCTGGCCTTGAACTCACAAAGATCCACCTGCCTCTGCCTCCCAAGTGCTAAGATCAAAGGCGTGTGCCACCACGCTCGGCAAGAAACTTATTTTTAAGGCCTCTTATTGTTACATTTGTATTTTATTCTAAGTTCATAAGGTGCACAACGATATAATTCTTTTATAAGTGTCTAGCTTTTACCTCCTCCTTTCAGGCTAGATATATTTGTTTCAATAATGCAAAGTTGAGAAACTTGTTCTTGTTCAGAGAAAAATATAAAGGAAAAGGCTCTCAGCAGTTCAGATCTGTTCTTGGCTTTATTTAGTGTGGTTTCTAGAATGAGGTTGTTTTTCATTAATGCATAGTTGTAAATGTGGCTTAGAATTTGTAGATTTTTTTTTCCATTCCTTTCCTCTTGATTGGAGAATTTGTAGATTATTTTATAGTTTTAAAAGTAGTTTTATTTGGGGCTGGAGAAATAGCCTAGGGGTTAAGAGCACCGACTGCTCTTGCAGAGGACCCGGGTTCGATCCCCAGCACCCACATGGCGGCTGAGAACCGTCTGTAACTCCAATTCCAGGAGAACCCCAGTTCCAGGGGAATCTGAGACCCTCTTCTGTCCTCCGCGGCATTGCACAACACGGGTGCACAAACGTACATGCAGATAGTACATTCATACACATACAAAAATAAATAAAATTAAAAAAATTTAAAAAGTAGTTTTATTCAACTTAACAAGGTAACATCTTCAAACATTCAACCAAGTGAAAATTAGGAAACCCTTTCCACGCATAAGGGGAAGTGATTTTATGAAATGTCTGTTATGATAAACAATAAATCTTATTCTAAAATAAGTGTTTTACACACTTAGTGACTGGTTATTCAGTTTCCTAATTGGAAACAAATGGGGTGAAGGAAATATTTACAACTTTACTTTAAGATCTGCTCTCAAATGAATTTTCTTCCAATATGCTATATGAAAATCCAAATTCTGGGACTGGAGAGATGGCCTAGCAGTTAAGAGCGCCGACCGCTCTTACAGAGTACCCGGGTTCGATCCCCCCAGCACCCACATGGCGGAGAGCCGTCTGAAACTCCAATTCCAGGAGAACTCCAGCTCCAGGGGAATCTGAGACCCTCTTCTGACCTCTGAGGCATTGCACGACATGGGTGCACAGACCTGCATGCAGACAGTACATTGATACATTAAAAAAAAAAAAAAAAAAGAAAATCCAAATTCCAAATTCTATAAGGAAATCCATATTAAAAATTTAATTTTGCAATTTAAACTGACTAAGCAATGTAAAAGATATTTTTATTTATTATTTTAATTTTGTGCATGAATCTATTATCTGCACCGATGTAAGTGCACCCATGTCATGTAATAAACACTGTGATTAGAAGAGGGCATTGGAGCACCCGGGAACTGGAGACATGGACAATTTTTAGAGGCCATGTGTGTTCTGGGACTGGAGCTTGGCTTCTTTGTAAGCATACCCAGTGCTCTTATACTGTGAGCCATCTTTCCATCTCCAAAGGAAATGTCATAAAAATATAATTAACTTCTGACCGAATTATCTAAAAGAATATAAATACACATAAAGACAGTCATTATATATCCATGATATATACATATATATTTAAGAAACTTATGAGTAAATATTGCTTGGTATATAAATAGAACTTTAAAGCACTGTTTAATTCTAACATGGAAAATATATTCTGAATATATCCTATGTCAGCAAAGAAATACTTAATACAGGGCTTCACATATCAAATGTTGTGCTTCCTAGAAGTGAAATAAGTTCCACAGCATGTGGTTGTAGCGGTAGCAAGGTTCTTTGTGATTTGGAAGTAGAATAGTATTGAAAACAACTTCATCAGTTTTTAAGAGTCTAGCCTTGAAATTCCATAGGAAACTAAAGAAAACATATTTACTGTTGGTTTTCCATCTTATGAAATCATATTTTTTTATTTCAGAAGCATTTTCTTATTCTTTGGAATATTAATTACTAAGACACTTGATTTTATAACAACTGTAATGTCTCAGTATAATTCTAAAAATATTATAAGAAAAAAATTATTAGTGATATAAAACTTTCACGATGGTTTTAGTACAAAACAATCATTTCTTTAACTTATTAGAAACACAAACAGTAAGCAAAAAAAAGTTTAAGAAAAGAAATAAGCATACAATAAATACCATATAAGAATAGGCATGGGTAAGTTTTTACATACTTAATCATTAAGCAACTCACTGAATGAACACCACAGAGCCCATATTATTACAGAGACAACTGTGATATCACTAGCTCCACCATAGTATGTACAGTGTACTATTGCAAAAGCACCAGTTGGGAGGGTTCTGGAATATTTACAAAGCATTTCTTACCAAAGAAGTACTGACAATAGACAAAGGCATTGACAATATAGGTAGATCCAAACTAACCCGGGTTCCTTTCATTACTGACATAGCTAAAATAGTAATTCCCTATGATTCCTATTGAAGGTATAGATTTTGATGGATGACTAGGGAGTCTGCTGCCAATTTGTTTTCTCTTTGTCCTTCACAGTGACCTTATTGAAATAGCATAGCAGTGGCCTTTATTTAGATGAATATTGTCAGAGAGTTGAGGCTTGTGAGAATTTTACAATCTTTTAAAATGAGAATACTATTTTATTGAAAAGCCCAATGGGAAAATCATAGGAAATACAGTTTTAGAAAGGAGTTTCAATGATGAATTTTTAATGATAGTGTTTGATGTGTATTTGAAGAGAGGTAATCACCATATATACTCAGTTTATTAATGTTGAAAGCATAGGACGTTGCAGGAGGCATTCTGATGGCAGATGTTCCAACTTCTAGTTGCTGAGTTCATCAGAAAATGAAAGCATCAGTTTGTGAAAATAGTACTGTCAAAATGGAAATACAGTCTTTCTTCCATAAGGATATATCATGTATCTTTACCTGTTCTGGGTTAGATAAGGATCAGAAATAAAAATACACTAACCTCTAAGATATCCTAGTTCCTGAATAAATTTTTCACCTGTAGTGGAAATGTTAAAAGAGTCAATACAGAAAAATTTCATGAGCATGTATTCCTGCATGTTAGGAGTAACACTGTAGTCATGTGGGTAATGAAGTACAACTGAATAAAACTAATGTATAACGTGGTCATTTTTCTAGATAAATAAGAAATGTTTTCTCAACCTGATGCTGTTATTTAGAAAAAGAAATTTCAGTGCCCGTAGTACTGAAATCTTTGCTCAAAACAACTGTCTTAATCATACTTATATTATTCAGATCAGACACTTAAAATAATAACATTATACATATTTTCAAGGGGCTTATCAAACAATAGTTAATCTCAGAAATAGTGTGCTGCTTCTTCTGAACATACTCCAAATCATGCCTGGAATTGGAGGAGGAAAATTTAGCTTCGTATTTATATTTACACCATTTTGAAATTACTATAATCACTTCCACATCTATCAGAGTAACAGAATAAGTAGTGACTGACAATGTAACCTACTAAGGAAAAAGTACAATGTTATAGACATTACAGTGGCAGATTTGTTTTTAACATTTTGTGATATAGACAAATGTTCAACTTTACCAAGCGAAAAGAACGGTTCGGAGTTTTGGTTTCAATTCTCTTTTCTTCAATTTCTATTTAGGAAACAAAATTAGTATGTTGTCAGAGCTGAAGAGATAGCTCAGTGGTTAAGAGTGCCAACTGTTCTTGCAAAGGACCTGGGTTCGAGTCCTAACACCCACATGGCAGCTAAGAACTGTCTTTAACTCCAGTTTGAGGAAAATCCGAAGCTCTCTTCTGGCCTCTGCGGCATTGCACGACATGGGTGCACCAACCTACATGCAGACAGAACACTCATGCACATAAAAAATAATAAAATAAGCTGGGCATGGTGTTGCATGCCTTTAATCCTAGGACTTGGGAGACAGAGGCAGGCGGATCTCTGTGAGTTCAAGGCTAGCCTGGTCTACATAACGAGTTGCAGTACAGCCAGAGATACAGGGAGACCCTGTCTCAAAAAGACCAAAAAAAAAAAAAAGTAATAATAATGATAATAAATTAAAAAAATAGTATGTTGCCAAGAAGTTGCTTAATTTCGGAAGCAAATGACTTAACCTTCTTAAACTGAGCTATCAGTATTTACAGAAAGAAATTTTTATCTACTTGAACTGTTTCAGTTTTTGAGGATTCAATAAGAAATAAATTCCATTATACTCTTATGCTGTTCATATCCTGGAAAATGCCAGGAATATGTATTATTTGTGTTAGCAAGCATAGAACCTGAACTAAACTGTAAGAAAGACATGTAAGAGGAATTACAGGGAAGATTTTAAATTTTAACAGTTTGTAAAATAATAGGCAATATGAAACTTAAGAAGTTGTCATTTATAAAAATAGTGGTGTGGGGGCTGGAGAGATGGCCTAGCGGTTAAGAGCACCGACCGCTCTTACAGAGAATCCGGGTTCGATCCCCAGCACCCACATGGCGGCCAAGAACCATCTGAAACTCCAATTCAAGGAGAACTCAAGTTCCAGGGGAATCTGACACCCTCTTCTGACCTCTAAGGCATTGTACAACATGGGTGCACAAACCTGCATGCAGACAATACATTTATACACATACAGAAATAAATAAAAAAATTAAAAATATAGTGGTGTGACTATATGCTCTAAAACCTCTACAATAAAAATGTAAACTCCTTCCCCAGCATTGGATTCTCAAGAATATATACTAATATACTAGAAATGATAATCATTGTGATGGTTAATCCTGGGTGTTAACCTGACTGGACTAAGGAACAAATAGGAGAAAAAGGATTTTCGGATTGGACTACCTCAACCCAGATGACCCACCCCAAATGTGGGCATTACCTTCTGCCAGCAGGCAGTATAAAAGGCCATGGCAGAGGGACTGGTCCCTTTTTTTCCTGTGGCTTGCCTCTCTCTCACTGGTGAGTTTGTCTTGCTGCTGTGATCAACCCTTTGGATCCCAGCATGTACTGAAACCAGCAGATCTCCTGGAATCCATCGGGCCTTCAGAACCAGACTGGGACTACTGAGACATCCAGCCTTGCAGACCAAGCAGTTCCCTGGATTCTCAGCATCTCCAGTGCGGTGCGGCTACCTTTGGACTACTTGAGCTCTGTCACGTGAGCAAATCAATAAATTGTATATAGCTATATATTCGTCCTGTTACTTCTGTTTCTTTAGAGAACATTGACTAATAAAATCATGCTCTTTTCGGTTAAATTTTACAAAATAGCAGTATCTAGTAAATATTTGTTTAGTTGTGTTTTAATAAATATTTAGCAATACCAACAGTGATAATTACACCTAACAACAGCAAGTTTGTTATATTTATTTTCTTATTAGATTAAAATATCATTAATCTTAGCTTTCTCAAGTGTTCCCACTTTCAAAAATAATAGGATACATTTATGTGTATATAAATTCTTGTGAATAATTACCAGCACACGAACACATACACACACTACATATATATATATATATATATATATGTATGTGTGTGTGTGAATTGAATTTACATAAGTTTTTCAATAGTAAATATGTTTTGAACTTGCAGAAAGAATGTTTGTGACCCAGAAGTGAGGTTGTACAGTGAGACAGGTAATGTTATTGGTGAATATAGAAAGTCATGAATATTTCCTAGATCAATGTCAATAGAGGGATATATCAATCTTTGAAATCTAGACACAATGAACTTGTACAAATAGCAAGTCATCTTTAAACCAGATTTTCAACTATATACTATAGTAATAAATGTATTTATAGAACAGATAGAGGAGCATAAATCAAATATTATATTTCAGGTACTTGTTGACTCAGCAGCTTATACTGCATATTTTACTATATCCAACAATCAAAATTAGTTCCCCAAACAAATGTGATTATAAATAACAATTCTGGGTGGTTTTCAGTGTGATACAGGAATGCTTAATAGAAGAGGTACATACTGATAGCTTGGACTTAAAATAGATTTTTAAAATGCCATTAATTCATATCTATTTAGAATTAATAAAATTCCATCCCAGTAAATGTTATACTGTTGATTCGATGTATGATCAAAGAAGTACCTCTTTCTCCTTAGGGAATTCTCTTATGTTGATCCTGAAGACCAGAGAATATTCAATGGAAATACATTCTCAGAAGGTAAAGTCAGGCATAATTGACTCCATATTGTTATATTATTTCTTCATCCAAATGTATTGTTATAGTGTATTATCAATAATTTTGAAATAAATATGGATACTTTAATAAAATATTTTCATAATTGTTAGTTCCTGGTATGGTTTTCTACCTGTTGAACTATTGGTCAAAGGGTACTAGAGACCCCCAATATCAAAAAGCCATTTCCCTTGTTTAGACTAGAATTTGATAGTAAGGCCCTACTGCTGAAGATATGACACATTTTATTCATCAGCTATGGAGAAATCAGGAAGATACTGACCTGGAAACTTCCTACTATGTAGGACAGTTTTCACAGTCCTGAAGGGTAATATGCAGGCTACGTGGGGAGAAAAGTAACCAATATCGTGCGCATCTACAATCCCTGGGGACTACAAGAGCATATGGCTTTACAGATATGTGCATTTGTGATATTGGCATGAATGTTATGGAATAATGAACAGCCTTCTAATTGTGCGTAAGTTCTCTTCCTGCTCCATAGGAAGAGAACTAATACTTAGTTCTGTAAAACTGTCGAAATACCCACAGCTGGAGAGGTCATGAGCTTTATGTTTAGTACTTTGTGAAAGGGATATGATATTAACCTGCCTTCTGAGTACTTATCCTTTAGACTAGTGCTTATCTCACTACTCATCAGAGAAGATTCTTTGTGCAGTGGAGTATTATAATTAGAGAGACATAAATTTTAGAGTGCAGAAAATAATGCTCAGAATATATCTTGAGAAAGGAGCACAGAAATATTGTAAAAGCCCCATTTTGGGGAAGATTGTGATAAAATAACATTTTTTTCTGGATATTATAGGGCCACTGCAGGCTTGAAATCATGGCACCTGAGTTTCCTAGTGCAAAATCTAAACAAAATCAAGCCAATCTAAACTTCAGTATGGTTTGAGGATGAGTTAAAGAGGCCCCAGAACTGATAAAGGAGCTATTGTCAAATAATGGCCTATTAGAGAAATCGAGTCAGGGATTTGTTATTGTTTTTTTTTTTTTGTTTTCCAGTGGGATGTTGCAAGGTCGGTTCCAGTTAATGCCACCCATCATGCATGTTCATATGGGGAATAACAATTGGACTCAGTGGCTTATATGCATTTTTATAAAATGAATAAGACATGAAGTTGGGAGAATATGTGAGTGGAGTGGGAATCCTTTTATGCAGTAAAATTATAGTCTCTGAAAAATTCAGGAAACGGGATGGTAGATACTGGACAAAATAATATTATGTAGTCATATAAGGCTGTAAAAATCTAAATATAGGGGCTGAAGAGATGGCCTAGAAGTTAAGAGCGCTGACTGCTCTTGCAGAGGACCCGGGTTTGATCCCCAGCACCCACATGGCTGCTGAGAACCGTCTGTAACTCCAATTCCAGGAGAACTCCAGTTCCAGGGGAATCCGACGCCCTCTTCTGACCTCCGCGGCATTGCATGAAAGGGGTGCAAGAACCTACATGCAGACAATACATTCATAAACATAAATAAAAAAAATTAAATTAAAAATTTAAAAATTAAAAAAAGCTAAAAAATCTAAATACAGTCCAACAGTCAAAAAATTTGTTGTAGTAGGTAAGGAAGATAAGACACTAGGAAGGACAAGGTTTAGGAAGTAGAAGAGAATCTCCAAAAGCAACAATCAACGCATTATGGCCACTTCCTTCTGTCACGCAAAAAACACTATGATCCAACTACATACAAAAAGGACAGTCATAGCATGGTCTAATCTAGAACAATGTTTAGTGCTTGACAAATACTCAGTCATGAAAAATTAGAAAAGAATAGTGAATGTCAACAAATGATGGCATGAGTCATATGATTCAGCTCATGTAGTTTAGAAACAAAGGGAAAAACCTGAATTTAGAGTATGTAAACCAAAATTCACTAATTTGGGGAGAATTGGATATGTACTATTAATATGAATTTATGTATTCTAAGAGTAACTCAAGAAAAATGGATAGATGATAGCTAGGTTAAATAGACAACTCATGAACATATATTCAACAGTAATTTAAAATTGATAAAATGGACATTTAAGTTATAACAAAGAAACAATTACTCACAAATCTCTAACTTAGGACAGGCATTCTAGAAATAAATTCCCATTTCATATTAACTTATTTACTTTATAGAGATACTTGTGTGCATAAACACCAATAAAATCGACAAGTGGGGTATATAGGAATCTCGGGACAGACAGACACACACACACGTAAATATAGAGAGAAAATAGACTGTATACAGTAAAAATATGCATGCATTCACTAGTAGATATATTTTCATTATTAAAATTATATAAAAAACAGTAGTTTGTAAACATTAGTGCATATGGGCAGCACTAATTGTATATAAGAGTTAGTGATAAGAATAAAAAGGACCATGAAGGACATAGGAGGCAGGTGGGGTAGTCCCAATCTGGTGATGAAGGCCTAATGCCAGTGTTCAGTTTATGGTGGGATCTGATGAGTTGCTCACAGAAGCAGGATGAACTCACCAGTGAGAGAGAAGGCAAGCAGCAAAAAAAGGGACCAACTCCTTTCTGCCATGGCCTTTTAATATAAACTGCCCTTAGAAGATAAGTCCCACATTTAGGGTGGGTCTTCTGGCTAGAGATAATCCAATCTGAAGACCTCTTCTTCATTTTAGTTAATCCCAAATCCATTCAAGCTGACACTCTGGATTAACAGGATTAACCATCACAACCAGTCACCCATTCTCAAAGAATAGCCCTTTTGAAACTATAACATAGATACAAAACTTAGCATGATGCAGAGTATAAGTGACCATGAGGTGCCCAACTCCACCTGGTACAAAAAATTAAGGCTCAGGGAACATAGGGAAGAACAGGGTTGAAAGACTATAGGAGGCAGAGAATCAGGACTTCTGCAGCTACTCACATTCTCCTAGACATGACAGGGAAGCTAGACTCAGGTAATCTTAATGATATGGCTTGCTGAAAAAGAGTAGTATAATGCAGCAGTCAAAGTGTCAGTGTGGATTTTGGGAATGCTGCAAGACAAGGCCTCATCACTAGAAGAAGAACTATAGGCAGCCAATGCCAAATGAAACAGTAGGAATCATTTTTTCTCAAGGAACCAGACCCCTGATAGGTTATCTAGTCTCAAGCAGCAAGGACACATAAAGAACATTAAATGAACTCAGCAGGGTTTACAACAGGTGAAAAGAGAGAGAGGTAGTAATAATGGAAGTACAGTGCTTGTGTATTAATTTCTCAAAAAAACTAAATTAAAAAACCCATCTTCAATAAATAAAATATTTTTTCATATATATATAATTTTAAGGAAAGATCTTTCAAAATGTCATCATATACATATTCATAAAATAGAAGTAAATAAATCTGTGTTAAGATTCTGATATTTCACTCAAAAATGTGGACAGAATGAATCAGTTAACTGTTTTAAGACCAAGTAAGATCATGTATGCTTTTGTGATACCAAATATGCTATCTGCATTTAAAGATAGATTTAAGACAAATACTTGTTTAATGGGAATATTTAGTTTCTCTTCCTATTAATAGTGATCTTTTAAACTGTCCTATTGGTCTCTTATATATTAAAAATTGAAATGATGTTATAACCTATTCATAGTCAATAATGGAATATTTACCATGAAATCAAGGGAAAGGTTAGAAAACTGACATTAACTGTTAGAGATCTTAGTGTTCCTTTTTTGTAGTTATTTTAACCATTGAATGTTAATGCTGCTTCTAAGACTCTATTGATATTCTTATTCAAGTTAAATGTCTTACTAAGATGAATTATTTTAATGTATTAGATATGTTTTTAACATACTTTAAGGTTTCTAATTTAACACACAAGTGTCATGAATCACTGTATTTGATAGCTGCAAGCAAAAGAATCTGAATAGCATCCTTCATGGAGCCCTCATGCTATGATAAGTATTTTGCTTATGAATAATACAGATAATCACAAAATGCAATTGCATTAATTCGAAGATGGGGGAGATGTCATTCTACTTTTACAATTGTTTCAGTATTTCTGACTGAAAAATTGCTTTTGATTAAGCATAAATATAGTTCTCCCATCACATCTGGTTTTGCTGTGAACAAATTGATGCCAATCCTTTTACTTTTAATTCAAGTCTAGGTATTTCACCACTTTCTGTCAAGAGATATAGATGAAGATCTGTTCCTTCTGACAGAACAAACCTGTAAGTGTAATTTCCTTAGTTTGCCATGCAGTATTAGTAATTCTCCCCTTGAATTTTGAATTTCTTGAAATGGGCTGAAGTCTAAAAATATTTCTGGCAGAAGCAGTTATACCAGACATCTTAATTATTATGTTTCCAAGGAAATGACAGGCTGTGTAAGGGAATCTGACATGTCTCCCTGTAGCTATGTGCTTTTTACATTGGAAATTTAGGCTATTATAAATTACCTAGGCCAGGAACTGGCATAAGCACAACGGCTCTGAATCAAGCCAGCTGCCACACAATGAAGGCTATTAACCCCTAGGAATTTCCCTTTTGCCTTGGGCTGCACTTCCCAAGGAAAACACTGTTGGGAACATTTGGGTTTCTACATGGACAGTGAATGTTTCTGTCTCATTCCCCTTATTGTCTTGAAGCCTTGCTGTTTATTCCCCACTGTTGGAATCACACACAAAGATCAAACTGAACAGGGGAAAGCATAAACTGAAGACGGAGATGGTGTCTGAGGTGTGTGGGGCTGGCAAGTTTACTGTACAGCTGATGCTTTTGACAACCACTATGTGATCTGAGTCCCTGCCTGCAGCCAAATGCCAAGTTTCCACATCAGGAGAGGAACTTATTTCTGCACCTGCTGCCTCTTCCTTAGAGGACATAAGCACTTGAGTGATCTTTGAGTTAAGCAGCTGGTGTAACAACACAGTGCATCCATTTGAACAGAATGAATGTGTTAAAGCGTTTCATACCAGGGATGTATTTTGGATTCCATTGACATACTCTTTCAGCTCTTACCCAAATTTTGGAAAGTATTTTAAGTATTATTCCATTGCTAAACTCTTCAGCCAAGTTTAGTCTCACTGCTGAAAACTGAAAAGACATTCATTTGTAAAACAATCATTATCTAAAACAGCAAAAATTAGTAAGGGGGTTATTTAACATTAAAATCATTATTAGGCCTGTAGCAGTTATGTGACTGATACATTTCATTCAGAAGCTAAAAGCAATGTTATATGTTTTACAAACAGACTTGCAAAGACATTTGTATCTGGTGAGCAAAGGACTGCAATATTATAAATGGAAAGGGACTTTAGAGGAATCTGGATTGAAGTAGAATCAGGTTTTGGATAAAGCACTGATTTCCTTTATCTTGGAAATGTTTGTTTTATTTTTAATCAAAAAACAGAAAGCAAAACAAACAAGAAGAAGCCCTTATAATATTCCCTGCTAAATTCATACTGAGGATGCAAAACCAAATGAAAGAAAAAATGCTGCTGTAGTTAAGACTGTACAGTGCTGCAGAAATGTAAATTTTATCATAGACTTTCTTTAGAAGAATGTTTAGATTTTAGAACTGTGGCTCTAAAATCAATATTGAAGAAGTGAAATAATGAGTGGAGTGACTATGGTAATGTGTGCATATATAAGAAAGATTTTCACTTAGAACAGAAAGTTTTGTCAGTCTCATTACAAACAAAATCTTGAGAAATCCATCATAGTACTGACAGAGCTTTTAGTATGGCCTCCTGCCTGTGGACAGCTAAGCCTGACTGATGAGTTTATAAAAGTCCAGGCTCTACACATCTGCTATATCAGCTACTCCAGAGGGGTTTCCAAGGAATTTGTAATCCTGTTTATGTATTGTGTTTTATACATGTTTTATAATCTCAATACAGGAACAAAATCTCGAACAAGTAATTAAAATCTACATGACTATAGTAGTATAATAAAAGTAATCTTCCTTATGTCAATATTTAATTTTTTCATTTACAAAGATAATTTGGGCTTGTTCCTAAAAGATGTCAAGTATTGATATTCCCAATGATTTACCCATATAATATACATAATTAAATATGGTAATTAATAATAAGAAATTGGTAATAAATTAACTTTTATTATAAAAATAAGATTCTATGCAATATAATTTTGATTTCTTTTCTTTTTTTTTTAAATTTGGACAGGTGTTCTCTCCAGGATAGTGTCAAAATCTTGGGCTTAAAAGTTCTGCCCACCTAACTCAAAAGCAAGGAGTAAAAAGCCTTATACATTCTCCACATCATGGCCTCAAAGTGGGAAAAACTAATATATTGAAACCTCAGTAAATCCACAGATCCTGCTTATATGACTTCTTCCATGCTTTGTTCTGACTTTGTTATGTAAATTATTTCTCCTTAAAGCAAACCCGTGTGTGTTGTGGAGCAGATTCATTGTTTTAGTCTGGTTCTCAGGAATCCAACTCAAAGTAGTTGATGTCAAAAATAGCTCTAAGAAGAATTTTAGGAATCTGGAGTTTTATTGCTCATCATTTTGTGAACAATGGACCTTCTATATTATATCTACATAATGGAACAATGTTTGTGTCCTATGGAAAACAATCACTAAGGTTTTATTGTTGTTGTTTTCCTGTATAAGTGGGAAAGTGAAAGGAGAGGGAATGACTTATGCATGACACAGTAAGACTCTGTTTCAAAAGATAATTAACCAAATGACCATAATCATACCCCCAAAATCATGAAGTTTACAATGGTACTCTATGGAAAGAAGAAGAGGGTCAGCTAAAGGGGGGGGGGGTGAGAGCGACTATGAATACAGCACATTTGTGACTTGACATATAGTCTCAGTACTTGTTTATTTGTTGGTTTATTGTTTGTTTGTTTAAACAGACTTCCTTGTATACCAAGATGTAATGGAATTTCTTTTTTTTTAATAATTTTTTTAATTAATTGTATTTATTTATGTATGTGTATGAATGTACTGTCTGCATGCAAGTCTGTGCACCCGTGTCGTGCAACGCCGCAGAGTTCAGAAGAGGGTCTCGGATTCCTCTGGAACTGGAGTTCTCCTGGAATTGGAGCTTCAGACGGCTCTCGGCCACCATGTGGGTGCTGGGGATCGAACCCGGGTCCTCTGCAAGAGCGGTTGGCGCTCTTAGCCGCTAGGCCATCTCTCCAGCCGGCCTTGATTTCTGAGAGATCTAAATCCAGATTCTGAGTGTTAATATTAAAGGTTTCTGCCACTAAACCCAGGCAAATTGTTAAAACTTTCAGTATCAATTAAAAAATAAAAAACTATTCTACAACTCAGCAAGCTTTGAAAATGAGGCAATTGTGTTTCTACCAATACTGCTCCTTAATGAAGATTATGGAAGCAAGAACAGCTAGCCTCTGAGTAGAAATGTCCATTTTACTTGATTTTATCTTTTGTTTTCAATATAAACATAATTTTTTAAAATGTTATATATTTGTAGAAAATATCGATAACAGACATGAATGAATATATATGTATATATGTCAACATATTTCAAAATTATAATTAGATTAAGTCACATTGTATCCCTATGTAGATAGTGCTTACAGAAAATTATGCACTAATTTATATGTATTTATTCATGTTCAAAAAGAATTTTAAACTTTGTATCATCTGTTACAGATGATATGGATGTAGGTTACATTTTTTCCTCTTTTCTGAGTTGAATTTTTTCATAATAGGAGACTATATTTACACCTTAAGATATACCAAAAAACAAGAATTCTGAGGAGTATTTATGTTTTACAAACATTGGTGTTGTTCATATGAGAACAATATGTTTGTAGTTTAACTCCACAATACATTCCTAAAATTTTGGTTTCACTTTTACTACTGAAAAAAATTTTCATATAAAATGTAGAGAAATGTTTTTCTGGGCTGGAGAGATGGCCTAGCGATTAAGAGCGCCGACCGTTCTTGCAGAGGACCCGGGTTCGATCCCCAGCACCCACATGGCGGCCGAGAACCATCTGAAACTCCAATTCCAGGAGAACTCTAGTTCCAGGGGAATCCGAGACCCTCTTCTGACCTCCGCGGCATTGCACGACACGGGTGCACAAACCTGCATGCAGACAGTACATCCATACACATACAGAAATAAATAAAAATAAAAAAAAATAAAAAATAAAAAAAGAGAGAAATGTTTTTCTTAAAGTTATGGTTAGAATCAATACTGTGAAAATTACCTTCTTGCCAAAAACAATCTATAGATTCTATGAAATGCCAATCAAAATTCACAAAGCAAAAAAAAAAAAAAAAAAAAAAAAAAGACCCCAGATCTCCAAAACAATCTTGAGCAAAAAGAAAATGTAGGAGGCATCACCACCTCAGATCTCAGGTTATATGACTGAGCTATAGTTACAATAGCAGCAGGATACTGGCACAAAAATAGAGAAATATATCAATGGAACAGAACAGAATAAACAAGCATGAATACACACAGTTCCAGACACCAGATATTTGACAATGGTACAAAGAATACACATGGAGGAAAAACAGCATTTTCAACAAATGGTGCTGGCAGGATTAGATCACCACCTGTAGAAGAATGAAATTGGACCCATATCTTTCCCCCTCATCAAGAGTTAACTCCAAGTTAATCAAAGACCTCACTATGGAGAACTCCAGTTCCAGGGGAATCCGACACCCTCTTCTGACCTCCACGGCATTGCACGACAGGGGTGCACAAACTTGCATGCAGACAGTACATTCATACACATACAGAAATAATAATAATAAAAAAAAAAAACCTGAAACTATGAAGCTGCTAGAAGAATACATCGATAGTACCCAGCAAGGTATAAATAGCGGAAAGGACCTTAATTAAACATCAGTGATTCAGGCATTAAGGGCAACTATCAATGATTCTGACTGCATTAAGCTACAAAGCTTCCATACAACAAAAGAAATGAGCAAGGAGGTAAACAGGAAACCCACCAAGTGGGAGAAAATCTTTACCAGTTAATCATTCTACAGAGGATTAGTATCCAGAATATACAAAGAACTCAAGAAACAAATTAGCAAAAACAAAGTAGAAAAAAGAAAAACCTCCAAAAAGATGGGCTATAGATCTAGAGAGTTCTCAAATGAAGAATAAAAATGGCAAAACAAAACACCCTGAATTTGTGCATCATCTTCTGTAATTAGAAAAAACGAAAGCACAGATAAAAATCCACTTTAAGATTCCATCTTAGCCCAATAGGCAGGATGAATTAAAGAGAATAAAGGACACCAAATGCTGGGGAGGGTGTGGAGAAAGGGGAACACTCATTCACTGCTTATGACAATGCAAACGAGTGTGATCACTATGGAAGGAAGTATGGGGAAATTAAAAAAAAAAACAAACCTATAATGAACCTACCCTATGACCCAGTTATAGCACTCCTTGGCATAAGGACTCATGGTGCTGTAAAGATGCCTACACATTCATGTTTGTTGCTGCTGTCTTCACAAGAGTGAAGAAATGGAAACAAACTAAATGTCCCACAACTGACAAATGGACAATTAAAATGCGGTAAATCTGCACAATGAAGTACTACCTAAGAGTAAGAAAAGATGAAATTATGAAATTCACAGGTAAATGGCTGTAAATAGAGAATATTTTTTTATTAATTGAAGTAACATAAAGACAGAAAACCAAGCTAAATGTATTCTGGCTCATTTGTTGATTGTAGCACTGATCTGATTATATATCCTAATATAACACCAGGAGCGAAGAAATTGGAAAGGATATATGAAGGTACAGGAAAAGAAAGAACTTAATACAGGGGGAGAGTAAGAGACAGATGTTGGCTAGGAGGAAGGTGGGTAAAGCATGAGGGTTGGGATAAGAGGTGAGGATGGAAGGAAATACAGGGGGTATGGTGGGGGTGAGGGAACAAGGAGAGGGGAAGGTTGGTATTAGGTTATAAAAATGCCGTGTATTCCCAGCCCCAGCTCCCAGATGAAAAGGCACATGAGTTTAAGTCACGCCAGGAACAAGATTTACTTTCATGTGGAATTATCAGCAAGGGTCGCCTACAGGGGCAGCCTACAGACACGTGGTGGAACCAGGCAGCATGGCAGGCAGAGAGAAAGAGAGAGATGGTGCCTGGGGCCCACCCACTTATAGCCAGGGATGGGGCCTCAGGTACAGAGGAAGTGGTCAGAAGATTGACAGCCTCTGGAGGAAGTGGGCATCTGTGTCTCTTGGTATTCTGGGAAACCCACACTTAACAGTTGGTATGACAGGGGGGTGAGAGAACCCAGGAGAGGGGAAAGGTGGGACAGTGGTGGTACCAGGGATGGAGAAGGAGGAGGGAGGTGGGATGGGAAGAAGAAAGAATAGAGATGACTGGACCTTGGGTGGCTAGGGAACCCAGAGTGTAATGTGATGCCTCTGAGACCCATAAGAAATGCACAGACGCTGTTTAAACATGAGTGCACAGGTATAGGGGGGGGGGTTGCATGGCAAGGAACACGGTGCCAGACAGAAGACACCTCTATTTGAGTGGTTTTTGAGAGTGATAAAAGACACTATCAAAATAGCACAGGGTATCTCCAAAGCTCTTGATTGTCTACCAGAAATAGAGAGTAAGTCCCTACTGCTCGGGATAGTACTTACTTCAGAAATAAATAGTAATGGAACAGGAGCTGACCTGGAAGCTTTCTACCTGAAGTTTAATACTCATAATACTAAATAATATGCACATTCCTAAGGGAGAAAAGCAATCAATGGTACAATGCAGCCTTAAAGCCCAACAGCCATAATCACCTGCTCAGGAAACTTCCTCTGTTGGTCTGTAGTGGCACTGTTATCTGAGGGATAATCAAGAGCTGTCTAATTGGATTTTAAAAACCCTCTCAATGGGAGTGAGTTCATGAGTGCCACTGTAAATGCAGCCAAATTCACAGGGCCTGGAGAGGACTTAAATCCTAGAAAGAACACTATCAGTGTCCTAATTCTAGACAGATGAAATTTCTTACTACGTGCTAAATATGGAATCTTATATTTACAAACAACAATACCATATGCCACTTATCAAAGAAACTTCTCTTTGCAACAGATGGATGTGACTGCAGAGTTCCACAGCTGGTCAGACACAGAAAACATACATCTGAACAATACCCAATCCTGGGAGACACTTCCCTATGCCTTATCACAGTTAAAATGCTAGATGCCCAAAACGAAGACACATCTCCAATTAAACATCTATATCTAATACTCATGGGACATCCTGGAAGGAGGGGAAGAAAGAAAATGTGAAACGTCTTTACACAATAGAGTGCAATGAACACAGATGGTCACAACTGGTCAAGTTTGAAAGAATGTGTATACCTGGATAGAACTCCTATTTTAAACCTCACTAACCCACTGCTCAGGAATCATTGTCAAAGAGGGGGCAGAAAGATTGCAACAGCCAGGGATGTTGCATTAATGCACAGAAGCAGAGACTTACAGACTAGTGGGGAATTTCACATGTGAACTTGTAGTGATGTTTGCATTGGGTATGGGACTCAGAGTGGAGCAAGAGAAATGGTGGGGGGTGGGGGGTTCGCCCTGGTCTGAGAACTGATTACTAGTGGGTGAGGAAGAGTATTGTTTACTTTAGATTTATGGATTTTCTGACTGGACTCCAGTAGATGAATTTGCACAGAAAGAAGGACATCTGTGTTCAAAAGCTTGACTGGATATGACTTAACTTTGATGCATTACAAATGCAGAGTTCTAATGGGAATGTGGGGAATGGGGAGACTAAATTAGATTAGGAACCATTGCATGTAATGTGGATTTGCCTGAGCTTGGGCTTGTGTTTGCTAACACTTCATCCAACATGTTTTGGGATCACAAGTCAAATCACCAGATTTCTTTATGAGCTGGGATGACGTGACTATGCAAAGGTCTGGCTTTGGCTGGTAGGAGGTGATTTTCATGCTGCCCTTCAAAAGGCTATATACGTGGTCACCCTGAAATAATAAATAGGGATTTCCTACAAGCTTTGTCACCTGACTGAGATCTTCAGGTGATCATTGCATGCATCACTCATGCTTTACTTAACTAGGTTGATCATGGAACTGTTAATATTTCAACTAGCTTTTCATCTTGTCTGGTTGTGAGCTGTATATGACGCCTGGTAGGGTGGTCACTAAGCTTAATATCCTCGGACCATGGGTTTGTCTATACCAGAGGACCATGAAAGCCAACAGCTTCCTGGCTAGGTGTGGCTGCAGGGATACCAATTCCCCAGCCTCAGGTTTGCACATGAGGCCATCAGCTTTATGGGTGCATGTCCTGAGACCAGCAGCTTTGACAAAGGTCTAGCCATGAGGTCTTCAAACTTACATGGCTGGGAAAAATCCAACAGCCTCCTGGACATCTGGCTCTTAGAACTACAAGAACCTACAACATTTACCACTACTATCATCCAGCAGGATGCTCAAACTCATGACCCTGAGATTAAGAGTCTCATGTTCTACCAAATGAGCTAGCCTGGTAGTTCTGAGACACTGCCTTCTCCTGTAATGTGGGAAGCCTTTTAACTGGCTTTCTAAATCAATTTTTACTTTGAATGTGTTAGGAATTCTTCAGGTTTTAGCAAACTCAGTCCTTCAACAAGGCAGATAAGTTATCTTTTACCTCACATTGGCCACATCTAGTTCATTTTATGTTCAATTAGATGAAACATTAATATTCTATATGTATATAAATGGTTATATGAGAATAATGCATACATAGTTAATTTCACACTAAGAACATTATCTGGCTTGTTGAGACAGAATAGAACTAAGTGATTCATCAATTCAATGACAAATATTAATTAAATGCTTCTTGTAGTGAAGCCTTTTACTAAGCCTAATAATCAGAAAATGTCAGTGAAAGAAAGCGATACACATTTTGAAGTGATATGAATTTTTATTCTGATAAGTCTTCATAAAATATTTATAATTTCTAGTATATTCATATATCAGTTTTAATAGTCCCAAGAATCCAGATGATTGTAAGGTACACTAAAAGTTTATAACCATGCTGGTAACTCTCAACACTGAGAAATACCAATTAAGAGAACTGAAGAGATTTCCTGGTATCTGCATCTCTTAACAACCCCCTGGTGATACAGCAACCATTAGTCAATGAAAGGGGCTTTGTGTATGAGGCTGCTTACCACTGTAAAGATCACAATAAACTCTGTAAAGTATTTGCTCTTTCAACTTTATCTTTTCTAACTACTTTGCCCTGATCAGTCATTAACATAACTTTAAAAGATCATGGAATTCTAAAAATTTGGAATTTAGAAGTAATACAATTCTTAGTTTGATTAATAATTTAGTTTTAGTATTTTCATTTATATGTATGTGTGTCAGTGTGAGTATATGTCACATACATGTCGGTACCTGCTGAGGCCAGAGGTAGACAGCAGATCTCTTTGAGCTCCAGTTGGTTGTGAGCCATTGGATGTGGGTACTGAGAACCAAACTGGAGTCCCTTGCAAAAGAAGCAAGCACTCATAACCACTGAGCCATCTCTGTAAGTCTCTTGATTGTTATTTTGTTAGTGGTAAGGAATAAGTAACAGAATTAGTCTGTCCACTATTGCTTGCATGACATTTTAGTTATATTCCAGGTACAGTGCTGATGGACATTTTTCCTTTGCAGTGTTCTTGCTGATGAAATGTGACTTAGAACTTAATCATAAAATGTAATATCACAGCAAATATATTGTCAGAATATTAGACATTATAATTGTAATCCTAATTTAAACGCTTAAAAATGAATATGTGGTATAGATAACTAAAATTTATCCAAAGTTACATCCTTGTATATTTTGCAGTAAGCTTCAGCACTGTAGTCAAGAATACTTTTACTTTAAAAATAAATACTGGCACCTAAAGCCAATAATACTTTCTTCATTTTCTCTGTAATTACACTGACTATAAATTCCTTTGTAGGAAATATTAATAATTATTCCATCAAACAAAAGTTAGCTTTTGTTTCATAATAAACCTAAGAATGACATTATTCCTAGTCGATATACTACTTTATCATTTTATAGTTTAGCAATTTGACCTGGACTCTATTAGACCATTGTGTGGGCTCCTTCTCATAACTGACTAGGTCTAGCTCATGTGGAGGTTAGCTAACTGCTCATGAGACCATGTCTGTTCATTACTGTGGTACTTCTTTTCTCCAAACAGGGTTGATTGGGTTTATTCACACCTGCTTATAATGTCTCCAGAGCAGACAGAGAGAGCAAAGCATATGATGCTGTGCTTTCACATCTCTTCTCATTGCCTGCTTGTCATCATCCCATTGCACCAAATAAGTCTCAAGGCCAGACTTACAGTGGGAAAATGGATGCCACTGTCAACAAAGGGATCTGGAGGATCAGCTTGTCAGGTTCCAAGTGATCTGTAGAAGGGAGATTTTGTGACAATTCTTACAAATCATTATAACCAGATTTACAATTACTGATGTTGCCATTTGCATGTTTAAATATGTAAATACTTTAGTAACCGGTAGTCAGTAGGAACAGTCTTTTCAAACTGTTCTTTCAGTAATGTTCCTCCTTCTGAACATCTTAGACATCACGGAATATTTAATTTATCAACATTTAATCTTATTATTTATATTTTTAATTTGTCTAACATTTTATAAACTACATTCTATTTAATCACACAATTTACCATTATCTTTCCTGTTTTTCTTAATGTGTTTTAATTTGGATAGTTCAATATTTTATTATTCTCTCCATTCATTTAGAAATGTTATCAATCAGTAGTCCTGGCTGAAAGCTACATTTTTTTTTAATCTAAGACGATGAAAAATGAGTGTGTTTTATTTTATACTTCTCTACAAGAGCAAAGAAAGATTGATAATGCACAAACATAAATTACTGGTCACATCTAATGCCAAAAGAAAAAGGGAAGAAAAGGAGTCCTTGGTTAGATGCTACAGTTTGCTTTCCCTGAAGCTACATGAACAAGCATCCATTCACCCCAGGTGACCATTGATGAAATATCAAAGAATCAATTCTACCCAATTTTAGCTTAGTGAAACAGTGAGCTTATTGGAGTTACTTAACATGGGTAACACAGAAGCTGCATCACTCAAATCCCACCCAAGCATGAGTTATAAAGAATGAAAGTCGCATACCTGGAACTTCCACTATAATTTACAGCAAGCTCAGCTCTTCTGATATTCTACTCTCTGCTGGGATTGTTTATATTACCTTTGGGAGGGGCCTAGGGGAATTTGTAAGCTTCAGAATCTTTCTGATAATTGTTTTAATTTATTCTTGTTTTCCTAATTTTTTTTATATTTTTTTAATTTATTTCCGTATGTGTATGAATGTATTGTGTGCATGCAAGTCTGTGCACCCGTGACGTGCAACATAGTACACATTTTCTGACAGTTTGGCAAGATAAGTCCTGATTATTTCCTGGAATTTTAGAACCACCATCCAAGGTGGAATGTTTCAATTCCTGGGAAATGGTTACACAGTAATAGTCTGGTAAATATAGCAATTAGCAGAAGAAATTGGAACAATGGGAAATATCCAGTCTCTACTTTCTGAGCCTCAGATTTTAAGGCAGTATTCTTTATATTCTAAAGGGAATAAGAAGTCCAAGAAATGCTTATCCAGACAAGATGCTCTGAAACTTTAATAGTGCTGTGGAGGCAGGGGGTGCTCTGAGTTCCAGGCCAGCCAGGTCTACATGTGATGATACTGTGTAGGGCTATAAGAACAGGTCTATTTTCTCTGACACTTAAAGAATTAAAAGGTAAGAAATTGGTTTTACCAGAAATGTTGGGGAGCCCCAGAAGACCTATCACATGATACCTAGAAAATTGGGGGATTCCTTTCTTGGAGTTTTTAGTCTTATAAATAAAAGAACTTAAGAACAGACACAGATAACTCAAATGGAAAGCCCAGGACAATTTATTAGTGAGTAAAAGGAAAAGTTCAGGAAGGCTGTGATCTTCCCTATGCCAATCAGGGAGGTGCAGAGGAGGAACAAAAGGCAAGCTGCTTGAGATAAGGCCACAGGAAGGTCAGCTACCTGGGGCAGGCAGTCACAGTCAGAGAGAGAAACTTTAGGAAAATAGTAAAGCCAAAACTATTGTTAGGGAATTTGAAAGTATACTTAGTCTTTGATCTGCATCTGAATGAAAGACAGTAGAGGGAAAAAAAAAAAAAGAAGAAAAATTACAAAGGCCTGCAGACCTAGCTGAACCTTAAGGTGGCTGCTGTGACTATAGTGGGGAAAGGGGATCCTGGGGAAGAAATTCCACTATTTTAAGGTTAATCTGCCTTCCTAGAGATGGTCCCCTGGCCAGGTCCCTGACCTGTCCCTCTGTCCCACTAGATATCTCTTAAGGAAGGAGACAAGGCCATGTCTGCACCTAGAGATAGGTCTTATTCTTCATAATAATATCCTGTCTCAAAAACAACGACAAAAGCTTACAAAGAAATATAATAAAATTTCAATTTAGGCTCCCTTGATAAAGAATAAATTAAAGAATAGACAGAGATTGAATGAGACTGTACTGTTTGCATGGGAGCATTCTTTATACAAAAATGTTAAAGGACAAGAAGAAATCAAATGATACAAATATCACCTCAGAGCCTTATAGTTGTTATAGTATGTGTATGGGTTACCCGTGGAGCCTACAAAACTATCACCAACAATGGATAATCAGTGATATCTAAAACTGATGTACTCAGGGCTGGAGAGATGGCCTAGCGGTTAAGAGCGCCGACTGCTCTTACAGAGGACCGGGGTTCGATCCCCAGCACCCACATGGTGGCCGAGAACTGTCTCAATCTCCAATTCCAGGAGAACTCCAGTTCCAGGGGAATCCTACACCTTCTTCTGATCTCCACGGTATTGCGCGACACGGGTGCACAGACTTGCATGCAGACAGTACATTGATACACATACAGAAATAAATAAATGCCGGGCGTGGTGGCACACACCTTTAATCCTAGCACTTGGGAGGCAGAAGCACGCGGATCTCTGTGAGTTTGAGGCCAGCCTGGTCTACAGAGTGAGTTCCAGGACAGCCAGAGCTACAGGGAGACCCTGTCTCAAAAAAAAAAACAAAAAAAAAAAAAAAAAAAAAAAAAAAAAAAAAAAAAAAAAAAAAAAAAAAAAAAAAAAAAAAAAAAAAAAAAAAAAAAAAAAAAAAAAAAAACCTGATGTACTCAAAGTAAATTATATTTTTAATTCAATGTCAACAATATATTTCTATTTGCAGCAAAATGACTAATACTAAAATTCAGTGCTACAACCCATACTCATTAAAATAATAAGGTAGTGGTGATCTTGCTGACCTTGTTATCTGTAACAAATTTGAATCCATTAATTAATGCTTCTAAACAAGAAATTCTGATTGTCAGCCGGGCATGGTGGTACATGCCTTTAATCCCAGCATTGAGGAGGCAGAAAAAGGTTAGGAGAACATCTATGAGATAGATGAGGCCAGCCTTATGTACATAAAGAATTCCAGCCTAGCTCGGGCAAAAGAATCCTTTTCCCAAAAAACAAGGAGAAAGAGAGAGAGAGAGCAAGAGAAAGAAAGTGTGGAAAGAGAGAGAGAGAGAGAGAGAGAGAGAGAGAGAGAGAGAGAGAGATATCCAGGAAATCTGATGCCATTTCTACCTATCTTGGTACATCCTCCTTAATTTTTGCACAGTATTTTATGCAGAATTATGATCAAACTCAGACTTGTGTAGCTGTTACATAAGTATTCTTCCACTGAGCAATTTTTCTAACCTTGACTCTTTTCTAATATAACCTAATATAACTATCATCATTTATTCATTAATTGTTGCTTTCATTACCTAACCTTTCATCCAAATTGAAGTTCATCAAACTTGAACTTTTGTGTTCCCTAGGGTTTTGGCTTTAGAACTTCCCTTTTACCATTCCTGGCTAAGACACATAGGAAATTCCAAATGACTTTTGTCTTTTGTAAAATTCAAACACTGTTTTAATCAAATTTATTTTTTAATATTTTTTAAATTTTATTTATTTTTGTATGTGTATGAATGTACTGTGTAGATGTAGGTTTGTGCATCCATGTCGTGCAATGCCTTGGAGGTCAGAAGAGGGTGTTGGATTCACCTGGAACTGGAGTTAAAGATGCTTCTCAGCCTCCATGTGGGTGCTGGAGATCTAACCAGCGTCCTCTGCAGTTGGTGCTCTGAACTACTAGGCCATCTCTCCATCCCTAATCAAATTTATTTTATTTCAACCACTAGCACACCTCCTCCTAATTCCCTGTGAAATGCAGAGTTAAGTGAAATGTTAGAACATTGAACAAAATTAATCCATGCTACTTATAATTTTCAAATCACTGGCAAAAAGTGTTATACTTATACATTAAGAGCTAAGTGAGAATTAAAAGAAAAAGTGAAGGTAAACAAATTATTTAATACAATACCCAGCATATGATAAAATGTCATAATATGAATCCTAACTTTTGGTGGAGAGATTTATTGAGCTAAGTTAGAATTCTCAATCACATTGTTTTAACTGTCCTAAAATTGTCTCCTGACTAAGGCTTTTACATTTGAAGAATTCCAAATTGAACCTCATTGCTTTATAATAAATAAACTTAGTGGATACATGCAAGAAAATCACCTTGTATTATATATCATATTTAAAAAGAAATTTTCACTAGTTTATTAAGGATATTAAATGAGGTAGAGTCGTAATTATTCACCAGAAAATAAGATTTAAATATCAATAGACACATTAATATATCTATATGTGCACATAAACATATATAAACATACAAATAAAATGCTAACTCTTCCTTCTTGTGTCTCCTTATATGGTATTGCTTCATTTGTGTATTATAGTCATTATTCTCATGTTTCCTTTATTATAGTAAGAATTCATTTATCCATTGGCAGGTTTATAATGATTGAACTTTAGCAAATATTTAATTTGAATAGGTAGTAGTTTAATTCTCAAAAGACTTATGGTTAAACCTCATATATATGAAGTCTTACAAGTTGTAAGCTAGATAATCTCTCAGGTTCTATAAATGCTACTATGAATAAGGAGGTTCAAAAGATTTTTAATATGTGGGTTTTATTATTTTGAAGTCTGCTATTATTTGAAAGTGTGAAGACTCTACCTTTCCCTCTACTTACTGTGGAATGTAAAATACAATAATGGAATATGGGAGACAGGGATTGGGTGGTTGGAGAGCTACATGTTAGTTGAATTATGGCTGAGACATTCATTCAATATCCACCCACATTTCAATTGTTTTATCCTGCAAATTAAACAATTCTTTTCACATCACTTCACCCATTTCAGTTAGTGTGCTCTGATCCACAATTACCAAACTGACTCACCATGTGAACATAAAAAGGTGATTTGTAAAGTAAATGACAAATCAAGCAAGAATATTGTGTCACTTATTAGAAAGTCCTTGAGAACTCTTGTCAGCATAGGAAATTAATTTTGGAATGCAAAACTGGGCAATATATTAAAATATTTTTGGATTAGTACAGGAGGGAAATAAGAGGAGAGAGACTCTGCCTATAATGTCATTATTTCTCTGTAACAGACCACTGGTCTTGGACAAGTTTCTATTATACTGTACTTAAACACTTAATGCAAAATATTTGCTAAGGATTCTTCCCAAGTCACAGCTTATTAAAATTATGACTTATCTGAAACATGAAATAATGGTTGAAAAACCTGGATTTTATGGTGCTTCTGGCCATCAGGTTTATAAAATTATCTTAAGTCACATTGTATAACTCAATGTTTTATATCTGCAAAAAACTATATAATGATTTTATTTTAACCTTTAACTTATAGTTTTGTTTACAACTTAATGAATTAATCTAAGAAAATTTATATAGGAAAAATTGTTAAACTTGGCTACCACCATTGTGTCACTATTATACTATCTTATATGTTAAATTTAAAATATACTAATAAATCCTCTTTCAATAATGATAAGAATTTTGCCTAATATATGAATTAGTTTTACCTGTTGAGGGGAAATAATAAACATCTACCTACTATACCTCATGCTATTTTACTTATTCTGTGTCTTAGTTTTCTTTCCTGTTGCTAAAATAAAATACTCTAAGGAAGAAAGCATTAATTTTCCCTAATGATCCAAAATATAGCCCATCATAGTGGGGAACTAACAGGAATGTGAAGCAGCTGGTCATATAACATCCACAGTCATGATACAGGAATGAAAGACTGCATGCATGGTGATAATCAGCTTGTTTTATTTTTAAACCAAGATTCCCTTTCCAGAGAATATTGCCTGCCACATTGGGGAGGCTTTCTCACTCACTTGTCATAATCAAGATAATCTCCAACAGAAATATACAAAGCCCCATGTCCCAGGTGATCCTAGATTTTTTCAAGTGGACTATTAACATTAACCATCACAGCCTGTACATCAATGTTCAGAAAGCTGATTTTGCATGATGATTTATTGTAGGGAGTACTTTAAGACACAGAGGATAAATAGTTCACAGCCAGCAAGAACAAAACCTATCCTTGAATTTTGGATTTTATTCTTGAAGATTAATTCTCTGAAAATACCCATTCTTCTCTCTCACTGATTCATTAGTTAGCATGGAATAAGCAGGACAAATACAACCTGATGAATTGAAAGTGAAAATTTTAAAGGCAGGGGATGTAACTGAATTGGTACAACTGAACCATGCACAAAGACCTGGGTTTGATCCCCAGCTCTATATTAACTGGCCATAGTGATCCATGCAATCCTAGCAATCCACAAGGAGGTGGAGGAAGGGGTAATTAGAAATACAAGGTCATCCTTCACTACACAGTGATTTCCATGCCAGCCTGAGACAAATGGTTTATCTGCGAAAAGGACCAATAGCCACATTCATGTATGAACAAACAACAAAATTTTGAAATTCATGACATGGAATACTTTGATAGATCTAAAAATCCCAATCAAATATAAAGAAGTAAATTTTTGTCATTTTGCTTCACATATGTGTGTCTGTTGAATCAAGAAATACATACAATATTTGTGTTTGAGATTTTTCATTTATCCAGACTAAAACTTTGTCTCACAACATTCAGAGTTTCAGTTTTTCTAAATATCAAAGCCACTTATCCATGCATTGTTTAGCTTCTACACACATGATGAATTAAGATAGATTATAACCAATTTTATAGATGAGTTAAGAGAAGGGGAAACAGGGCTGGAGAGATGGCCTAGGGGTTAAGAGCACAGACTGCTCTTGCAGAGGACACGGGTTTGATCCCCAGCACCTACATGGCATTTGAAAACCGTCTTTGACTCCAGTTCCAGGGGAATCTGATGCCCTCTTCTGACCTCCGCGGCATTGCACGACACAGGTGCACAGACCTACATGCAGACAGTACATTCATATACATACAAAAATAAATAAAAAAGAGAAGGGGAAACCTAGAAAGTGCCTTGAAAAAGTCATATAACAGGATCAGATAGGATACAGATTAAAGCAAGGCTTAGGGAAGAGATGCATTGATTCTAATGAAATGGCTGAATTTGAAGATGTGATAAACATGTCCTAAGAAAACCTTCATGTTATTTAAAAATATAATTTTTAGGTAATCCAGCTTCCAAACCTCCTGAGCAATGCATGTACATTTGTATACCTGGAGAAGTACGGAAAGGAACACAGTGCCAGACAGGAGAAACCTCTCTTCCAGTGATTGGTCAGAGTAGTCCAAGAAACTCCCAAAACAAAATGGGTTACTTCCACAGATCCTGGTTATCTCCCAGAACTGGAAGGTAAGACCGAACTGATGAAGACAAGACACACTTCTGACACAGGACTTGTAGCGATGGGAGGAGGAACTGGCCTGGAAGCCTTCTACCTGACATAAAGCTCTCATAGTTATAGAGGATATTGTGTAAGCTGCCAAGGGAGAAAGATCATTTAATATTCCAAGCAAGCCCTAAATTCTTATAACCATAATTAATGGCACAGAAAACTACCTCTATTGGTGTAATAGTGGCACTGTTATCTGGTCAAGAGTCAGTAATCATCAGGTATTTAATTGGAACCTTCTCAATGGGAGTGCACCCATGGGTGGCACTGTGAACTCGGATAAGTACACATGTCTGGAAAGGCCGTGGATCTACAGGGAAACCAAACTCTCCCATATCTCTAGCCAAATGAAATTTCTTACCTTATGCTAAATATGGATCCTTATACTTACAGAGATGTATGCTGTGCAGCACTCATCAAGGAAGCTTCCCTTTTCAACAGATGGAGGCTACTGCAGATTTCAACAAGTGGTCACATATAGAAAGTATACATGGAAGCACTGTACCTTGGGTTCATAGTACATAGTGGAACAGAAGGCAGAGAGAAAACTAGTGAATCTCTCAACTCTCCCCAGTGAAGCTTCCTTATATAACAGAGTGTGATGCACACAGAATGTCACAACTGGCCAAGTTTTAAAGAATAAGGGACTATGGGGTATGCGTCCCTGGATAGGACTCCTATGTTGAAACTAAGCCACCCATGGCTCAGGGACCATTGTGGAAGAGGGAACAGAAAGATTGTAAGAGCGAGGGTGGATCCATGATTATAGGGAAACAGAGGCTTCCAGGCTTCTGGCAGCCTGCTCACGTGAACTTGCTGCAGTGGTTTCACTGAGCACAAGACACATGCCAACTCAATCAGACAAGTTCTCAGAGTGAGAGAAATGGTCAGTGGGCCAGCCTTAGTCTGTGAACTATTTGGAGACAGATGACTACTGGGTGAGGGAGACATTACTCTGATCTCTAGATAGGCTGACTAAACTACAATGGGTGAATTTGCACTGAAGGACATCTGGGTACAATTGGTTGGCTGGAAGGGACTTTACATTTATGGCAGAATGTATGCTATCCAATGGGGAAGGTGGGTGTAGACATGAATGGGAGAGGGGATCTAAATTTTGTTGGGTACTGTTGTATGAAGTGTACAAAGGTTTAATAAAAAATTAAATATATAATTCCTGTTGAGAAGGAAAATATCTTGAGGCTCATTTAGTGAAAGTTAACAGGCCAATAATGATTCATATGTTCTTACTTGTGAAGCAGTAAGGCATCTTCCAGTTTACTACTTTTATCTTTATCTAACACTGTAGGTTAGTTAACTCATGCTTGTTTTCTGACGTGGACCACACATTTCCATGTTTAACTAATTAAATCTTCATGACTCCCCAGCAAGGCTATCAATAATCTCACTTTGCAGAAGAAAGGTACATCCTTTGTCTTAAATGCATTTAAAAAGTGACTGAGCCATGAATGATCATTCAAAATCTAGTATTGCCTTAATGTCCTCAGCTATGAAGACATTTTTTTTTCAGTCTTTTTGAGACAGGGTCTCCCTGTAGCCCCAGCTCTCCTGGAACTCACTCTGTAGACCAGGCTGGCCTTGAACTCACAAAGATCCGCCTGCCTCTGCCTCCCAAGTGCTAGGATTAAAGGCGTGGACCACCACACCCTGCTTGTGAAGACATTTTTAACTAGCATTGAAAGCATTCCTACTCATTTTACTAGAGATTTGGATGTCACAGAACTAGCATAGAACCAAGATGAGGTTTTTTTTTTTTTAATATTCTTCTTCTGTGTCTCTCAGAAGCAGCTCCTTAACATTACAAGCTCTGTGATTCCTCACATATGTGTTGCTGGTTCACATCATACAATCACATAAAAGCATTTAAATATGCCCAATTCTATAATCTTCAAACTCAAATTCAAAGATCCGCTCTGATAATGCTCTGTTACTTGGCTGTGGAATGCCCACCTTTTGGGTTTTCTGTCACATGGTTATATCTCTGACTAGCTTCAATAACATTTTTTCTCCTCCTGGGTTTAGTGTTCAGAGCTAAAAGTCTCAATGTAACATTAGGCTCATTATTTATCTACTGACCTTTCCTTTATTGAATGTGACCTAAAGCAAGTTCTGTAGCAAACATGGTCATAAATTGAAAATAAATCATGCCTCACGATACAAGCTATGGATAGAAACTAAAATAACATGAATCCACAGAAGCTTGGCCAGCAAGGGAAATGGAGTGTTTACGTATTCTAAAATAAAATACTCCTCTCCATGACTACCCTGAAAAAGGGGCATTGTAAATTTCCTTTTGAAGTTTATGATTTTTTTTATTTCACAACAGGATGAAACAAGTTTTAAAAATAACCAGAGTGTCTGGCATCTGAGACATCAATCCAAGATCTCTAAACTCTATGCCACCTCTGTAAGAACTGTGGCAAATATGTTTTTAGAAGTCTGAGGACTGTTCTTATTGGAGAGTTTGAGCCATTGTTCCACCCGGACTCTATGTCCTCTAAAAGTGAGCACTTACATCTGAATTGATCTTCAGTCAGCTGTGTATCCCTAGTCCTTTCTGTCTTTGAAATGTGACCTTCTTGTGGTTCCTAGTGCCATAGTGCAATATCTATTTCACATAGTGGGCTATATGTAAAATCACTAGGCATTCAAATTAGACTAAAATATATGGAAACAAAATCAGTTTATTCTCTTAATTCTCTAATATTTTTGACTTTGAAATATTAATATATTATTAGGCTGGGAACATGGTTCAGAAGTTTAGAACACTGGCTACTCTTATAGAAGATCTGGGTTTGGTCCAGAATCCAGAGGCCACAAGAGGGGATTGGATCTCTGGAACTGGAGTTGTGGCGTGGTAGAATGTAAGGGCTTCGATTGGGGTTAATGGTGAAACTACAACAATATAGACTGGACACTCATTTGATCAACTTGATTGAACATACAAGCCCCCCCTGCTGGATGGTGGGACCCATTAGCTGTGTGGGTTTGGGCACAACTGCTTGCAAATTGGTTTTACATGAAGGATGCTTGTACTCACAAATTATCACCTATTGTTAAAAAAAAAATGAAAACAAAACAAAACAAAAAAGCAGAGAAAGATGCAGAAAACTTACGGCAGAATGCACGATCTGCGATGGGTAGGGGTGGGGTGGGGGGGAAGGGAAGGGGATATATGCCTGAACTGAATTGGAAAATGATGTATGAAATACACAAAGCATCAATAAAAATAAATTAAAAAAAAAAAAAAATATTTAGGAGCTGGAGAGATGGCTTAGCAGCTAAGAGCGCCTACTGCTCTTGCAGAGGACCCAGGTTGATTCCCAGCACCCACATTGTGGCTAAGAACCATCTTTAACTCCAGTTCCATGGGAATCCGACGCCCTCTTCTGACCTCTGTGGCATTGCATGACACGGGTGCACCAACATACACGCAGATAGTACACTCATATGCATAAAAATTAAAAAAAATTTAAAAAAGAAAGAAATATTATTTCAAACNATAAAAAAAAAAAAAAAGAATGTAAGATCTAGAGTGATAAGATACCTGCTCGTATTAAATGCATTTTAGGCATGACAGTATGGTAGTCTAACAAGATCTGCATAAATGATAAAACAATTTTATATACCAAGGTAGATAGGAAAAAATTCAAGGGGCCTACCTCAAGATGAAGAGCTACAGGCAATTAATGGATCTGAGAGGTAGGGAGAATCCATTTTCTCCTTGAATGAACTCCTTGAGAGGTAGTCTAATTACAAGTGGATAGCCATAAACACAGGCAAATGGGAACAACACTAAATATTTACATGTTCAATTGCTAAATATGTGTGTATTTAACAATAACAATCAAAGAAAAAGAAAACTGAGAGGGACGAGTGGGTCATGGGAGGATTCGGAGCGGTTTGGGGAAAAAAGAAAAATAATACAAAGACCCCTTCCTTTCAATGTTCAGACAGGCCAACCTTTCTGCTGGCACTTCCTGGTACATTCTACACAATGCAAAGCTGTGTCTTTTCTTTCTCAGCTGTTAAGCTGGTGACGTTTTGACCTGTGGGAACCTACAAATCTTTTCCCATAGTTAGTTTTAAGATTTGAATTGCAAAGTTTTTGACAAAAAGGTTTCATATATAGCTGTATCCCCCCTTTTTATTTTAGGTGTGGGTTTGGGCACAATTGCTTGCAAATTGGTTTTACATGAAGGATGCTTGTACTCATAAATTATTACTTATTGTTAAAAAAATGAAAAAAATAAAAAGATTTTTAAATAAAAAAATAAAAACAAATAAATAAAATTAAATAAAAAAAAGACTATACCCCTGTAGGATAGTCACAAAACCAAAAGCAAACAAAAAGAAATAATATGTAATTAAAAATAATATATATATGCACTCAAATAAAGATTCAAAGTGAAAATATTATGAAATTATATGTATATGATACCATAATGATAATATTTTATTATTTTTAAATTACAACAAATACTGTAATTCACTTATACTTGCAGTGGTATATTCAGTTGAAATTCAGTACATTGTATTCTGAGAAGAAGATACAACTGTTTCATACTCTATCCTTTATTTTATGTTTTGCTTATTTTTAACTAGCTTACATATGTATTTTAAATTATGTTTCTATTATTTTGTGGTCATGCGTGGCTATGGGTACATGAGTTACAGGTATTGATAAAGGCCAGAAGCATCAGATCTCTCTGGATATGGAGTTACAGGAGTTTGTGAGGTGTCTGACATGGTTAGGAGTAACTAAACTGGGGTCTCTCAAATAGCAATATCCACTGTTAATGGCTGAGTCATCTCTCTGGCCTCTTATTTATTTATTTATTTATTTATTTATTTATTTATTTATTTAAATACAGATTCTTACTGTGTTGCCCAGGCTGTGAAATTGTGATCCTGCCACTTCAACTTCTGAAGTACATGAGATAGTTTCAGATTGTATGCCATTGTCCCTGACCACTCTAACATTTCTTGACAAGCACAGAACAGGACAGACAAGCCAAGCAGTGGCATCCTAGGAGTCAACAAGGCATGGAGTTATTTGGAAGATAACTCAGCCTCTTAGGCTGACTTCCTCTCAGCCTCTCAAGAACTAAGGTGCTTTGTAGATAAACAAGCCTTTGAATGAAAACCTGAAAATCTTATTTTAAACTGAATATGCTAAAATGCACCCAGACATAAACTAAACATATTTAATAAAATAAGGCCTAAGCAGGAAATGTACTGATCATCCTCACATTCTTTTATTTCTTAACTCCTTGAAGTATCAGCTCATCAGCAACAGCTATAAAATTTGTTGTGCCCCTTTCTATCTGAAGGCAATTGAGTTGTTACAATGTCAATCCCTGAAGGGGTTTTAGAATTAAGTTACCACATTTTCAGACTTTGTAATTGTGGTATATGGTTTGAGGATATGTATTCATATTTTAGATTAGTATAAAATTAAAGGGAAAAATGTGAACTCCTAAACGTATTTTGGAATTAGCATACAGTTTATTTTCAGAGGTCATAATTTTGGTATATATGAGACATACATATATATATATATATATATATATATGTATATTTTGAAGCAATACAAATGGGAGGGAATGACAATGACAAAAGGACTGGGTCAAACAAATGACTGAAACAGTTAGCTTCTGCCCAAACGATAAACCTCTGCAGAGAAAAACTTTAAAAACACTGAGAAAAAGATACATGACATGTATGGCAGAATGCATGAAGTGGGGTGGTTTGGGGGACATGGAAGAAGGAATGTGTCTAAATTGGACTGAGAAATGATGTACAAAATACACAAAACACCAATAAAAATATTTTATTAAAAAAGAAATTGTTTTATTTCATTGGAGCTGAAGAATCAGTTTCATTTACTTACAAGTCTTACTCCTAAAGAATGCTAAGTAATACTGAAGAAAGTTTCATGGACAGTAAACTATTTAGATACTAAAACCAAAAATACTACCAGTCATCAACTGCAGACATAGAAACAGTTATTTATTCCATTGAAGCTCAGTTTTTGCTAAAGGACAGTTGTGGCATGTTACATAAAAGCATTTCAGAGCACTTGCTCTTAAAATTATTTCATCTTCCAAAAATAAATTTCTTAAAATATCATGCTTAATTTCCTACAACACTGATAATATCAAAGGTTAATTAAATAAAGTTCTTTGACTTGATCTTATAAAAAGAGTTCATAAAGGGCAATGATTATTATAGAATCAAAATTATTTTCACGGAGTTATATATTTGAGCTTTGAAGATGAGTACAATACAAATCATAGCAATCTGAATAAGACAAGTGAAATAAATTAAATTTGAAGATACAGTAGACAGATAGAAAGATAAGAAAGTCTGTACTGTTCTTGGGAAAGCAAGTTCAAAAACCTGAAATGGAATATGAAGAAATTTGTGGTAATATAAGAGACGGTTTATTCCTAGGCTTGTGTGAGGTTTTGAATGACAAATTTTCCCAGTGGACTCAAGTATCTGAACACTTTTTATAGAGACCCCAGTTTGTTGCACTATTTGGGAAGGTCATCAAATTTTTAGGCTGTTGATCCTTGCTCAAGGAAGTTGTAACCTGGGGCAGGCTTTGAACGTTCACAGTCTTGTCCCCTTTCCAGTTTGCCCTCCTTCTTCTTCTTAGGAATGCTTGCAGATAATAAGCTCTCAGTTTCTTGTTCTAGCAGCCTACTGCCTTGCCCCCAACACCATTACCTTCTGGAATTGTATTGGTCATAGCATTCTATCACTGTAACAGAAAAGTAACCCCTAGAACATGTTTTTGCAATCACTTCAACTTACATTAGTTTTGTGACAGTTGTCCAAAGTTACCAAAAAAGATGAAATCCTCATATACTCACCAGAAGGCTCTGGATGTGTGTGTATATGTATATGGACTTATATATGCTCCTATCTACAACAACGTTTGGTGGTCAGATGTCACGGTTTGATGTCTTCTTCTAGCAGTGTTTATTGTATTTTTGAGACATAGACTCTCAGTGAGATTGAGCTTAGTGATTGTACTAGAATGGCTGGACATAGAATATGTCCTGCCTCTCCTAAACTAGCAATGGATTACAAGTGTATGCCACTCTGTCCATATTTTTACTTCTATGCTTCCCATATCAACTTGTCATCATGCTTGAATGGCAAGCACTTATCCACTGAGCCATCTCTCCCAATTCTCTGAAGGCTTTTGAACCCTTTCTTATTCTCCATTACTGGCTTCAGTAGATTCAAGTTGGCAAGTGGGAAAATTAGCACACTCTACTGGATAAAGCTTTTCTTGTCTGATAATTGCTTTAGGCTCTGTTTTCTTGTTGAATGAAACTGGTAGACACACCTATGGATGCTTCCTTGTGACTCAGTCTGTTCACCACAGGGGGAAAGGCTCAATGACATGCTCATGTCTATGTCTCAATATTTCTACTGACTCTTACTACTTCCTGGTGTTTCCACTCCAACTGAGATATTGCATATGAATTTATCATCATCATCATCATCATCATCATCATCATCATCATCATCATCTTTTCTTTCCTTGTTCTGGAGTAAGAGATGGAGGATGGATTGAAAACTAATAAAAGTTCCAAGGGGAAAATCCTTTAGGATAAGTTTACAAATATTTTCTATTATTTTTATCTTATGAGCATGAGTGTATTTCCTGCATATTGGTAGGTGTCCCCATGTCATGCAATGCTCACAGAGGTCAGAAGAGTGCATGAGAGCTTCTGAAATTGGAGTTACATATGCTTGCTAGCTGCTGGGAATGAAACCCAGGTCCCCTGCAAGAGCAGCCAGTGTTCTCAACAGCTGAATCATCTCTCCAGCCCCAAGTTCAGAAAAATTTTATTACTCTTGTGTCAAAAAACAGCAAGCAATTTCCATGTTGTGTAAATTGTTTCTGATGCGGGCATAGTATAGCCTACAAATCACTAAGCTCTTACCTGAGATAAGTAGGGATGAAGTTCATTTGGACTTAGACTGTCTTGTACTAATACCTCAGTTCAGAAAAAAAAAAAAAGCCTGAGAAACAATAATTAAAAGGATTATAAAATTGGATGACATTTTCTGGACAGCATTTAACCAAAATAACAGACAGATAATGAGGTAGCCATCTGTTAAGTAAACACTTTGTGAATGCCTTATTGCAATCAATGGGCCCAGTAGACAAACACACAGAGAGACATAAAGGTTCTGTATGAAATTGAAAAAAAAAATGAAGTAGTAAAAGGGAGCAGCACTGCTGTTTGTAGGAAGAAGGGCAAACAGTTCAAGACCTGGAGAGAGGGGCTGGAGAAAAATCTCAGTGAGTTGACAGGATCCTAAGATGAAGCTGTTGTGGGCCAGTCTGTGATCTTTGGATTTCATACCACCAACAATACAGGACGCTTTCTAACCATTACGGAATGCAGAAAATGATTTTCTTTTCTTTTCAATTTTTGTCTTGGATGACACATAACTAGCACTATTTTTTTTTTTTTTTATTTCCATACGTGTATGAATGTATTGTGTGCATGCAAGTCTGTGCACCCGTGACGTGCAATGCCGCGGAGGTCAGAAGAGGGCGTCGGACTCCCCTGGAACTGGAGTTCTCCTGGAATTGGAGTTTCAGACGGCTCTCGGCCGCCATGTGGGTGCTGGGGATCGAACCCGGGTCCTCTGCAAGAGCGGTCGGCGCTCTTAACCGCTAGGCCATCGCTCCAGCCCCTAACTAGCACTATTTTAAATACATATGAAAACAATATTTACTATTTTGATGGTTGGCTGAGGAAATTAAGGATTGCTCCTCTCATAGGAAAAAAATTGAGGTAGTTTAAGTGTTTTATTAATGAAGTACATAACAGCATTAATTTTAAATATAACATTAATTCTGTAGTTACATGAAATAAAATTTCATGAGCTAAAATTCAAATTGAATAAGATAATATGCTTTTCTTCCTCTGTTCGTGTTCAGAGATAATTCAAACAAATCACCTGGGATAAAGTACTAGACTTTGACGAAATATCTTAAACTACTCATATCAGATTACTGCACAGTATGAAATAAGTACAGGAGAGTTCCTCCCTGCTTAATTATGTACTTAATCTTCCAAGCAATAAATCAAATACAAATTGTAGGCTTGTAAAATGTTTAAGTTATGTATTTTAAAAATAAATTTTAGGTCCTGGATTGAAATTTGACTATTGTTTTGCTTCTCTGACTTACATGTCACAGGTCTCAGCCCATTCGAGTTGCTTTAACATATGCCTTATAGAGCAGATCATCTAAATAACAGGAAATTATTCCTTACCATTCTGGAGATTAAAATGTCCCTGGTAAGGTGGAAACAGAATCCCTCTATAATGAGGGAGCACATACTGGATCATAGCCATCCATCTTTTCCTTATGTACTCATGTGGCAGAAGAGAATGATTCTGAAATCCTCAGCCATCATAAGGACACTGGTCCCATCAGTGAGTGTTTGTCTCTCATGAATGGGGTGTCTTTCTAAAACATGACCTTTAATTATAATCACCTTAGGTTTTAGATTTCAACATAAGCATTTAGGGCTAGAGATACGAATTCCAGTCTACAGTATAACATGTGAACAGTAGTTCTCTGATTTCTATTTTTCTAATGTTATTCAAAAATGGCTAACAAGAAATGCTGAAAAAATAAAAAATAGTAGTTTAAGTGTTAGGTATATCTATGACATCATTGCCTTTTTCACACTGAAATACAAAATCCTGAGAATTATGAGATCACTGCTATATCATCTCTCATTTTAAAGTGTATACAATATGTTTTCATTTAAAAAGTTCTATCTCTAGAATTTATCTTGCATTAAGTCAACATTATAAACTTTGTATATAAGTACTTCATAATTCTGTTTTCTATGCCTTTGCCATTCAGTTAGTGTTCCATGGATAAATAACATACTATACCCTGTGATAATATCTGATAAGCATTATCTTATTTTCTAACACAGACAAAATAAATAAAATTATATTTTCTCAAGCAACTCAGGTAATTTGTATGCAGATAAAAGTATATGGCACACTAGATTATAGCTTAGCGATAACCCTCTTATTGCTAGACTAATGACCACTTAGCTATCACCCTTACTAGATGCCAACTGCAGTTTACAAAATTGGTGACTACCTTGACGTTGAATTTCATTGTTTATTGACCCTTATATTGAACATTCGTCTTAGACTCCTATGCTAAACTTCTATCTTCTCCCTAACTTATTTTTTTAAGATTTGCTTTAATGTTTTTAATTTTACAAATAATTTGACTGATTTTATTTCATTCAGACTCTCTACCCCCATCCATTTCCACCTTGCTACCCACTCCCCAAGTTCAACTTTTTATTATTATTTGTCTTTTGTTTAAATACTTATAAAGGCTAATCACTGATTTCTAAATGATCTTGGGTGTGGGTCTATCTTTAGTCTATTCAAACTACCGGGTGTCAAATCATTGAAGAAAACGGACTCTATGGCAGGATTTCTCTTTTGCCAGTAAAGCAGCAGTTAGTGTGGGGCTTCCTGTTCATCTCCCTTAGCCATCTTGGGTCATTGTCCTAGTTCTACAGGAATTGTGTATATTGTCTTATATACTGCGGATTCATTTGTGCAAATACCTTGTGGTGTCAAGACAGGATAGTTTCTTTGCATTCATCTACAATCTGTGGCCCTTACAATCTTTCCTTCTCTTTTCTTTGATTTCTGAGACTTGGGAGTACATGGTGCAATATACCATTTAGGTTTAAAAATAATGAAGTCTCTTATTCTTACCTATTGTCCAGATGTAAGTCTCTGAGTTAATCACTATCTTCTGGAGAAAAAAAAATATTTGCAGTGAGAATTGAGAAAGTCATTGTTCTGTAAGTATAGCAATAAATCATTATGTGTCAATATTATGTCTGTTTTTCTATATGACCTGTGAGTTGTCTGGCTCCAGGTTATTGACCTTGATAACAGATTCAGGTATGTACTTTAATTGTGTAGTGGGCCTTAAATCTAATTGGAAGATGGTTAATTATTCCCATAAAATTTGTGCCACTACTTTACTGGCAAGCATATTTTGCAGTCAGTTGTGATTATAGCACACAGGGTCCGTAGTTGGGTAAAACTCATACCTCAGTATGAGCTTGATTTTTCTTTCTTTTCTCTGTGATGCAGTTATATGTAATGACTTCAGCAATAGGGTTTACGGTTAAGTTCTGCTGGGAAACCAACTCAATGGCAATACCCTCTACTCCTATGAGATCTATGAAATATTTCTGGTCACCTATTCCAAAACCGTAGAATTCATTACTGACATTGGGATTTTGCTTTATATTTGATAATGTGTATGCATATGTGACTGTGACTGGTTATGCACACATGAGTGCACATGCACAGAAGGGGTCATCAGATTCCCTGGAGCAAGAATTACAGGCTTTTGAGAGCCACCCAATTTAAGTCCTGGGAACCAAACACAGGTCCTCAGTAAGAGCAGTACTTGCTCTTAACTACTAAACCCTTTCCTTTCTTGTTCTTAAATTCTTTCTAAATTTATAATTTATCATTAAATGTATATGAGTGTATTGCCTGCATGTATGTAAATGCAACAATGCTGTGAAATGCCCTTTTGAAATCAGAAGATGGCACTGGATTCCTTTGGAACTGGAGTGATGGATGGTTGCTACCTGTCATGTGGTTGCTGGGAATTAAACCCCAGTTCTCTGTACTTATCTCTCCTGCACTCCTTAATTTCTTAGGACCCTCAAAACTTAGAATATTGTTTCTTTATGTTATGTACTACCTATATCACATATTTAATTAGTTTAAAATATCTATGTTCTGATATTTCGCATTTTGTTTCACTTTGAACATATTGTACATTCTCTGATTTTCAGGATCCCTGTGTTCATATACCTGCTATACTGGTACTTTCGCTTTTATATAGTATACTTGTCTAGCTTAGTAGACTTACATGTTAGAAATAATATCCCTCCACAGAACTGCAGTATCCTCAGTCACCATTGTCAAATAACAACTGCACCATCTTTCAATTATTGAAGATAAATATTTTCAAATAATCCTTGCTTGTTCCTTGCTGCTCTATATTCTTCCCATACATTAGATTATCATATAAGCTGAACTGTCAGAACAGCTCCAGAATCAAATAACTCACATTTCCACCAAGATTGCCTTGATCATATTTCTGTTTAGCTTATGGCTATAATCTCCTATTTGTTCTGTTTTCATTTTCTTTTCTTATAATTTATATTCACCATAGCTTTCAAAGTGGAAAGTGCCACCTTTAGATCAAGTGTTCAAGTGCTTAAAACCTCCAAAGTATTGCCATCTCACTCACAGTAAAAGCCATGCACAAAGCTCAACACTACCTCTTCCTCTCTTGTGTCTTTGGCCTTTCGTCCCTACAGTCCTCCTTTTTGTTCACTTCACACTTATGCTCCTGTCACACTGGCTTTTTGTTTCCTTTGACTAAGTTTTTGTTCCATTTATATGGAATGATTTTCATTACCTTCCTTTTGGAATGTTATTCTTTCTTTCAGAAAGAAACTTGCTTTATTCTTTCACTTCATTCAAATCCTAAATATCATTTATTCAATGGACACAGCTCACCATTTAACTTCAAAATTTACCTAACTCAGGTCAATTTCTGGACTTAATATTTTAGTTTAACTTTTTTTTTCCTTTTCTTTTTGTTTATTTTTAAGGGATTCTACAATATAATGACACAGTTGTTTGCAGATGACATTGATGTTACTCAGTATGTCATACAATTAGGTAATTGGTGCATTTTGCAAGTATCTATGTCCAAATTTTGAGCAACCCAAGGTTCCCATAGTCCAGCTGGAGAAGCTTGTATGCACAGGCATGTTGATCATTTAGGAGTCCAGACTATATTCCTGTAGTCTCATGATTCACCCCTATCTCTCTGCAGCCCTTACAATCTACCACACCTCCTCTTCCGCAGTTTGTTCCCTGGGATTTGGGAAAGGGGCACAAGTGGGTGAGAAGAAAACAGTCTAATTTCTTTGGAGTTGTCATTTTGGACTTTAGTCTGTTTAGGTTGTTTCCCTTCATGGGTTGACAGCTTTTCCAGTGATACCCTTTTTAGTCATACTAACAAAGCACAAGCTATTGGATGTACAGGCATTTAAGCAGTACTAATTATTATGTCAAGCTAAGCTGTGAGCATAGACACAGATGCTTGGATGGTATGCTAATCCGCAAACTGTGGTTTCTCTATAAAGGGTGACAAGTTCTTATTGTGGCTTATAACATCTCCTAACCACTAGAGGACATAAGCTTGTGGCATCCGCTGTGAGTTATTCCTCCAAGGAGAGAGCTAATAGCCAATTAGATTTGGGATATATATAGACACTTGGCTGCCACTGTTGCACAGTATCTCCAGGCAGTTGAGGTGTAGCTGATATTGATGGAGGAGTCTTGCTTGTCTCAGGGAGACCAATATTTTGCTGTATTGCTTTAGTGGCCTTTGGTAACGCTCTCTAGCATTTCAGAGGCCAGTTGTATGCTAGCAAGTGACGTCTCATAACATTTTTCATGCTCACACCAGGTCTTCGACAACAGGGACTTACTGCCTTTCTCCTTGCATATATCCCACTTATAGGCAAAAGGCCTTTATAATTTGGGGGGGGGGGTTTGAATCCCCTAGCCAACATCTCCTAGGCAGAATAATTCATTGCTGATGTCAGAGCTTTCCTGTAGTAATATATTTTGCTTAATTACACAACTTATAAACACTTTACTATTGAATTTGGCTCTAGATAGAGAAATATCCTTTCACAGTTCCTATGCCTGTCAGTCAATTTAAAAAGGGTAGTTATACCTGTTTTATAGGAAATTACCACTGTAACAATTGGCTCTAATTTACAGTTAGGGAGTGGTTTCATTACCATCATGAGTTCTATGCAGCGGCAAAGAAAGATAACATCATGAACTTTGCAGATAAATGGATGGACCTAGAAGATATATTAAGTGAAGTAACACAGTCCCAGAAAAATAAAAGACGAATGGTATCCCTCATATGTGGATGCTAGCACCAATAACCCAGTTTAACTTTTAATTAATTATTATTCACACAATAAACAAACATTTAAATTTACTATCTCAGCCACATTAGTGATTTTTAAATATTTTATGTCATTCCTGAAATATTATACCTAAAATAATATTCACATTAGTTACTGAATAAATTTGGAATATAAAAATTCTCTCAAATATATATGCATATATATAATAATTTTTGGTTGTTGCTTTGAAATTGGGTATCATAGATCCAATGCTGGCCTGAAGTTTGCTTTCTAGGCAAGGTTGACTTTGAATGTCTAATCCTGATTTAGCTAATATCCAGTTTATGCAGTACTAGTGATCAAACCTAAGATTTCATTCATTCTAGGGAAACTATCAAATGAGCTCCATTCCTTTACCAACATTTATTATATATTAAATGTATTTATTAAGAATATATTTCATTAAACCAAGAAGAAGGAATAATATGTGAATTTTATCATATTAGTTTAAAATGAACTTACTAGATAAGGGAAACTATAAGTGAAGGGAAACTAAGTGATCTACTTCCCCTTCTCAAAATTTATACTACATTAAGATATATTTAACATGTATGTATTATATACAATCAAGAAGAAGAAATAATATCATGAAATTGGCTGACAACTATCCCAGTCACCACTCATTAGAGAAGCTTCTTTGGCACCAGACAGTGACTATTACAGAATACCACAACTGGTAAGAAACAGGCATTGTCTATGAATTGTGCAAGCCTGAGTAGCACATCTACAATGCAATTTCTGCACCTAAGTCTCACTAAACATAGAACAAGGGGTAAATGGTACACTAATGAACTTTTCAATTCTCTTTAATGAAGCTCCCTCACATAAAAGAGGGACAGGAATACAAAAGGTCACAAATGGCCAAAGCATGAAGTTTAGGAGTTTAACACATATATTAATCTCCACCCACCAAGGTTCAGAGACCATTGCAGGAGAGAGGGCAGAAAGATTATAAGAGCCATGTTGGAGGGGCATAACCATATTGAAATAGAGTGTTGCAACCTCCTGGGACCTGGCTCTTATCAATTTACAGTGAAGGTGACAGCATGTACAGGACTCATTAAAACGCTAAGAAGAACTCAGGAAATGGGCAGCAGACCCCAATCTTATCTAAATAATTATTGGTAGTAGATTACTCCTGGGTGATGGAGAGCTGATCTTCTTAAAGGGAAGGACTCCAGATAGCCTGGCCCAGTGGATGAAGTAGCACTGACGAACATCTGGGGACACAAATTTGACAAGATATTTCTTAAAACAAATGATATAAATTATGAACTCCCATGGAGGAACTATGAAGAGTACTAGCGGGTATAGGTGTTATAAAGATTATTAAGATTGATTAAGATGTTCTGTATGAAATACACAAAAATATATTAATAATTTTAAAAATAAAATAAAATGACCCCCAAACCTATACCAGTCCACCCACATCTAGAGTTACTTTTCTTTTTTTTTTTTAATTTTATTTATTTATGTGTATGAATGTACTGTTTGCGTGTAGGTCTGCGCGCCCGTGTCGTACAATGCTGCGGAGGTCAGAAGAGGGTCTCGGATTCCCCTGGAACTGGAGTTCTCCTGGAATTGGAGTTACAGACGGTTCTCAGCCGCCATGTGGGTGCTGGGGATCGAACCCGGGTCCTCTGCAAGAACAGTCGGCGTTCTTAACCACTAGGCCATCTCTCCAGCCCCTAGTTACTTTTCTTTAGAAACAGAATTATTTCAATCGAATTTTGTAATCATATATCATCTGTAAGGTGCAGTGTGGCATGTCAATACATATAAAACTATATAATGATCATATTAGGGCAAATGACATATATGTAACCTCAGATATTTTCCATTTCTGTGTTTTGGGAACCTTAAAAATCCTGTCTAATAGCTATTTGAAACTATCCCATTAATTGTCCATCATGGTCATCCTACTGTGCTCTAGAATATGAAGAAGTGACCCCTCCTCTCCAACTGCATCCTGAATTCACTATCCAGGTTCTTTCACCCTCCCTCTTTCTGCTGTCTTTCAGGCTTTACTAACTACTGTCACCATTTCTAGGGGATCCTGTCTTAGCTTCCCTAATGAGACTATGGGAAATTTGCCTCTTTGTATTTGACCTATTTAATACAATGTCCCTTGGTCCCATTCTTCTTGCTGCAAATGACAATATAATTTTTATTGATGTTTCTCAATAATATTCATACACACACTCATACACACACACACACACACACACACACACACACACACATATATATATATATATATATATATATATATATATATAAACACTTTTTTTCTTCCTTTTAGTTTTTATTTTTATTTATTATTTTTTTTTTTTTTTATTTTTGATGTGTGTGGAAGTCAGAGGATACATTGTGGAGTTGGTTCTTTCAATTTTCTGTTAGTTTATGGGGATTGAACTTGGATGCTCATGCTTGTAGACACACCTTTACCCACTGAGCCATCTCTATTTCCGCTTGTTTTTTCTTTCTAAGAATTCTCTATGCTTTATTTCACTCAGCTGAACCTAATCATTATTTATCTCTAGAGTGATAGATAGCATAGTCCTCTGTGTGGAAATGAATGAGAAGTTTTACAAAATATTTACCTAGTATGGTTTCCTGTGGCTAATATTTACAACAATACCTATGCTATTAGATGGATTGGTAGAGAAATGAGGCAGAGGAACAAATATTTATTAAGAACATGTCTGTATTACTTAAGTAGATACTATAATCTCTGTAGTAACTATACGAGATAGTTAACGCCATTACTATGCTACAGAAATTGGACACTAGCCTAAAAGACCAAGTGGTTTGGTATCATCCAGTACAAAATGGCTGTCACCCCCCCACTGAATGGTGGGACTGTGGGGTGCTTTGTCCTTCTTTTCTCTTTCCCCCCCCTTCCTTTCCTTTTCAACTTCCTTCGTTTCGGTTTGTCATTTCAGCTTGTCCGCGTTAGACTTATGTCCTACGCTGTATGTGTGTTTATGTCTTTCAGATTTGGTTTTGCACGAAGGATGCTTATACTCATGGATTATCACTTATAGCTAAAAAAGGAAAAAAAAACCTGAAAGATGCAGGACAGTTATGGCAGAATACATGATCTGGGATGGGGTGGGGGTGGGGGGGAAGGGAAAGGGAAATATGCCTGATCTGAATTGGAAAATGATGTACGAAATGCACAAACCATCAATAAAAATTAAAAAAAAAAGAATATATCATACTAATATTATTATCATCCCCATTTTCTGGAAGAGAAAACTGAAGTTCAATAAAATTAATTAAAGTGAAAAAAAAATGGCTGAATTTGAAATCCAGCACAGTTCTTTTGAGCAATGTTCACTCTCTATCCTAGCTATGGCTTAGATGTTGAATGTCCCCAAGACCCACGTATTGAAAGTTTGTACCCAAGGGCAATAATATCAGTACTACCTTTAAAAACAGGGTCTAATGGAAGGTCCTTGGCTCTTTAGGAGCATGCCCCATAAGATATTCTTTCTGTATCTCTGTCTCTCTCTCTCTCTCTGTTTCTGTATCTATCTTTTTCTCTCACCCTGGGTTCCCCTGTGTCCTTTTTCACTCTTAGTATGATATGTCAACAACAACCACCTTTAAAGAAGGAAAAATTGGTAAGGCCTGCCTGACCTAGCACTTTGAGCCTTCAAAATTGTGAGCTGAATATATTTTTGCTATTTCTGAGTAACTATGTCCAGTATTTTATTATGATCATGTAAAGTTGACTAATCTGAACATCTAAGTTACACTCGTTATGTAAAGAAAAAAGAAACGGATTATGAATTAACTAGAAAAAATGCTTTTTCACAAATACAGATAACTGACAATCAAAATAAATATTTTCTTATGAAATAGCTATATATATCATTAATATATTAATATTTTAATATAATAATCAAGAAGAAGAAAGAATGCATGAATTTTATTACATTACTTTAAAATAAAAATACTAGCAAAAATCATGGTGTAGAGATTGGAAGATGGATAGGTTTGGAAATAATTTGCAGTATAAGCATGAGGATCTGAGTTTGAATTCCCACAGCCTATGCAGAAAGTCAGGATGCTGGCAGAAGTAGAGATAATTTTTTTTAATGCTATGATGACTGGTAGGTCGACCAGATTCCAAGGGATAGACTCACATGCAACAGGACTTGGGAAATACAGATTACATTCCATAGGCCATCTAAATCAACAAATCAGACTTATGACCTCTCCATCCATGTATATGTGATACATTTACAGATATACACAAGAGTTTCCTCCCATTAAGAAGACCTTAATTCCAGTTAGACAGATGCTGTTTACTCCCAAGGAAAAAGTTCTACTATTGCACCAATAGCACGAGCTCTCTGGAAAGTAATTATTGTTTATTAGGCTTTAGAGATGATGGGTAGAACCATTGATTGGTTTTCTGCTTTGGCAACTTGTATAGTATCATCCGATAAATTAGAGTCAGTCTTCAGGGAGGAGGATTCCAGGTTAGTTCCAGCTCGATTATTCCAAGACATGTGTCTTAAGTATAATCTATCTTCAGCGATAAAGTCTTAACTTTAAAATTAGGAGACGATCAAGGACTGTGGCAATAGCTTGTTAATTTTGGAGTCCCTTGGATGACAGTTGACCAAGAATTCAGGGGAGTTTTCTCCTGCCTGACTCTGTGTTTGTTATGTAGATTTTAGCTGTACATATTCTCTTCTGTATTTATTGTATGTGACTTTTTCTGTAGGGTTTCATATCATGTATGTATATCTCTTTTCACACCTCCTATACAACCCTTCCTTTTATCTCCCCAGTTTAAATTTCCATCCCTTTCCCCATTTCGACCAAAATAACACCTTTTTCCTATTATGTCCTCTCTCAAACTCTTTTCCCTTTATTTCCATGTTCCTTTCCTTTTTCCTGGATCCTGCAGTTATTTCAGGAAATATACTCACATCTAGGGATTTGGAGCTCAGATCCACAAATCAGAGAAAACCTAGTTTGCCATATCCCTAAAGCAATGTAATGTCCTACATTATTCTAAAAATGTATCCTCATATTTACTGATAAGTGTTCCATTCACATCTCATCAAAATCTCCTTTATGTAACAGATGGATACTTCTACAGAGTTCCAAAACTGGTCAAATGCAAAGAATAAGTGTCTGTGAGACAACCTAAGTGACACATCTTCAAGGTAACTACTACACATTGGATGAATGTATCTCTCACTTCTCACCAGAGAAGTTTCCTTATGCAGCATATGGTAATTAACACAGAATCCCATAATTGGCCAATGTATAGAGAACAAGTCCATTTTAAGGTAATTTAAGGCATTCTTAATTTCTATCTTGAGAATTTTGTATATTATTCTTCAACAGGACAGCTATCTCGAACCTCTGTCTTTCAAGTCTCAGTAATCACTGCAGAAATTGGGGTAGAAAGAGTGTAAGAGCCAAACGAAGAGGATACCAACAAGGAAACAGTCTTCCAGACAGTTGATTGGTTACTCAACATGAGTAACTGTCAACAATGGTGATAGTGTGAACAAGTCCCAAGCAAACACAAATCAGACAAAAATCCCAGTGTTGACATGGAGTAGTCCATAAGAAATCCCCACCCAATCTAAGGAAGTTTGAGTTTATATCTGTTGGAAGGGAATAATCTGTGTCTTAAAGGGAAGGGACTCTTTTTATGTCCAGTGGATGGAGAAACATTGATGGACATATGAGGACACAAATTGTACTCCATAGGACATAATATAAACACATGACAGTGCATTAATTGAATAGAGGGAGTGGGGGGAGTTGTGAATATGGGATAGTATATATACTAATTTACTCATTTATTCTCTTGTCTGGATCAATTCTGTTTACTGTTTGGTGGGGTGTTATGTATGCTTTCATTTCCAAGATATTTAAGTGTATTGCTGTTTACTGGAGTTCAATCTGTGTTCATGTAGGCATTTAGAACAGTAAACGTACCATTGTCAGTATCTTCACATTGTTTGATATAGTTTGTGTTTTGACTATTCAGAGTTAGGTAAAACTTCTTTTCTGGTCTTGCCTAGTAGGTGTTCTTTAGATCTCTTCACTCTGAAAGCATCTTTTGTAGATTTGGGGGTTTTTAGTAGATTTTCTAATATGATTTTACTGAAAATATTTCTATGAATTTTATTTTGGTTTTTCTCCTTCTTATATATCCAAAATAATTAGATTTAGTATTTCAGTAATGTTCCAGAGCTCCACAGTTGTTCATGAGATTCTTCAGATTTTTTCCATTTTCTTTGACTTAGTGATCTAACTTACTTTGCCATAAATCCCTGAAAGCATCTATTCCACTCAGTATGAACTATTGACAAGGATTTTCTTGTCTGACTTACTGAATTTTTCACTTGAAATTTTGCTTCATATTGACTTTTTAAATTAATTCTGTTTACTACTTCTCTTTTCATGTCTTGAATTATTATTATTATTTTTATTCACCTATTTGTGTTTCCTTAGTTTTCATTCCAGCATTATGTATAAACTCTTTAAGTTCCTTGAACATATTTATAATTTATATTTTCAAATCATTGTTTATGTGCTATTTAAGAATTTCATTAGGGGGGTTGGAGAGATGGCCTAGTGGTTAAGAGCACCGACTGCTCTTGCAGAGGACCCGGGTTCGATCCCCAGTACCCACATGGCGGCTGAGAACCGTCTTTGACTCCAGTTCCAGGGGAAACCGACGCCCTCTTCTGACATCGGCGGCATTGCATGACATGGGTGCACAGACCTGTATGCAGACAGTACATTCATACACATGAAAAATAAATAAAAATTAAAAAAAAAGAATTTCATTAGGAAAATTACTGTGGAAATACTAATTTTGGGGGAATACATTATCTTACTTACTTAAGTTGCATATATTTTTACCATGGGAACCAGGCATCTGATATTAAGTTAGTGGTAGGGCTTTTGGAAGTGATAGATGTATTAACTATGTAAAATGGCAGTATGGATCTCATTTTTTTTTTTTTTTGTCTTTTTTGAGACAGGGTCTCCCTGTAGCCCCAGCCGTCCTGGAACTCACTCTGTAGACCAGGCTGGCCCTGAACTCACAAAGATCCACCTGACCCTGCCTCTCAAGTGCTAAGATTAAAGGCGTGCACCACCATGCCCAGCTTTCATTTTGTTGTTTACCCTAACTTGTTAAGTTTTAGATTGGCCAAGTGGTTCTTAGGATCCATTTCTTAGGTAATTTAAAGTATTCTTAATTTCTATCTTGAGAATTTTGTATATTACTATTGTATTATTTTTTCCCTTCTCAGTCCTCCTCCAGCATTTTACATCTCAAAGCCAATCCTTCTCAATTTTCCATCCTCTAACTAGTGTCAATTTTCTAATACCTCTGGATTTTATGTTATTTTTCTCTCCCTCTTCCACTATGCTCCCTAAGACTTCAGGGTAGAGATTCTATTGTAGATGTATCACTTATTTCTGGTCAGTTTATATTCACTTATTATCTATGTTTGACTAGTTGTAGAACTTTGTAATTGTCTCCATCTGTTGAAAAACAGAAGCTTCTTTTGATGAGTGGTGAGAGCTATACTTTCCTATATGTATAAAAGTATGTATTTAGGATATAATAAGAAATTGCATTGGATAAGGGAAGCGAGAGAAATAGGAATAGGTTCTTTTCTAAGGTCTATGAATCCTTCCACCATATGTGCTTGACTATGCTTACAGTACCATGTATGTATTTCCTCCTATAGAGTGGACCTTAATTCCAATTAGACAGTTCTTCATTCATTACCAATATAAAAGTACCACTAATGCACCAAAACATATAATATGTGGGGGAGGCCATTGCTGTTTGGGGTTAACTGAATTTATAACTGGATAGGACCACCGATTGGTTTTCTCTTTAGTGGCTTAGAATCTTCTAATACCATGAGAGTTAATTTCAGGGAGCAGGTAATATGTAAGAGATCCTAAAAATTGAAACAGAAAGCTAGAAATGATTAATAGTTTCAGAAATGTAGAAGACAAAGTCAATTTATAAAAATCAGTAGTATTTCTATATACCTATAATAAGCAGTCAACAAAAGAGATAATTGAGTGTTTCCATTCACAATATCCTTAAAAGTAAAATATCTAGTAAAAAACCTAAGCAAAGATATTTTATATCTCTATAATTGAAAATTTTAATCTTTGAATAAAGAGACTGAGGAACATGCTAGAAAATGTAAAGACCTCTAATGGTCATGGATTTGGAGAATTAATATTTTGGAAAATGAGCATCCTACCCAAATCAATTTACAGATTCAGTACAGTCTCAATCCAAATCCCCTTTATATTTGTTTTCAGGAATAGATAAAAACTGCTAAAATTCATATGGACTATAAAAGAATCTAGTAGTTAAAATAACTCTGAGCAAAAAAGAGCAAGGTTAGAGGGATTACCACACCACATTTCAAGCTATACTGTAGAACTATAATAATATAAACAGCATGTTATTATTAGCACAAAAACAAATATGTTGATCAATGAAACAAAGTAGACAGTATAAGTTATCACAACAACCAGATGTTTGACAAAGGTACAAAAGTATACAGGGACAGCAGTATAGCATGTTTAACAAATGGTGCTCAGAAAATTCAATTTCTAAATGTAAAATAATGAAATTACCCATAGCCATCATCTTGCACAGAAATCAACTGAAAATGGACCATAGATACCACAAGTATTAATACTTTCAGAAATCAGAATAGTCTCAGTAAGTGCCCAACTAGGAATGTACAGAAGAAAACACTGGTTTTGAAGTCCTATTGTAAAGATAAATGTGAACTTATATATTATCGACATCATTTTTAGAGATTGTACAAAGTCTAAAAGGTAATCAAACTCCTCTACATGCATAGTGTGTTATTCTTTTTTTTATTTATTTAATTTTTATTGATGGTTTGTGCATTTCGTACATCATTTTCCAATTCAGATCAGGCATATTTCCCTTTCCCTTCCCCCCCACCCCCACCCCATCCCAGATCATGTATTCTGCCATAATTGTCCTGCATCTTTCATGTTTTTTTTTTTTTCATTATTTAGCTATAAGTGATAATCCATGAGTATAAGCATCCTTCGTGCAAAACCAATCTACAGACTGTTGTGCCCAAACCCCCACAGTCCCACCATTCAGTGGAGGTTGACAGGTTGTTTGTTCAATCAAGTTGATCAAATGAGTGTCCAGACTACATCGCTGTAGTTTCACCGTTCACCCCAATCGCAGCCTTTACATTCTACCACGCCCCCTCTTCCGCAGATTGTTCCCTAGGCTTAGAAAAGGGGCACAGGTGGATGAGAAGTAAAACTGTCCTCTCTCTCTGGAGCTGTTGACTTGGATTCTGGTCAATTCTGGCTGTTCCTTTCATGGGCTTACAGTTTGTGTCAGGAGTAACCTTTCATCCTTGCTTAATGAAGCACAAGCAATTTAGATATATAGGTATATAAACAGACTAATTAGTGGTATGGGAGGTTACTTTTGGCATGACACATAAGTTTGGATGAATATGTTAATCCATGGAATTACATTTATCCCCGATAAATATGCAGGGTCTTATGTTGGCTATAACATCTCCTACACTGTAGAGGAGTAGGCTTGTGGCATCAGCCATGGGTATTCATTCCTCCAAGGAAGAGGCCAATATGCCAATTAGATATTGAATACAGGCACATGCGCTGCCTCTGCCTGCACAGGTATTAGTCCAGGCAGGTGAGGGTGTAGCGATGGTGGAGTCTTGCTTGACTCAGGGGGACCCGTATTTGCTTTTTTGGTTCGAGTGGCCTTTGGTTAACACTCTCTTGGCATTCCATAGGCCATCTGTACACTTGCAGATGTGGGTCTCAATACATACCCTCCCGTGTATAACGTCAGGTCTTCGCAGCAGCGTCTTAGCGCCTCTCCTCCCTGCAGGTATCCCAACTTAGAGGTAAGGAGCCTTACCTTTTGTGGGCCTTGGATTCCCCTGGCCAACATCCCCCGGGTAGAACAATCCATTGCTGATGTCAGAGTCTCTGCATTAATATACTTTGCCTAAGTGCAGTAGTCCAAGGGACTTTTAGATTTATATTTGGTCTAAACAGAGATAATCAATCGCTTTTTGCACCAGTCTATGTCCTATTAGCAACTGTCAATAAGAAGGCATTTTATACCGTTTTATAAGAGATTACCTCTATAATAGTTGTTCCTACATGGCCAACTGCTTTGCAGCTGATCTTGTTGCCTTGGGCTGTGAATGAAGCTACTTATTTACCAAAGGTAGTGGAGAAATTAGAACAAATAACCAAAACTTTTGTCAGTCAACATAGTGTAGACATGTAGTATGTTATAAGAGTGACATACCTTCCACACGCTCATGTGTTTGAACATATGGTATCAGGATGCTGGATAGAACTTCTAAGCTTGGAAACGTAGCTGGAGGAAGTGACACAGTCACAGGGGACTGCACTTTTGGCGTTATATCCTGGTCATGGTTCTAAGCCTGAGCTCTTGTGTCCTGTTCTAGTCAGAAATGCAAAAGTCCAGATGCATCCTTCCACCAATTAAGACTGAGGGATGGTCAATGACCTCAAGGAAACAGAGTTTTCCAGGCAACAGGGAACTTCCTTATACAATAAGTAATGATAATAGCATGCATAAGACCTATGCAAAATCAAACCAGATGAAAACTCACAAAAATGGGGAAACAAGAATGAAGTCTCAACCATAGCTGAAGAACTATTAGCAGCTGATCACTGCTGTGTGGGGGAGAGTTATTTTTAAGGGAGTGATGCTAGACAGAGTGACCAGGCCCCAGTGAATAAACTTGCACCAAAGGATATGGGTGACACAAACTTGATAAAATTGATAAGCTTTATTATATATGACAGAATGAGTAAAATCTATTGTGGACCATGGGATGGTGGCAGATAGTTGGGGGGTATGGGTCTAAATAAGAATAACCTAGTTAATTATGAAATGTAAAAAATTCAATATATATATATATATATATATATCATATATATATATATATATATATATATATATATATAACAGAGAAAGAATTCCGTCCATGCCTGGTTCTCAGGAAGCAGGCATGGAGTGTCAGTGTGCCAAGTGGTTGATTTTCAGTCTGCCTAGTATGTCCAGTGTTCTATGTGAATCAGAGACAATTGGTTCTACTTTTATAATTTATTCAATGAGCAAAAGTACCCCTTCAACATACCTGCTAAAGAAATTTTGTATGTATTTGGTAAACCAATGTCTAAATTATATCAGTAAATGAAAGCTGAGGGTTAGGGAGATGGTTCAGTGGTCAAGAGCACTAGCTATTCTTGCAGAAGACCTGGGTTAGAATCCCAGTACCTACATGTCAGCTAACAGTAATCCATAGCTCCATTTCCAGGCAATTGGACACCCTTGTCTGTCCTCTACATCTGCTGAACAACAGGGTGTTCTCACATACTTGCAGGCATAACACACATACATATAAAATTAAAATCAATAATAAAAAACTACAATAATTTTTTAAAAATGAAAAAAAGTACTTCAAAAATGTATGTTCAATTTTATGGACTTTTTTCTTTAAAACACTGAAACCTCCTTGAATTCAAATTTTAACATCTAAATAGAAAAGAAAAGTCAAAAGAGTGAAATTCTCCTGATTGTATAAGCCAGGTTCTCCAGAGTAATTGAACTCATAGGGTCACTTGGGTTTAGAGTCTGGCACATTTCAAGACTGTCACAATCAGTCAGTAAGCCAGTGTGCCAGTGGGATCTCCTCATTCTACTTTCATGAACCTAAGACATAGGAGTATAATAATTTTTACTGTGGTCAATACAAATCTCATGCCAAGAAGCACCATAAAGACATGAAGAGCATTTTCTGAAGAGGCAATACATGTTTTTCTCACACACAGGCAGAGAAAATATGCTCTTTCATTTTTCCCTTTTCTGACATTTTGCATTATTCAGGCATTCAGGGGATGTGATAAGAAATCCCCTAACCAATGTGGACATTCTCTGCTTTATTCAGTACTACAGCTTTACTATTAAGGCATTCCAGGAGTATTCACAGATACCTTCAAACATCACTGTCACAACACTATCCTGCTGGAAATTCATACACACTCTCCACCAGAGTTCAATTGCAGATTATTTAACTTCCCTTAACTATGAATAACATTTAGAGTTATTTTATATTAATCTGAATAACTGACAATATCGGGTAGTGCTGTAAACATTAGGAGGAGGGTGTCCTTCAGGAGATGTCTACCCAATTATGTCTTATTATTTAACAATTATACATTTTTTTTGGTCTTTTTCGAGACAGGGTCTCCCTGTAGCCCCAGCTGACCTGGAACTCGCTCTGTAGTCCAGGCTAGCCTTGAACTCACAAAGAACCACCTGCCTCTGCCTCCCAAGTGCTAGGATTAAAGGCGTGCACCACCATGCCCGGCTAACAATTACATACAGTAACAAAATGCTTTTCCATTAGTCACCTATCTATATGTTCAACATGGTGTAGATTTTCATTCCTGAAGGAAAAATTGTAGTATAATTTAATTGTTCACTGTGTACCTTGTATCGTTACACATATATATTATATATGCATATATATACATATTTGTTTATCCATTTTTTATGCAAAACTCTCAGAATATATTAAAAATAAAATTAATTTTCTAGGCATTAAACAACTGTACTATAAGCTTCAATTACCTGTATGGTTAGAAGGAATCTCATAAATTGATTTATTAGCAATTTGCATTAAAAATATCAAAGATGTATACATGTTCAGTAAAAGAGCACATGTAACTATCTTCTTGTTTGATGAGAGCACAGGATATGTGTCGATTATATAAGGTTGGAAAAAAGTGTTTTTCTACTGAGACAAGAAATCTATATTGTCATGACTTTATAAAGAAAATTGACTAACATTTTCCTCTTCTCCCGGACTGAGGAGCCGCTCTCTCCGCGCGGTGCATTCTGTTTTTTTGTTTTGTTTTGTTTTGATTTTGTTTTTTGTTTTTTTTTTTTTTGTTTTNAAGCTCCTTGAGAGAGGGAGTTCTCATTATTTCAACATTTAGCAAGGTGCCTACTACTTCCTGGCTAAGGAATTTGCTGAACACGTATACTTCAGTTTAATTCAAGTCAGTGAGTTATCACATTTTAAAGTACTTCCTGTGAAGAAGGAAGACATGAAATTTGTAGGCAAATGGATGGGACTGGAAGCTGTTATGCTCGGTGAGGTAGCACAGTCTCAGAAAAACAAATGATGTATGTTATCCCTCATTTGTGGTTCCTAACACCAAATCCTTATATGTAAGTCAAAGTGGGTCAGTAAAGATAATACCACAATGACCATTATCGATATAGATATAGCTTAAAGTATATGTCTCTATTTTCTTCCGTTTTAAGATTTAAGAAAAAGAACAAATTTCTTTAAGTACATTAAAATATATATCAACTTGCTATGTAATCTAGGAATGTAAAGTTATGCTTTTTACTTGTATATAAGCTAATGGTAAAACTGTGAATCCCTAAGTATGTTTTGCCACTAACCTATGGTTCAATTTGAGACTTTGTAAATTTGCTATACGTAAGACTAAAAGCTAAGAGTAGAATCATGTCCATCAAAGACTGGATACCTGCCCATCTCCTGGTCAAAGAGCACAACAAAACTATATAAGTGCTTAAAATCCCTGCAATAAATGAGTTTTGCTCACTGATGCAATTTCCAGATCTTTCTTTGGATCTGTTCTGGTTCATTTGCTGTTCTGAGGACTATCTCTGCTCCCTCCTGCTTCCTTCCTTGTGCCCCACCCCCAGCATACCTAGGGCCCCAAAGCTGGTAACCTGGGAGGCAGGAACCTCAGGACATGGAGGAAGCCAACAAAAGCATACATAAAACAAGGTTATATGGGGATGGCTTTGTGCAGTAGAAGCAGGAAATGAGAAACTATTGATAAAAGCTACAAAATTTTAGTTACACAAAATGAGTAAATTCTAAGAATCTAAGCTTCTTACTATGAATGCACCATGTGGAATATCTAAAATACAACATTTTTTTTTCTTATCCACAAGACAGACAACTGCAAACAACATACAAAAACTTGAAGTAGTGATGTTGTTCTTAGTCATATGTCCCAGAAGCTTTTATGACTAGGTCTCCCTGAAGCACCATATCTCTGCATCTCCAACTGAAGAAACAAAGCCCTGGGCTGGTGTAACAAATGAGGCTGAACTTAGCCACCTGCTACTTTCTGGATGATTTGGGGCAAGACAAGGAGATATGTGGTGGGAGGAAGGAGTCCTTTTAGAAGGGGTAGTGTACAACGTGGTAGCTATAATGAACAATTTTGTAGTGTATGCTTGAATCATTCTCAGAGGGTTGATTTTAAATGTTTTCACCAAAAAAGAAAGAAAATAGTAAAGTTAATAGTGATTGATTGATTGATTGATTGATTGATTAAGATTTTGTGACCAGAGACCTCAGAATTTACTTCTGTAATTTTTTTTTTTTCTGTATGTGTATCAATGTACTGTATGCATGCAGGTCTGTGCACCCGTGTCGTGCAATGCCGCGGAGGTCAGAAGAGGGTCTCGGATTCCCCTGGAACTGGAGTTCTCCTGGAATTGGAGTTTCAGACGGTTCTCGGCTGCCATGTGGGTGCTGGGGATTGAACCCGGGTCCTCTGTAAGAGTGGTCGGCGCTCTTAACCGCTAGGCCATCTCTCCAGCCCACTTCTGTAATTCTTTAAGGAACAATAGTCTGATATTTAATAATGTAATGTTTAAGGAAACTTTAGAACTCATAATTAGCATAAATGACAATTATGTGTAATATTATTTGATTTTAAAACATATTCAACAAAACTTATTTAAAAAATAGCCGAGCATAGTGGCACACACCTTTAATCCTAGCACTTGGGAGGCAGAGGCAGGCCAGCCTGGTCTACAGAGTGAGTTCCAGGACAGCTAGGCTACAGGGAGACCCTGTCTTGAAAAACAAAAACAAAGAAATAAATAATTTTCTACATGAATAACATCATTTGAGATGCCAAAGGATGAGAGGAAAAATTTAGATTGTCATGTTTTCTGCCTCAATGCTTGTGATGAATCTGGAAATAGAAGACAAATTTTACTACCCTAGAGCCAGCATGGCCAGAGTTAACAAAACCCCGCCGTGTTGGGCACAGCTCCTTTTCCAATCTCTCTACATAATCATTTCTCTCACACATTTTCCATTTCTTCCATGTTCACGGGTACTACTAGTTCCAAAGTTGATGTACATTGTGACAGCAGATGTTACCCAAAGAAGGAGAGACAGAAACACTTACTGCACCATAGAGTCTAATAATACCATTCGTTCACCTGACACTCACTGGATTAGCCTTCTGGATGAGCTCATTGCTTTGATAGTCAGCATGCTACTTCTTCCAAGGAAAAAGAAACTATCTATTTTACTCTTCTTTCTGCCCTCCTTTTTTGTTTGTCTTATATGTTCTTCCAACCCAGTATTCACACTAGCAATGGGAGTTTGTCCAATACTGAGATTACTTTGTAAACTCCTCATTGTTAAAAGGGAAAAATACATTTGGGGTAAGAGATAGAAACATTGAAAGCAGTGATAGGTCAAGAGCTTGCAGTTGTCTTTACCCCGCTCCTTAGATTCTATTCACCATAGTAAATGTGTGATGGGAGATAGAATGTAAGGGCTTCGATTGGGGTTAATGGTGAAACTACAACAATATAGACTGGACACTCATTTGATCAACTTGATTGAACATACAAGCCCCCCCCTTTCAGGATGGTGGGACCCATGAGCTGTGTGGGTTTGGGCACAACTGCTTGCAAATTGGTTTTACATGAAGGATGCTTGTACCCACAAATTATCACCTATTGTTAAAAAAAAATGAAAACAAAACGAACCAAAAAAACAGAGAAAGATGCAGAAAAGTTACGCAGAATGCATGATCTGGGATGGGTAGGGGTGGGGTGGGGGGAAGGGAAAGGGATACATGCCTGAACTGAATTGGAAAATGATGTATGAAATACACAAAGCATCAATAAAAAAAAAATCCAAACTTACTTTCAGTTGTCTTGGAGGAAGTGATAATTTTAAACATTTAAATAAAATTGATCTTTTTCACTGTATTGATCCAAATGATTCCAAGCATAAAAGAACAGACAGATCGATTTTATGTTGTTTGCGGAAAGGAGAATCTGGCCAATCATGGCCTAGGAAAGTGGAAGCTTTCACAAAGGAAAGTGCAAAGCTTAATTGGCTTAGCGTGGATTTCAATAATTGGAAAGATTGGGAAGATGATTCAGATGAAGACATGTCTAATTTTGATCGTTTCTCTGAGATGTTGGACCACATGGGTGGTGATGAGAATGGAGATTTACCAGAAGTAGATGGAGCAGATGATGATTCACAAGATAGCGATGATGAAAAAATGTCAGATCTGGAATGAGGAAGACTATCATCACCTGGATTTTGAGAAAGAAAAAGTAACTTCTCTGCAAGATATCCTAGTTGAGAGAATACATGAGTTGATATCTGTAAAGGCTCTATTTGCCTCCTTTAACCCATTTTTCAACCTGTTTTTTTTTTTTTTCTTTTCTTTTCTTTCTTTTTTTTTTTTTTAAAGGCTTCACTAAGGGTTGATAATGTACCATTGTATGGGGCAATTTTAAGTCAGCTAATGCAGTATCCTTAAGGCATGAAATTTCCCAGACTTCATGAAGCTGTTGATCCTAGGCAGTTGATACAGCAGCTCTGATTAAAAACATTTCACCTAAGTCTCCTAAACTTCATGTCATAGTTACTAACATGATAGGAAGCTCTCAGCTTAGGGAAAGATAATTTTAGATTCTAGAACGTGGACATTAAACTGACTGAAACAAATTGGCTGACATCTTAAACTGATAAACTGCCATTCCTCCAGTGTTCGGTATTTCCTTCAGGATTGTTCCACTAAAGTTTATTTTTCACCAAGAAAGGTACTTCACATTATTGTATGTAAATGATCACTTGGCAGTGTTCAGGTGTATCTGAGCTAAAACTAGTGAATATCCTAACTTAGATGTTTTTTTGAAGCCTATACATTTTGGTATTGTTTGGTCCTTAAGCTTTTACATCTCTTGGCATCAAGGACAAAGAAAGCTGTACATTGTTGCTCAAGAGTCTGTACATTTTAGACCAGATATGTCTTTGCGCTGTCAGTATGGCAAACGAGTGGAAAAAAAAATGTTAATACACTATTGGATTTTTTTTTATTTCTTGTTTTGATTTCAGCTTATACCATGGCTGAAAAAAACCTCAATTTATGTTCATGACAGTGGGGATTTTTTTAATGTCTACATTCTTTCTAATAAACTGTTGGAAGATTAAAAAAAAAGAAAATTGACTAAAATTGTATAAGGTTGGTGTTAGTATGACATCTCACAAAATGCAGTTATGTCAAAAGATTCAACTTTACAAAGGATATTAATTTTAGAGATAAAATAATAGTACTACACAAATTACTGTTGAGATTAAATTTTTATTAATTAATTAACTTTAAGAATCTTAAATGTGGGGCCGGAGGGATGCCCTAGCTAGAGGTTAAGAGCACCTACTGCTCTTGCAGAGGACCCGGGTTCCATCTCCAGGACCCACATGGCAGCTGAGAACCATCTTTGACTCCAGTTCCAGGGGAACCCGACGCTCTCTTCTGACCTCAGCAGCAGTGCATGACACGGGTGTACAAACCTACATGCAGACAGTACATTCATACACATAAAAAATTAAAATAAAAAAAATTAAATGTAAGCAAAACTATAGATAACTATCTCATGATGAGAATAAAGGTAATAATGAATCAAAAACAAATAGTTGAGTTTACTATCAATTAATAAAGGAAACTACATACTTCATTTTCTTAATATTTTGTTATTTGAATTATTTTTAGGTGTATGAGTGGATTACTTGCATGTATGTAAGTGAACCCATGTTCTGCAATACTCAAGGAGGTCAGCAGAGGCATTGGAGTTACATACAGTTGTTACTCACCATACGGATGCTGGGAACTGAGCCCAGTTCCTCTGCAAGAGTATACAGTACTCTCAAATGTTGGGCCATACCTCCACCCCTGGAACTATGCACTTCTTTTCCTTCACTCTACCTGAAGACATGAAATAATCTCCTGTCTGTTCCAGCTTATTAAATTCTACTTAGACAAAAATATTAAGCTCTAATTTTTTTGTGTGATTTAATGCTATTTGACCACAATTGAGAAGAGAGATACTATTGAAATAGTGTTTATTAAGTTTCAGTATATTTTACTAATTCCAGTACAATCTTGTGGCCATACTGAAGTAATAACATTTCAAGCCATCCTTGGGCTGGTTCTATATAAAAAATGGAATATAATTTATTATATTCTCATTAAAATCATCTCATGAGGGCCTCCAGAGAGCAGCATGGGTGGAGTTAGACACGAGGACAGCACATCACCAGCATGTGCCCAGGTGAGGCCCACCTGCCTTGGTGCTTTGCTCAGTCCTCCTGGCCCTTGGAGGCTTGGTATGACCCAGAAACATCCAACCTTCAGGATCTAGCATGCAGTGTGGGTGGACTTAGACTCCCAGACAGCAGGCCAACAGGGTACCAGCACACGGGCCAAAGTAGCAACACACCCCTGGCCCCCACCTCCTTTAACCTGGTGGAGCTGTGGTGCAGATGTTCTAACAGGCACAATGTTAGTGATAACAGTCTGCACAGCCAATGATGAGGCACCAGAATCCAAAGAAACAGACAAACAAATTCATATGCCAAATGCACAAAGAACTCAACCAACCTTACAAAAGATTCCTACAATGAGATCTCCCTGGAAGGAAACCAACACATGGACCTCAGAAGAACAATTTTAGACATATTCAAAGAAATCAAAAAATATAAAGAACAAATCAGAACTAAAGAGAGTAAATGAAAAACCATGAATGATCTAAAGGGAGACAATGTCAAATATTGGAAGGAACTAAAGGGAGATAATGACAAATGTTAGAAAGAACTACAAGGAGAAAATGACAAAGAAGGAAGTGAAAATGCTGAAAATATCCCAGGCCAGAATGAAAGAAGAAACGGACTAATGAACCAAGAAGCTAAAGATGAGAATGACAGGCTCCAGAAGGAAGTAGAAATACTAAAGAAATCACAGGATAAAGTGAAAAACGAAATTGGGCATTCATCCAATCAAAAGGAAAGGATGAGAAAAAGCATCAGAAGCAGAATGGAAGAAGCACATAAAAGAATATCAGACCTGCAGGATAACATGGAATGACTAGAATGCTCAAGTAAAGATTATGAAAAATTTTAAAAAAACACAAAAGTGGAATAACCAGGAAATGTGGGGCACTATGAAAAGACCAAACCTCTGCATCATAGGGATCGAGGAAGGAGAAGAATCCTAAGACAACACTATTGACCAGATCTTCAAAAGGATAATAGAAGAAAATTTCCCCAAATGGAAAAAAAGACAAACCCATACAAATATAAGAAACACATAGAACACCAAATAGAAAAGACCAGAAAAGAAATTCCCCACCCCATATAATTGTTAAAACACTAGATGCTCAAAACAAAGACAAAATACTGAAAGCCACAAGTGAAAAATAACAAGTTACATACAAAGGAAACATATAAGGATCACAGCTGACTTCTCAGTGCAAACTATGAAAGCCAGAAGAACCTGGACAAAAGCATTCCCAGTACTAAATGACTTTAGATGCCAACCCAGACTACTATACCCAGGAAAATGTCAATTATAGTTAAAGGAGAAAGAAAAATCTTTCATGAAATGAACAAGATGAAAGAATACATGCCTAAGAAACCTACACTTCAGAAAATCCTCAAAGCAATCCAATGAACAGAGGAAAGGAGCAACTATTCCTAAGCTACAAAAGGATAAGAGAGTAAATACAAACCTAGACAAAGAATGTAAAGAAAAAATAAGGTGAAAGGAAGCAACATGCATCTCTCAATAATAACATTAAATATTAATGGTCTAAACTCCCCAATCAAAAGATATGGACTGGGAGAATGGATTAGGAAACAGAAAGAATCCTTTTATATGCTGTCTATAAGAAACCCATCTCAACCTCAATGACAGACACCACCTTAGAGTGAAAGGATGGAAAAATATATTCCAAGCAAATGGTACCAAGAAAAAAGTTGGCTATTCTAATATCAGACAAAATGGATCTCGAAGTAAAATTAATCAGAAAAGACAAAAAAGGCCATTATATCTTTGTCAAAGGAACGATTAACCATGAAGACTTCACAATCCTAAATGTTTATGCACCAAACTGTGGTGCAACTAATTTATAAACGCTACTCTGGAGGACCTCAACACACAGATTAATCCTAGCACACTAATATGTGGGACTTCAACACCGCATTGAGCCTCTTGGATAGAACAACAGAAAAACCAAATAAACAGACAGAACTGAACAACGCAATACACCAAATGGGCCTCACAGACATCTACAGAATATTCCACCCAAATACCAGAGAATATACTTTCTACTCAACACCTCATAGAACATTCTCCAAAGTCGACCACATACTGGGGCACAAAAGAAATCCCAACAAATACAAAAAGGTTGGAATTATTCCATGCACTCTTTCAGTGAAATAAAGCTCAAAATGAACAGCAGAATAAGCCCTAGAAACATTTTTTAAATTTTATTTATTTTTTATGTGTATGAGTGTACTGTCTGCATGTAGGTTTGTGCACACGTGTTGTGCAATGCCGTGGAGGTCAGAAGAGGGAGTCAGATTCCCCTGGAAATGGAGTTAAAGGCAGTTCTCAGCTGCCATGTGGGTGCTGGGGATTGAACCTGGGTCCTCTGCAAGAGCAGTCGGCACTCTTAACTACTAGGCCATCTATACAGCCCAAGAAGTAGCCTTTTTTACACCAGAAATAAACAAGTGGAGAAGGAATATAAGAACTTCACACTCACAATAGCCTAGGTTATTCCTGGACAAACTGTTAGCCCATGAAAGGAAACAGCCAGAATTGACCAGAGTCCAAGACATCAGCTCCAGAGAAAGTAGACTGTTTTGCTTCTCATCCACCTCTGCCCCTTTTCTAAGCCTAGGGAACAATCTGCTGAAAAGGGGCATGGTAGAATGTAAGGGCTGTGATTGGGGTGAATGGTGAAACTACAGCAATATAGACTGGACACTCATTTGATCAACTTTATTGAACATACAAGACCCCCCTCCCTGCTGGATGGTGGGGCTGTGGGGGTTTGGGCACAACAGCCTGCAAATTGGTTTTATGTGAAGGATGCTTGTACTCATAAACTATCACTTATTGCTAAAAAACGAGAGAAAGAAGCAGGACAGTTATGGCAGAATGCATGATCTGGGATGGGGTGGGGGGGATGGGGGGAAGTGAAAAGGAAATATGCCTGAACTGAATTGGAAAATGATGTATGGAATACACAAAATATCAATAAAAAAATTACCTGGGAACAAACCTAACCAAAGATACCAAAGATCCTGTACAAAAACAACTCCAAGCGGATTAAAGATCTCAACCTGAAACCTAAAACCCTGAAGGTGTTAGAAGAAAAACTTGGCAACAACCTATAAGACATAGGCATAGGAAAAGACTTTCTAAACCAGACAGCAGCTGTGCAAGAAATAAAGGTCAATGGTTGACAAATGGAACCTCATCAAACTCAAAACTTCTGTACAGCTAAAGAAACAATCAAAGAATTGAAGAGAAAACCCACAGAGTGGGAAGAAATCTTCACCAGTGATACATCTGGCAGAGCATTAATGTCAAGAATATATAAACTACTCAAAAAACAAAGAAGTAAGAAAACAAATGACCTACTCAAAAGGGAGTAAAGAGCTGAACAGAGACTGAGACTTCACCAATGAGGAAGTAAAGATGGCTGAGAAACATCTTTAAAAGTGTTCAACATCATTAGTAATTAAGGAAATGCAAATAAAAACACTCTAAGAGGGGCTAGGGAGATGGCCTAGTGGCATTGCATGACACAGGTGCACAAACCTACATGCAGACAGTACATTCATACACATAAAAAATAAATAAAAAAAACACTCTAAGATATCATCTCACTCCCATAGGACTGGCTAAGATCAAGAATGCTAGAGAGGATGTGGGGAAAGGAGAACACTTATCCACTGTTGGTGGGAATATAAACTTGTAAAACCATTATGGACAGCAGTGTGGAGAGCTCTTAAAAGACTCAGAATGAGCCTACCACCTGACACAAACATACCTCCTGGGTATATAACTACAAAACTCATCCTATCACAAAGATACATGCACACCCATATTTATTGCATCTCTCTCACAATAGCAAAGGGCTGGAACCAACTCAAATGCCCCTCAACAATTGAGTGATGACAAAAATGTGGGACATGTACATAATGGTGTACTATTCAGTGGTAAAGAAAGATGTCATCATGAACTTTGCAGGTAAATGGATGGAACTCAAAGCCATTATGCTAAGTGAAGTAACACAGTCCCAGAAAAACAGTGAATGTTTTCCCTTATTTGTGGATGCTAACACCAAATCCCCAGATGAAATACAAGCTGAATATTAATGTTATATTTCTGTTAATCTGCAAGCAATTATATTATATTATAAATCTCTTAATGGGCCCTAGAATTGACCCACCGCTTATTTTCAGACTCTGTAATTATTGTATATGGGTGGAAGGTATGTATTCATATTTTAGAGTAATATAAAATTAAAGGAGGAAAATGTGAAAAAAATCATTTCATGATTAATTAAGATCCAAAACCCCAAATCCAAAACTAAACTATGGGAGTCCCATCCATTTCTGTGAATACAAATTCTTTAGTAATCAAGATTCTCACTTCTCTGTGATATAACAGTGCTAACAATTCTATGTGATATAACAGTGCTAACAATTTAATGAATATTGACTCTTTTTTTTTTTTTTTTTTTTTTTTTTTTTTTTTCGAGACATGGTCTCCCTGTAGTTCCAGCTGTTTTGGAACTCAGTCTGTAGAGCAGGCTAGCCTTGAACTCACAAAGATCCACCTTCCTCTGCCTCTGGAGTGCTGGGATTAAAGGCATGCCCAGTGACTCCTCTTTTTAAAACTATTTTAGCAACTTAAATCAATATCTCAATATCGTACTAATTGAGTGTGTACTTATCTATATTAATTAAATAAAGCTTTGTTTCATTTGTGTGTTCTCATTGTTATTTTAATAACATGTCCTTCATTTATATCTCATGGCTTATATAAGACTAGGCTTTGCTTCTATCACTAATGTTATATTCTATCCTTAGTTCAGCTTCATACTGATTTTAGAGGGGGACCATTTTGATTCATCTCAATTAATTTCTCTATTTTTCTAGTGGTTACTTCACAAAACATTAGATTCACCCCTATGAAATTCAGAGACATCTATTCATGTATTACAACTAACTTTTGGCTGAATTGAGATTCAAAATTCATGTACTTAAAGAACTGTAAAGCAAGTCTTCTTCCCAGTGCTCTACTATTTTCATTCCAAGTCGTTTAAAGTTCGAGATTCACTTCAAACATGTAAGCATTCTTCCAGGCATATATTTTTTATTGTCCTTTAATATAGTGGTTGGACTCTGTTCCATCATGTTACTTAACATTTGTGAATTGAGATAACCACTCTGGAGAAAAGTGTAAAATAAATAAAATGATATTTATAAAAATAACAGCATATTGTGGGCTACAGAGATGGCTCAGCAGTTAAGAACACTGCCTACTCTTTCAGAGGACTTGGGATTGATTCCTAACACCCACATAACAGCTAAGAAGCGTCCTAACTCCAGTTCAAGATATCTGACTCCCACAGGCATTGCACAACATGGGTGTACCTACATTCATACACATAATAAAACTGTTGAGTAAAATATTTTTAAGTAGCAGCATATGAATCTTGGTAACAATATGTTACTAGATATTTTTATTATTATTATACTCCTTCAAGTATAATATTGTAAATTATTGTCTCCCCAACTAAATTTAATTTTTTCTAAGCTCAGGGTACTCTTTGGGCTAACCTGCCCATCAACAAACTCAGTCACATTTTGTTACTACGTGAAATATAGAAAATATTCTTATATATACCTGAAAGTTAATAAGTAAACATCAAATCTTTAAAATAACGTTATGTATTCCTACATGCATTTCTTCATATCAGAATTTTTTTTTATGTGTATGAATGTACTGTCTGCATGTAGGTCTGTGCACACGTTGTCGTGCAAAGCTGCAGAGGTCAGAAGAGGGTGTCAGATTCCCCTGGAACTGGAGTTAAAGACGGTTCTCAGCCACCATGTGGGTGCTGGGGATCGAACCCAGGTCCTCTGCAAGAGCAGTCTGTGCTCTTAACCGCTAGGCCATCTCTCCAGCCCCACTATCAGAAATTTTTTTAAAAGAGAATTTGAGTATGAAATTTCACTCATTTCAAGATCTTCTATCAGTCCTTTAGTAGACAATTTTTGGAAATAGTTTCCATTCTGCGGGTGCATTTGATTATAAAACATTTGAAATATCCAAGATTTGACTGTTACTATTTTATCATACCATCCCTTGCCAAGCATCATTGACTTCCAAACTTTCTTCTTCACACTTTCTAGTACTTCATGTGAGGTATTAAACTGAAAAGTCAACTCATCTCATGTGAATAAGTCTTTTTTTCTTTCAGTTCAAAGGAAAGATGAAATGGTGGATAGATCACAGAGCTTAGAATAGCAAATAAAAGTCTTTGAATCTTTAAATTTTTACTTGTACTTAATTTCTTATTCCTGTGCTATGATGTTCTGATTTGTACTTTTTAGTATAGTGAAATTTCAAGCCTCACCTTTATTCAGTCTTCTAAAGGATATAATTACTTATCTTTGCACTCAAATTGCAGAAAATTCAGGCCTCTTTCTGAAAGAACTACCTCATTATTTCTTAAATGTTATCTGGAAGCTTATCATTCTAACAATACTCATTTGGTTCTGTTTCTCCATTTTAACTAAGATTGAAATTTTTCATACCCGAATGCTTTCAAGGTAGTGGGAACCATCAAAGAGAAGCATCTCAGAGAACCTACAGAAGGGCTGGAAGATTGGATTAGCCAGGAGGTCTACTAACTAAACAAATCTCCTGTCATGTGCTGCTGTTGTCATTAACATGGTCAGTGTCACCTGGCTGCTTCTCTTTGTGCAATCATTCTTCATTTTCCAGTATCCATCAGTCAAATATTGCAAAAAATAAACTAGCATGAAATGCTGGTATATTTTATTTTCTATTATATTCAGTTACAAACACATAACCAAACATATATTTGTTTCAGTACTTACTTTTGTTTAATATAATTCAATATATAACAGACATGGCTGATTTGAACAAATGTCTACAAACAAAATGGTAGAGCGTGATTTTTCAGAATGCTATTAATTCAAAAGTTCTAAACAGTATAATATGATAAGCCCTAATAATACACATAGGAGAATTTTGTCATGTTCTTTGCTTTCAAATATATTTCTATTTGATAAAAATAGTTCTTTCTAAAAATAATATAAAATAGGAAATAGCAAAGCTAAAATTACTGTTCTTCTCCAGTAACAATCCAAAATACATTTGTTTATCTAAAGAAAATAATTATATTTAAGACCTTTGCTTGAAAAAAAAAACTGACTTGTTTGTTCTTACAAACCAAGATCTCAAGAAAGAAAAGAACTTTCTTTCACAGTTGGCTCAATTTAAATACTATATTTGGCAGGGAGTAGGCTTATCACAATTCGAGTGGGAAACAATATCAATTCAATGAAGTCTAGTGTGCTCTTTCTCTGGGGTTTTTATTGAAAGTTCAGTGGATTTTAATAGAAAACTTGGAGAAACAGAAAAGTGTATTAAAACAAATATTGCAAGCAGGACACTTCTGACGATTTTTGAAAATTGAATTAAATTCATTTGGATCAAAAGAACAATCATGTGGAAAATTTCTGGAAGATGCTGTTTAAAATTATTTTGAATGGAAATGCTAGCAATTAAAATTACACAAATATTCAGGGCTGGAGAGATCATTCATTGGTTAAAAAATACTTGCTCTGGGTTGGAGAGATGGCCTAGCAGTTAAGAGTGCCGACCGCTCTTGCAGAGGACCCGGGTTCGATCTCCAGCACCCACATGGCAGCCGAGAACCATCTGAAACTCCAATTCCAAGAGAACTCCAGTTCCAGGGGAATCTGAAACCCTCTTTTGACCTCCGCGGCATTGCACGACATGGGTGCACAGACTTGCATGCAGACAGTACATTCATAAACAGACAGAAATAAATAAAAATAAAAAAATTACTTGCTGTGCAATTACAAGAACCAAGTCTGGATATTAAAATCCACAAAACCATCCTAGCATCCAGCAAATGACTGTATCTGTAGTTCTGGAGGATTGAAAAGTCTCTTCTGGACTGCATGATAATAGAATTGTCCCATGAGCACACACACACACACACACACACACACACACACACACACACAGACACACACACACACCTCATGAACACATAGACAAATCAATTACTTAAATCTGAGTCTGTGTTATTTCACTTAGCACAACAGCTTCTAGTTCTATTTGTTTATGTGCAAAATTCATGAGGTCCTCTTTACTGCTGCATAGAACTCCACTGTATAAATGTACCACATTTTCATTATACACTCATCAATTGAGGGACACTTAGGTTGCTTGCAGCTCTTTGCTATTGTGAAAAGAATAGAAATAAACAGGGATGTGCAAATATCTCTGCAATAAGATTAATGTTTGGGTATACATCCAGAAGTGGTATGACTAGGTCAAATGTTAGGTTCACTTTTAGTCTTATGAGTTATCCACTTGGTAGGCACAGGCAGGAAGATCTCTGTGAGTTCAAAGCCACCCTGGTCAACAGGATGAGTTCCAGGACAGTTGGACTACAGGGAGATCTTATATCAAAAAGTCAAAAAGAGTTCTCCACACTGCTTTCCATAGGGGTTTCATGAGTTTGCAATCCAATAAGGGCTGGTATTCTGGACGTGAATACTTTGAGCATATTTGGTCATGAATGATTTTTCTTTCTCCTTCAACTATAAGACATATTTTTACTGAGGAAAGTACTCTGGGTTGGGATCTATAGTCATATAGAACTGGGAATACTTTGGTCCAAGCTCTTCTGGCTTCCATCATTTGCACTGAAAACTCAGCTGTACTTTTGATGGTTTTGCCTTTATATATGACTTGTTTTTCTTTTGCTGCTTTCAGTATTCTCTCTTTGTTTGAACAACTAGTGTTTTTACCATGATATGGCATATGAAATTTCTTTTCTGGTCCTGTCCTTTTAGTGTTTTATGTGCTTTTATATATATATGGGTAGGTCTTTCCTTAATTTGGGTAATTTTTCTTCTATGATCCTTTTGAAGATCTGGTAAATACCATTATCCTTAGATCCTTCTCCTTCCCCTATACTTATGATGTGTAGGTTTTGTGTGTTTTCATGTTTTCTCACATTTCCTGAATATTCAATTCCTGTGTTTTTGTTTTGTTTTTGTTTTTTATAAGCTTTGCCTGAGTGGTCCAATTCTTCTACTTTATCTATCAGTCTTGATATTCTATTTCCTACTTTATTTATTCTTTTACTGAGGCCTTCTCCCTTCTTTTCCAGATGCCCTATTGAGGGGTGCACTTCCTTTTTCATTTAAGTTTGAGTTTTCTTCAGTATTTCCCTTTGTGAAGTCAGTCAGAAGTTTATCCCTAAATTCTCTTCGATTTTCTCTATCATCTTTTAGTTCTTTGATTCTTTGGCTTGTGTGTTCTTTAAATTCCTTGAATTATTAGATCATGTTTATGATAGTTCTTTTATGTTATGTGTCCTAGGCTACTTCTAGAGCTCCTCATTGTAGAACTCTTCTACAAGACTGGTACTATTTAGCAGAGACATATTATTTGGGTCTTTCTATTCATTTTTATGTCATTTTGGCAGGTGTACTTCTTTTGTTGTTTGTGATTCTGATATAAAACTCAAGTGTTTCCTTGTTGAACTAAAGATTTACTTTGCTTGTATTCTTCAGTTCCTTTTTTTGTCTTCTTATTAGGTATAAAAGCCTGTTTGGTCTAGGCTTCAGGTTCTCACTTTTAATTTTGTACTAGACAGACCAGCTAGTTTGTGTCCAGCTACTCAGGACCTCCTCCAGAGGCTCAAGACAGCTATCAACCAGGCAGGCTTGAACCCCGCACCATGTGGGGTCCATCTACTTGCTCTCCAGGCCTGATTGCAAATGCCTGAATCTGGTCCAGGGGCAGGGAACTTAGCCTGGAGCTGTGGGAGGGGCTCAAGTTGTTCCCTAGCTGGTGGTTAGGAAGTCTGGAATGTTGCCACCAGACAATTGGAAGCTCTCACCACAGAGTGGAGGTCAGCCTCATACACTCACTGGGAGAGTTGAACCCACACAACTGCCCTGCCATGTAGGGTCCACCTACTGGCTCTCTAGGGCTGGTTGCAGTCATCTCAAAATAAAGATTCTTTTAAGAAAGGATTATATAATATTATAGAATATATAATATGTATATATATATATATAAAATCATTTTGTGAAATGACACATTATCAAGTCAATCAATCAATCAATCAATCAATCAATCAATTTTACATATCATCTCTCCCTTGCCACAAAATGTGGATCCATAGACCATTCTGAAATAATACTCAGTTATTGAAAGCAGCAATTAACAGGCTTAAAAAATTAAACTGATGCTGGGGCTGGAAAGATGGCTCAGTGGTTAAGAACCCTGAATGCTGTTTCAGAGGACCCGGGTTCAATTCCCAGCACCAACATGGTGACTAAGAACTGTCTTTAAGCATTTAATCCTAGCACTAGGGAGGCAGACATATCTCTGTGTGTTCAAGGCCAGCCTGTCTACACAGTGAGTTCCAGGCCAGCTGGGGCTATAGTGAGACCCTGTTTCAAAAAAATCAATTAATAAAATAAATAAATAAATAAATAAATAAATAAATAAATGAATAATAAAAATAAACTGATGCTTTAAAAACACATATTTAAACCTCAGGATTTCTAAATAATTTAAAATAAAATGAATTCAGGACAAAAAATATGAAGCTATATTGGAAAGCTTGAATTGGTCCCTGGGTACTTAGCTACTAGTAAAAACAAAGCCTCCTACATTGTGACTGCCACTCTTTAAAGGAAACCTATTTACATGATCTGAAGTAAAAACTGATGAAAAGGCACTTGAATACAAATAGACACTGAAGACTATATAACCAAGGTTGTGTATAAACTATGTTCCACAGTAATGTAAATCATAAAACTGAATACATTCATCAGGAGAAAGCAGGATTATGGACATATAACACAATCAACCAAAAATAATTCTAATATTTGTCAATCTATCTTTATAAATTAATAAAAAATTTCATGTTTCTGACTTGTCAGTGTTTGATGAAATAATAATTAGAAAAAGCAAATACTGTCTTCTGACCATGACAGGGCTACTGCTCCCATGAACTCACTGCAGCTGTGTTTGTCTGAACAAGACCTGCATAAGACCAAGCCCATCCATATTTCAGGAACATGAACAGAGCATGAGCTCTAGAGTCCTCACCACAAGCTGAGGAGCTATTGACAGCTGAGGGCTATTAATGAAGTGTCAGTATTCTTCAAGGATGTGACCACTGGTCATGATTCAATGAATGCCTTTACATCAATGTACATACAAATAGTACTAATAGGACTTAGTGGGTTGTAAGAACTAAGATGAAGAAATGTAGATAAGATGAGTTTGTGAGTGGGCAAAGTCTGTAGGAATTTTTAATGAAACAGTGAGGGGTAGACCTGATCAAATCACATTGTATGCATGTATAAAATCCCCAAGAAAAAAAGGTTAAAAATAGTGCCTAATGTAAAAAAATGTACTTGAAAGTTAACTATTTGCATGGTACTTCTTAAGAATAGATTTTTTAAAAAGTAATGTCTATTATTAAAAAGTCAAGTATTTAAAGTTAACTATATATATTTAATTTCTGATAAATGGACAAAATTCTTCCCATACTAATGTGACAACATTATAAATACACAGTTACATCTCTTTTTAAAACCTATACATAGGGGCTTGAGAGATGGCCTAGTGGTTAAGAGCACCGACTGCTCTTGCAGAGGACCCGGGTTCGATCCCCAGCACCCACATGGCGGCTGAGAACCATCTGTAACTCCAATTCCAGGAGAACTCCAGTTCCAGGGGAATCTGACTTCTCTTCTGACCTCCACGGCAATTGCACACACATTGGTTGCACAAACCTACATGCAGACATTACATTGACCACATAAAAAAATAAATAAATTAAAAAAACCCTATACATAGATAGTTTTATGCAACTCTGTAAAATCAAGACAAGTCCAGGCTTTTTTTATGACTATGGCCCTGTAATATAGCTTGAAGTCTGGTAGAGCAATTACCCCTGTATTTGCACTTTTCACTCAGGATTGCTTAGCTATTTGGGGTCTTTTGTTTAATTTAAAAAGAACTAAGAAAGGGGGCAATGCAGTGCCTGGGGAATAAGTGAGCACAACAATAGGCAGGTCATCACTATGCTGGCACAGCCTGTTGCCTACCAGTCAGCCACACCTGGCCCAGCATGCACACAGCCAGGGTGGAGTCACCCAGCCAAGTGGACACTCACCAGGTCCAGAGGGCACACAGCAACCCCCCTGGAGCTACAATGAAAATATCCATTGAGAACAGTGTAGCAACACCCAAGCACAAAGTACATCCACCTCAGAGGGAACAGACCTGATTGTTACTCTGGATTTCTGAGAACCTCCAGACCAGGAAGGGAAGAGCTAGTAGAACCTCCCAATATATACCTGAAAAGTGAAAACTGGAAACCCGCACAACCAGCCCCATAAAACCAGAGAAGACAACGAACACAGCTGTAGGAAACAAGAAAAACAAGCATTCAATACAGAGAAGAAACACTTGACATTTGCACCAGAATACAAACAATAAAACAAACCACATGGTAAAAACACAAGAAAATAAAACAAACATGGGAAAAGCACATTAATTAATCTCCCACCAATGCTACCGTTCTAAGAATGAATCCTACAATGAGGTCTCCCTGGAAGAATCCGGACACGACCCTAGAAGAACAATAATAGATATAATCAAAGAATACAAGATACAGAAAAATACGAAGAACTAAAGGGAGAAAATGAAAACCCAGGAAGGACTCTAGAGGGAAAAAATTACAACTCGGGAAGAGCTAGGGGAGGAATGTCAAAATTCAGAAAGGAACTAGAGGGAAAGTATGACAAACTCCAGAAGGGAAATAGAAACACTGAAAAGGTCCCACGCTGAAATGAAAAGGAAACTGAACAGCAAAGCAAGGAGCTACAAAAAGAGAATGACAGATCAAAATGAGTGGAATACTAAAGAAACACAAAAAAAGAAATTGAACACTCACCAATCAACAGGAATTATGGGGGAAAGTCTCAGAGCCGATTGGATGAAGCAGAAATGAAATATCAACCTGGAAGAGATACAAGGAAAAACTAGAAAGCTCAAAATATTATGGGAAAAAAATCAACAACAAAAAAAAAAAAAAAAAACTATGAAAAGACCAAACTCCGCATCATAGGGAAGAGAAAGGGGAAGAATCCAGACAAAGTATTGATCAGATTCTTCAAAGAATAATAGAATAAATTTCCCCAAACTGAAAGCAAGACAAAACCATACAAATACAAGAAGCACATAGACACCAAGTCGACAAAAATCAGAAAAGAAATTGTCCATGCACCATATATAGTTAACAACACTAGACACCCAAAATAAAGATAAATTCTGAAAGCCACAAAGAAACAAACAACAAGTTTACAAATAAGGCATACAATCAGAATACAGCTGACTTTTCAGTGCAAACTTTGAAATCCGCAGGTGTGGCCCATGTTATTTCCCAGTACTAATAAAGACTGTAGATGCCCATCCAGATTACTATACCCGAAAAATGTCACTTATAGTGAAGTAGAAAGAAAAAAAATATTTCATGAAAATATACAAGATGAAAGATAGTGTCCAAAAAACTAACCCTTCAGGAAATAACTTGAAGCAATTCCAAGACAGAGAAGAGGAAAAACACCCTTATCCAAGCAGTAGAAAGAGAAATTAGTAAAAACATAACTTGNCATGGCAGGGGCTGGAGAGATGGCCTAGCGGTTAAGAGCACCAACCGCTCTTGCAGAGGACCCGGGTTCGATCCCCAGCACCCACATGGCGGCTGAGAACCATCTGTAACTCCAATTCCAGGAGAACTCCAGTTCCAGGGGAATCTGACTCTCTCTTCTGACCTCCACGGCATTGCACAACATGGTTGCACAAACCTACATGCAGACATTACATTGACACACATAAAAAAAATAAATAAAATTTAAAAAAACCCTATACATAGATAGTTTTATGCAACTCTGTAAAATCAAGAAACAAGTACCAGGCTTTTTTTATGACTATGGCCCTGTAATATAGCTTGAAGTCTGGTAGAGCAATTACCCTTGTATTGCACTTTTCACTCAGGATTGCTGTAGCTATTTGGGGTCTTTTGTTTAATTTAAAAAGAACTAAGAAAGGGGGCAATGCAGTGCCTGGGGAATAAGTGAGCACAACAATAGGCAGGCTCATCACTATGCTGGACACAGCCTGTTGCCTACCAGTCAGCCACACCTGGCCCAGCATGCACACAGCCAGGGTGGAGTCACCCAGCCAAGTGGACACTCACCAGGTCCAGAGGGCACCAGCAACCCCCCTTGAGCTACAATGAAAATATCCCATTGAGAATAGCTGTAGCAACACCCAAGCACAAAGTACATCCACCTCAGAGGGAACAGACCTGATTGTTATCTCTGGATTTCTAGAGAACCTCCAGACCAGGAAGGGAAGAGCTAGTAGAACCTCCCAATATATACCTGAAAGTGAAAACTGGAAACCTAGCACAACCAGCCCCCATAAACCAAGGAGAAGACAACGAACACAGCTGTAGGAAACAAGAAAAACAAGCATTCAATACAGAGAAGAAACACTTGACATTTGCACCAGAATACAAACAATAAAACAAACCCACATGGTAAAAACACAAAGAAAATAAAAACAACATGGGAAAAGCACATTAATTAATCTCCACCAAATGCTACCAGTCCTATAGAAGAATCCTACAATGAGGTCTCCCTGGAAGAAATCCAGGACACAGACCCTAGAAGAACAATAATAGATATAATCAAAGAGATACAAGATACAGAAAAAATCGAAGAACTAAAGGGAGAAAATGAAAAACCCAGGAAGGATCTAGAGGGAAAAAATTACAAACTCTGGAAAGAGCTAGAGGGAGAGAATGTCAAATTCAGAAAGGAACTAGAGGGAAAGTATGACAAACTCCAGAAGGAAATAGAAACACTGAAAAGGTCCCACGCTGAAATGAAAAAGGAAACTGAACAGCAAAGCAAGGAGCTACAAAAAGAGAATGACAAGATGCAAAATTAAGTGGAAATACTAAAGAAACAAAAAAAGAAATTGAACACTCACCAATCAACAGGAAATTATGGGGGAAAGTCTCAGAAGCAGATTGGATGAAGCAGAAAATAGAATATCAAACCTGGAAGATACCAAGGAAAAACTAGAAAGCTCAAAAATATTATGGGAAAAAAAATCAACAACAGTGGAACAATCAGGAAATTTGGGGCACTATGAAAAGACCAAACCTCCGCATCATAGGGAAGAGAAAGGGGAAGAATGCCAAGACAAAAGTATTGATCAGATCTTCAACAGAATAATAGAATAAAATTTCCCCAAACTGAAAAGCAACAAACCCATACAAATACAAGAAGCACATAGAACACCAAGTCGACAAAAATCAGAAAAGAAATTGTCCATGCCATATCATAGTTAAAACACTAGACACCCAAAACAAAGATGAGATACTGAAAGCCACAAGAGAAAAACAACAAGTTACAAATAAGGCATACCAATCAGAATTACAGCTGACTTTTCAGTGCAAACTGTGAAATCCAGAAGGTGGACCAATGTATTCCCAGTACTAAATAACTATAGATGCCAATCCAGATTACTATACCCAGAAAAAATGTCACTTATAGTTGAAGTAGAAAGAAAAAAAATATTTCATGAAATATACAAGATGAAAGAATATGTGTCCAAAAAACTAACCCTTCAGGAAATACTTGAAGCAATTCAAAGGACAGAGAAAAGGAACACCTATATCCAAGCAGCTAGAAAGAGAAATTAGTAAAACTATAATTGTGAAAATGCAAACCTAGTCCAAGAATCCAAACAGAAAATAAGGTGAAAGGAAGAAACACATATCTGTCAATAATACCCTTAAAAAACTCCCCAATCAAAACACACTGGGAGAATGGATTAGGAAACAGAATTCATGTGTATAAATTCATGTCTACAAGAATCCCATCTCACATTTAAGGACAGGCACAAACTTAAAGTGAGGAGATGGAAAAAGATATCACAAGCAAATGACACCAAAAAGTAAGCAGGACTTGCTATTCTAACATCAGACAAAATAGAATTCAAAGTAAAACTAATCAGAAAAGACAAAGAGGGCCATTACATCCTTATGAAAGGAACAATTAACCATGACGATTTCACAATCATAAATATATATTCACTAAACTCTGTTGCACCAAAATTTATAAATACAATCCTGAAAGACATTAAGGCACAGATTAATCAGACATACTAATACTGGGGGACTTCAATACCCCACAGAGCCCCTTGGATAGATCAACTGCACAAAGAATAAGCAGAGAGATATCTGAACTGAACAATACATTACTCCAAATGGACTTCAAAGACATCTACCAAATATTCCATCCAAACACCAGAGAATGAACTTTCTCCAATATTGACTATATACTGTGACACAGAAAAAATGTCAACAATACAAAATGATTGAAATAATTGCATACATTCTATCAGAGAAGAGTGCAATTAAGCTCAATATCAACACCTTACAACCTACAAGAACACATGGAGACTAAACAACACACTCCTGAATAATGAATTCATCAAGAAAGAAAGAAATAAAAGCATTCCTGGAACTAAACAAAAGTGACAACACAACAGAAGCAACCTTATGGGATACTTTAAAAGCAGTTCTAAGAGGGAAATTTATAGGCCTGTGTGCCTACATTATAAAAAATAAATAAAAATCAGAACAGAAATCAATGAAATAGAAATGAAGAAAATAAAGCAAAGAATCAATGAATCCAAAAGTTGGTTCTTTGAAAGGATAAACAAGATAGACCGACCTCTAGCCCCGTTAACAAAAAGAAAGAAAGAGCAATTCTAAATCAGTAGAATTCATGATGAAAAGGGAAACATCACAAGACAAGGAAAAGATCTAGACAATCATTTCTGGAATACTTCAAAAACCTATTCTCTATTAAATTTGAAAACAGAAGTGAAATGGATGAAATTCTGGAAATCAACAAAGCTTAACCAAAAAGAGATTGAGAGTTTAAACAGACCAATAATATTAGAGGAAATTGAAAATGTAATTAAAACCTCCCAACCAAAAAAAGCCCAGGCACAGATGGTTTCAAGGCAGAATATTACAAAACTTTTAAAGAGGACTTAGGAGCATTCCTCAATGATATCTGTTTCAGTTCCTGCCTACAGATTCCAGCCTTGAGGTCCTGCCTTGGCTTCCCTTGATGGTAGACTATACATAATCTGAAAATATACTAAGAGAACAATATAAGGATAATACCTCATCTATGAAAACACAATGTCAGAATAAACTGAAGCATCTCTGTGCAGGTAGTGTTGGAGGAATCAAAGCAGACCATAAGGATACAAACAAGTCTAGACAGGCCTCTGGAGTTGTATCTAAAGCCTGTGGAAATGACAGCCAAATGAAGACCCTGCTAAAGAATACAAATCCAGTTAATCCTTGCTGTAGGGAAAGTGGGCAAACTTTACATAAAACAGTTCAAGATGCACTCAAAATTTACATGGAAAAATGACTTTTGACAAAAGGATTCTGTTTCTCAATTAAGTGACCATGTTTTTAAACATTTAACCCACACTGTCAAAAATAGAAACCAGCAGCTGCCAGAAACAGATCCATTTACATTGTGTTTAGACATAATAAAGAAGTTTCTGATTTTCAAGGAACTAAAAACTACTCCAGAATGATGAGGTATAGGTGCTCAGAAATTCTGCTGACCCCATGTAGCAAGAACATTCATCTTTATTACAAGTAGAATCTTATCTGTCTCGCCTAAGGAAAGAAAGTAAGTGAACATCAATAGGATATCTACGGTTGTCGCATTATACTTATATAATTACCTATTATGTAGGAGTTAGCTTCCACACTATATAAATACTTATGTTTCAATTAAGGGTACCTCAGAATTGATAACCCCTTGGCTTGGATGAGATTATACCCATTAAACATGAGACATTCTTCCTTTCCTTGTACTGTTTGTCCACTTGCTGCTTGCCAGCTGTGGAAGGAGCACTAGGAAACTAACCAGTATTAAGTATCTGCTATGTTCAAGTGCTTTGTAGATACTATTTCCTTTCATTATATTAATAATAAGTTGGCAAAAAGAACTTTGGTTCGAATGAAAGGCATCTTGGCATTTTTGTTCCATCCTTGGTTTACATTTCTATTCAAAGAACAAAGTTATTCTGTGTACAAGTGCTTGAGGGGGACTTTGCAGACAGCTTTCGTTCATAACTATAGTGCTTCAATCAAAACTGAAGAGGCAAATAGTATTAATCTTAACTTTCTGTTTAACAAAAAAGAAGATTTACAACCATTAATACTCGAAATGTTCAGAAGGATACCCACAAAGGGAAAACTCCCATATTCCTTGTAACCAAAGACACCAAAGGTCTTTACAACAATAATTATTTTTTGTTAGAACTGATAAATTTATTGTTACAAGATATAAAATGAACAGACAAAACAAAACATTTATACACTAATAGTAATTTTAAACCCCTGAAGAAGACATCAGAAGATGGAAAGACCTCCCATGCTCATGAATTGGAAAAATTAATATAGTAAAAATGTTCATTCTATGCAAATTAATATACAGATTCAATTCAAACCCAAATAAAATCCTTAAGAGTTTCTTCACAGACTTGGAAAAAAAATTCTTAAATTCATATGGAAAACCAAAAGATCTTGATTAGCCCAAGCAATCCTGAGTGAAAAGAGCAATACACACACTATACCAGACTTCAAAGTATATTACAGGGGTATAGTCATATAAACAGCCTGGTACTGGCATACAAACAGAACTGTAGACAAATGGAGCAAAATTGAAGATCCAAACTTGAGCACATACAATTTCAGCCACCTCATATTTGACAAAGGGATCAAGAAGTTACAGGGGAGGAAAGACAGCATCTTCAGCAAATGGTGTTGGCAAAATTGGATCCCTACTTGTAGAAGAATAAAATTAAACTCCTAACTCACCCTGGACACAAATCAACTCCAAATGGATCAAAGACCTCAATGTTAAACCCCGAACTCTGAAGGGGATTGAAGCAAACATTGGCAGCAACCTTCAAGACATAGGCATAAGGAGAATACTTTCTAAATTAGACAGCAGCTGCACAGGAAATAACATAAAAAATTGACAAATGAGACCTCATTAACTCAAAAGCTTCTGTACAGTGAAAGAAACAATCATTGAAGTGAAGAGAAAACCCACAGAGTGGGAGGAAACCTTTACCAGTGATACACGTGAAAGAGCATTAACTTCCAGAATATATAAACTACTCAAAAAACAAAGAAGAAAACAAAAGATGGAGTAAAGAGCTGAACAGAGACTGCACAAGTGAAGAGCTAAAAATGGCTCAGAAACATCACCATTGCTAATAATTAATGAAATGCAAATTAAAACCATTTTTAATGTATCATCTCACTCCAATAAGACTGGCTAAGATCAAAAAACAACTGGTACCAAATGCTGGAGAGGGTGTGCGGAAAAGGGCAACACTCATCCACTGCTGGTAGGAATGTAAACTCATAAAAAAACTATGGAAAGCAGTGTGCAGAACTCATAAAAGACTCAAAGTGATCCTACCACCTGACCCACTCATACCACTCCTGGCATTTATACCCACAAGACTCATCCTACAACAGAGATGTATGCACATCCATGTTGCAGCTCTTTTCACAATAGTGAAGAGCTGGAACCAACCCAAGTGCCCCTCAACCAATGAATTGATAGGGAAAATGTGATACATGTACACAGTGGAGGGTTTTTTTTTTTAGTTAAAATTAAATCCTTTATTAACAAAGAGGATGATGATTTTGTCAAATTCTAGTTGAAATTTTCCTCAAAACTTTGGGGAAATCACAAGTCCTAGAGACTACTAAAATCAAAGTCTAACTGCAGAACGGGTAAGGATAGCTAATCAAGGGGCTGCACTGGGCTTTTGTGTTGATATTCAGCTACATTTTTCTCAGAAAAGGCAAGCTGGAACTACACAGTTCACATCACTCTTAGTTCCTGGGTTAAGAAGCAATGTGTTATGGTTGCTTTGGGGAGCTGTCAATTACATGTATGATGGACTGGAGCAGTTCAGGAGCAAACATTTATTTCTTGAGGTTCTAGTATCAAGGTGGTAGTGGACTAGATTTCTGATGAAATGTTCCTGGTTTGCCAGTGGTGCATTTTGCTGGAATCCTTCGGGTTGCAGCCTGGATCATATCTCATTCCTCTACCCCATCATCAATTATTTACTGTTGATAGGCCACATCTCTAGAAGCACCTGCCAGGGTTAGAAATCCAGCATGTGAACTTTGGAGATATAAAATTACCCAGACTTTAACATTCTGGTCATGGCTGCCTCAGGTCATGTCCTTAACTCTTGAAAAATACATTCAATCTACCCCAACTGACCCCAAGATCTACATTGATTCCAGAATCAACTCAAGTCTAAAAGCCAAAATTCCCTCTAAGTGTCATTTTAATCAAACACAAGTAAGACATAAAGTGTAGTTTATCCTAAAGAAAAATATCTCCAGCACTGACTCTATGAGGAAAAACTAGCTGTGTGGCTCAATGGCTTTCAAGTACATATGTAAAGCCATTACTTCCATATATCCCTTTAATTTTGAAATTAAACACATAAGGCATAGATAGCAAATCAAGCCTGAAGAATATTCCAAATATTATGTCAAAAATGTGAAATAAAACAAAATATATCTAATTGTTTCAACATTAGGAAGATAAGGATATAAATATCCACATGGTAGAAATGAACGTTGGGGCTCCAGACATGCACATGGACTCAGTGAAGTGCCAGTAAGGCAAGGCGGAACTGCCTTGATCCTTGGGGAGCTCAACACCTGACCCCGGAATTCCCAGCTTGGGCTCCAGGCAGGCACAGGAACTCAGTGAGGTGCTGGTAAGGCAAGGAGGAATTGCCTTGACCTTTGAGGGGCTCAACACCTGCCCCTGGGTGTCCAACCTTGGGCTCAGGACAGGTGCAGTGTCTCAGTGAGGTGCTGGCAAGGCTAGATAAAACTGCCTTGACCCTAGGAGGCCTACTGGCATGCAGACCAAAGTAGCAACACAATCCCCACACACACACTCTCTGTCAACCTGATGGAGCTGTGGTGCAGAGGACCTAACAGGTGCAGCATTAGTGATTATAATCTGTGCAGCCAACGTTGAGATGCCAGAATCAAAAGAAACAAACAGACATATCTACATGCCAAAGACACAAAGAAAAAAAAAACATGTGAAAAGCTCATAATAAATCCACACCAAACTCTACCACCTTACAGAAGATCCCTACAATGAGATCTCCCTGGAAGGAAACCAAGACACTGACCTTAGAAGAACAACTTTACACATATTCAAATAAATTAGAGAACTAAGGGAAGAGAATGAAAAACTCAAGAAGGAACTAGAGGGAGATAATGACAAATGGTGGACAGAAATAAGGGGAGGGATTGAAAAACTCAAGAAGGACCTAGAGGGACATAATGACAAACATTGGGAAGAACTAAAGGGAGAAAATTACAAACTCCAGAAGAAAATGGAATGCTGAAAAGTTCCCAGGCTGAAATGAAAAAAGAAAATGATCAATGAACCAAGGAGCTACAAGATGAGAATGACAGGCTCCAGAGGGAAGTGGAAAATCTAAAGAAATCACATTATGAAATGAAAAAGGAAATTTAACATTCATCCAATCACCAGGAAAAGCTGGGAAAAAGCCTCAGAAGCAGAAAAAAGAATATTGACCTATAGGATAATAAAGATTATTGAACACATTTAAAGACACAAGAGTGGAGCAACCAGGAAATGTGGGACACTATGAAAAGACCAAACATCTGCATCATAAGGATAGAGGAAGGAGAAGAATCCCAAGACAACACTATTGACCAGATCTTCAACAGGATATTAGAAGAAAATTTCCCCAAATTGAAAAAAGACAATCCCATATAAATACAAGGAGCACATAGAGCACCAAATAGGAACAGAAGAGAAACTCCCCATGCCATAGAATTCTTAAAACACTAGATGCTCAAAACAAAGACAAAATATTGAAAGCACATGAGAAAAAAAGTTACATATAAGGGAAAACCTGTCAGAAACACAGCTAACTTCTCAGTCCAAACTATGAAAGCTAGAAGAATGCGCAACAAAGTATTCCCTGTGCTAAATGACTTTAAATGCCAAACCAGACTATTGTACCCAACAAAAATGTCAGTTATACTTTAATGAGAAAGAAAAATCTTTCACGACATGAACAACATGAAAGAATACATGCCTAAGTAACCAACACTTTAAAAAATCCTCAAAGTAATCCACAGAACAGAGGAAAGGACCAACTATCCCTAAGCAATTAAAGACAGAAATCAACAAAAGCATAAAAGAGTAAATACAAACCCAGAACAAGAATGCAAACAAAAAATAAGGTGAAGGAGACAACACACATCTCACACTAATAACCTTAAATATTAATGATCTACACTCCCCAATCAAAAGACATAGACTGAGAGAATGGCTTAGGAAATAGAATCCTCTCTATGCTGTCTGCAAGAAAACCATCTCACCCTCAAAGACAAACACCACTTTAGAGTGAAAGGATTGACAAAATATTCCAAGAAAATGGTACCAAGAAATATGCCAGAGTGGCTATTCTAATATCAGACAAAATAGATCTCAAAGTAAAACTAATCAGAGGAGACAAAGAGGGCCATCACATCATTGTCAAAAGAACAATTATCTATGAAGTCTTCACAATCCTAAATGTCTATGCACCAAACTGTGGTGCACCTAACTTTATAAACACTACTCTGCAGGACCTCAAGAGGCAGACTAATCCTAACACACTAATAGTGGGTGATTAACACCCCACTGAGCCCCTTGGATAGATCAACTGGACAAAAATAACCAGAAAGGCATTAGAACTGAACAATACAATACACCAAATGGACCACACAGACATCTACAGAATATTCTATCCAAACACCAGAGAATATATTTTCTACTCAGCACCTCATGCAACAGTCTCCAAACTCGACCACATCTGGGGGCACACACACACAAAAAAAATCTCAACAAATACAAAAGGATTGAAATTATTCCATGCATTCTATCAGACCACAGTGCAATAAAGTTAAATAAGAACACCATCCTGAATAATGAATGGGTCAGGGAAGAAGTCAAAAGTGAACTAAAAGTATTCATGGAACTGAATGAAAAAGACAATACAACACAAGAAAACTTGTGGGATACTTTAAAATCAGTCTTGAGAGGGAAATTTATAGCCCTATCTGCCCAGATTTAAAAACAAACAAACAAACAAAAAAAGGGGGTGGAGAAATAGCCTAGCGGGTAAGATCACCAACTGCTCTTGCAGAGGACCCGGGTTCGATCCCCAGCACCCACATGGCAGCTGAGAACCATCTGTAACTCCAATTCCAGGAGAACTCCAGTTCCAGGGGAATCCGAGACCCTCTTCTGAACTCCGCGGCATTGCAAGACAAGGGTGCACAAACCTACATGCAGATAGTACATTCATACACACACAAAAATAAACAAAATAAAAAAACAGAAAGGGAACAAATTAATTATCTAACAGTGCAGCTAAAAACACTTGAGAGACAACAACATATGAACCCTCAACAAAAAGGACTGGAAGAAATCACAAAAATCAGAGAAGAAATCAAAGAAATAGAAACTATGAAAACAATACATAGAATCAATGAATCCAAAAACTGGTTCTTTGAATAGACAAAAAGAAACAGACAGACCTCTAGCCCATTTAACAACAACAACAAAAAGAAGAAGAAGAAGAAGAAGAAGAAGAAGAAGAAGAAGAAGAAGAAGAAGAAGAAGAAGAAAACAGAAAAAGTATTCATGATGAAATGGGGAAACATCACAACAAAGACCCAGAAATCCCATGGGAATACTTCAAAAACCTAGAGTCTACTAAGTTTGAAAACCTAAGAGAAATGGATGAATATCTGAAATCCTGGGAACCAACAAAACTTAACCAGAGATTTACTGTTTAAAGAGATCCATATATTTGAGAAAGTTGAGGATGTAATAATAAACTTCTGCACTAAAAGAAGCCTGAGCCCAGATGGATTCACGGCAGAATTCTATAAAACATTTAAAGGGGTCCTACAACTATTACTACTCAATCTGTTCAGAAGGATACAAACAGAGGGAATTCTCCCAAACTCTTTCTATGAAGCTAGCATCTCCATAATACCAAAACCAGACAAAGAAATAACCAAAAAAGAAAGTTATAGCCCCATCTCATTAATGAATATAGATGCAAAAATTCTCAACAAATACTTGCAAATCACATACAGACCAACATTAAAACAATCATCCATCGTGACTAAGTTGATTCAAACCAGAGATGCAGGGATGTTTCAACATACTTAAATCAATAAATATCATAAAACGCATAATGGACTGAAAGACCAAAAACACATGATCATATCAATTGATGCAGAAAAAGCCTTTGACAAGATCCAGCATCCCTTCACGTTTAAAGTCCTAGAGGGAATTGGACTGAAGGGAACATTCCACAACATGATCAAAGCCATGTATAGCAAACCCACTGCCAACATCATCCTAAATCGAAAAAAAATTGGAACTCCTTCCCTTAAAGTTGAGAACCTGGCAAGGTTGTCCCTTATCATCACACCTCTTTAACATAATGCTTCAAATGCTTTCTAGAACAATAAGATAAGAGAAAGAAACTAAAGGAGTACTAATCAGAAAAGAAGTTAACCTATCCTTTTCTACAAAAGATATGATAGTTTAAGTAAGGGATGCTAAAACCTCCACCAGAAAACTTCTAGAAATGATTAAGAGTTTCAGTAAATTGGCAGCATACAAAATTAACCAAGAAAATTCAGCAGCCTTTCTTTACACCAATAATAAACAAGCGGAGAAGGACTATAAGAAGACCTTCCCACTCACAGTAGCCCCCAAAATAATAAAATAACTGGGAAAAAACCTAACCAAAATACCAATGATCTCTACAACAAAAATTTTAAACCACTGAAGAAGCAGATTGAAAATTATATCAAAAAGATAAAAAGATCTCCCATGCTCATGGATTGGAAAAAATAATATAGTAAAAATGCCCATTTTACACAAAGTGATATACAGATTCAATGCAATCTCAATCAAAAGCCCCATGAGCTTCTTTCCAGACGTGGAAAAAAATCCTTAAATTAATATGGAAAACAAAATACCCCAAATAGCTAAAGCAACCCTGAGTGAAAAATACAACACAGGGGGAGGATTCCTCTACCAGACTTCAAACTATATTACAGGGCCATAGTCATACAGACAGACTGGTACTGGCACAAAAACAGATCATTGACCAATGGAACAAAATTGAAGCTCCAAATTTGAGCTCCTACAATTTCAGTCACCTCATAGTTGGCAAAGTTTCAAAAAAAAAACCCTCAATGGAAGAAGGATAGCATCTTCTTCAAATGGTTTTGGCAAAACTGGATCACCATTTGTAGAAGAACAAAATTAAACCCCCATCTCTAACCCTGCACAAAAATCAAATCCAAGTGGATCAAAGATCTCAAGGTAAAACGTGAAACCCTGAAGGTGATAGAAGAAAAAGCTGGTAACACCCTACAAAACATAGGTGTGGGAAAAGACTTTCTAAATGAGACAGCAGCTGCACAGAAAATAAGGTCAACAGTCGACAAATGGGACCTCATCAAACACAAAAGCTTCTGTACAGCAAAAGAAACAATCAAGGAAGTGGAGAAAACCCACAGAGTGGGAGGAAATCTTCAGCAGTGATTCATCTGACAGAGCATTAATGTCAAGAATATATAGACTACTCAAAAAACAAAGAAGTAAGAAAACAAATGACCTACTCAAAAGATGGAATAAAGAGCTGAACAGAGACTTCACCAGTGAGGAAGTAAAGATGGCTGAGAAACATCTTAAAAACTGTTCAACATCATGAATAATTAAGGATATGCAAATTAAAACCACTCTCAGATATCATGTCATCCAGATATGACTGGCTAAGATCAAGAACACAACAGACACCAAATGCTGGAGAGGTTGTGGGGAAAGGGGAGCACTCATCCACTACTGGTGGGAATATAAATTTGTACAACCATTTGGAAAGCAGTGTGGAGAACCCTTAAAAGATTCAAAATGAGCCCACTACATGACCCAGCCATACCACTCCTGAGTATATAACCTCAAGACTCCATGTTTATTGCAGCTCTCTTCACAATAGCAAAGAGTTGGAACCAGCTCAAATGCCCCTCAACTGAAAAGTGGATGACAAAAATGTGGTACATCTACCCAAAGGAGTACTATTCAGCAGTAAAGAAAGATGACATCATGAGCTTTGCAGGTAAATGGTTGGAACTCAAAGCCATTATGCTAAGTGAAGTAACACAGTCCCAGAAAAAGAAGCTGTGAATGGTCTCCCTCATTTGTGGATGCTAACACCAAATCCCCATATGAAAGGCAAGCTGAACAACATTATTGTTATATTTCTGTTTATCTGAAAGTAACTATGTTGTATAATGTAAACCTCTTAACAGGCTCTAGAATTGATCCACCACTTACTTTCAGACTCTGCCATTGCTGTATATGAGTGGAAAGTATGTATTCATATTTTAGAGTAATATAAAATTAAATGAGCAAAATGTGAAATCCTAAACAGAAAAAAAAAAAAAGACTGAGAGAAAGATGCAGGACAGTTATGGTGGAGATCATGATCTGAGGTGGAGTGGATGGAAGGGAAAGAGGAATTTGTCTAAACTGAACTGAAATATGATGTCTGAAATACACGGAACATCAATAAAAGCATTTAAAAAAAAGAAATACTAAGAAGCAGTCCCAGAAAATAAATACTGTGGTTCGACATAATGTCATGAAAAAAAAAGATATTTGTGATATAGAGGTTTTCTATTTTGTTGAGTCAAAGAAGTAGAAGAATCTTTAAAATTATTCATTCTATTGGATGTACTCTCTTTTCCACTATGGCTGTAAAATTGGGAAATAAATGAAAGTTACTTAAAAAAAGAAATGAAATAAATGATATAAATATAAGTCCTGCAGTAGCGAGTTGGAGTTTTATGCAGCGGTAAAGAAAGATGATATCATGAACTTTGCAGGTAAATGGTTGGAACTAGAAGATATTATGCTATGTGAAGTAACACAGTCCCAGAAAAACAAGTATCCCTCATTTGTGTTTGCTCCCACCAAGGACCTACTTCAAAGGCACCCTGAGTAAAATTAATGTTATATTTCTCCTTATCTAAAAGCAACTGTGCTCTTAGAATATAAATCCCTTAACAGCTCTAGCATTAACCTATCACTTATTTTCAGACATTTTAATGCTGGTATATGGGTGCAGGGTATTTATGCAAATTTAATAAAATTAAAATGGAAAATGTTTATCCCAAAATATGATTTGGAAATACAGTTTATTTTCAGATGACATGGTTTTAGTATGTGTGTGACATGTATATATGAATATGCTTAAACAATGTGGATTGGAGGGACCAACAACAACTAAAGAATTGGGATAGGGACATGACTGAAACAGTAAACTCCCCCCCCCAAAAAAAAATCCTCTGCTTTGAAAAACTTTTTAAAGACTCGGAAGTGGATACAGGATATGCATGACAGACTGCATGAACTCAGATGAGTGGGGAGCATGGAGGGAGAAATTAGTCTGGATAGAACTGAGAAGTGATGTATGAAATGCACAAAACTTCAATAAAATCTTAAGAAAAGAATTAAGAAGATGCAAACTCTCAGCCTTTGGACACTGCTATCCTACCTGCCAACTGCTGCCATGCCTCCCCTGCTATTATGGACTTTCCATTATGGACTCTTCCTCTGGAACCTTAAGCCAAGTAAATGATTGATTTCTTCTATAAGATGCTTTTGTCATGATATTTTCTTGATAGGCAATGTAAGGAAAACTACAGTCCCTGTATTTGGATCTATTAACTCATACAGCTGCTTAGGCTTAAAAAAAAAAAAAAAAAAAAAAAACTGCTTTGATTCCTTTATTAGTCCCCATCAGATTAGGAGTAAATTGTGATATGTTTACATTTAGGGCAGAATTGGGTAAAATAACAAACATCAAGAGACTTTCTATTTAATAACAAAAAGCCTTTTTTGGCAGTCTATTTTGATTTCCTAATCAATATAAGAGGGAAATATTTTTAGAAAGTATTTTCAAAAGTTTAATGTAGTTTTTCTTTTATCCCCTACCATGTCCATTAAAGAAAGAAAATTTTCTTATTTGTACAAACTAAATAAAAGACCACTTATTATTGCTCAAAACTCTACACTTGATTAATACTTAATGGTTTTAAAAGGAAAAACTGTTTTATTTGAGGTTATAATGGCTTATATCATTTATTCCTTTTATATTGCTAAATACAAATTAAATTTCAATGAACTTCATCACTCTAAGCCATTGCTAATTAGTAAATCTGAATTTTCGCTTTCAAAGTGTGAATAATGTCTATAACTTGCTAGAGCTATTATAGATCACAAAAAATATTGTTTTGAATGTGACTATTTTCCTCTGTCATGACTGATACTCCACAAAATCCAATTAAGCGGGCTTTGTAAACTGAAACACTTTTAAATGGTAATTAAAGTGGACATATAAGATCTGTCCTGACAAAAACCACACCATCATCTCAGTCGATGCTGAAAAAGCCTTTGACAAAATCCAGCATCACTTCATGCCTTAAGTCCTAGAAGGAATTGGATTGGCGCGATCATTCCTCAATGTAATCAAAGCCATATACAGGAAACCCACAGCCAATATCATCCCAAATGAGGAAATGACAGAAGCATTCCCTTTAAAGGTAGGAACTCCACAAGGCTGCCCCCTGTCACCACTCCTCTTCAATATAGTGCTTGAATCACTTGCTAGAGCAAGAAAATGAAATTAAAGGAGTACTAATGGGAAAAGAGGAAGTCAAGCTATCACTATTTGCTGATGATATGATTGTTTACTTAAGGGATGCTAAAACCTCCACCAAAAAACTGCTAGAAGCGATTAACAGCTTCAGCAAAGTGGCAGGATACAAAATTAACCTAAAAAAAATCAACAATGGCCTTTCTTTACATCAAGAACAAACAACTGGAAAAAGAATTCAAGGAGACCTTCCCACTCACAATAGCCTCAAAAACAATAAGATACCTAGGAACAAACCTAACCAAAGACACCAAAGATCTCTACAACAAAAATTTTAAACCTCTAAAGAAAGAAATTGAAGAAGACATCAGAAGATGGGAAAACCTCCCATGTTCATGGATTGGGAAAATTAACATTGTAAAAATGTCCATTCTACCGAAACTCTTGTATAGATTTAACGCAATCCCAATCAAAATCCCCAATAGTTTCTTCACAGGCTTGGAAAAAAAAAAAAAAGTCCTTAAATTCATTTGGAAAAACAAAAGAACCCGAACAGCCAAAACAACCCTGAGTGAAAAGAGCTACACAGAGGGGATCTCTATACCAGACTGCAAATTATACTACAGGGCTATAGTCATAAAAACAGCCTGGTACTGGCACAAAAACAGACCTGTTGACCAATGGAACAAAAGCGAAGATCCAAATCTGAGCACATACAATTTCAGCCATCTCATATGTGACAAGGGGGCCAAGAAGACACAATGGAGAAAAGACAGCATCTTCAGCAAGTGGTGTTGGCAAAACTGGATCACCACTTGTAGAAGAATGAAATTAAACCACTACCTCTCGCCCTGTACAAAAGTCAACTCCAGATGGATCAAAGACCTCAACGTGAAACTCCAAACTCTGAAGGTGATAGAAGAAAAAGTTGGCAGCAGACTCCAAGACATAGGCGTAAGACTTCCTAAATCAGACAGCAGCTGCACAAGAATTAAGGTCGACAATTGACAAACGGAACCTCATTAATCTCAAAAGCTTCTGTACATCAAAAGAAACAATCAAGGAAGTGAAGTGGGAGGAAACCTTCACGACAGAAACATCTGACAAAGCATTGATTTCCAGAATATATAAACTACTCAAAAAACAAAGAAAAAAGAAAACAAATGACCCACTCAATAGATGGAGCAAAGAGCTGAACAGAGACTTCACAAGTGAAGAAGTAGAGACGGCTGAGAAACACCTTAAGAAGTGTTCAACATCACGAAACATTAAGGAAATGCAAATCAAAATCACTTTAAGATATCATTTTACTCCAATAAGACTGTCTAGGATCAAGAAAACAAATGATACCAAGTGCTGGATAGGTTGTGGGGAAAGGGGAACACTCATCCACTGCTGGTGGGAATGTTAACTCATGCAGCCACTATGGAAAGCAGTGTGGAGAACCCTTGGAAGACTTTGAATGAATTTGCCTCCTGACCCGCCATACCACTCCTAGGCATGTACCCTCAAGACTCACCCCGCTGCAGAGATACATGCACGGCCATGTTTATTTCAGCTCTCTTAACAATAGCAAGGAGCTGGAACCAACCCAAATGCCCCTCAACTGATGGATAGAGAAAATGTGGTACATCTACACAATGGAGTTCTTTGCAGCAGTAAAAGATGACATCATGAGCTTTGCAGGAAAATGGCTGGATCTCTTTTCTAAGCCTAGGGAACCATCTGCGGAAGAGGGGGCGTGGTAGAATGTAAGGGCTGCGATTGGGGTTAATGTTGAAACTACAACAATGTAGACTGGACACTCATTTGATCAACTTGATTGAACATACAAGCCCCCCGTGCTGGATGGTGGGACCCATGAGCTGTGTGGGTTTGGGCACAACGGCTTGCAAATTTGTTTTACAAGAAGGATGCTTGTACTCACAAATTATCACTTATTCTTAAAAAAAATGAAAACAAAACAAAACAAAAAAGCAGAGAAAGATGCAGAAAACTTACGGCAGAATGCATGATCTGGGATGGGTAGGGGTGGGGTGGGGGGAAGGGAAGGGGATATATGCCTGAACTGAATTGAAAAATGATGTATGAAATACACAAAGCATCAATAAAAAAAAAAAAAAAGAATACTATCCACCACATAAAGCTGTTGTGGAGGTTAAATGAGTTGATAAAAATTAAAAACTTAGAGTAACTGGGACTGGAGAGATGGCCTAGCAGTTAAGAGCGCTGACCGCTCTTACAGAGGACCCGGGTTTGATCCCCAGCACCCACATGGCGGCTGAGAACCGTCTGAAACTCCAGTTCCAGGGGAATCCGACACCCTCTTCCAACCTCCATGGCATTGCACGACACGGGCGCACAACCTGCATGCAGACAGTACATTCATACACATACATAAATAAATAAAAATTTAAAAAAAATAATAAAAAAAAGAAAATGGCTGGATCTAAAGGACCTCATGCTGGGTGAAGTAACACAGTCCCAGAAAAACAAATGACGAATGGCATCCCTCATCTGTGGATGCTAGTGCCGATTATGTAGTTGTATTTCTTGTGCATGGCCCCTTGAGCTTTTGTCCAAAGCAGTTGGGAGTTATGCATATTGGAAGCAACAAGAACAACAACAACAGAAAGGAGTGCATCAAAGAACTGACTGAAACAGTGAAATTCTGCTCAAAACAGTCAACTTCCACAGGGAGAAAATTGAGAAAGACTGAGAAAGAGATGAAAAGCATGTTTGGTAGAATGCATGAGCTCTGGTGGGATGGGGGGATGGGGGGACATGGGTCTAGATTTGATAAAAAATGTATAAAGAAATAAATTAATAAAAGAACTGTCCTTTCCAGTTGAATCCTTGACTAAAAGAAAAATAAGAAAGAAAAGGAGAGAGAAGGAGAAGAGAAGTAATGATTATACAGAGAGAAGGAAGGAATGTTGAAAAGATATGTAAGAATAAATCATAATATAATCAACTTGATGTCTTGAAAGGAGATTACTCTACATCTTTATAATTTGGTTTTTTTACCACTCTCAAGAGAAACAAAAATCAAATCTCCAAACTTATTGCATAATATTAATGATGTGAAGAAAATACTTTATTTTCACAATTGTACATGGTACATGATTACAAGATTCAATTTATTAAGTAGATGGTGTTTTTTCTAGTTCATCCTACTTGAATAAAATACTTCCCTAGCCATCCAAAAAATTGATTTCTACTACGCATGTTCCCTAATAGTCATATTGTATGCCTATGGCCAGGCAATCTTCAAAAGGGAGATTTTCGTCCTTGGGTAAAAATTTTCTCATGGATGGTGTCAACCTCCCTAATGACTGAAATTGTCTATGTCAAATGTTTACTTTTGTACTCGAACACATTTAGAAACAAGAAAAGTCTAACTATTTTAAACGTCAAATAATTTATATATCTTGTATAACCAAGCAAAATGAAAATAATCACAAAAAATTTAAGTAAGCATGCAGAAAAACCCTATTAATCAAGGTGCTCAGAAACAAAAGTAAATTCACACAGATATGAAGCTGAGCATATAATGCAATTTTAGGGGAAATAATACTCAAAATGAGTAATCTCATGCTATGAAGGACTTACCAGTAAAGATTGAACTATTTTATGATCTCAAAAAGTGATGTAAAGTCCTTTATTAGAGGAAGTTTATCCATATCAGATTCATAGTAAGCCAAGAGGGAGCCACTCATGAAAGAGGGTGGCTCAGTAAGAAAGGAGACTCTGGGGAAGGAAAAACATGAATCCTGAGATTGGAGAGTGGTGAAGCCTGCATGTCTAATCACAGATGCTCATTTCCCTCTGGGTGAGCTTGCTCGTAGTACTATTTCTGAATAACAACTAATCAGTTGACTATGATAAACTCACCTTAAAAAGAAGAGCCTGGCTTTCTATGGCTTCATAACAGACTAAGGAAAATTCACTTGTTTCAAAGACCTTTACCTCAGAACCATCAGTGAGAGAGTTTCTAAGAAATTATTTAATGTACGTGAGACTAACAGAGCATTGAAGTGGAAACACACATGACATAGTAAACCAGGCATATATTAAAAGCCTGAGATCCCAGGGACCATTTTAGTGATGAAATAAAGAAGGTTGTACATGATATTTGGAAGTAATGTTCCTTTTCTACAAAGATTAATTAAAAGGATGCTCCCAGTCCAAAGGTGAGCAGAATGTTGGTGGCTAGATGTCCTTGATAAAATAGCTCACGCTCGCTCTCTCACTTCTCTCTCTCTCATCTCTCCTTCTCTCTCTTCTTTTCTCTATGTGTGTGTGTGTGTGTGTGTGTGTGTGTGTGTGTACATGCTTGTGTGTTTATTGTGTGTTTATGTTTATGTAAGAAGGATGAGTTAAAAAGTGTGGGAGGAAAGAAATAGTGCTAAGGGCTGGAGAGATGGCCTAGGGGTTCAGAGCGCCAACTGCTCTTGCAAAGGACTGGGTTCGATCCCCAGCACCCACATGGTGGCTGAGAACCTTCTTAACTCCAGATCAAGGGGAATCTGACCCCCTCTTTTGTCCTATGCGGCATTGCATGACACGGGTGCACAAACCTACGTACAGACAGTACACTCATATACATAAAAAATAAATAAATTTAAAATCTTTATTTATATAAAAAAGAAATAGTGCTAAAAGTTGTTCAAATATATTATGCCTCCAGTAATTTTCATTTTTCTTTCTTTTCTTTTTTCTCCTTGGTGCTCTCTGTTTTCATTTAACTTTCCACTCATGGTTTCATGATACATGTTGTAGTATATGTCCTTCCATTTCATTTATTTGGAAAATTATAATTCATTAAAAATTCTAGTGCATATTTATATAAACTAGCAATATTGAAGATAATTATTGTGTTAATTGGAGCCTGGTCCATGCACTCCACAGACACAGTTTAAATATATGTCTTCACTCAGGACTCTTTTTATACTATGTTTCTATTCTATATGGCTATTCCCTGAAGTGATTTTTCTACATGTAAAAATATTATATCTGGGCCTCAAGTTAACACATGCAAATTTCTGTGCTTGTTTTTATTTACATTTGTTAAATAAAAACTAAATTCCTTTCATAAGAATGGATTTGTAAGATTATATACATAATTAAGAATAAATCGTATCTAAATGAATATGTTTGGTTTGGTTTATTCAGTTTGAGTTTTCTGGTACTTATGAATAATCTTAGAATTTTGCACATGCTATGCTCATTGCGCATACTAAGTGATATGCCCAGTTCTTCAATCATACTTTTCCAATTGGAGGGAGCATTTCTTATACAGAAAACAAACTAGGGAGTAGAAATGAAGAAAAGATATTGGTAGAAGAAATACATATTAGTGTGATGATCCAACCAATGCAGGGGTTACATACTAGGAAAGGAGAGAAAATTTGAAGGTATAACCCTGCAAATAATAAGGAATGAAAACTACTGAGAAACAAGGGCAAGATATCATGGGGTGGACCAAGGATACTTTAAAAAAATTAACGTTTCATTTTTTGTATTAACTTATACTATTTTCATGTTTATACCTCAAAGGGAAGGTAGGACTCATTTGTTTGACTATGGTGCATGAAACAGCAACAAGGACAAAAAGAGGAACAGAGTTCAAAATACCTTGTAGGTGATTGGTGTCATGATGATGGAATCTGGCTTCATAAAAAAGATAAAGAACTTGGCAGTTAATTAATACACATAATATGGATTGGAGATAGTGATGAAACTGAGAGAGAATATTTACAAGGATAAAGTAACAAAACAGAAAATATGGAAACCTATGTTCAAATTGAGCAATATTGATATTCAGTTGCAGACTTATTTGGGTACATGATGGTATTGTAACCAAAACAATGAGAAGTGTTAAAGCAGCATGCAAAATTTATTCAAATATAACTTGAACTAAATTCAGGCTTTAATTTTAATTTTATCTAAGCTAAACCAAGATTATCCTAGCTATAGTAGGCAGGATGGTTTTCTGAATACTAGCTGAGAAAATTTGGTCTAGTAACAGACTCTGTCCATGTTTCATAGTAGTGGCTTTGGGCTTGTTTATAGATGCCATAGAGATTCTTGGTGTTGATTTTCATTTATGTTTGTGACAATCTACTCCTTTCAAAAATAAATGTATTAAGTACCTGTCTTGTCAAGCAGTTATTTATTCATAAAGAATAATTTGGCATAAATTTTCAACCACAAATGAATGTGTACTTTGGATGATAGGATAAAAGAGGAAGGGCCTAGTAGGAGAAAACTGAAAGAGTCTGAACCAGGAAACAATGAAAGAGGAGGTTCCTGTTAGGAAAACATTTGTTACTTCAGAGAAATTTTTGAAGGAGGAGCTTTGAAAATTGTTAATGAATATTAAGCCCAGAATCCTCTTAATCAAAGAGAAACCAAAATTATTGTCTAAAAACTATGCTAATCAGAAATATAACAAAACAACACTGATTAGTATATATTTTTTTTCTTCTCTATTTTTTTATTGAGCTTTTGTAGATTTTATACAACATTTCTTGTTTCTTGGCCTTTTGGCTAAGATCAACTATAGTATATTTAAATTATTATTAATAAGTAGCAATGTGTATAAAGTGGTGCAGACTTTCAAGTTTTTAAAATAATAAAATTATTGTGTTCCAAGATTCTCAGAAGCATGGAAAGTATAAGCTTTAAACCTGGGAATAAAAAAGTTACTTAAACTTAAATGTTAACACATGCTAACCACAGGTCATTACAGGAATATCCATCCAAACAAATATCCAGATTGTGATGGTAAAATATTTTGCAAGTTATACCAACTAAGAAACTGTGCATGCTTTAGTATGTATTTCTAATTTTGCATGTACTCCAAAGACCTTCAAAACCTATTATGCAGTTTATTAACGTAGCAGTATTCATGACTGCAAATCAGTTTCTTTTGTGATACTAGAATGGTAATTGCCACCCAGTCTCTCTTATCTGCTGATGTCCAGGCATTTCTGGAAATGTCTGATTAACACTTTCATATTTTTATATTTATATAGGTGACCCAGGGTAGGAGGACACAGGCATAACCTTCCTGACCTGATATTGAGCCTATACTTCTTAGTTAAAGAGCAATTTGTGCCCAATTCAAATATTTCAAGTAACTTAACTTTTAGACCTCAAGGATTCAACTCTGGTTCCTGTACCAGGCAGCAAAATAGGAATCAGAAGTTGCAAAAGAAATTGTACTAAAATGTGAAAAACCTTTGAAAACTAGCAAAACTCTTTGATATGTGTGTGTTGTATGTACATGCATGTGTGTTGTATGTAGATGCATGTGTATGTACAGGTGTGTCTATCTGTGTATCTGTATATATATATACATATGTGTGTGCAGGTGCTTGCTCATGCACAGGTGTATGGGACAGAAGAGGAGATTAGACCTGTTCTAACATTATCTATTTTACTTCCTTGAAACATGCTAATTCGGGCTGGAGAAATCGCCTAGCGGTTAAGAGTGCCTACCGCTCTTACAGAGAACCCGGGTTCGATCCCCAGCACACACATGGCGGCCGAGAACCGTCTGAAACTCCAATTCCAGGAGAACTCCAATTCCAGGGGAATCCGACACCCTCTTCTGTTGCACGACATGGGTGCACAAACTTGCATGCAGACAGTACATTCATACACATACAGAAATAAATAAATAAATTTAAAAAGATGTTTAAAAATTATATATAAAAAATAAACATGATATTTCACTGAATCTGGAACTGGCTGCCGCAAGCAAGTCCTAGTACTCTTTCTGAGTCATCCCAACATTACTGGGCTCACAGGCCCACCTCTTTTACATAGGAACTGAGAAATGACTTCTGAGCCACATCCTTATGCAGTACATGCTCTTACCTGCTGAGCCATCTCTCCAGCCACAAAAAAATATCTAATAAGGTAATACACAGTGGAAAATGGGGCTTCCCCATATAGTTGTCAGAATAGAATGTCTTATGCCATCACAAATAAATAGAAGTTAATCTAATGTGAGATGTGCAGTCCCTCCTCAGATCGCAGGAAAATATTTGACCACATCATATCCAGGTCAAAACTTTAGGGGAAAAAGTCTAAGTAAGCCCACTAGCTGTTAACTGCCATGGAGCAAAAGTGCTTCATATCATGTCATCACTTATTCCAATGACTTCATGGCAATGTTTCACATAACTTCAGGCAAGCCTGGCAAAGAAATGTCTACAAAATGGACTGGAGAGATAGCCTAGTGGTTAAGAGCTCCGACTGCTCTTACAGAGAACCCGGGTTCGATCCCCAGCACCCACATGGCGGCTGAGAACCGTCTTTAACTCCAGTTCCAAGGGGAATCAGACGCCCTCTTCTGACCTCTGCTGCATTGCACCGCACCGGTGCACAAACCTACATGCAGACAGTACATTCATATAACACATACAAAAACAAATAAAATTTAAAAAAATGTATACAAAGGATGTAGACTTGTGAGTTCAGGGGTTGGGAAGGGGTATGCCAGTTTGTCAGAGTAGAAAAACATTGTAGGATTATATTTGCTACTTGACAAAGTGTCACTTGGATACCAATAAATGTCCTCTCCTGCCTTAGTAGAATTTCCCAGATGTACGTCTTGAGTCAAATTCATACAACCCTTGTGGAAAGCAATGTGAACTCTTAAAAGACTGAAAATGAGCCTACTACCTTACCCAGTCATACCACTCCTAGGTATATACTCACAAGACTCATCCTATCACAGAGATACATGCACATCTAGGTTTATTGCAGCTCTCTTCACAATAGCAAAGAGCTGGAAGCAACCCAAGTGTCCCTCAACCAATGAGTCGAAAAAGGAACTATGGTACATCTACACAGTGGAATTCCATGGAGTGGTAAAGAAAGATGACATCATGATCTTTCCAGGTAAATGGATGGAACTAGAAGCCATTATGCTAAATGAAGTAACACAGTCCCAGAAAAACAAATAACACATGGTGTCCCTCATTTGTGAAGCCTATCATCAAATCTCTCTTTATAAGACAAACTGAATAGTTCTTTTTTTCTCTTTCTTAATTAGTAAATATAACACCTGCTGTTACTCATCAACTTGCTATGTAATGAAGGAATGTAAAGTAATATTTTTTTTTCTTTACCTGAATGTAACTCTACTGTCAAACTATGAATCCCTGACATATTTTGGAATTGACCTATAGGTCAATTTTCAGACATCATAATTTTGGTATATATGTGTCATGTACGTATAGTTTGGAGTGACACAAATTGGAAGGAGCAGCAACAACAACAACAACAAAAACAACAACAACAACAACAACAACAGACTGGGTTAACTTCTGCCCAAAATAGAAAACTTCTGCACCCAAAAATTAAAAAAAAAAAAACTTAGAAAAAGATAAAAGACATGTATGGCAGAATGCATGAGCTCCAGTGTGGTGGGGAGCAAGGAAGGGGAAGTGGGGTCTAAATTGATTAAGAAATTTTGTAGGAAACGCATAAAACCTCAGTTAAAAAAGAATTTCCCAGAGAGCAGTGATTAGTTCATAAGAAGGTAAAATACAATTGGAGCCCCAGTCAAAGTAAAGCTGAGCTCATGACAAGAGCAACAGTACATTCAGGATGAAAGGAGATTTCTTTAACTTTTGGGAAAACTCACAGCAGAGAGCAGAACCACAACCAACAACTTTTTTTTTCCTCCTATAGCAACCTGCATGACAAGTTCTGGTGCTATGATAGCAGGCCAGAAGAGAAGAAGTTTTCTGGTCAGTTCGAGATAGATTATTTTTTTTTTTTGTCTTTTCAAGACAGGGTCTCCCTGTAGCCCCAGATGTCTTGGAACTCACTCTGCAGACCAGACTGGCCTTGAACTCACAAAGATCTGCCTGCCTTTGCCTCCCAAGTGCTAAGATTAAAGGCGTGCGCCACCAAGCCTGGCTGGAGATAGATTTTTCTATGTCCTGCAAAGTGCATGATGTCTTTAGCAACAGACTCTTACCATGTCGTTTTGGTGGGTACAATACATGTAATATGAAAGCAAGGAGTACTGTGGGGTAAAAGATTAAGCAAGTCTGGGAGTAAGGGGCTGGAGAATAAGGGGTAATAGTGGGTAGATGGATTAAACAGAACAAAGAAAGAGGTAAAAGCCATACTAACAGTGGAAATCCACTAGTTAGCAACAAAATACAATTACAGAATTGTTTTTTATAAAACTTAAATTTATTTTAAATGCACATCTAAAGATCAGTAAATTAAACATATTTATTCATGATGTTTTGATATCAATATCCATTCTGGAATGTTTAAATTAGAGTAAACATTAATCTCAAATGTCCAGTGAGAGGGTGCAGAAGGTGAAGACACTTTCTGCCAAGCATCACTCTGTGCATTTGATGACATAGTAGAGGGAGAGAACAGACTCTGGAAATTTCTTCTCTATCTTTAACACCCTAATCCTACACAAATAAAGAAATGATGTAAGGAAAAGCATTTAAACCTTCCTTTCTTCAAACATTTTGAAATTTACTATACATTACAGCTCTGTGTATATTTACTCTATTGCAGAAATACTTGATCACAATTCTTGCTCCTTACTAGGTTCAGCTTAGTGCTCATTGACTAACATCCCACAATTTGTCCCACCACATTAAAATAGTTTTGGATTCTTAGACATTTTTTCTTATTCTAAATCAAAAATTATTTTGATCATATTCAGACACCTTCTCCTCTCCACTCTTTCTCTATTACCTGTTCCCAGTTTCATGTACTCAATTAATATCTGGCCTTTTCATCTTTAATTTTTACATTTTAACTAATTATTTATTTCTTTGTTTTTAAAGTCCTTTTTATTCTATTCCAAGCCTCCATGTACTCCTGGATATGCATACATGTCTGGTCAATCTACTAGGCATTACGCCAATAAGAAAATCTGAATTTCTTGTTCCTGAATCAAACACTTGCCAATACTTCCCCACCCAGTGCTGGGGCTTCCTGCCCACCTCATCCATCTTTGCTGAGTCTCTCTCTGGCTTGGGTTTGAACAAGTCATGTGCATGCTGCCATAACCACTGCTGGTTCATATGTGTAACTACCCTATGGTATCTAGGCAACACAGTTTTCTTGAATTTGTCTGTCACCACTGACTCTTACAATCTTTCTATGCCCTCTTCTACAACTATTCATGAACATTCAGAGAATCAGGGTGCAATATAAGTATTCTATTTAGTTATGAGCACTCCTTAGTCTGTTATTCTCTTGTATGTTGATCTTTTCTGGTTCTCTGTGTTGTCACTTCCTGGAAGAAGAAACGTCTCTGATGAAAACTGAGAAATGCACTAATCCATAAGCATAATAATAAGTCATTTTTAGTCTCATTACCATTATATCTATTTAACAGAATTATCCATATGGCTGATTACTTTTCTAGCCACAGTTTCTCAGACATGGTACACATGTCAAGTAAAGGCTTCCTCTTGTCAAGTATGCCTTAAGTCAAATTAGAAGGTAGCTATTTATTCCCATAATATTTGGGTCAGTAATGTACCAGTGGGTATGGTTTTCCAAGGCATTTATTACTGTACCTCACAAGCTTCACAGCTGGGTATGGTTAGTGATTACTTTTCTATACTAATAACATGCATAGTACCTTCTAGTACTTTGAAAGGTAGCCGGCAGCACTGTAGTTTCTAGGTCAGTGCCACTTTGATTGCTACTTGTCTGTTCTGAGACTTGGGTACATAATATTTTTAGCAATATGACCTTACTGTTATGTCCTGGTGAGAAACAAAGTTCAATGGCAATAAACAGTATTGATTGAAGATCTTTGAAATGTCTCTAGTCAATGGCTTCAAGATGGAATCCATTCCATACAATAGACTTCATATTTGCTAGCTTGTGGGATCTCATAGAGCCATTGAAGACATTATAGAGTGGTTACATTTAAACTCATTTTTATATTATGTATGCATGTATTGAAAGAAGCTTACAAAGTAGGTTTCCATATGGTACGTTTGAAACAGCTTTAGTTTTATTTATCCCTCCCCTTATTTCTCCTTCAGTCCTACTCTCCCATTGCTAACCAAACTAAAATTCTTATTATTCCCCTTCCTATTTATATTTCTACATTCTATCTTCCATTTTGTAAACCACAACTTATTACTTTTCTAATCTGTAAATATTTCCTAATTTAAAATAACCTATCAAAAATTCAAAGCTAATATCCTTTTATGAGAGAGAACATACAATTTTTGTCTTTCTGGCTGTGGGTAAATCAGAATGATTGTTTCAAGTTCCATACATTTATCTTCAAATTTCATAATTTTATATTTCTTAATATGTGAATAATATTCTATTGTGTAAATATATCATGCTATCATATAACAGAAAATGAAAACAACCTAGATGTCCCAAAGCATTTTAAATTAAAACACACACATTGGAGAAATTAGAAAATGACTTATGACACTTTCCAATTTCCAGATTTATAATTTATAACATCTGCTAGCATATCTGGTAACTAAGCTCCTCATGACTGCTACCAGTGCTTCTGTTGTTCCAGTCAAGCTCCTTTATAAAAAACATTTTTATTGAATTTTTGTGTACTTTATATAATTATTCTTAATTAAATTTAGAACCCCCTCCCCAATAACACCCCACCTGACTTCATGCATTCTGCCATATATGTTGTGTTATTCAGTCAAGCATTTGTAGCAAGATGTTCTTTGGTGCAAGTTCATCCACTGGAGTCTAGTCAGCCTATCTAAATATTTTAAAGAAGGTCTATTCTTCCTCATCCAGCAGTAATCATTTGCCAATATTTCCTAGGTTAGAGTTGGGGTCTGCTGCCCATTTCCCTCATTCTATCCTGGGTTTTCATCTGATTGAGATGGCATAGGGGTTGTGCAGGCTGTCACCATTGCTGCAAGATCATATGAACAAGTTTCCAATGACCTGAAAGCCTCTGTTTCCTTATGTTTATGCACTAACTCTGGCTCTTTCAATTTATCCACCCCCACCTCTGGAATGGTCCCTGAGTTGTGGGTGTATGAGGTTTAATATAGGAATCTTACCATGAACATACACTCTGTAGTCCCTTGTTGCCTAAAACCCAAACAGTTATGGCCTTCTGTGTGCATAGCAATCTGGTGTTTATATGTTTGTTTGTTTGTTTGGTTGGTTTTGGTTTTGTTCTTGGTCTTTTTGAGACAGAGTGTCCCTTTAGTCTCAGCTGGCCCAGAACTCACTATGTAGACCAGGCTGGCCTTGAACTCACAGAGATCTCTGCTTCCTGAGTGCTGGGATTAAAGTGTGTGCCACCACTCCCAGCATCACTCTTTTATGAGTGATGGCTAAGAGTTCAGGATGTATTCGTATTCTATTTACCCCTTGTTCTGAGAAGTTCTGTGAGCCTTAGATGTAGAGGTTCCAATACAGATGTGTCACTTTGGGGTGGGCATCTCTCAGGCATATATTCTCTGTGTGTGAGCAGTTATGGAGCCCTGTGACAGCTTCCATTTATTGCAAAAATAACCTTATTTTATTAGTCCTATAGGGTATTATTGTCTGTAAATGTAAGGACCCATATTTAGCATACAGGAAGAAATATCGTTGGCCTAGAAATATGACAGGGTTTACTCTAATGCCTATGACCACTCCAACCATATGTATTTGTGTATATTTACAATGTCACCTATGAGTTCCCTCCCATTGAGAGGGCCCAAAGTCCAATTAGATATGTGTTGATTATCCCCTAGATAAGGGTGCCACTACTGCACCAATAGTGAGATGCTTTGGAACTTGATTGGATCATTAATTGATTTCCCTCCCTTAAAGCTTGCATAGTATCATCTAGAACTCTGAGAAGTGGTCTTCAGGCCAGGGCTTCCAGCTCAGTTCCTGCTCCATTGTCTGTACCCAAGTTCTGATGTGCAGGTGTGCAGGTAGGAGAATGCTTGGAAATCAGTTTTCCTCTTCCACCACGGGATTTAAGAATCAAATTCAAGCCATTAGTTGTGTGTAGCAAACGCTTTTATCCATGCTGTCATCTCATCAGTCCATAAAATTTTACTTTATCTAATGTTGAATTATTTTCTTCTTTTTCTTTTTTTTTTTTTTTTTTTTTTTTTGTTTTGCTTTTTGGAGACAGGGTCTCCCCATAGACCCATAGCCCCAGCTGGCCTGGAACTCACTCTGTAGACAAAGCTGGCCTTGAACTCAGAGATCCATCTGCTCTCCCTCCTGAGTGCTAGGATTAAAAGCATGGACCACCATGCCCCGCTATTGTCTTCTTTATATTATTGGTTCTATCAAACAATTGTCAATTGTAGACCACAATGAATGATACTGCATTGTGTTTGTTAGGTTTTATTTTATATTTGAGATTAAAACCTTTTTTAGAGCACACCACTTGGAGTTGAATGAGAAGATGCGATACCCGCAGCAAGAGACACCAACGTAGTTTTGAGTCCCCTATTTAATATTCTACAGTGAATAACTTATAAGTCAGAATACATAACTGATTGAAACAGTGAGTACACTTTCAAAATAAATATTTTTTTCTCATTGATCATCTTCGGTGCCACTATAACTTACTAAACACGATAGTGTGGTTTTCACACACACACACACACACACACAAAATATATATAATTGGATTCAATATTTTCTTTTCTTCTCAACAAAGATAAAAGTTTTAATCATGAAAAGAGTGTTCCCATTTATCATTTTCCAACAAATAGGTAATTATTTTATCAAAAATATGCACTCTTATCTCTAGTAAATCTTTTTAAAAAAGCACCAGAATTGTAGAAGGTCAAATTAATTTAGATATTATTTTATACTCCAATACTAGTAATAGGTTAGAGGGAAGCAACTATTTAGACAGAAATGGGGCTTTTAAAGATCCCAAGAAGTGCAGAGGAGAAAAATTATGGGATCATAGAACTCTAGTAAAAATGTCAACTCATGTGTTTCAGTGTTTTATACATTGGCTACTAGTAATGCCAGAATGACTTCTCACAAGTAAGAGAATAAATTATGCCACCATTATCTGAGATACATGGTCCCCCATAGAGCATGCTTTTGTAGGTCCTGAGGCACTGTGGTTTCACTTGTTCTCATAAAACATAGACCTGTCAAAACACTTTATGATTAGTAGATAAGGATATTTTGAAAACTTCGGGGGGGATAGGTTAGTTTATTATTTAAAGAGAGTACAGATTATATTTCATAGGAAGTATCTAGTACTATAAGCAATGAAATAAAGAATGTACCATATTACATATTGTCCTTTGGGAAAATATATCCATTTGCTAAATTAAGGGATTTTGTGTTCTTTAAACATACTTAATTTTTTAAAACAATCTTTTTAATATATTTATTATTTTTAAGTGTATGAGTGTGCTATTTCCATGTAGGTTGGTGCACCCATGTCGTGCAGTGCTGCAGAGGTCAGAAAAGGGAGTCGGATTCCCCTGGAACTGGAGTCAAAGACGGTTCTTAGCTGCTATGTGGGTGCTGGGAATTAAACCTGGGTCCTCTGCAAAAGCAGTAGGTGCTCTTAACTGCTGAGCCAACTCTCCAGCCTCTCATACTTAAAATTTTATGATATTAATATAGAATCTTCCATCACCAAATTTGCAACATAGGGAAAATAAAATCTTGAAAAAATATTTTCTTTATTCATGATTTTATCCATTGTAAAATACTATAACTAATCTTGTGAGCAATAGTATACTCATCTAAAAATTCATTCTTCTATAGGTGGAACAGGTAAAAATTAAAAAAAAATTCATAGAAGATAAGATGGGATAAGGGAAGATAAATGGAAATAAAATAAACCACAGTTTGAAGTATATGCCCAAGGATTCTGTCAAGAGCTAGGAATGGGATCCCAATGGAACTGACATCAGAGTGGGTTAAGTCTTCGGTATTAATTTTGGAATTTATATATTTTTTGGAGTTATTACTTGGCACATTTATATTACTAAAGTATCTGGAAATAGGAAAGGAATGAATATCACTGGATAAAGAAACAGATGTCTTCTGTTACCATGATATATTGAGAATGCTGAAGAGGAGTAGAGCAGTAGAGCAGGTACCTGGAGAACAGATTCATTTCTGTTCATAATGGTGATTCCTTAGTAGTCAGTTCCCTTGTGGAAGCACCAAAGAATCAGAAGCAGAAGTAAATTTCAGTTTGTTGTTTTCCAGCAGTTTAGAATACTTCCAGTATATTCCTTCAGAGACAACAGCAGAAATTGGAAATTCCTTATGCATACCTCCTTCTCCCAAACCCTAACCTTGGAATACAAGGGAGCCAAGGAACGTCCCATTTTGAAACCTCAATAGTGTTCTTTCTTAATCTTTTAATACTCAAAACTAACAGCATTTCCCTTTATTTTCTTATGGTCTAGAAATCATAAATATCACTCGAAATTATTACTTTCATGATAGCTTGGCATTTCATTTTTTCTTGTTGTTCAGTTCAATACCTGTGAGCAAATCTCAAAAATTAGTCTCTTATTACATATTGTTTATCTCAACTAACGATCTTTTCTGATAATTTTAAAAGTACAAACATATAATTCCCTTGCTAGCTTTTATTTCAGAGAGAGAGAGAGAGAGAGAGAGAGAGAGAGAGAGAGAAACAACATAGAGGCTATTTGATGTATACCATATATTCTTTAATTGGTCTATAGCCACAAAATTAATGGCCAAATACTTAGATGTTTCTGTTAATATTATATCTATTCTAGGGTATAATGAGTCACTTAAATCATAACTCCTCTCACCTTACTAAATGCTCTGACTCTTAAAAATAAAACTCATTAAAATACAAAGCATGCCACCCGTGCATCTCACACACTGTTCTGCTTTCACTGTATCCCACTATTTTTCATTTTATTACACTGAACAATTTTCATTACTGTCATTATTTTAGGCACAATCCAAGACTTAGGGTATGCTTTGTGCATACTTGTGATTCATCACATGAAATGTATTTCAATCCTCAATCTATTCATTCTAGTTTTGTCTACTTGAGTTCCGATGCTTCTTTCACAGGGAGTCCTTTCCTGAATTATAATCTCACATGGTTTTCTTATTCTAGTCCTCAAGCAGAAATAAATAACGGTAAGGATGTTTGGAAAACCGATGGGGAAATACTTTCTAAACTCACTTAAAATACACATGTAATACATGTTTTTTACACATGGTATGTATGCATGTACTGTAATGCATGTTCCCTAATTTAAGCTTTTCGAAGATATCTTCGAATATTTAAAATAAATTGGTCATTACATAAATATTGAATTTTAGCCTAGATAGAAAGTTTATTTTTAGCATTATAGAAGTTTTTGTTATTTTTATTTATTTTATTGTTATTTTATGTGTTTGAATACTGTTGACAATCCCCCAGGCCTGCTGGGGAATTTCGGGGTCTGACCAAAGAAGGAATGGGGGTGAGAGGTAGGCGCAGAGTCAAAACACAGACCCTGGGAATCAGGTGAACGCAGACAGAGGGTGAACCTTCACGAGCTCGTTTATTGGGGGCAGGGTTAGGGGTTATGTACTGTTCACATTTCCGCTCTCATGTCATCTTCTGATTGGCCCAGGTCTGCAACGCTTCATGTATGGTCTCACCTGCCTAGGTCAGGATAGGTTGATGAGGGACAAGCTCTGCGCATGCGTAATTCTCAGCATGCTGGCTATACTACATCTCCACCCTTTGTATTTAATTTTGTGTGAGGAGCAGTCCAGTGGGAGCTCAGGTGCTATGCCTAAAACTTGTTGACCCCACCTCTGGCATTCCGACATTTGACTGTGTCTGGCTTAGGTTGCCCTGGTTTTGCAGGGTCTTATCCATCTTTGACTGGCCAGCCACTGAAGGAAGAGGCCAGGAGCGGTACCATGGGGAGACAAGCTCATTCCCGTGAATTGTAGATGGATGAGAGCCAGGTGTGAATCACCTCATCGGGAGGGCTGCATGCACAGTCCCTATTGACCATTGCTGAGAGGACCTGGGCCATTGTTTAGGTGACCTGGTGTTGGCTGCAGGCAAAGCAAAACAGACACCTGAAGAGAAAAAGGCAGAGTAAGGCCAGGAGGCAAAGGACGCCCAGGGGACCAGTGTAGCAGGGTCAGAAATAGACTTTAGCTTAGACCACACCTGAGAAACAAAGCTGGTATCAAAGACTATGACCTCAGGGTAGAGTTAAGGGAAACAACTTGATAACCAAGGGTTAAGGTGTAGTTAATAAACTGTTGCGACCAGGAGCCTTTAATAATGTCACCAAGTTCACCATGTAGACGTGTAATATTGAGGACTTGGTAGGGGATCAGGCAGAAAGAGGAAAACCTGGGGTCGCAACTCATCTCTCCCTCTCATGTGGCCTTCAAATCTTTGAAGGAAGTTCACAAGAGTGAACCACAATTGGTGTCTCCAAGATGGAATGATCTCTGTTGGGGGTTATATTGGGTCTTTAGCACCATGATTTTAATGGAATTCACCTACTGGTAAATAAATCTGACAAGTGAGTTAAGGACGTATGAGCCACTAGTCAGAGCAACCAGAAGTCCACTGGCAGATCCAGGAAGTCCTCAGCTCTTAGCTGAGAAAGAAACTGGCTCGTTGGGGGGGGGGTGTCTTGACCCTAAACTGCCTAGCCAATTTTTTGCTCCTACTTTTATCACATTACCCTCTGAGGAGGTTACCCCAATTGCCAAGAGGGAATGGGGCACCAACAGCTCTGACCTCTTCCATGCTGAAAGGGGGTGCAGGAGGTGGTGACGGGGTACCTGCTCAGTGAATATATCTAAAAGACCCCAAAAAGTATAGTTATAAAGAGAACAAAATCCTTGACTAGTGCCTGTGAAGGCAAGAGTACCTAGATACATTTCCTAGGCAGAAAACCAAGAGAGGAACAGGGTGGATTTAAAAAAAAAAAAAAAAAAAAAAAACTTAAAAGTCCATTAGAATTTCTCAACCATGGGTTCTGAAGCATCTATTATTGCGCTTCTTCTTTTGTTCATTTGTCCATGTGGTGTCTGAATTCAGCATCTGGCTTCCAGGAAATTTCAAAAGTCATGGTGGGTGTGAGTTTTTCCTTAGGTAGTTGCTTAAATAGAGAGAAGAAACTTTGTTATTTGGTAACAACAAATTTCATATACTTTAAATGACTTAAAATCTAGTCTAGTGTTTGGAGGCCCAATCTCTCAGACTTTAAAGGAAATATAATGATTACTTATATTTTGGTTATAATTTTCTCTTGGTCCATACAGTTAGCCCAGATTAACCAACTTTTGTTTTTGGCCAAATTGGCATGGGGATTATGTATGGTGCTTATCCATACAGAAAGGCTAAGTTACACCTGCCTAACACCTTTAATTACTGTATAATATTCTGGATAGGGCTTGGACAAATGTTCAAGCAGGCTTGTATAAGACTGACTGGAGGAGGGACTTAACACCGTATGTTAAGCAGGCATAACCTGCAAGATTGAATTAAACAATTTCAGTCTTATTTTAAATGTAAAACTGTTCACTAAAATTACTACAAATGGGAACAATCCATTTCTTTTTCAGACGCTTTATCCTGATTTATAGATTTCTCAGAAAGACAGGAGTTGTAACACATACCAAAAGACAGGAAATAAACTGATAAGGATTATGAAGTCCATCCAAACTGTCCTCTTTTGGACTGCATGCAGCTGGTTCAGGAAGATAGAATCTAGACATTTGAGCCAAATTATCTGGTTAGGTTAAAGGAAATATCAAATCAAGTTTTGCAAGAAACATAAAGTACATTTTCAGTAGCCATAGGTAACCCAACATTTGCTGGTGCCCATTTAATCCAAACCTGTAACAGGGAGTCCGGTTCAAGCCAGGAGAGGACTGAAAATTAACAATTCTATTCTCAATCCTATTCAGGCCACTAGTAAACTAGCTTGAGTGTTTTTACCAATTTACTAGATATTCATTTTGATTTTTAAACCAGACTGAACCTTACAAATTTAAGTTCATTTGTCTTTCTTTCTTCTTTTACTTCTTTATTTTTTTTTTCATTTTTTAACAATAAGCAATAATTTATGAGTACAAGCATCCTTCATATAAAACAAAATTGCAATCAGTTGTGCCCAAACCCACACATCCCAAGGGTCCCATCATCCAGCTGGGGTGGCATGTATGTACAATCAAGTTGATCAAATAAGTGTCCAGTCTATATTGCTGTCATTTCACATTCACCACAATCGCAGTCCTTACATTCTACCATGCCCCCTCTTCTGCAGATTGTTCCCTTGGCTTACAAAAGGGACACAGGTGGACAAGAAGCAAAACAGTCTACTTTATCTGGGGCTGTCATTTTGGATTTTGGTCAATTCTGGCTGCTTCCTTTCATGGGCTGATAGTTTGTCCAAGAATAACCTTTCAATCCTACTAATGAAGCACAAGCAATTAGATATATAGGTATTTAAACAGTACTAATTGTTAGGGTAGGTTACTTTTGTATAGACACAAATGTTTGGTTGGTATGTTAATCCATGAATTATGTTTTTTTCTGTAAAATATGACAGGGTCTTACTGTGGCTTATAACATCTCCTAACCACAAGGGGATGTAAGCTTGTGGCATCAGCCATGAGTTATTCCTCCAAGGAGAGAGCTAATAGCCAATTATATTTGGGATATACAGGCATATGGCTGCCACTGCTGCACAGTATTTCCAGGCAGGTGAGGTGTAGAGTCTTGCTTGACTCAAGGAGACCTATATTTGCTTTACTGGTTTAGTGGCCTTTGGTAACACTCTCTGGTATTCCAGAGACCAACTGTACACTTGCAAGTGTGGTCTCAATACATCTTTCCCATGCTTACATCAGGTCTTGGACAGCAGGGCCTTATTACCTCTCTTCTTACAGGTATCCCAGTTTATAGGCAAGAAGGCTTTACCTTTTGTGGGGAGGGAGGAGCTTGGATCCCCTGGTCAACATCTCTTTGGTGGAATAATCCATTGCTGATATCAGAGCTCTTCTGTATTAATATATTTTGCTTAAATGCACAGTTTAAGGAGACTTTAGTATTATATTTGTTTCTGAATAGAGAATAATACTTTTCACAGTTCCTGTCTACTAGTCAATTAAAGAAGACAATTTTACTGGTTATATAAGAGATCACCTCTATGACAGTTGGTTCCAATTTACAGTTAGAGAACAACATCATCATCATCATATTCTTCCTTGTTCTATGAAGGGGAGGTAAGAAAGTCTTTCGTATTGTAAGAAAGTCTTTTGTATTACAACTTTGTGGCAACTAGAAGGTAAGTTTCATTAGGGCTCATTATAAACAGTTGTTACAAGTAGGATCCACAGAGGGGTTTGATGACTGTAGCAGTCTGAGGCTTTACTTCCTTTCAATGTTCGTATGGGCCAACCTTTCTGCTGGCACTTCCTGGTATATCCTACAAAATGCAAAGCTGTATCTTTTCTTTCTCAGCCATTAAGTTAGTGACATTTTGACCTGTGGGATCATACAAAGATTTTCGTGTAGTTTTAAGATTTAAATTGCAAAGTTTTTGACAAAAAGATTTCATATGTATCTTTATCCCCCCTTTTTATTTTAGGTTTTATTTTTTTTTATTTTTTGACCCATGAGTCTCAAAAAGGCAACTGTACTTCACATACCTATAAGCAGGAATCAAGGTGCAGATTTCATCAAATTCACCCATGCTGTTTTGGGTGGTGGTATTTGGTGAACATGGGAAGCAAACTTAATTTTTTAAGTTATATCACCCTACAGGTAAAAGAGGATGCCACAAGGTGATACTGTACAACAGAAAAATTATAGAGAACATCTGTATGTGCCAATCCCAAAGTTATTGTTGTACAGATTTTAAGTAAAACAAATGTGGACAACAACAATTTATATTTCCAATTAACTCAGGTGTATTACCATTTTTTTTAATTAGTTTTTATTGATGCTTTGTGCATTTCATACATTTTTTCCAATTCAGTTCAGGCTTATTTCCCTTTCCCTCCCTCCCCCCCCACCCCCACCCCATCCCAGATCATGCATTCTGCCATAACTGTCCTGCATCTTTCTCTCAGTTTATTTTTTTTTTTCATTTTTAAGCTAGAAGGGATAATCCATGAGTACAGCATCCCTTCATGCAAAACCTATCTTCATGCTGGTGTGGCCCAAACACACCTACACCCACCAGCCAGTGGGGGGTTACAGGTTGTTTGTTCAATCAAGTTGATAAATGAGTGTCCAAACTAACATTGCTGTAGTTTTAATCATTTCACCATTCACCCCAAGCGCAGGCCTTACATTCTACCATTTTTTATAATCAGCACCTTTAAACCAACGTAGTTTAATATACACATATATATTTTTGTTAAGTCCTAAAACACCATGTAACCTATAGGCAGAGTCTGGGCAAAATTGGATACTTGTTGAACTCACATCAATTAAATATATTAATTGTATATACAAGCATATCCCTCTCCCACCCCTCCCACCCTTTTCCCGAATCATCACCATTTCAGTCAGTTTTCTATGCCTGTCTTTCTGTTGTTGTTTCTTTATTAATATGCATCACTCTCCACAGGAAATATTTATAACCGGGTTATTGGTACTATAGCATCCCACATATGAGGGATAAACGCATTTGTCGTTTGTTGTTTTTTCTGGCCTGTGTTTCCTACCTCCTTACTTCCCCCTTTAACATGAATGTCTTCTACTAATGAATGTCTTCTAGCTCCATCCATTTACCTGCAAAGATTCAAGGATGTCATCTTCTTTAACCAGTGCATAGAACCTCCATTGTGTAAATGTACCACATTTTCTATGTCCACTTCGTCAGTTTGAGGGCATTGGTGTTGGTTCACCACCTTTTTGCGATTGTGAACAGAGCTGCAATAAATATAAGTATGCATGTATCTTTGCAGTAAAATAAGTCTTGTGGAGTATATTATGCCCCAGGAGTTGTATGACGTGGGTCAAATGGCAAGCTCATTTTGAGTCTTTCTAAGGGTTCTCCACACTCTGCTTTCCATAATGGCTGTACGAAGGAGGATGATACCAGAAAGTGCCAGCAGAAGGATTGACATCTCTGGGCATTGGAGGGAAAAGAAAAGCCTCCAATTGCTGCAGACATCAGGTCCCCTCTGTGGATCCTACTAGTAACAAACGATATTTAAAATGAGTCCTAATGAAACTTACCTTCTAGGTGCTGCAAAAAGGTTTTAATACAAGGACTTTCTTCTTAACTTAACTCACCCAAGAATAAGGAGAAAAATATTGATGATGATGAGTAGTTCTCTCACTGTAGATTATTAGAGCCGGCTTAGTTATGAGAGGTATTTTTCCTTGGTCAAAATCAAGTAAAACTGCCAGTCTGTAATTGAACTAATGGACCTTAGAAACTGAAAAGGAATTATTCTCTATTTCAAAACTAAAAAAAAAAAAAAAAAAAAAAAAAAAAAAAAAAAAAAGCAAAATATATTAATACAGGAGCTCTGGCATCAACAATGGATTATACTACCAAAGAAATGTTGGGCAGGGGATCCAAGCCCCCACAAAAGGTAAAGGCTCCTTGCCTCCAAACCAGGATATCTCTAGGAAGAGAGGCAATAAGGCCCTACTGTTGAAGACCTGATGTAAACATGGGAAAGATGTATGGAGACCGCACTTGCAAGTATACAGATGGTCTCTGGAATGCCAGAAAGTGTTACCAAAGGCCACTAAACCAATAAAGCAAATATAGGTCTCCTTGAGTCAAGCAAGACTCCTCCATCAGCACCAGCTGCACCTCACCTGCCTGGAAATACTGTGCAGCAGAGGCAGCCATATGTCTGTATATCCCAAATCTAATTGGCTATTAGCTCTCTCCTTGGAGGAATAACCCATGGCTGATGCCAAAAGCTTATATCCTCTAATGGTTAGGAGATGTTATAAACCACAGGAAGACCCTGTCATACTTGACAGAAGAAAATGTAGATCATGAATTGACATACCATCCAAACATCTGTGTCTATACCAAAGTAACCTACCGTAACAATTAGCACTGTTTAAATACCTATATATCTAATTGCATGTGCTTCATTAATAGGATCGAAGGGCTATGCCTGGACAAGCTGTCAGCCCATGAAAGAAAACAGCCAAAATTGACTAGAGAACAAGATAACAGCTCCAGAGAAAGTAGACTGTTTTGCTTCTCATCCACCTGTGCCCCTTTCCTAAGCCTAGGGAACAATCTGCGGAAGAGGGGGCATGGTAGAATGTAAGGGCTGGGATTGGGGTGAATGGTGAAACTACAACAATATAGACTGGACACTCATTTAATCAACTTGATTGAACATACAATGCCCCCCGGCTGGATGGTGGGACCCATGAGCTGTGTGGGTTTGGGCACAACTGCTTACAAATTGGTTTTACATAAAGGATGCTTGTACTCATAAATTATCACTTATTGTTAAAAAATGAAAACAAAACAAAACAAAAAACATAGAAAGATGCAGAAAAAAAAAACAAGTTTACATTCCCACCAACAATGGATGACTGTTCCTCTTTCCTCACAACCTCTCCAGCACTTGATATCATTTGTTTTCTTGATCCTGGCCAGACTTATCGGAGTGAGATGATATCTTAAAGTGGTCTTACTTTGCATTTCCCTAATTATTAGTAATGTTGAACAGTTTTTAAGATGTTTCTCAGCCATCTCTAATTCCTCCTCTGTGAAGTCTCTATTCAGTTCTTCGCTCCATCTTTTGAGTGATTCATTTGTTTTCTTTCTCATTTGTTTTTTGGGTAGCGTGTATACTCTGGAAATTAATGCTTTGTCAGATGTATCTACAGTGAAGTTTTCCTCCCACACTGTGGGTTTTATCTTCACTTCCTTTATTGTTTCTTTTGATGTACAGAAGCTTTTGAGTTTAATGACATCCCATTTGTCAATTGTCGATCTTATTTCTTGTGCAGCTGCTATCTGATTTAGGAAGTCTTTTCCTACACCTATGTCTTGTAGTCTGCTGCCAAGTTGCTCCTCTATCATCTCCAGAGTTGGGGGTTTCACGTTGAGGTCTTTGATTCATCTGTAATTGACTTTTGTACAGGGCGAGAGGTAGGGGTGATCCAGTTTTGCCAACACCACTTACTGAAAATGCTGTCTTTCCTCCATTGTGTCTTCTTGGCCCCCTTGTCAAATATGAGGTGGCTGAAATTGTATGAGCTCAGGTTTGGATATTCAGCTTTATTCCATTTGTCAACAGGTCTGTTTTTGTGTCAGTACCAAGCTGTATTTATGACTATAGCCTTGTAGCATAGTTTGATGTCTGGTAGAGGGATACCCCCTGTATTGCTCTTTTTGTTCAGGGTTGCTTTGGCTATTTGGGGTCTTTTGTTTTTCTAAATGAAATTCAGGATTTTTTTCCAAGCCTGTGAAGGAGCTCCTGGGGATTTTGACTGGGATTGCATTAAACCTGTACAATACAGGTGTGTGGGTAGAATGGACATTTTTTACTATATTTACTTTCCCGATCCATGTGCATGGGAGGTTTGTCCATCTTCTGATGTCTTCCTCAATTTCCTTCTTCAGGGTTTTAATTTTTTTTTTGTAGAGATCCTTGGCGTCTTTCATTAGGTTTGTTCCCAGGTATTTTATTGTTTTTGAGGCTATTGTGAGTAGGAATGTCTCCTTGTATTCCTTCTTCAGTTGCTTGTTCTTGCTGTAAAAAAAGGCTACTGATTTTTCTAGATTTATTTTGTATCCTGCCACTTTACTGAAGTACTTAATCGTTTCTAGGAATTTTCTGGTGGAGTTCTTATCATCCCTTAGGTAGACAATCATATCATCAGCAAAAAGGGATAGCTTGACTTCCTCTTTTCCAATTAGAACTCCTTTAATTTCCTTTTCTTGCCTTATTGCCATAGCAATGGTTTCAAGCACTACGTTGAAAAGGAGTGATGACAGGGGGCAGCCTTGCCGAGTTCCTACCTTTAAGGCGAATGCTTCTGTCTTTCCCCATTTATGATGATATCGAATGTGGGTTTCCTGTATATGGCTTTGATTACATTGAGGAATGATCCCTCCAGTCCAATTCCCTCTAGGACTTTAAACCTGAAGGGATGCTGGATTGTGTCGAAGGCTTTCTCCGTGTCAATTGAGATGTTGGTGTGGTTTTTGTCTTACAGTCCATTTATATGCTTGATGATATTTATTGATTTTCATATGTTGAACCATCCCTGCATCTCTGGTATGAATCCAACATGGTCATGATGGATAATCTTGATGTGGGTCTGTATGTGATTTTCCAGTATCTTGTTTCGAATTTTGGCATCTGTGTTCTTTAGGCAGATGGTTCTATAGTTATACTTTTTGGTTGTATCTTTACCTGGTTTTGGTAATAGCGTGATGCTGCTTTCATAGAAGAAATCTGGGAGAACTCCCTACGTTTGTATCCTTCTAAACAACTTGAGTAGTAATTGTTGTAAGTCTTTTTGAAATATTTTATAGAATTCTGCCATGAAACCACCTGGGCCTGGGCATTTTTTGGTTGGCAGGCTACTTATTACATCTTCAATTTTTCATCATAAATTATTGGTCTATTTAAGATGTCAATTTCTTCTTGGTTGAGCTTTGGTGATTCCCAGGATTTCAGATATTCATCCATTTCTTCTAGGTTTTCAAACTTAGTAGAGAATACTTTTTTGATTTATTCCCGTATGATTGTCTGGATCTTTTCATTGTCTGTTTTGATATTTCCCCTTTCATCATGGATTCTATTGATTTGCAGTTGTTCCTTCTTTCTTTTGGTCAACTAGGCTAGAGGTCTGTCTATCTTGTTTATTCTCTCAAAGAACCAACTTTTGGATTCATTGATTTTTTTGTATGATTTTCTTTGTTTCTATTTCATTGATCTCTGCTCTGATTTTTGTTATTTCTTCTTGTCTGCTGTGTTTAGGGTTTATTTGTTGTTGTCTCTCAAGTATTTTTAGCTGAAGTGTTAGATCATTCACTTGTGCTTTCTGTTTTTTTAATGTAGGCACTTAGAGCTATAAACTTCCCTCTTAGGATTGCTTTTAAAGTCTCCAATAGGTTTTGCTGTGTTGTATTATCATTGTCGTTCAGTTCCAGGAATGTTGTTATTTCTTTATTTCTTCCTTGACCCAGTGATTATTCAGGAGAGTTTTTTTTCTTTTTTTAGTCTCCATGTGTTCTGGTAGGTTGTAGGACTTTTCCTGGTGTTGATATTGGGTATTATTGCACTGTGATCTGATAGAATGCATGAGATTATTTCAATCTTTTTGTATTTGTTAAGTTTATCCTGTGTCCCAGTATATGGTCTATTTTGGAGAATGTTCCATGAGGTGCTGAGTAGAAAGTGTATTCTCTGGTGTTTGGGTGAAATATTTGATAGATTTCTGTGAGGTCCATTTGGTGTATTGTATCATTCAGTTCAGATGTCTCTCTGTTTATCCTTTGTCCTATTGATCTGTCTAAAGGACTTAGTGGGGTATTGAAGTCCCCTTCTATGAGTGTGCTGGCATTAATCTGTGCCTTGAGATCCTGAAGAATTGTCTTTATAAAGTTTGGTGCACCAGCGTTTGGTGTGTATATATTCATGATTGTGAGATCTTTATCATCAATCGCTCCTTTAATAAAGATGTAATGGTCCTCTTCGTCTCTTTTGAATTCTTTTGTTTTGACGTCTATTTTGTCTGATATTAGAATAGCGACACCTTTTGTGTATTTTTAAATTTGTCATATTCTTTGAGGTTTTTAGTTGCTCTGTGTTATCTTCCAGATCTGATATTCTTTGATCTGCTTACTCCATTCTACTTCTAAGCCTTTTTCCTTTCCTTTCTTCTTGATTGGATGAGTGTTCTATTTCCTTTTTCATTTCATCCCTTGTTGCCTTTAGTATTTCTACTTCTTTTTTGAGCTTCTCAATCTCTTCTTGGTGCTCCTTACTTCATTGGTTGGCTCCCTTTTTCAGTGTTTCTACTTTCTTTCAGAGTTTGTTTTTTTCTCCCTCTAGTTCTTTCTGGAGTTTGTCAATCTATTCCTTTAGTTCTTTCCAAAATTTGTCATTGTATCCCCGTAGGTCCTTTTTGAGTTTTTCATTTTCTCTCATTAGTTCTTTGAATTCTTCTTTATTTTCTTTAATTTCTCTGCATAGGTCTGCAATTATTCCTCTGAGATCTGTTCCTTGGATCACCTCCAGGGGGATCCCATTGTAGCTATCTCCTACAGGTTTGGTAGAGCCTGGTGCAGGATTATCCTGCACCTTTCCCATGTTGTCTCTTCGTTGTGTCCCTGGCATGTGGGTTTCCCTTTTGTATTTCAAATCACAAATGTCTTTTCACTATGTTAGCAGCTGGTTTTGCTTTCCTTCTTCCAATGCTTTTTTTTTTTTTTTCTCTTTTCCCCTCCTTGTTTATGGATTATTGACTTGTCTAGGTTTCAGGCTTTCAGTTTTGTCTATATATTGGATATTGGAAGTCTAAGTCATTCTTCCCTTCTTGTTCTGAAGGTTCTCCAATAAAGTCCACTTGGATACTCTCTCATCAATTCCACTTGGGGGGGGGGTTATGCTTGACTTAGTCCGTGTCCTGTACCTGTCTTGAGCAACTTGTGACTTCTGTGCTCCTGAAGCACAGGAAGAAAGACACAAAGGCATTGAATCAAACCCACCTGGCACCTGCTGCAAAGGTGAAGGGCAGCTCTGCCCAGACAGCCACTCCCTACAAGGGTTTAGAGTTGCGACCCTTTTCCAGCCATCCAGGAGTCAATCTCCCCTAAAATCTACCTGTCTGGCGTGACTTCTGGGCTCCTGTGCTTCAGGAGCCTGCCCTTACAAAGACACAAAGGCATCAAACCAGACCCACCTGGCACCAGCTGCAAAGGCCAAATTTAAGTTTATTTATATAGTATGCTTTTTACCTGTCACAACAAACCTCCTCAGACTTTTATCACTTGCATAAACTTTTTCATTATCTTCACATAAATCCTTACTAAAAATAACTTTTTAAGATTTTCCACCTTTTTATATCCTTTATTACCTTGAGACATAGCATTTATAAACAGATTAACCCTTAATTGTGCAGATTTACTATTTATTTAATACTTATTTTAGAGATTTAATACTTATTTTCCATGTAATGAGATGGGACAGTTATCTCAAATACACTAACATAAACTGTGAGATGTTCATGACAACTTCGGAGCAGGATTTGAATAACCAATTTTCTTTGAGTGCTTAGAGGTATTTTACCTAGGCCTGGCAAATGTCCCCACATGTGTGGAAATAAATTGCACCCTAGAACAGAAGTGATTATTATTAAACTGAACTTAAAATATAAGGACCAAGGACCATAGTGTAATTTAGCAGTTTTAGCTCACATGAGAGTTTACTTGTGTATCAACTTCATATCAAGTAAATCATTAACATTAGATGCAAGCCTATTCATTTAAACAGCTCCATAAAACAAATGTTTGACTAGTTACAAACCCCAAATTTCAGCACCTTGATGAAAACTCTAAATTAGAGATGAAAACTTATATCAGAGTAAAATATGACTCAAGTTTATAACAGTCAACAGAACAACACTTTAATCTTCACAATTTATACAGTGCTGTTGGTTCTGTCAAACAAAGTGGCCACTTCAAGTTTCAATCCTTTACAGTGACAGAACCATTCATTTTGGCATGCCAGACTAGATACGCACATGCAAACTTTAAAAACTGATATTTAAAAATGCATTTAAAAGGCCTAAAATTTGGTTTGTGTCTGTTTTCAAAAGGGATTGTGTGAAGTAACTTGCTTGCTTTGGAATTATCTGCTTTCTTTTGAGACCTCTGCAGGCCTGATTCTCTGATTTAAAGTTAACTAGCCTTCAGGACTGGGAATTAAATGTCGCACACACGTTTAATCACAGTTCTTGGGAGTCTGAGGCAGGCAGTTCTTTGAGAGTTTAAGGGCAGCCCATCTGGTCTGCTTTGTTCAGTGTCCTCCACCCAGCTGCTCTCTCAAAGGACCAGAGATAATCTGCCTCATACAAGCTAGTAAAATTTGCACCAGCAGTTAGTCAAGAATCCTGGTCTGGCTTGGGAGGAGGTCTTTAGAGCTTGGGAAATTTCTGAGCTCTCTGGAGTGCCCACGTGGCCACATTTCCGTGTTTGCTAAAGACAAATTTTGGGGTCTGGCACATGGATCAGTGGGGTGATGCATGGCTTCCAGGGGTGCATTATAGGCTCTTGCCTCCAAGGAGCAAGGGGGAACAGTCTGGAACAGCCTTTGGGCTCTGTTATGTTTCTACAAGAATTTTTGAGCCTGTTTACCTCCCTCCCTTTTTCTCCATGGGAGTTAAAGGGACCTCCTGGGTCTGTGTGACACTTGCTGATCTTGTGAGCAGGCTGTGTGGAGGTGCTGGGGATCAAACCCCCTGGTCCTCTGCAAGAGCAGTCAATGCTCTTAACCTCTAGGTCATCTCTCCAGCCCCACTTAGTACAATCTTATTCTGACATGCCTAATCAGAAATATAAATATTTTAGTGGTATAGCTTGGGTACGCTACCAAAAATAAATAAATAAATAAATAAATAAATAAATAAATAAATAAATAAATAAATAAAAATCTTTCCAAACTCTTTTCCAGCACTCGGGAGGCAAAGGCTTGTGGATATCTTGGTCTGGTTTGGGTGGAGAACTGATACCAGAATGTCCTGATGGCCCAGCCCTGTTTCTTGCCTCCAGGGTTGGAGAGCTACTCGTCCTGGGCTAGCTAATGGGCTTTATTGTGTTTCGTATCTGTTTCCCCCACCCCCTTTCTCCACATAGGAAGCAAACATACCTCCCTGGGTTTGAACTGGTGTCCTCCTGGTCTGCTGGTCTGGCCACTCCTGGAAGTTCCCCAGCCAGGTGTGTTAGGCCACACCTTTAAACCTAGCATAACCTTAATTCTAGCACAGCCAAGGCCTTTTTAGGTGTATGTAGGTGTGAGCAACACTAAATGAACGCAGTGGTTTGTATACTATCTATCTATCATCTATCTATCTATCATCTACCTATCATCTATTTTTCTATCTATATATATCTATCCATCCATGTATCTGTCTGTATTATCTATATATTTTCCATATATGTCTTTATATATGTAACATAATAATTAAAGAAAAAAGATGTCATGAAATTGAGAGGATATGGAGTTAATGAGGGAGGAGATGATGTGGGAGGTTAGTAGAAGTAGAAATTATGTAAATACAGAAATCATATATGAAATCTCTCTCTCTCTCTCTCTCACACACACACACATTCACACACACACGTGCACACACAGAAAGACTGCATTGTAGAAGTAAGAATTATAAATAAATTACAAATTGATCTATAGTTTCAACACCATCTGAATTGGGGTTTCTTTTCTTGTTGCTTAAAAAGTAGCTGCCAAAGCCACTTAAGGAAGAAGTGATCCATTTTGGTTTGCAACTAAAGAGGAAATCTCGCAGCAGGTAGATTATAGAGGCAATGGTAACATTATTCTACAGTCAAGGAGCAGACAGTGATGACCACTCACACTCAGCTGGCTTTCTTCATCTCATGCAGTCCAGGACCCAAGCCCAGGCAATGGTGTTGCTCTTCTTTCTCACCTAAAATAACCCAAACCGAGTGATCCCTCCAAGGCAGTCTTTCCCAGATATACCTGGTTCTTTGTCTCCCAAGTGATTTGATGCCCTGGCATGTTAGCAAGCATTACTATTAATCTACCATGTCAATCATATTTTTTATTTACCTAAAATTTAATCATTTGAGGGAGGAAGGGGTAATAAGGGAAGAAGAAAGAATATAGATGATTGGAACTTGAGAGGCTAGGAAACACAGAGTATAAACTGATGCCACTGAGACTCCATGAGAAATTCACAGGCACTATTTGATCATTAGTGCACATATTGTGCAACCTGGTGGCTGTGTGGCAGGGAACACAGTGTAAGACAGAGACTACCTCCATTGGAATGGCTGGCAAAAAGAATTCAACTGACTCTCAAAACAAAGCAGGCTATCTCCAAAGCTCTTTATTATCTACCAGAAATACAAAACAAGACCCTAATGTTCAGAACAGGACGTGCTTCAGGGATAAAACTTAAATTCATGGAACAGGAACTGACCTGCAACTTTTCTATCTAACAGTTGATTGTAAGTCACTGCTTCACTATATACATGCACCAACCCTTGCTCTTAGAATCTTTCCAACCCCTCATCCACAATGATCTCATATTAGTGGATAGGTGAGGTGTAATATAGGGGCCTCTTCAAGGAACACTCTGGTGGCCCCCATTGTCTATTTGTGGCCTTCTGTTTGTATCATACTCTATTGTATATGGAAATATTACTGGTAAGAATTGAGGGGGGGCACTCATTTTCTCTCTGCCATTCATTCTCTGTGTAAAGGTTCAATTGTAGATGTTTTTCCTAGGTATGGGGATTTTTCAGATATATGTGTTCTGTGTCTGACTAGTGGTTAGATTGTTCAGTAGCCTCCACCTTTTGCATAAGTCAGCTTTTTTGATGAGTGGCATATCATATGCTTGTCTGTAAATATAAGATTCCATAGTTAGTGTATGGTAAGAAATTTCATTTGTCTAGAGATATAACTCCAATAGGCTTTTCTCTAGGTTCTATGTCTTCTCTAGCCCTGTGCATTTGGCTGAGTTTATAGTGGTTCTCATGAGTTCAATCCCATCGAAAGAGTTCCACAGTCCAATTAGATAGCTGTTGACCATCCCCGGGACAACAATGCCCCTATTGCACCATTGGTGGTAGTTTGCTGGGCATCTCATCATGGCTGTTAGAGTTTGGTGCTGGGTGGTACCCATGGCAAGAGGGACAAGGTTTCAAAGTGGAGAAAGAAAAATGTGTGAGGGACTGACTCTGGACTGAAAGCTATAAATGACTGAGTAATGTTGGGTAAGGAAGTATATGCCTTGCCTAGAATTCCTAGATTTGCTGACTAGATTCCAGTGGACCTACTTGCACAAAATGACATCTGGGTTTGGGAGCTTGACTCTATAGGGATTAGTTTGGATGTTCTAATGTATGAGTTCTGATGTGGTGTTGGGGTATGGAGGGGACAGGGTTTGATTGGTGTATTAGTCACTATTCTGCTGCTGTGATAAAACCACCAGACCAAGGGAACTTATAAAAGTAAGAGTTTATTTGAGCTTACAATTGATGGTTCCAGGGATTTAAGAGTCCATTCTGGTGGGGAGGCATGTTGGCCAGGGCTGGAGCAGAAAGCCAAGGTTCACATCTTCCAATGAGCACAGGAAGTCAAGAGAGAGAGAGAGAGCAACTTGAGCCTGCAAGGCTTGTTGAACTCACTAAGCCCACCCCCCTCGGTGGCGTACTTTCTCCAGGATGGCCACATCTTCTAAGATCTGCCAAATCAGCACCACGTTAACTGGGGATAAAAATGTCTGAATACTTGAAGCCTATGGGGGACAGTCTCATTCAAACTACTACATTCCATTCCCTGGCCCCTATAGGCTCATGACCATATAAAATGCAAAATGCATTTAGTCCAACATTAAAAGTCCCCATAGTCTTTTCCAATCTTAAGTCTATTCAAAAGTCTACAGTCCAAAGTCTTTTCTGAGACCCAGGCCAATCTCTTAACCGTAAACTCCTGTAAAATCTGAAGGCAAGTAGCTGGGTGTGGTGGTGCACACCTTTAATCCTTGCACTTGGGAGGCAGAGGCAAGTGAATCTTTGTGAGTTCAAGGCCAGCCTGGTCTACAAAGCGAGTTCCAGGACAGCCTGGGGCTACAGGGAGACCCTGTCTCGAAAAGACCAAAAAAAAATCTGAAGGCAAATTACATACTCCCAACATACAGTGGAATTGAACACACATTCCCATTCCAAAAGGGAGGAATAGAGGCATAGTTAGGAAATACTAAACAAAAACAAGACCAAAAACCAGCAGGACAAACACCAAGTCCAGTAGCTCCATGTGTGACTCTGAGACTTTATTTCCAAAGGGCTTAAATGGCTCAGCTCTTCCAGCTTTGCATGCAACATACATTTATTAGTCTGGTACCACTCCCTGTATGCAGCTTTCCTTGGCAAATATCTCACAGCTCTGGAATCTAGAATGTCTTCTTGGGGTCTCCACTGCCAACCAGGCTTCACAGCTTCATGCAGTGACCTATCAGTGCCTTCTTTATGCACGGACGCCCCTGCTGCACTCTGCCTGGCCTTGGCTGGTCTCTGAAACCTTGGAGGAAGAACTGATGACCCCTTCACTCTTGCGTCCTTCATTCCTCTAACGCCAGCTCCACGTGAATGAAACTGGCAAGTTTGGCTGCAAGTTTAGGATGGACTCTGTCCTATTTCAACCACATTGGCAACTTTTCTCTGCCACTTCAGTATTTTCCTTTCAAAAGCTGGAGGCTTAGCTGGGTGTAGTCTTGTCCTGAAGATACTGTTTTTGTTGTTTACTTGTAAACATCTAGGCCTCTCCTTAATTATTTTAATCTTATCAAAGGGATTCTCTCCTTCACATGCCTTGCCTCCAGCACTATTCTCCCTCCCACACTTTTCAAATCCAAACTGTACATTCTGCATTTCTTTCTGCCCCATTTGTTCTTTTTCACTGTAGATCTGTATAATATTCACCATCAATAGCCACACCACCATTTCTATGTTAGCTGTCTTGAAATATCCTCCACCCAAGAAATTAGTCCATTGCTTTTCAACTTAGCAGCTGTCAACCATTTGGGCTGTGGTCAAACTGCAGCCAGACTCTTTGCCAAAATAATCCCAGTTGCTGTTTAAGTCTTTATTTTCTTCTGGAACTACATTTTTTGCAGTACTGCTTTCTTCCAGGCTTCTATAAGAATGGCTCGTTAAACTCTGCTTATAGCAATTGACAGCTTTTCTAGCCCAAAGTTCCAAATTCTTCCACATTTCTCCAAACACCCACATGGTGAAGTTCTTCACAGCCAATACCCCACTCTGTTACGAAAAACTGTATTATTCACTGTTCTGTTGCTGTGAAAAAACCACTATGACCAAGGGAACTTATAAAAGGAAGTGTTTATTTGAGCTTACAATTGATGGTTCCAGAGAATTAAGAGTCCATTGTGGTAGGGAGGCATGGTGGCTGGGGCTGGAGCAGAAAGTAGAGGTTCATATCTTCCAATGAGCACAAGAAGTCATGAATGAAAGCAACTGGAGTCTGCAAAGCTTGTTGAACTCACTAAGCCCACCCCACCCCACCCCCAGTGACGTACTTCCTCCAGCATGGCCACACCTTCTAAGACCTCCTAAAACAGTGCCACCAACTAGGGATAAAATGTCTTAATACTTGAAGCCTATGGGCACAGTCTCATTCAAACCACCACATTTGGGAATCATTGTTTGAGTTCAACAAATGCTAAATAAAAATAATTTGATCCTAAAATTTGTGCGTGAAAAACAAAGAAACAGAATCTTTGGGAAAATCAATTTAAAATGAACACATATGGCAGACATTTTTTGTGGATCCAAAAGTAATTAATAGGGGCTGGAGAGATGGCCTACAGGTTAAGAGCGCTGACTGCTCTTGCAGAGGACCTGGGTTCGATCCCCAGCACCCACATGGAGGCGGAGAACCATCTGAAACTCCAATTCCAGGAGAACTCCAGTTCCAGGGGAATCTGACACCCTCTTCTGACCTCTGCGGCATTGCACGACACGGGTTCACAGACTTACATGCAGACAGTACATTCATACACATACAGAAATAAATAAAATTAATTAAAAAAATAAAAATAAACAACAAAAGTAATTAATAGACCTATGGTGCTCAAGAAACCCTGAAAGCCTGATAAATAACAAAGTGGAACACAACAGGACTATTCGTGTGGATGTGATTTCACTGACAGTTTAACATTTAACAAAGATAACAAAGAAATCTGATGTTTAAAAACTTACTAAAAGTAGAAACGTAAACAGTGATGGAACTACAAATGTCTTGAATAAAAGCAAATATTGTCCTTAAATTAAAACCATATATAAAAGTTCATTTGAAATATGATAGTCCATCTGCAATTTAAAACTTTAAATTTGTACTCAAGACAGTGTTCTGGTTTCCTTGCAAGTGCTGTGACTAAACAATTGAACCAAAACCAACTGGGGTAGGAAAAGACTGATTCACCTTACATCTCCTGCATCCCAGTTCATCATTTTGGGAGTCCAATATCCAAACTCAGGGCAGGAACCTGGAGGTAGAATCTGAAACACAGACTATGGAGGAATGCTGCTACTGGCTTGCTCCTCTGGCCCTTGCTCAGCCTGCTTTCTTACAACACAGGACAACCTGCCCAGGGGTGGTGCCACCCAAAATGGGCTATGCCCTCATATCACTCAACAATCAACAAAATTCCCTACAGACATGGCCTGTAGCTGGTATGAATGAAATTCCCCAATTGAGACATCATGAAGAAAATAAGAGAGGGGCTTACGAACATGGTTCAGTTGGTAGACATGCTTACCACCAAGACTGATAATATGAAATCAATACCCTAAACCACATATTGGAAGGAGACAATTGACATCTACAGTTTGTCTTCTGGTCTCATGAGTATAGTGCTGGCCTGAGTTGACATCTACAATGCCAACAGGCACCATAGTGTGCTTCAGTATTACAGGCAAACAAAAGAACAGAGACATGAAAAAGTGTTTTTATAGATAACACATGAATAAAGACATACAATCTGTCAATATCTGTTATAAAAATCATTTATCTTATGGGAAATTAAATGAAAAATAAAACACAGTAGGAGCTCTAATCCATCTTCAAGCCTGGAAATGAAAGCTGAGAAGCATCATCAAATATAGGGAGGGATGTGTCACAATTAGAACCCACACATCATTAATGGGATTATAAAATGGCAAAGCACATTTGACAAAAATCTGAGTATTTCTGACAAAACTGAAAAACCATGTAAAGCAGTTGGGCCTGATTGTAATCCCAGCTTAGGAGTGATCATTACAAGTCAAGGCCTGTCTGGGGTAAAGAGTAATTCCATGGTCAGTGTGAGCAGCTTACTAAAGCTTTGTCTCAAAATAGATAATAAAAGTCGTGTTAGGCATTAGCTCAATGGTAGAGCACATTTGTGGGATGCTTGAGTACCATCTCAACCTCAAAGGAAATAATCAAAAGAATTAAAGCAAAATAAATAAAATAATTGTTTTAATGCATATTATTCCATGTATATGAATTTATACATGTGACATTTCATGCATGTACACAACACGACTTTTATAGACATCTATGGCTTTAAAACAATATAAGGAGTCCTGGAAACACTTCCATTTTCCTTCAACAGGATGGCAAAATATTTTGATATTTTCTTATGAGGGAATACAGCCAATACTATGAACACAAGCTGTATGCATGTTGGACCAATGTCAAATTTATTACACCTAGTGCTGTATTAATAAAAACTGTAGAGTTTTGTCATATTAGTATAAACCAAATAACTGAAACTGTTAAAAAGGAGCATAAGTGCATGCAAGTATACATAGAGTTTTATCATATACATATGATAAAGGTGGCATTTCAAATTCCTAAGGCAAGAAAGGACAGCATAATGAATGATGCTGGAACATTTGGTTAATCATTTGGAAAAGGATAAAATTAAATTCATACTTCACCAACATCCCTGAAAACTTAATTCCAAACAGATCATAGATTATGTGTTGAAAAGTATATGGAGCCCTACCAAGTAAAAGAAAGATAACTCATATATATTCCACTTTACTCCCAACATAAATGAAATACTATTTTCAAAATACAAATAAAATAAAATATTGATAATTTAATCTTAAATTGAGAGAGATTTTATGGCCAAAGTCACCATGTGTTAGTAAGTATTCCATTTTCCAATGTGACAACTGATTTCTGAAATAAGCAGCATGAATTAAAAAAGTTTATTTTGATTCACTGTTATAGATATTTTAGATGTACATAGTTATCCAATGAATACGAGGAAAGAATCAAATCATAGAGAAATTCCATAACAGAAAAAAATCCATAACAGATTAAGAAAATCAATAAAAGGAAGAGGAATTGGTCAAGTTCCACAGTACTTTAAAAGGATTCCAGTCAGCCAGGTGTGGTGGCACACACCTTTAATCCTAGCACTCAGGAGGCAGAGGCAGGTGGATCTTTGTGAGTTCAAGGCCAGCCTGGTCTACAGAGTGAGTTCCAGGACAGCTGGGACTACAGGGAGACCCTGTCTCAAAAAGACAAAAAAAAAAAAATAAATAAATAAATAAAATAAACAAAATAAATAAATAAATAAATAAATAAATAGATAAACCAGTCAACCACCTAAAGGCTTCTCACTACTGCTTCCTAAATTTGAACAACATGCAGATTACTGCCTTCTGAATGTAGCATTGGCAGATGAGATTTCAGGAATTTTAATAAACATCCTACAGCACACAATGAATAAAAAAAAAGCTCCAAACCAGTAAGTAATATTTGCAGTAAATAATAAAGGTAAAGATAAATAAAACCAGCACTTAAATTGTACTTGAAAGTTAATAATGCTCCCTTTCCCAAGAAAGGGACAAAGGAAAAAAAATAAAAATTCTCACCGAATGTATAAAATTTCCTTTCCTTTTTCATCAGTGTATACCTTATATTGAATTTCTGTGAATTCCAGACAATATATTTTAATAATTTTTATAACCCCTTTCTATCTACACCTCCCATACCTCAGCCCCCACGGGATTTCTTGCATTCTATCATTATATATTAAGTTCAAAATGGTCAAGTTTTTATACCCAGTTGTTCCTTAGTGTGAGTTGATCCATTGGACTGTGAGTAGTCTATTTAGAGTCACTCTGTTAAGGAAGACCATTGTTCCCTCATCCATCCAACAGGGATAAGCTGCTTAGATATTAAAAAAAGACAGAATACTGAAAACCACAAGAGAAAAACAGCAAGCTACATATAAAGGAAAACCCTCAGAGCTACAGCTGACTTTTCAATGCAAACAATGAAAGCCAGAAGAGCTTGGACCAAAGTATTCCCACAACTAAATGACTACAGTAACCCAGGTTACACTACCCAGCAACAATGTCAAAATTATAACTCAAGGAGAAAGGAAAATCTTCCATGACATAAACCAGATGAAAGAGCACGTCTATAAAACAAACCCTCCAGAAATTACTTCAAGCAATTCAGAGTACAGAGGAAAGGAACAGCTATTCCCAAGAGACAATAATTAATGAATTTATAACCCCAGAAATATAAACATAGACCAAACAGAAAATAAACTGAAGAGAAGCAATATACATCTCCCAATAATCTAAATATTAATGGTCTCTCTGATCAAGAGACAAAGCCTGGGAGAATGGAATAAGAAACTGAATCCTTCACCACAGATACATCTGACAAAGAATTGATTTCCAAAACATATAAACTACTCATAAAACAAAGAAGAGAGAAATCAAATGACCCACCCAAAAGATGGAGCAAAGAGCTGAACAGAGACTTCACAAGTGAGGAAGTAGAGATGGCTGAGAAACATCTGAAAAAGTGTTCAACATCACTATAATAAAGGAAATACAAATTAAAACCACTTTAATATATCATCTTACTCCAATAAGACTGGCTAGGATGAAAAAAAATGATACCAAGTGCTGGAAAAGGTTGTGGGTAAAGGGGAACACTCATCCACTGCTGTTGGGAATGTAAACTCGTACAGACACTATGGAAAGCAGTGTAGAGAAGCCTTGGAAGACTTGGAATGAACTTGCCACCTGACCCAGCCATACCACTTGTGATGGATAATCCTGGGTGTCAAATTGGCAGGACTAAGGAACAAATAAGAGAAAAAGGATCATCGGATTGGACTACTCAACCTGGATTGCCCACCCCAAATGTGGGTGTTACCTTCTGCTAGCAGGCAGTATTAAAGGCCATGCCAGAGGGATCTGGTCCCTTTTTTTCTGTGGCTTGCCTCTCTCTCACTGGTGAGTTTGTCTCGCTCCTGTGATCAACCCTACGGATCCCAGCATATACTGAGACTGGCAGATCTCCTGGAATCCATCAGGCCTTCAGCACCAGGTTGGGACTACTGAGACATCCAGCCTTGTGGACTGGGCAGTTCCCTGGATTCTCAGCCTCTCCAGTGGGGCGTGGCTACTATTGGACTCCTTGAACTCTGTCATGTGAGCAAATCAATAAATTGTATATAGCTATATATTCGCCCTCTTGCTTCTGTACCTTTAGAGAACACTGACTAATACAGATTTTGGTACCAGGAGTGGTTCTAGAGAAACAGAATTGAAAGGATGAATTTCTTCAGTGGGCTTGGTAGTTTCTGGAGCCAGCTCTCCAACCCAATGAAGCCTAGAGTTACTGAAGGCATTCCTGGTGGCATGAAGAGGAATGGTATTCCTTGGTGCAGACTATTTGATGTAAATATGAAAATAGATCCATTTGACTCACCTAACTCTTGCCTTTAGTGACTCTATATAAAACGTTTGAGAAATTGCAGAAAAATAAGGAAAATAATGATGTTGTCTGGTTTCTCCTAGCATCTCTGGATAAAGTGATAGAGGAAAATAAGTAGCTCAGTGATAAAATTAATGAGCTCCAGATTCAAAACGACAGTTTAAAAGTTTCCAAGTGTGCTCTGGAAGAGCATACTTTCCAGCAGCCAAAACACTAAAGCAGCAGAAAATCAAGCTGGAGACTTTATTATATGTTTGGCTGATTTACAACTCAAATTTAATTCCCAGCCATGAAGAGTGTCAGCAGTCAAAGTGAGAGCACTGGTGGGGAAAGGGTGGAACCCTGAAACTTGGGATGGAAATGTGTGGGAGAACCATGATGATGAGGATTTTGAACCCCCTGATTCTGAGGGATTTTCTTTATCTGAGGAATTAATCTCCACACTCTCAGCAGAGAATCCACACCCTGCAGATCCCTCCTCTCCACCCTTGCCCGAGGAAACAAATCTCCCCCTCCCAGTGGGAGCTAACGTCCCTCAGGGCCCAACAATTGTTGCCTCTAGACCTATAACCAGATTGAAGGCTAGGCAAGCCCCTCAAGGTGAGATAGAAAGTGTGGTCCATGAGGAGGTGTGCTACACCACTAAAGAAAGTAATGAGTTTGCCGATTGGATCAGACTGAGTTTATTGATATGAGCCCACTGAGTAGAGATTCTAGGTTTAACATGGAAGCTCGAGCAGTTAAAAAAGGTGTTAAAAGTTTATTTAAATGGTTAGCTGACATATTTATTAAAACATGGCCTACTAACAGCAAGTTAGAGATGCCTGATATTCCTTGGCTTAGTATTGATGAAGAGATTGTGAGGGTCAGGCAGATGGGCATGCTTGAGTGGATTCAAAGTGTAAAACCACATTCTCCACAATATGAGGACTCAGAGGACATGCCTTTCACTGAGTTTACAAGATGGAAAGTACTGAGAGAGACACCAGAACATTTGAAGAGCTTTGGTTTTGCTCTATTTCTTATGCCAGATCTTAAAACTAGAGAAGTTGTTGCTCGCTTGCATAAATTAAATGTACATGTAATATGTTTAACAGGACCTCAGGGTAGGCGTCATGTGGTAGCACTGAATTGCCGAAGGCCAGATGAGCATAGTTATCATAGTTATCATAATGGGCAGCAAAGGCAAAATAATGCCTATAATGGCATGACCTGAAATGATGTTTGGAACTGGCTAATTAATCACGGTGTTTCCAGGAACCAAACACATAAGAAGCCTACTACTAGAAAAAATGACAGGAAGTCAACATTGGATTTCAGCAGTTGCGAATCCCGTCGAGTTAACCAGTTTCCAGACTTGAGACAGTTCACAGACCCAGAACACCTTGAATGAAGAGGTGGCCGGGTTGTGATGAGGAAGGACCTTGTCACAATACTAAAGAGTTATGCTGTTTGCCTTCCTCCTGTCCTTCCCAAGAGGGACCTGAGGTCTTTTACTAGGGTAACTGTACCCTGGGGAAAAGGAAATAATCAGACTTTTTGAGGCCTATTAGATACTGGTTCTGAGTTGACGCTGATCCCAGGAGACCCTAAAAAACATTGTGGCCCTCTGGTTAAAGTAGGGGACTATGGAGGTCAGGTGATAAATGGAGTTTTGGCTGAAGTCCGACTCACAGTGGGCCTAGTGGATCCCAGAACTCATCCTGTGGTTATTTTCCCAGTCCCAGAATGTACAATTGGGATAGATACAATTAGAAATTGGCAGAATCCCCACATTGGTTCCCTGACCTGTGGAGTGAGGGCTGTTGTGGTTGGAAAAGCCAAATGGAAACCATTGGTGTTGCCTCTACCAGGGAAAATAGTGAACCAAAAACAGTATCGTATCCCTGGAGGGATTGCAGAGATTATTGCCACCATCAAGGATTTGAAAGATGCAGGGGTGGTGATTCCTACCACATCTCCATTTAACTCTCCAATTTGGCCTGTGCAAAAGACAGATGGATCATGCAGAATGACAGTTGACTATCGAAAACTCAACCAAGTAGTGACACCAATTGCAGCTGCTGTACCAGATGTGGTGTCCTTACTGGAGCATATTAATATGTCTCCTGGTACCTGGTATGCAGCTATCAATCTGGCCAATGCTTTCTTCTCAATACCTGTTCATAAGGACCACCAGAAGCAATTTGCTTTCAGCTGGCAAGGCCAACAGTATACCTTTACTGTCTTACCTCAGGTATGTTAACTCTCCAGCCTTGTGCCATAACTTAGTTAGAAGGGATCTTTATCTCCTTACTCTTCCACAAAATATCACACTGGTTCACTATATTGATGTTATGCTGGTTGGACCCAGTGAACAGGAGGTAACAGCTAGTCTAGACTTGTTGGTAAAGCATATGCACATGAGAGGATGGGGAATAAATCCAATTAAAATTCAAGGGCCATCTACCTCTGTGAAGTTCCTAGGAGTTCAGTGGTGTGGAGCATGCAGAGACATTCCTTCTAAGGTAAAGAATAAGTTGTTGCACCTGGCCCCTCCCTCCACCAAGAAAGAAGCACAACATTATTTGGCCTTTTTGGATTCTGGAGGCAGCACATTCCTCATCTGGGTGTGTTACTATGACCCATATATCAGGTGACTCAGAAGGCAGCAAACTTTGAGTGGGACTTGGAACAGGAAAAGGCTCTTCAACAGGTCCAGGCTGCAGTGCAGGCTGCTCTGCCCTAGGGCCATATAATCCAGCAGACCCAATGGTGCTTGAGGTATCAGTGGCAGATAGAGATGCTGTCTGCAGTCTATGGCAGGCTTCCATAGGGGAATCACAGAGGAGGCCCTTGGGATTTTGGAGTAAAGCTCTACCATCATCTGCAAACAACTATTCTCCTTTTTAGAGACAGCTCTTAGCCTGCTATTGGGCCTTAGTGGAAACTGAATGTTTGACAATGGGCCACCAAGTCACCATGCGACCTGAGCTGCCCATCATGAGCTGGGTGTTATCTGACCCACCAGACCATAAAGTAGCATGTGTGCAACAACAGTCCATTATCAAATGGAAGTGGTACATACGTGACAGGGCCTGGGCAGACCCTGAGGGAACAAGCAAGCTCCATGAAGAAGTTGCCCAAAATGCCTATGGTTCCCACTCCTGTTACAATGCCTCCTGTGCTTAAGCATGCACCTACGGCTTCATGGAGTTTTGCCCTATGATCAGTTGACCCAGGAAAAGAAGACTAGGGCCTGGTTTACTGATGGTTCTGCACGCTAGGCAGGTACCACCTAGAGGTGGACAGCTGCAGCATTACAGCCTATTTCTGAGACAATCTTAAAGGACACTGGTGAAGGAAAGCCTTCACAGTGGGCAGAACTTTGGGCAGTGCACATGGTTATGCATTTTGCCTGGAAGGAGAAATGGCCAGAAGATTGATTATATACTGATTCATGGGCTGTAGCCAATGGTTTGGCTGGATGGTCAGGTACTTGGAAGGAGCATGACTGGAAAATTGGTGAGGAAGATATTTGGGGAAGAAGTATGTGGGTAGAGCTCTCTGAATGATCAAAGGATGTGAAGATACTTGTGTCTCATGTAAATGCTCATCAAAAGGTGATCTTGGCAGAGGATGAGTTTAGTAATCAAGTAGATTAGATGACTCGTTCTGTGGATAGTCAGCCTCTTTCTCCAGCTATCCCTGTTGTTGCTCAATGGGCCCATGAACAAAATGGTCATGGTGGCAGAGATGGAGGTTATGCATGGGCTCGACAGCATGGCCTCCCACTCACTAAGGCTGATCTGGCTACAGCTGCTGCCAAGTGCCAGATTTGCCAACAGCAGAGACCAACATTGAGCCCCCGATATGGTGCTATTCCCTCGGGTGACCAGCCAACAACCTGGTGGCAGGTTGACTACATTGGACCACTTCCATCATGGAAGGGACAGCAATTTGTCCTTACAGGAATAGATACTTATTCTGGTTATGAATTTGCCTTTCCTGCACGCACTGCTTCTGCCAGAACTACCATCCAGGTACTTACAGAATGCCTTATCCACCATCACAGTATTCCTCACAGCATTGCTTCTGACCCAGGAACTCACCTCACAGGCAAAGAAGTGCGAATGTGGGTCCATGGTCATGGTATCCACTGGTCTTACCATGTTCCACACCACCCAGAAGCAGCTGGCTTGATAGAACGATGGAATGGCCTCTTGAAGACACAGTTACAGTGCCAATTAGGTAGCAATACCCTGGAGGGCTGGGGCAAGGTTCTCCAGCAGGCAGTATATGCTTTGAATCAGCATCCACTATATGGTACTGTTTCTCCTATAGCCAGAATTCATGGGTCAAGGAATCAAGGGGTGGGAGTGGGAATGATTCCACTCACTATCACCCCTAGTGACCCAATAGGAAAATTTTTGCTACCTGTACCCATAACCTTGCGTTCTGCTGGTCTAGAAGTTTTGGCTCCAATGGGGGGAGTGCTTTTGCCAGGAGATACAGCACACGTTCCTTTGAACTTGAATCTAAGACTCCTCCCTGGCCACTTTGGGCTTCCACTGCCCTTAAGCCAACAGGCTAAGGAAGGAATAACAGTAGTAGGAGGAGTGATGGACCCAGACTACCAGGGGGACATTGGACTTTTTCTCCACAATGGGGGCAAGGAAGATTATGTCTGGAAGGCAGGAGATGCTGTAGGGTGCCTTCTGGTGCTACCATGTCCTATGATTAAGGTCAATGGGAAACTCCAACAACCCAAACCAGACAGGACAATAAATGGCCCAGACCCTTCAAGGATGAAGGCATGGGTCACTCCTCCAGGGAAAGATCCAAGACCTGCAGAGGTGCTTGCTGATGGTGGAGGAAACACAGAATGGGTAGTAGAAGAAGGTAGTCATAAATATCAACTGACACCATGGAACCAGTTGCAGAAATGTGGATTATATTAGATATTAACTTTTGTCCAATTTGGTTAAGAATGTGCTTGTTCATATATATATATATATATACGTATATTAAGCAGATACTGTGTTGTTCCCTTTTGAATGTGCAACTGAGATAAGTGTTAAGGTGTTGTCATATTTAGGTTATTAGATACTGAGGACTAAGTGTTCCTCAAGGACATTACCACCTATTCTAAGATATAATGCTTTGTTATTGCACATTATATATCACTTATAACATGTGAGGTGGAATTATGTCCTTTTCATTGTTCACAACTGACATTTAAGCATAACATAAGGAGAAGCTATTTATTGGGTGTCAAGTCAACAAGGGGTGGACTTGTGATGGTTAATCCTGGGTGTCAACTTGACTGGACTAAGGAACAATTAAGAGAAAAAGGATCTTCAGATTGGACTACCTCAACCAGGATGGCCCACCCCAAATGTGGGCATTACCGTCTGCTGGCAGGCAGTATTAAAGGCCATGCCAGAGGGGTCTAGTCCCTTTTTTCCTATGGCTTGCCTCTCTCTCACTTCTGAGTTTGTCTTGATGCTGTGATCAACCCTATGGATCCCAGAGTGTACTGAGACCAGCAGATCTCCTGGAATCCCTCAGGCCTTCAGCAACAGATTGGGAGTACTGAGACATCCAGCTTTGTGGACTGAGCAGGTCCCTGGATTCTCAGACTCTCCAGTGGGGCGTGGCTACTGTTGGACACCTTGAACTCTGTCACATGGGCAAATCAATAAATTGTATATAGCTATATATTCATCCTGTCCTATTGTTTCTGTTTCTTTAGAGAACCCTGACTAATACACCACTCCTGGGTATGTACCCACAATACTCATCTTATCACAGTGATACATGCACAGACATGTTTATTGCAGCTCTCTTTACAATAGCAAGGAGCTGGAACCAACCCAAGTGCCCCTCAACTGACGAGTGGATAGAGAAAATTTGGTACATCTACACAATGGAATTCTATGCAGCAGTAAAGAAAGATGACTTCATGAACTTTGCAGGTAAATGGATGGAGCTAGAAGATATCATGCTGAGTGAAGTAACACAGTCCCAGAAAAAATCAAACAATGAATGGTATCCCTCATCTGTGGATGCTAGCACAAATTACCTAATTGTATGGTAAACTGAGCAATGTTAATGTGATCTGAAAACAACTGTGCTCTTATATTGTGAATCCCTTAAAAAATAAACAAATAATAATTTAAAAATAAAATAAAATGATCTTTAATAAAATCTCTGAGTCTGCTTCAAAAAAAAGAGAAAGAAATTGAATCCATCTTTCTGTTGTCTACCAAAAAACACACACCTCACCTTCAAAGACAGGCACCATCTTAAGGTGAAAGGATGGAAAAAGTATTTCAAGCAAATGTTACCAAAAAGGAAGAAGTAGTTGCTATTTTAATATCAGAGAAAATAGATTTCAAAGTAAAACTAATCAAAAGAGATGAAGAGGGTCATTATATCTTTATCAAAGGATAAATCAACCATGAAGATCTCACAATCATAAATATACATGCAGCAATTTCTGGGGCACTGAACTTCATAAACAGAACCCTGGTAGACTTCAAGGCATATATCAGTCCCAGCACAATAACAGTGGGAGACTTCCATAACTCACTGAGCCCATTGAACAGTTCAACTGAACAAAGAATAGAGAGACATCTGAACTGTATAATATGATACACCAAATGGACCTAACAGATATCTACCAAACATTCCACCCAAATACCAAAGAATATACATTCTACTCATCAGGGAACATTCACCAAAATTGACCATATGCTGCGACACAGAGCAAACCTCACCAAACACACACACACACACACACACACACACATACACAGACACACAGACACACACACACACACACACATACACAGACACACACACACACATACAAATTGAAATCATTTCATGCATCCTATCAGACAGTGAAATACATCTTAATATCAACACCAGAAAAAGCCATGCTAGCTACAATAATGCTTGGATACTAAACAACACACTGCTCACTAACAAATTGGTCAAAGGAGAAATAAGAAAGAAATAAAAGCATTCCTGGCACTAAATGAAAGGGATGATACAACACAGCAAAACCTGTGGGACACATTAAAAGCAGTCCTGAGAGGGAAATGAATAGCCATAAATGCCTACATTAAGAAAATAGAAAGAGGGCTGGAGAGATGTCCTAGTGGTTAAGAGAGCAGACTGCTGTTGCAGTGGACCTGGGTTTGATCCCTAGCACACACATGGCTCTGAAAACCGTCTTTAACTCTAGTTCCAGGGAAATCCAACACCCTCTTCTGACCTCCGTGGCAATGCACAACACAGGTGCACAAACCTACATGCAGACAGTACATTCGTACACATAAAAAAATAAATAAAATTAAAAAAAATAAAAAAGAAAACGGAAAGCACACACACAAAAAATCACCTAACACTGCAAACCTGCACCTAAAAGCATTAGAGGCAACAACAAATGTATCCTAAACCCAGCAGACATGAAGAAATAATGAAAATCAGAGCAGAAAGCAATGAAATAGAAACAAAGAAAACCATACTAAAAATATCAATGAATCCAAGAGCTTATTCTTTGAAAGGATAAACATGATAGCCTTCTATCATAATTGACTAAAAGCAGGAAAGAGCAACTCTAAGTCAACCAAATTAGAGGTGAAAACGGAAACATAAGAACAGTTAGCAAAAATATTCAGACAATCCTACAGGAATACTTCAGAAACCTATACTCGACTAAATTTTGAAAACCTAGAGAGATGGATGAATACCTGATATTTTTGAATGTATTACATCTACACATTGGATTTCTATGCAGCAGTAAAAAAAGATGACTTCATGAACTTTGCAGATAAATGGATGGAAATAGAAGTCATTATGCTAAGTGAACTAACACAGTGCTAAAAAAACAAAGGATATACTGTCTTTCATTTGTGGATGCTAAAACCAATTCTCTCTTTAGAAGGCAAACTGAGTAATTCCTGTTTATTTCTTTGTTTCTTGGTAAATATAGTATCTGACGTTACTCATCAACTTGCTATGTAGTGTAGAAAAGTAAAGTAACTTTGTTTCTTTACTTGCATACAATCTTACTATCAAAATGTAATACCATAAACATGTTTTGGAATTAACCCAGAGTTTATTTTCAGAGACCATGTTTGGCATCAAAGTTTATCTAACTTATTTTTTACTTTTATCCAAAATTTATTCACGCATTATATAATTGTAAACTAAATTACTTATGTTGTTTAAAAATTGGTCTAATACAATCAACATAAAAGATTGGTGACACTTAAATATATGTAAACTACAACTTGTTATTACTTTTACTCCTAATCCATACTAGATTTCCAGGTAACAGCCTTGACATTAATGTATATCAAGTATCTTCCTGTAATGTTATCTGTAACATCCCCTTTTTATCTACAAGAAAACTTAGCTTTGGAAGACTGTATTTCACCTCTTCACCAGCAATGAACCTCAGAACATTGGTTCCTGTATGGGTATGTAGCACTATAATTTTCCCATTCTCTGGAGCCATCAGTCTCTGCTTTTTAATGATTCCTCCATTCTTCCTACTCATCTCTTATCCTCTTTCCCTCCTTCTCCTCTGAGAGCTCCTGGTGTCTTGTGTTCCTGAGCTCCCTTTTCTATATCCTTATCCACACTTTCTCTCCCCCTTTTTTTTTTTTTTTTTTTTTTTTTTTTTTTTTTTTTCTTTTCTCTTCAATGTAATAGCCAGTCAATTTGGACCTGGAAACTCCAAGAATTAGTGACTCTTGACCAACATTCCATACTCAGGGAAAAGGTCACTGTAACTTTGGCTGGCTGGAAGTGAGAAAAACACCCTGTTTTTCCTCAAGCTCTTTGTCCTGATACCAACCCCAAAGGGTCCAACATGCTATTGTCATGTTATCACATAACAAGATAATCTAAAGCTGACTGACAGACTTTTTTTTTTTTTGTCTTTTTGAGACAGGGTCTCCCTGTAGCCCCAGCTGTCCTGGAACTCACTCTGTAGACCAAGCTAGCCTTGAACTCACAAAGATCCTCCTGCCTCTGCCTCCCAAGTGCTAGGATTAAAGGCGTTCGCCACCATGCCCGGCCATGACTGACAGACTTTTTAAGAGAGAAGAAGGCAACAGGGTGTGGACAATAGCAAATAGGAAAGTTCAAAACCTGTATGTTAGGACCATATCCTTAATCAACACAGATGCAAAGTTACTCAACAAAATACTCACCAACTGCATAAAGACACAAATAAAAAAAAATCACCCACCACAAAATCAAATCAGACTTATTCCAGAGATGCAGAGATGGTTCACTAAATGTAAGTCAATAAATGTAATAAAACTTATAAATGAACTTAAAGACAAAAGTCAAAGGACCATCTCAATAGTTGAAGAAAAGGCCTAAGACAAAAGTACTTATGTTAAAAATCCCATAAGCAATCAGACTAGAGGGAACTTGTATCAACATAATCAAAGTTATATACAACAAACTCACAGCCAATATAATTCTAAATGGAGAAAAATTGGAAGCCTTCCCATTAAAATAGGTAACCAGACAATGCTATCTCTACTCCTTTTCAGTATAGTGCTTGAAACTCTTGGGAAAGCAATGATAGCAGGAAGTTAAAGGATTACTAATTGGAAATGAAAAAGATAAATCATCACTATTTACAGATGATATGATGTTATAAATAAGAAATTTGAAAAATCCACTTTGGGGCTGGAGAGATGGCCTAGCAGTTAAGAATGCCAACTGCTCTTGCAGAGGACCCAGGTTCAATCCCCAGCACCCACATGGCGGCTGAGAACCATTTGTAACTCCAGTTCCAGGGTGCTTAGGCTCAAAGTTGAAACTGGGAGTTGAATGCAGGGACAAAAAGTAAAGATGGATGGATCTTGGGGTCTAGGGAAGCCAGAGGGAAATGTGTTAGATTCAGCACCTCAAGGAAAATGCACATACAGTGTCTGAACCTTAGTGTATATGATATCTGGGGGCAGTATGACAAGGAATACTGTGGCAGATAAGAGACCTCCCTTTGTGTGGTTGGACAGAGTAGGCAAAGAGACTCCCCAAATAACATAGGCTATTGCAAGAGCTCTTGTTTATCTACAAGAACTGGAAGATAAGGCATACTGCTGAAGATAGTGTACACTTCAGGCACAGGAATTGGAGCAGTGGAGCATAAAATGATCTGGAATTCTTCTAACTAAAGTTTAGCTCTCAAAGTTACAGAGAATACTATGCAAGCTGGTAGAGAAGAATACCAATAAATGATTCAGCTCAATCCTAAAGTCCAGTAATCATAATGACTGGTACAGGAAATGACCTCTATTGGTTCAGTAGTGCCTCTATTATCTGGAAGGTAGATAAGAGCTTTAAGGGGATGATTCTATTAGAGAAGACCACTAAGACACAAAACAATGCCAACAGAAAGTGTTTAGTCAGCTGACAACTATACACTGGACATTCAGGTTTGAGTGTACCAAAGAACTGCTGTTGGGAGGGTTGAAAAGTTTAACTTCCCAAGATTTCAGGTGAAAACCCTTCTAACAATCTCTATTTTCTAAAGGAAAACTGAGCATAAAGTACAGAAGCCATGAATTCTAGTTCACAGAAAGAGTTTCTTTTTTTTTAAATTTTATTTATTTCTGTATGTGTATGAATGTACTGTCTGCATGCAAGTTTGTGCACCCGTGTCGTGCAATGCTGCAGAGGTCAGAAGAGGGTGTCGGATTCCCCTGGAACTGGACTTCTCCTGGAATTGGAGTTTTCAGACGGTTCTCGGCTGCCATGTGGGTGCTGGGGATGGAACCCGGGTCCTCTATAAGAGCAGTCGGCGCTCTTAACTGCTAGGCCATCTCTCCAGCCCACAGAATGAGTTTCTAAGCAACCACTGACCTCTTCACAAATTCTGCTCTAGTTAAGTTGTCTTTTTCAATACTTTGAGTTATGTTTTAACTATTGGGCTCGGCTTGGGCTCATATTACAGTGTAGCTATGGGAGATCATGAGGTGCCTCACCACACAGCTACCTAATTGGATTTAATGCCCACCGAATGACAGTACACTAGTGGGCATCACTGTATACAGAGCTGGAGAGGACATAGGTCATAGATTAAACACTGTATCTGTCATATCTGCAGACAAATGAAATTTACAACCATAAGCTAAATGTGAATCCTTAGATTTACAGACAAGTGTACCATACACCAATCATCAAAGAACTTTTTTTGCCAAAAGTTGGAGGCTACTGCAGGGTTATCTAAAGTGCTTATCACAGATAATACACTGCTGAGAGACGCTGTAGCATGGACAGTACTCTGAAAGAAAGACTGACTTTGGAGATCAGAATGCCTTCCCGCCCTTAGGGGCACCTGCCCAGGATTATAAACTTGACTTTTAACCTTCCAAGGCAAAAGGAGGATCCAGGGGATTCAGCTCTCCCTCAGAACCAGCCTATGAGGGAGATACTAAAGGTATATAACTGAGGAGGTCATGAGGAGGGTCTCTCTCTCTCTCTCTCTCTCTCTCTCTCTCTCTCTCTCTCTGTCACCATCTTGGACAGAGGACAAATGGCCATGAGGAGGCAGAGCACTGACATTCCTGTAAGTAACCCCTTACCCATTTGCTTTGTAAGCAATCCCATTAAACTAGCTAAAATCTTCTAAACCGTGGTTTGGGAAGTCTTCCACCTTTTGCCTTGGGACCTTGGGAAAGGGATGCAGAAAGCCGGGTGTGCACATAAATCCCAGAAAGAATTTTAGCAACAGATGTACAGCCATAGGTGGCATACTTACCATGTAACCTCTGCACTTAAATCCATCAAACATAGCAAAAGAGGAGGTAGAGGAAAAACTAGTGCATCTCTCAACTTGACCAATTTAGCCTCTTTATATAAGAGTGCAATGGACACTGAACACTACAACTGGCCAAATTTTAGAATATTAGAGACTCCAAAGTGTGTATCCTTGGATCTATCTCCTGTTACAAACCTCACCTACCCATGTCTCAGAGACCATTGTGGAAGAGGAGGAAGAAAGATTGTAAGAGGTAGAGTTGGTCCATGAACATGGGGAAACAGGCTTTCCGTGCACTGGAAGCTTGCACATATTAACTTGCAGCAATGGTGACATGGAGCACAAGACCCATGGTAACTCAATCAGACAACGTCCCAGTCTGGATCAAGGGAAATAAGCAGCAGACCAGACCTAGTCTGGAAACTGTTAGAGACTGATTAATTCTGGGTGAGGGACAGTAGACCTTAATTACAATCTCTAGATAGGCTGACGAGACTCACGGGATGCATTTGTACTGATGGGCATCTGGGTAGGGACAATTGCTCAATTGCTTGACTGGATAGGATTTAACATCTATGTCTAATTACATGAGTTTTGACAGGATAGTGCAGGAATCAATGGGGGAAACATTCTAAATTTGATTACAAACTGTTGTATAAAATGTACAAAAGCTCAATAACAAATTTAAAAACTATACATGCATATAATTTTCAGTATAACACACACACACACACACACACACACACACACACACATATATATATATATATATATATATATATATATTTCCAATACTCAAAAATAGTTTGAAAATTTAATCATCTTCATGTAGCACCAGCTGTCCTATAGCTGTGTAGACTAGGCTAGACTTAATCTCAAATCTACTTGCCTCTGTCTCAAGTGTACAGAGATTAAAGTCCTGTGTCACCACACTGGGACCTCCAGTCTTATTTTTTCTCCTTACAAACTGGAAAATTTTTGGCCATGTACAGGTTTAGGAGTATAACAGCAACACTGGGCTTGTTAACACATGCTTTTAATTCCAGCAAACAAGAGGCAGAAGCAGAGGGATCTCTGTGAGTACAATGATAGCCTGCTCTACACTAGGAGTTCCAGGCTGGCCAGAACTTCATAGTGAAACACTCTCCAAATATAAACATCAACAACAAAAATGTAACAGCAGAATAAAAGCTGCAGGCTTAGTAAGTGATAGAACATGAAACCATAAATCCATTCTGTAGTGCCAAAACCCAAACTAGAATATGAATGTAAAATAACTCATAGAATTCTCCAAAATTTCTGGAAAAAACTCTTGAATTTAGTTTAATATTCCCATGTATTTCAAGGTTTATGAAGCCTGTTTTTTTACTACATTAATGGAAAACCTTAACAATATGCCCAAGAAGAACATCATTGTACAAAATGGAATTTTTAAGTAAAATATGTAATTTTAACTTTTAAATTATAATTACAGGTATGTAAATGGTAGATAAATTGAGACAATTTTCTTTTACTGTAAGGGGATGAATCTATTTTCACTATGGTTAGTATAGAATACTAATAAATATGACTATGACAGGTATGTATGCCTAAAACCAATTAATAGTATAGATTTCACTTACAGTTTCCAAAGATGGAGCAATTAATTCTGAGAATGAACATTAAAGAAGACAGTTCTACTTTTCAAAGTAATTAATAATGATACTGATAATAATGAAAAGAATGCTGTTTTTCTAGATGGCGATATTTACATACTGGTATATTTAGACCCTGAATTATGTTCCCCAAATGTTTATAATGGTAAATGGATATGAAACTTTCACTGTTTTCAAACAAATGTTTCTACATTTCATGACATAACTGAGAATCACATACCTCTATTCCTTTTTATTTTTATTTTTTTTTTTTTTGGTCTTTTTGAGACAGGGTCTTCCTGTAGCCCCAGCTGTCCTGGAACTCACTCTGTAGACAAGACTGGCCTTGAACTCACAAAGATCTGCCTGCCTCTGCCTCCCAAGTGATAAGATTAAAGGCATGTGCCACCATGCCTTGCGCATACCCCTACTTCTAAATGTAATTCCCAAGCCAAGTAACTAGAGACTGGCAAAATCATTGATTTTGAAACTCCTATCAGTCAGAAACTCCCAAAGACTATGGAAAGTATTAATTCCCAGATTATAAGATGGAAGTAGTTTGTAGATGATTATTGTATAGAAAGCTGTCAGGTGGTCCCTACAGGGGAATAGCTAAACCATTATTAGGTAGAAACAAGGACTTTACTATTTCAGTTTAGACATCTTTCCTATGACTATAAAGAAGAGAATCTTAGGAATTGAAATCCAAAACTGCTTTTCTTATACAATTTGAATGATTTTAAATGGCAGAAATGCTAGATGGGTAGCTCAATGGAAGGCAATTGCCTACTATGTATCAGCTCTAGGTTTATTCCATCATTAAAAAATAACAAGAAAATATCATAGATAACAGCATAATGTGAAACTGTAAATATTCAAATATGAAGGAAAGCAAAAATACATCAAACTCTGAGATACAGCACATGATACTATGAAAAAATAAAGATGTAAAAATAGTAAGCTAAGAATACATGAACAACCTAGAATCTTTTTCTCTTATTTTATAAATGTTTTTATTAGCATTTTCCCTGCATGTAAGTGTGTCAAAAATATGTGATTCCCGCAGAGGCAAACAAATGGCATCACATCCAAAGGAATCAGAGTTAGTCATCACGTGGGTGCTGAGAGACAAATGTGGGTCTTCTGCAAAGGTAACAAGTGCTATCAATAGTTGAGCCATCTCTCCACCCAAACAGGAAATTTTAAAACTCTTTATGTATAATATTTATTTATGTGTATGAGTGTTTTTAATAATATATATATAAATAATATATTTTTTTTTTTTTTTTTTTTTTGTCTTTTTGACATTTTATCACATGTGTGCAATGCCAGTGGAGGTAAAAAAAAATGTGTCAGATCCCCTGCCTCTGGGATTATGGATGATGTTAACCATGGTGTTGGTGGAGACAACTGCTCCATGTCCTCTGCAAGAGAACCAAATGCTCTGAACATAGAATCTTAAAGAAAAGTGAGGAAAAAAACTAATAGTTATAAAAACAGAAAGAGAAGAATTTACTCCATAAAGAAAATAATACATTAGTACCCTGAAAAGGCAAAGAACTGATTTTAGCCAGGAAACATAATGTGAAGATTCATGAAGAATATATTTACAAGGCAAGAATGTGATGAAAATATTTACATATGCTTTGTGATATATAAATAACCAAAAGAAAGTATTTGGAGGTTATTTTAAAACTCTGCAGGATCATAGCTTGCTCAGATTCTTGATGAAACATGTTCAGAAACTGTGCATGTGCTTTCACATGAAATTAAAATTACTACACTGAGTAAAGAAGATTATGCTTCTTAATGTAGATGAATATTAGCAAATTATTTGAAGGCATGAATAGGAATGAAACAACAACTTCTAATAATGGAGAATTCTCTTATAGTCTTTGAACTGGAGCAGTATTCATCTCTCTGTCTTTAGATTTAAAACTCTTCAGTTTCAATTATTCAATGCTGCACACTAAAACTCTGTTCCCTGCCCTGGATACTCTGCTTGATAACTTGCCATGTAGATCTTGAGACTTGTCATGGCATGTGATCATGTGAGCTAATAGTTTATAATGAATTTCATATACATATATGCATATATATGCAAACACAAATATGCACACACATATATGCATGCACTCAAGAAGATACGTACATCTATTATACAAGGTTACATCCTAAATATTGTGCTATCATACATATATCCCATTTGATACATTCACATTAATATGCACATTGTTTGTACATATCTATATGTGAATGTCGGTATGTTCTATTTTGTTTCTCCAGACAACAGAGTCTTGATTAATGCAGGCTGAAAAAAATGTAGACCTGAGCTAGAGAGGTGGCTCAGCAAATAAGAGCACTGGCTGCTCTTTCAGAGGACCTGAGTTAGATTCCTAGGTCCCACATGGTGGATAACAAACATCAATTATTCCAATTCCAGGAGATCCAATGCCTCTTTCAACTTTTGTGGACATTACAGGGCATGGGTGTGTTTACATACATACAGGCAATATTTGCATAAACAGAAAATAAATAAATATTTTAATAATAAATAAATTTTATAATGCTTTTACTGATGTTTTGTGTATTTGACATCATTTCTCAGTTCACTTTAGACATATTCCCCTTTCCCTTCCCTTGACCCCACCCCAGATCTTGCATTCTGCCATAACTATCCTGCATCTTTCTCTCAGTCGTTTTTTATGTTTAGGAGTTCACATTTTCCTCCTTTAATTTTATATTACTCTAAAATAGGCACACATACTTTCCAGTCATATACAGTAATTAGAGTGTGAAAGTAAGTGGTGCATTGATTCTAGAGCCCATGCAGAGATTTACATTATAACAACATAGTTGCTTTCAGATAAATAGAAATATAACAATAATGTTGTTCAGCTTGCTTTCCATCTGGGAATTTGGTTTTAGGATCCACAAATGAGGGAGACCATTTGCCACTTGTTTTTCTGGGACTGTGTTACTTTACTTAGCATAATGGCTTCGAGTTCTACCCATTTACCTACAAAGTTCATGATGTCATCTATCTTTACTACTGAGTAGTACACCATTATGTAGATTTACCACATTTTTTTATCCATTCTTCAGTTGAGGGGCATTTGGGTTGATACTACCTCTTTGCTATTGTGAAGAGAGCTGCAATAAATATGGATGTGAATGTTTCTTTGCAGTAGGATGAGTCTTGTGGGTATATACCCAGGAGTGGTATGGCTGGGTCAGGTGGTAGGCTCATTTTGACTCTTTGAAGGGTTCTCTACACTGATTTCCGTAATGGTTGTACAAGTTTACATTCCCCATCAGTAGTGGATGAGTGTTTCCCTTTCCCCACAACCTCTCCAGCATTTGGTGTCTTTTTTATTCTTGATCTTAGCCAGTCTTATTGGAGTGAGATGATATCTTAAAGTGGTTTTAATTTGCATTTCCTTAGTTATTCATGATGTTGAATACTTTAAGATGTTTCTCAGCTTTCTTGCTCACTGATGAACTCTCTGTTCAGCTCTTTACTGCACCTTTTGAGTAGGTCATTAGTTTTCTTCTTTGTTTTTTGAGTAGTCTATATATTCTTTATGTTAATGGTCTGTCATATGTATCACTGGTGAAGATTTCCTCCCACTATGTGAGTTTTCTCTTTACTTCCTTCATTGTTTCTTTTGTTGTAGAGAAGCTTTTGAGTTTGATGAGGTCCCATTTGTTGATTGTTAACCTTATTTCCTGTGCAGCTGCTGTCTGATTTAGAAAGTGTTTTCCTGACAGTTTGTTGCCCATGAAAGGAAACAGCCAGAATTGACCAGAATCCAAGTCAACAGCTCCAGAGAGAGAGGACAGTTTTACTTCTCATCCACCTGTGCCCCTTTTCTAAGCCTAGGGAACAATCTGCGGAAGAGGGGGCGTGGTAGAATGTAAAGGCTGCGATTGGGGTGAACGGTGAAACTACAGCGATGTAGTCTGGACACTCATTTGATCAACTTGATTGAACAAACAACCTGTCAACCTCCACTGAATGGTGGGACTGTGGGGGTTTGGGCACAACAGTCTATAGATTGGTTTTGCACGAAGGATGCTTATACTCATGGATTATCACTTATAGCTAAAAAATGAAAAAAAAAAAACCTGAAAGATGCAGGACAGTTATGGCAGAATACATATCTGGGATGGGTGGGGTGGGGTGGGGGGGGAAGGAAAGGGAAATTGCCTGATCTGAATTGGAAAATGATGTATAATAAATGCACAAACCATCAATAAAATTAAATTAAAAAAAAAAAAAAAAATAAACGAAAGTGTTTTCCTACACCTATGTCATGTAGATTGTTACCAACTTTTTATTCTATCACCTTCAGGGTTTCAGGTTTTACATTGACATCTTTGATCCACTTAGAATTGATTTTTGTACAGGGTGAGAGGTACGGATTTAATTTTGTTCTTCTACAAATGGTGATCCAGTTTTGCCAGCACCATTTGCTGAAGATGTTATTCTTCCTCCATTGAGGTTGTCCCCCCCCCCCTTTGTCAAATATAAGGTGGCTGAAATTGTATGAGCTCAAGTTTGGATCTTCAATTTTCTTCCATTGGTCAATGGGTCTGTTTTTGTGCCAGTACAAGGCTGTCTTTATGACTATGGACCTGTAATATAGTTTGAAGTCTGGTAGAGCAAGCCCCACTGTATTGCATCTTTCACTCACGGTTGTTTTAGCTGTTCTGGGTCTTTAGTTTTTCCATATGAATTTAAGGATGAATGTGGCAAGGCTGCCCCTTATCACCACTCCTCTTTAACATAGTGCTTGAAATGTTTGCTAGGGCAGTAAGAAAAGAGAAGGAAATTAAAGGAGTACTAATTGGAAAAGAAGAAGTTAAGCTATCCCTTTCTGCAGATGATATGATAGTTTACCTAAGGGATGATAAAAACTCCAGCATAAAACTTCTAGAAACAATTAAGAGTTTCAGTAAAGTGGCAGAATACAAAATTAACCTGGAAAAATCAGTTGCCTTTCTTTACACCAACAATAAACAACTGGAGAAGGAATATAAGAAGACCTTCCCACTCACAATAGCCTCAAAAATAATAAAATATGCATGCCTTTAATCCCAGCACTCGGGAAGCAGAGGCAGGCAGATCTCTGTGAGTTCAAGGCCAGACTGCTCTATATAAGGAGCTAAAGGCCAGCTTGGACTAAAGGGAGACCCTGTCTAAAAAGTACCAAAAAGGAAAAAAAAAATACCTGGGAACAAATCTATCCAAAGATACCAATGATTTCTGCAACAAAAATTTTAAACCCCTGAAAAAGGAGATTGAAAATGTTGTCAAAAGATGGGAAGATCTCCCATGCTCATGGACTGGAAAAATCAATCAATAAAAATGTCCATTTTATCCAAATTGATATACAGATTAAATGCAATCCCAATAAAAATCCCAATGAACTTCTTCACAGCCTTGGAAAAAATCCATAAATAAAATATTTAGAAATGTAGGCCAATTATGTTTAGGAATATAAAAGATAGGGATGGAATTCCAATAAGAGACATATACACGTTTATGTATACTAACACATACACATCTCAATTAATTGCGAGTATTCTAGGAAATATAAGGACAAATTTCAATAAAAACTGGCATGTGAACTGATTAAAGAAGTAAAAGTATAGATATAGTTACAAAATACAGTACTAGTGCCTCGAGATGGTTCAGTGGGTGAAGGCATTTGTTGCCCATTGTGACTACATGAATTCAACCCTATGCTCCCACATAGTGCAGGGGGAATGACCTTATTTGGGTTTCCATTGACCTCCACTTGTACACCATGGGACACACACACATGTAAAAACAAGAACATACTCATATACAAAAACTAAATTACTACTTAAAATGTAATTTTTAAAAGTATTCATGAGGTCTCTGGGTCAGTGTGAAGACAGCTTGCTGCTCTTGCAGAAGTTCTGGGTTCATTTCCCAGAACACATGGAAGCAAATAACCACCTGCAATTCTAGCGCTGGGGGATCTGATGCCCTCCTCAGACTTCAGTGGGTGTTGCACACATGGCTGCACTACATATATTAAGACGAAATACTCATACACATAAAATAAATAAAATAGATAAAATATGACCAACAGAAGTGGAAAAGGCATCAGGAATTGCAATGGAATCTGTTAAAGTTTTGTCTTAATTTTCTTCGATGATATCAATATAGCAGTCTCAGTAGACGCTACATACAAGACAAAGATGAATAAGCAAAACTAAAGATGAAATCAATATAAAAATCAATTGAGCATATGTTTATTAAAACAAATTTCTAAATTTTAAAAGTGAATTCCCCAAACATCAATTGTGACATAGTACATTAATCTGATTAAATATATACACAATCTTTATAGATAGTTATTTTAAAAAATAATTGGGGGGGCTGGAGAGATGGGCTAGCAGTTAAGAGCACCTACTGCTCTTGCAGAGGAGCCGGGTTCGATCCCCAGCACCCACATGGTGGCTGAGAACCGTCTGTAACTCCAATTCCAGGAGAACTTCAGTTCCAGGGGAATCCAACACCCTCTTCTGATCTCCGCGGCATTGCACGACAGGGGTGCACAAACCTATATGCAGACAGTACATTCATACACATAAATAAATAAATAAATAAATATAGTTGATGTGTCTAAAAGATATGATCTATAACTAGAATGATAAAGCAGATGAAAATTCTGGAATATTCAATATTATAAGGGTAATGCATCACGAAATTAGCTTCAAACATCTGGAAAATACCAATAAGCAAAAGGCACAAAGATAAATGATACATAATGTTAGCCATATATCTGGTTTTGATAAGTATTATATAGTAAATGAGATTGATGTACTCATTTAATGGATCTTGTATAAATAATAACGGAATTCTCTGTAAGTTTTATGTACATATCTAACACAATGAATATTAGTTTGTAACTTACTTAACTTGACTTCTAAAAATGAATTCTACATTCCAAAGCTAATTTTCCATCATCAGGAACTCAGCAGGTGTTTGTAAGCTGCCACAGCTTCTGCAACTAAAGCCAACCAAACTATACATTTAGTAAAGAGCCATATGTTTATTATTTACCCATTATTATATTCAAAATAGATTTATATTTTTCTTACTTTACACTTACAAACAATTATGGAATGATTCTTATGACTCTATGATATTAAATTTCTGCTTTAATCCCTAATCAGAATTTTAAATACTTTAATTTGTTATCTCTATGTGTAGTAATTAAGGGTTTAGAATATAATTTACACACCCTCATATACATTTTACTGAAATCTCACCGTAAAATTAACATGGCAACAAGCACTCTGCTGTCAAGAAAGAATATTTCTGACTTATTATGAATGCCTTTTAGAATAACTCACAAACATCATAAACTGGAGCAGTGTTGGATGCTGCAGGTTTTAGTTGTTTTCAGAGGATTTTAAAAATCAGGCAACATTGCATCGTAATTTAAACTGTTTATATTCAAAAGAGCTGACCAATGGGAATTTGATAAGTGTGAGAAGATTTTTATTTTATTTTTTTTAACATTTTTTTATTGATGCTTTGTGCATTTCATACACCATTTTCCAATTCAGTTCAGGCATATCTCCCCTTCCCTTCACCCCCACCCCCACCCCAACCGAGATCATGCATTCTGCCATGACTGTCCTGCATATCGTGAGAAGATTTTTAAATCATCTGCTTGTCACTACATTTCTCTAGTTGGCAGAGCAGTGGTCCTTCATCCACACACCACTGAATGGAGCAGCAAAGCCGCACTAAGATAAGAAGGTTCCCATCATGATCAATGTCCTGATTTGCATGGGACAATATATGCCCTCAAAATTTCAGCACCTGAATTTCTTTATGGAATGCTTTTGTTAGCACTTCATCCAAGATGTTCTTTAAAGGAACATCTTATTATATCCAATGAAAAAAACCAGGGCTTTGAAATAAGGAGATGAAAGATGGAAATATATCTATCTTTATCTCATCTGAGAATGTTGTCTTTCTTATAAAATTTTTCACTTCTCTTCGATGTAAAAGTTTATTTAAGTTTTCTGCGATTTTGAATGAATAGCATCCTGTTTGGGAAAATAAAAATCTAAAGGTTTATTATAAATAGTAACATTTTCAGTGAGTATGTTTGACAAATAGCAGCTAGAGGGCAGGGTAGAAATATTTAATCAGTAAATAATACAAAATATTTATAGAGTATATGATCTGTACAGCCTAATAAACGCAGAGGATCTCTGGAGAGATGAAAGAGAAAATAAAGAATTTATCCCTTTAAGCAGACAGTATTTTGCACATATCTCAATGAATGTTTCTTTTTTTAAATTTTTTTATTAATTTTATTTATTTACGTATGTGTATGAATATACTGTCTGCATGTAGGTTTGTGCACCCGTGTTGTGCAATTCCGCAGAGGTCAGAAGAGGGTCTCGGATTCCCCTGGAACTGGAGTTCTCCTGGAATTGGAGTTTCAGACGGTTCTCGGCCGCCATGTGGTTGCTGGGGATCGAACCCGGGTCCTCTGCAAGAGCGGTTGGCGCTCCTAACTGCCAGGCCATCTCTCCAGACTTCAATGAATGTTTCTATATCCCACACATGGAGTGAGGTGATATTATTATTCAAACTTTGAACTTAGAGGAATAAAGTTGTTTCCTATAGTTTTCATGAATTTTCTGATGTTGTATACTAGTACCTTTTCTGCCAAACTGACAAAAATACTGTAAGCAGGCTAATGCGCAAGCAAAAGAACATTCTGTAAGTGAAGCTTATGTCTGGTCTTCCTGGTAAGGGTTACTGTGGTCTTGACACTTAGCATTTTTTGCCACGGCAGAAAATAAGGCGAGGTCACCTGGCAAGAGAAGTCAGCAAACTAACAGAGCCCTATATCTCTTTCTTTCTTTCTTTCCTTCTTTCTTTCCTTCTTTCTTTCTTTTCTTTCTTTCTTTCTTTCTTTCTTTCTTTCTTTCTTTCTTTCTTTCTTTCTTTCTTTCTTTCTTTCTTTCTTTCTTTCTTTCTTTCTTTGTCTTTCTTTCTTTCTTTGTCTTTCTTTCTTTGTCTTTCTTTCTTTGTCTTTCTTTTTATTTTTATTAATTTTTAATAATCTCTTGCTCTAGGGAGAACGTAGTGCATCACAAAGACTGTGTCAATCTTTATGCAAAAGACTGCATCCTCCCACCAACGCCACTAGGCCCCCTACTGACAAGGTCCCTGCTTCACAGCCTCACCTCTCAGAGGTCCAAGTTTCTGGGATTCAATTTTTTTGGGAAACAGATAAGCCACATAAAAACCAAACCAGCATCATGGGTCTGCATTACTCAGTACACATTGAAATATCTGAAAATGTTTCTTTTTTAGCATTATTTTGATAAAATTTTATTGAATTTTTGCGTATTTCGCACAGATCATTCCAATCAAATTTATAAACCATTCCTCAATTGGCACTTTCTTGCAGCACCATCATACACCATTATACATTCTGCTGGCTTTATCAAGGACCATTGTGTAAGCTAGTCTGAGAATGCTTTTTTTTTTTTTAAAGAATTATTCTTTTTATTTATTTTTTTAATTTTATTTATTTTTGTATGTATGTGAATGTACTGTCTGCATGTAGGTCTGTGCACCGTGTCGTGCAATGCCACGGAGTTCAGAAGAGGGTCTTGGATTCCCCTGGAATTGGAGTTCTCCTGGAATTGGAGTTACAGACGGTTCTTAGCAGCCATGTGGGTGGTGAGGATCGAACCTGGCTCCTCTGCAAGAGCAGTTGGTGCTCTTAACCGCTAGGCTATCTCTCCAGCCCTGAGAATGCTTTTTAAAAGTCCTTTTCTTCAAATTATTTATGACATGGGCAAGCTGCAAAACATTGCTTTCACTTTTCTTTCTTATGCTACAGAGGTTAAAGACGATAAAAAATGCTATAGAGAGAAGTTTGCTTTCCTCTTTCCTCTAAGTATATATAATGTTGAAGCCTAGAAAAATATGCTTAAATATACAGCTCTCTTGAAAGTAGGGTTTCAAGCTAATTCGATCTTCATAATCTCCCCATAATCTAGAAGTTCTGGGAAATAAAACTGTTCTTGACATAAGATGCATTTGTTTCTGAAAGAGCAGTTTATATGTGATGTGCTGAGACATCTGTCCAGCAAACCAGGGCACCTATGACTTCTTTGCAAGTCTTTGGCCTCGGTTACTTAAGGGCATTAATAAGGATTCAGCCTCACAGTCTGTGTTAGGGACTGAAAAGCAAGGACTCACAGTGCAGTACACTGCTTTCACTACGACTGCCATTGCCTGACTCCACATTCACGGGAACAGCAGAAATGAAAATGGAGATGGGCATTCTTTAACCTGAGGCTTTCTTCCTTTGCCTCCTTTTCACACCCTCCATGCCATCCTAATGCCCCCCACCCCCTGCCAGTATTCTCATTATGCTTGTTAGCTTGGTGATTTGCTGCAAAGTGACATGGTGAATATGGCTGAGATCCCCAACTGGACTTCTCCCAACACTCTCTGTCAGTTCTTCATCAGTCCCATTGTCAAGTTCTTTGACAATTTCACTTTCACTTTCCTCTTACACTTAATAGAAAACATGTTTTGTTTTGTTTTGTTTTGTTTTTTCAACCTTTTCAGGCCTTTCAAGTTGAATTGTCTTGAACTAGAGGTCACCCTAATCTTTCATAACTGTATTCAAATAATAATTGCATCATTTCTAAAGTTCTAATTCTAAATGGCACATCTGAATATTTGTGTTGGTTGTGATAATTTCTTTTAATTTTATTTATTTTTGTATGTGTATGAATGTACTGTCTACATGTAGGTCTGTGCACCCGTGTCGTGCAATGCCACGGAGGTTAGAAGAGGGTCTCATCTCGGATTCCCCTGGATCTGGAGTTCTCCTGGAATTGGAGTTACAGACGGTTCTTAGCTGCCATGTGGGTGCTGGGGATCGAACCTGGCTCGTTTGCAAGAGCAGTTGGTGCTCTTAACCGATAGGCTATCTCTCCAGCCCCGTGATAATTAATTATACTATAGACACTTTACTCTTAAATAATATGTACAATTTATTATCTAGCATCATTACAGACATCTAAAATACATCGGGTATAAAATTCATTTTTATAGGCTAGGTGTGGTGACGCAGGCCTTTATTCCTATAACTTGGAAGGCAGAGAAAGGTGAATCTCTGTGACTTCAAGGCCAGCCTGGTCTACAGAGCAAGTTCCAAGACAGCCAGGACTACAGTGAGACCCTGTTTCAAAATGACCAAAAAACATTCTTTTTTATTTCTTTTTTTTTGAAAGATTTTATTAATATCATTTTCTTTAAGAAGTAACATGCATTGAAAGATTTTGTATAGGTTGGAAAATTTTGAGAATGAGTGGCAAACTCAGATTGTAGTAACACTGACAAATTTCACATTATTGTTAAAGCATGGTAGTATAGTTTTGCTATCAGTCAATGTTCAGAAATTGTAGGAGAAATAGAGTTTCAAATTTATGTTCTAAAATATATATTTTGAGTTTGAGGAGTATAACAGTTCCATTTGGTTATTATATTTCTTTCTATTTCTTTTGTTGTTGTTCCCTTTAATTTTACATTACTCCAAAATACACATATATACACTCCACATATATACCAAACTGATAGAATCTGAAAATGAGCTATAAGTTAATTTCAAAACATGATTGGGATTCATATATTTTTTTTTTTTGGTCTTTTGGAGATAGGGTCTCCCTATAGCCCCAGCCAGCCTGGATGCCATCCTGTAGACCAGGATGGCCTTGAACTCACAGAGATCTGCCTGTCTCTGCCTCCCAAGTGCTAGGATTAAAGACATGCACCACCACACCCAGCTTGGGAGACACATTTTAACAATAATTTTGCATGCAGCCAGAAATATAAATTTACATTCCAAGGTCACATAGCAAGTTGATGTATGTTTTAATGTACTTTCAATGAAGAGATTGATTCTTTCTTATAAATCATAGAACTAAGGAAAATAGAGACATAAATTTCAAGTTATATTTATAGTAGGATCAGGATTGACTTACTTATAAGTATTTAGTGCTGAGTTCCACAAATGAGTGGTAGCATACATCATTTGTCTTTCTGGGACTGTGTTAGTTCACTTAGCATAACAGCTACTAGTTCGATCCATTTACCCACAAATTTCATGATACCTTTCTTTACCACTGCATAGAACTCTATTGTGTAGACATATCACATTTTCTTTATCCACTCATCACTTGTGGGACACTTGAGTTGCTTCCAGCTCTTCACTATTGTGAAGAGTGCTGCAATAAATGTGGCTGTGCATGTATCTCTGTAATATGATGAGTCTTCTAGGTATATACCCAGAACTGGTGTGACTGGGTGAAGTGGTAGGTTCATTTTGACCCTTTTAAGAGTTCTCCACATGGCTTTCCATAGGGATTTCATGAGTTTGCAGTCCCACCAGCAGTTAAGGAGTGTTGCAATTTCCCCACCACCTCTCCAGCATTTGGTATCATTTGTTTTCTTGATCATAGACATTCTTACTGGGGTAAGGTGAAATCTTAAAGTATTTTTTTTGGGGGGGTCTTTTTGAGAAAGGGTCTCCCTTTTTAGTTCCAGCTGGCTTGGAGGTCACTAAGTAACCCAGGATGGCCTTGAACTCAGAGATCTGTCTGCCTCTGCCTCCAGAGTGTTGGGATTAAAAGTGTGTACCACCATGCCCAGCTTAAAGTGGTTTAAATTTATGTTTCCTTAATTACTTGTGATGTTGAACACTTTTTAAGATGTTTCTCAGCCATTTTTACTTCTTCATTTGTGAAGTCTCGGGTCAACTCTTTACTCCTTATTTTGATTGGGCCATTTGTTTTTTTGCTCTTTTGCTTTCTTAGTCATTTACACAATTGGACCTTAAACCTCTCTCAGATATGTCACGGCTGAAGGTTTTTTCCCACCCTGTGGGTTTTCTCTTCCATTCTTTAACTGTTTCTTTTGCTTTACAGAACGTTTTCGTTTAATGAGGCCCCACTTGTCAATTGTTGATCTTATTTCTTGCACAACTGTTGTCTGATTTAGACAGTCTTTTCCTATGCCTATATCTTGCAGATTACAAAGTTTTCTTCTACCATTTTCAGAGTTTCAGGATTCACATTAAGGTCTTTGATCCAAAATATTTTTCTGAGGCTCAAAATATAGAATTTTGCATGTGACAGACAAATGCTCTATCACTTACCAGTTTCTTCAGACCTGGTATAACCTGCCCAACACTTTCCCTATGTTACTCCTCACATATATGTAATATCTCACAAATGGCTCACATTTTTGGTGCATCAGAGCCAAAATCCAGATATTATTTGTGACACATTTCTCTCATATAACTTTTTTTGTTCTGTTTACTATTACATCACCCCAAAATACATATCTATAAACTCCAGAGATGCACCAGGTTTACAAATTAAGCTACAGATTAATTCCAAGACACATTTAAGGTTTAACAGTCTAACAGTAAGCTTATGTGCAGGTAAAACGACACTTAACTTTACATACAATTTCTAACACTAGTCATCTTCATTGTACCAGTTTAAAAATGTATGTGGATGATAAACAGTTACAACTTTCATGAAAATATTTTCACAAAACAAGAAAAAATTGACACTCTATAACTCAGCATGGAGACATCATTACTGTGGAAATTTTGAAGAAGAAATGGGGGACAAATCATCTGAAGATCAGTTATGTTGATTCTTTCATGGAAAATAGATTATATAGTTGTCCTAACTCAAACTACCATCAAATTCTAGCCTACACCAGTGCAAATGTGTCCTATGTGTTCTGTCTTCTACCTCTATATTAAGTTATCTTATAGATTGTGTCTTTTCTCTGCTTACTATCATCCAATGATCTCCTATCCCCCTACAATTTACATACTAAACTATTATAGTGGCCTAACGTACTGGTGATTGAGACATATCCTTCCTCACTGCCATTATGTATCATGTTATTAGCTATCCCTGTGCTATTGCTGTGGAGTTTTCTCCAAGCTAACCCTAGATGTCCTGGAGAGGTAGACTTGCTGCTCTCTCTATTTGAAATATTTTCCTCAGATATCCCTGCTTTATCTATCTTTTGGCACATTGTATGCATAAAGGTTATTTAAAATCCCAGACCAACATTCGCTAACCTTATGGTCAAATTTGCTCTCCATATATCTATACATTAATTTATATACTATATTTAGATTTAAGTATGCTATTTATTTTACACATATTACCTGCAGTGCCTCTTACAAAAATTCTGCCATGACAGGGATGTTCTTTTTCCTAAAAGTTGTTTTCTAAACCACAGACAATTTAGTAATTCTAGGTAATAAGAGATGCATTACATAGGTCAATAAATATTATGGAAACTGGAATAGTTGCTTGAGTAAATGATATTGAAATTATAAAAAGACAAATGTCATTACTACAGAGTAAAAACATGTAGAAATGCACAAATGCATTGTTCTAAATGTGTAATACAGAAAAATGTTGAATATACTTCTTTCAAATTAAAATACACTACATAATATATAATGCTTAATAAGAATAGGAACATATAGGCATTGTTCCCCATAACTTTGGTTTTATTACTACTAAATACCATTTATTTATGGAACTCATTTAAATGTTTCAACATTTCTTTATATATAACAAAATTTAGAATGATAAATCATTCTTGTATTTATCTTCCAGTAAATACTTAAATTTCAACAGCCTAAAATGGGAAACAGATAAAATATAGTGACTATAGTGACATGTTCTAAGTCTGTGTCTACATTCTGCAATAGTTACTGTTGGAATCAAACAAAAGTCAAGTCATCACTTTTTGTACTGAATTTGAATAAATGGGCCCTGAAGAATAGTCCCAGAGTGAACTTTATTAAAGATTAGTTTTCTGGTGATTTTTTTCTTATTGCAAGTTCTCCCTAGTGTTTGCTCTTCTGACATCTTTTGCTGTCTGAAATTTTGAAGAAAAAAATCTAATATATTCTCAGTTCAGAATATCATAACTTTCTAACCTTCTCCTGTGGTTAAGGTATATTACTCACTTAAGGTCGGCATTATGAACATAATAAAAATATGAGATGTGGGAAGAAGGATGTGAGCCAACTACGGATATATTTCAAAAGGAAAGGTAAGCATATTTATGTTCTAGCAAAGACAGATTTTATTATTGGGTTTTCTGTAGAAGCAATGTCATGATCTTTCTGCCTTGAAATTATCATGCAATTGTTTTGTTCTTTTTTTGAACAAACTTAATTTCAATGAATCAATGTATTTTCATTACTTATAATTAAACAATTGTCATTATTAAAGGAAAGTTGAGATTATCTTATAATTGGCTGAGAATTTCATAATAACTAAAATATAGGCATAATTTAAGCTAAAATAGTCTCTATTACTAATCACAAATTTAAAATAAGCATCTAGGCTATGTAATCTCATTATTCAAATTACACTCCAACAAACAGAAACCTTATATATTCGAAAGACATTTAAGTAATTTAAGCTATACCCTCTAAAGATGTCATAATAATAAAAAATGACATTATGTCTTCAGAAATATGTATTATTCACTAAAAATTTGAATTGGTATTTGATATGACTAACCATAAAACATACATTAACACTATGAAAATAAGTATACTCAAATACACTGCATACATACTAGCAATTTTCTTTTCACTTAGATAGTTGAAAGGATGTTATTTCACTGCAAACTAACTGACTTAATATTGGCCACTTTACCTGCTATATAAATAGATGATAAGGGGCTGGAGAGATAGCCTAGCGGTTAACAGCACCGACTGCTCTTGCAGAGAACCAGGGTTCGAGCCCCAGCACCCACATGGCGGCTAAGAACCGTCTGTAACTCCAATTCCAGGAAAACTCCAGTTCCAGGGGAATCCGAGACCCTCTTCTGCCCTCCGCGGCATTGCACGACATGGGTGCACAAACCTACATGCAGACAGTACATTCATACACATACAAAAATAAATAAAATTTAAAAATAAAAAATATAAATAGATGATAAATACAAACTCCTATCATTCCAAATAAGATAGTAGAAGATTTTGCAACAGGTATACATGAATGAAATTTTGCCATCAATTTCCAGAAACATGGAATTCTGGAAGTTTTTAAAGCCTTTATCAACAAACATCAATAATGACTAAAATCTATCTATACTATAGAAATAAATCAGGGTCCTCAATCTCCCAGGACATGTCTTCTAATTTTTGTAAGCCAAGCCCTGCGAGAGAGAATTTATGTCACTACTTTAAAAGTCATTAATGGATTAACACATGAATACACCCTTAATGTAAGTTCTATCTTATAACAATCAATGAGGTAGAGGCCATAATTAAATGTCTCCCAATTCAAAAAAGATCATGACCAGATGTATACAAAACAGATGTCTACCTGACCTCCAAAGAAGTGCTAACAGTCAAAAAAATCTCGTTATTCTGTAAAATAAAAATGGAAGAGACATTTTAAAATTCTTTCTATGAAGACATTATTACTATGATATCAAAACCAAACAAAAGCAAAATAATAAAAACATTATAGACCAGTCTCTTTGATGGACACTGATGCAAAAATTCATGATAAAATACTTGCATTTCAATCTCAAGTACACATAAAAATATCATCCAATCTGATAAAGTTGGCTTTATCTCAGAGATGGACAAATAGTTCAACATACATAAATCTGTCATCATACTCAATCACATAAGTAAACTCAAGTACAGTAACCATGTGATCATCTTGACCAATGCAGAAAAGGCCTTGGAAAAGAAATCCAACATCCATTCATGATACAAGTCATGGAGAACCTAAGGATACAGGGACCATAACTTTAATTTAATTAATTAATTAATTAATTAATTTTATGTGTACGAATGTAGTGTCTGCATGTAGGTTTGTGCACCCGTGTCATGCAATGCTCCGGAGGTCAGAAGATGGTGTCGGATTTCTCCGGGAACTGGAGATCTACACGGGCCATATCTTAACATAATAAAGGTAATAAACATAGCTAATATCATACAAATGAAGAAAAGTGCTAAGCACTTAAACTAAAATCAGGAACAAGAGGACAGTGTCAATTTTATTCATTCCTGTTTAATATAGTGCTCAAAGACCTAGAAAAAGTGTTAAGACAAGTGAAGCAGATAAAGAGGCCATAAATTGGAAATGGGTCAAAGTGTCCCTATTTGCAGATTATATGATTATATACATAAAGACCCTAAGGACTCACCATGAAAACTGCTAACACTGATAAACACATTAAGAAAATATCAGTATATAAAATTAACACTCTAAGTCCATTAGCTTTCTTATGAAACAACAGCAAACATACTGAGAAAGAAACCAAGGAAATGATCAGTTAAATGAAGAAGTTGTATAACAAAACTTTTAAAACATTAAGGAAATAAATTCTGGAAGATAGAGAGACCTACCATGCTCATGGATTAGTAGGACTAATATTGAGAAAATGGCCACTTTGTCCAAAACAATCAAAAGTTCAATACAATCCCCACTAAAATCTCAACACAATTTCTTCAAAAAGCATGAAAAAATAACCTCAAATTGCATATGAAACAAATAAAACCAAGACAGTAAAAGATCATGAATAATAAAGAAGAGCTAGGGATATCACCATCCTTGATTTCAAATCCGATTACAGGGCTACCATAGTAAAAGCAGTATGGTACAGAAATAAAAACAGACAATGATCAATGAAATAGAATTAAGAAACCAGGTATAAGCTGACACAGTCACCTCTTTTCTGACACAGAGGGCAAAAACACACATTGCAGAAGAAACAGTATCTTCAAACTGAGCAGCCACATGTTAAAGAAAGAAACATGACCCTCTCTCTTACTCTCCATAAAATTCAACTACAACTGAATCAAAGACCTCAAAATAAGACCTAGCACTTTGAATCTAAATATACTGGAATCTATAGACATTGGAAAGTACTCACTGTACAATACCATGATAACAATGACATTCCAAAAATGGCTACCCTCATTTGTAGATACTAACACCAAATCCCCAGTTGAAAGGCAAGCTGAACAACATTATTGTTATATTTCTTTTTATACAAAAGCAAATGTGCTGTCATAATATGAAACTCTTAACAGGCTCTAGAATTGACCTACCACTTATTTTCAGACTCTGTGATTACTGTATATGAGTGGAAGTACATATTCATATCTTAGAGTAATATAAATTTAAAGGGGGGAAAGTAAATGATTAAACATATTTTGAAATTAACGGTTTATTCTTAGAGTTCATAATTTTGATATATATGTTATGGTTATATAGGAATATGTTGGAGCAATACAAAGGAGAGGGAACAACAACTTAAAGACTGGGTCTTGGTCTGATACTTTAAATTCTGCCCCAAACAACAATCCTCTCCAGTGAAAAACTTTGGAAAACTGAGAGAAAGATGCAAGACATGTATGGCAGAAGGCATGAACTGTGGTGGGGTGGAGGGCAGGGAGTGGGGAATGTGTCTAAATTGGACTGAAAGATTAAGTATGAAATATACAAATCATCAATAAAGGCATTTAAAAAACAATGGCATTAATAAAAACATTTGATAACTGGGACCTCAAGAAACATAAATTTTTAGACTTGTAAAGACACTATCATTTGATTAAAGATGCAACCAAGAGACTGGGAAATATATCTTTGATATTCATACATCTGACATATATAGTTATGTAGAATATAGAAAGATTTTTTAAAATGAAGTGTCAAAAAACAAGCAACAATTTAAAACTTGGGACATGGAAAGAAAGTGTTCATAAATAATGGAACAAAAATGGCTGAGAAATCATTTTAAATGTAAATACCTTTAATCATCAGAGAAATAAAGGAATAAATATATTTGGAAAGTACTTTGAAATTTTATCTCACAATTGTAAAAAAAAAAGCTAAAATCCCCCAAAACAAACAATAACAAATGCTGATGAGTTATATGTATATATTTTAAGAACCTTTTATAGTGGTAGTTCCAAATGGCTTTTTCTAAAGGCTTTTAGTGTTACTTATTCTCCCTCCATACTCCACACTCTTCCTTCCGCTCCCATTCCCTCTCTCATTTAATTCCCCTCTAAATCACTGCATTCTACAGCCCTTCCTAGTAAGCTTCTACCCCCCACCCATAGCTATTTATTGGTTTCTTGACCTCAATTAATTTTCACATTCAATCATGAATATGTAAGATTTTATTTTTTATTATTTTTTAAAATATTTTTAAAATATTTTTATGTATATGAATGTACTGTCTGCATGTAAGTTTGTACACCTGTGTCGTGCAATGCCACGGAGTTCAGAAGAGGGTGTCAGATTCCCCTGGAACTGGAGTTAAAGACGGTTCTCAGCCGCCATGTGGGTGCTGGGGGTCGAACCCGGGTCCTCTGCAAGAGCAGTCGGCACTCTTAATGACTAGGCCATCTTTCCAACCCAGAGTATGTCAGATTTAAAAAAAAAACATCCAGTTATGTGCAAGAACATGTCATATTTATCTTTCTGAATCTAGGTTACCTCCCTCAAGTGATCACTTCCAGTTCAATCCATTTACTTGCAAATTTCATAATTTCATTTTTCAGAGATAATTTGTACCACACCATTACTATCTATTCATTAGTTGATAGACATCTACGTTGTTATCTACTTCTGGCAGCACTGAGAATGTATGAACAGGCATTTCTATAGACTCTTGGGTATATGCCAACAGTAGTATACTGGGTCATAAGGTAGAATAATTTTGAACATTTTGAGGGCTCTCCACAAGGATGTCCATAATAGCTGTACCAATTTTCACTCCACCCAACAGTGGATAAGAGTTCCCCTTTCCCCTCAACCTCACCATCATTTTTTTTTTTTTGTCTTTTTTGAGACAGGGTCTCCCTGTAGCCCCAGCTAGCTTGGAACTCACTATGGAGACCAGGCAAGCCTTGAACTCACAGAGACTCACCTGCTTCTGCCCTCCCTACTGCTGGGATTTAAGGCATGTGCCGCCATGTCCAGCAAACACCATCAGCTTTTATTGATTCTTTTTTTTTTATCTTTGCCATTCTGAGAGGTGTAAAATAAAATTTCAATTTGGTTTTAATTGGCACCTTCCTGGAGATTAATGTTTAATTTTTAAAGTATTTTTATCAATTAATTTTTCATTTTATAAATTCCCAGTTCAGATCCTGGCGCCACTTTTTACCTGGGTTGGGTTTTATTAAATTTTTTTATATTATTTATTGATTTTTTTGTGTATTTCACATATCATTTTTCATTTCTGATCAGGTATATTCCCCTATCCCTTCTCCCCACCCCACCTCATCCCATCCCAGATCATGCATTATGCCATAACTGTCCTGCATCTTTCTCTCAGTCTTTTTTTATGATTAGGAATACACATTTTCCTCCATTAATTTCATATTACTCTGAAATATGAATACGTACTCTCCACCCATATACAGTAATGACAGAGTCTGAAAATAACTGGTGAGTGGATTCTAGAGCCTTGAGAGATTCACATTATAGCAACATAGTTGCTTTCAGATAAACAAAAATATAAACATAATGTCCTTCAGCTTGCCTTTCATCTGGAGAATTTGGTGTTAGCATCCACAAATGAGGGAAAACATTATCCATTTCTCTTTCTGGGACTGTTACTTCACTCAGTATAATGGCTTCAAGGTCCATCCATTTACCTGCAAAGTTCATAATGCCATCTTTCTTTATCGCTGAATAGTACTCCATTGTGTACCACATTTTTGTCATCCACTCATTTGTTAAGGAGCATTTGGGTTGGTTCCAGCTCTTTGCTATTGTGAAGAGAGCTTCAATAAATATAGATGTGCATGTATCTTTGTGGCAGGATAAGTCTTTGGGGTATATACCCAGGAGTGGTATGACTGGGTGAGGTGGTAAGCTCATTCCGAGTCTTTTAAATGTTCTCCACACTGCTTTCCATAATGGGTGTACAAGTTTACATTCCCACCAGCAGTGGATGAGTGTTCCTCTTTCCCCACAACCCCTCCAGCATCTGTTGTCTTTTGTTTTCTTGATCTAAGCTAGCAGTACTGGAGTGAGATGATATCTGAGAGTGGTTTTAATTTGCATTTACTTAATTATTAATGATGTTGAACACTTTTTAAGATGTTTCTCGGCCATCTTTAAACTTCTTCACAGACTTGGAAAAAAAATCATTAAATTCATTTGGAAAAACAAAAGACCCCAAATGGCTAAAGCAACCCTGAGTGAAAATTGCAATACAGGGGGCAATGCCCTACCAGACTTCAAACTATATTACAGGGCCATATTCATAAAGACAGCCTGGTACTGGCACAAAAACAGATCAGTTGACCAATGGAACAAAATTGAAGATCCAAATTTGAGCTCATACAATTTCAGCCACCTCATATTTGACAAACGGGCAAAAAACACTCAATGGAGGAAACATAGCATCTTCAGCAAATGGTGTTGGCAAAATTGGATCACCATCTGTAGAAGAACAAAATTAAACCCCTACTTCTCACCCTGTACAAAAATAAACTCCAAGTAGATCAAAGATCTCAACTTGAAGCCTGAAACCCTGAAAGTGATAAAAGAAAAAGTTGGCAACAACCTACAAGATGTAGGTGTAGGAAAAGCCTTTCTAAATTAGACAGCAGCTGCACAGGAAGTAGGGTCAACAGTTGACAAATGGGACCTCATCAAACTCAAAAGCTTCTATAGAGCGAAAGAAAAAAAATTAAGGAGATGAAAAGAAAACCTACAGAGTGGGAAAAAATCTTTACCAGTGACACATCTAACAGAGCATTAAATTAACATCAAGAATATATAAACTACTCAAAAAACAAAAAAGACAAATGACCTACTCAAAAGATGGAGTAAAGAGCTAGTCTTCACCAGTGAAGAATTAAAGATGGCTGAGAAACATCTTTAAAAAAGTTTTATTATTTTTTTATGTTTTAAGTTTGCTAGTTCTTCCTATATTCTAGATACTAACCCTTTTTTGAAGGCATAGCTTGGATTTTTTTTTTCCATTCTGTAGTTGGCATCTTTACTTGAAAGATTGGTGTAGTCTGATATATAGAAGCTGTTTAGTTTCATATAGTCTCATTTGTCATTTGTAGGACTGAATGTTTGCAGTATAGGTGTCCTGAACAGAAAGTCCTTTCCAGTACTCTAAGTTCCAGTGTTTCCCTGTGTTCTCTTGTATTTGATTCAAAGTATCAGGTCTTATTTGAGGTCTTTGATCCATTTGAAATTTAGAATTGTACATGATGAGAAATAAAGATCTCTTTTCATTCTTCTACATGTCTTTATCCAGTTGGACTAGTGTCATTTGTTGAACAAACTGTATACAGCGTAAAAAGAGATTAAAAGTTGTTATTCTTTAACAAGGGAAAAACGTCCTCTCTAGAAATCATGGGCTACAGCAAGTATCTGAAACTACAGTTCCACAGTATCCAACACCCTCTCTTCTGACCTCCATAAGCACTGCACAACTCATGTACTTACCTACATGCAAGCAATACACTCATGCACATAAAATAAAAATAATAAATGAAATATTTTTAAAATATATCATAGGCTAATGAAAAAAAATCGTCAATGCTAGGATTGGACTCTTTAACCAAAAGCTACTCATCAAGGGTTTCATAGACCCTCTAATAATACTGGCTATTGACCTCGCTCTTGTTTACCCACCAGAACTCCATGGTAAGACCCTCTTGCTGAAGATGTTACATTCATGAGCTGTAGAATAAACAAGGATAAATCAATCTGGTGCTGACTTCAGAATCTTATATCTACTATTTATCATTCATAGTACTATAAAATTACATTCTTCTTAAAGAGATATACTATTAAACTGAATCCTAATGATTTACTTTTATTTCCACAAATTAGTAAATCTCTCAACTTTCATCAGAGAAGGCTCTTCTTAAAGGAAATAGTGATTGACACAGAGACACACATTATTCAATGTGAAAAGATTGAACACAACGTGTTTAACAAAAATAGGACATTTACACCACACTGTCTCCTTTTGAGGTTTAGAAATTGTGAGAGTGGGGAAAGAAAATTGTAAGAGCCAGAGGCCATAGATGAATACAAAGACTCAGCCTACAACCCAATTTAGAGATACCTGTACAAGTTTTTGTTTTGTTCTTTTGTTTTTGTTTTGAGAAAAGGATTCCTTGTAGCCCCAGATGACCAGGCTGGCCTTGAACTTACACAGATCATCGGCCTCTCTGCCTCCCGAGTGCTGGGATTAAAGACTTGTGCTACCACACCCAGCACAAGTTTGTTTTTTTAAAAAGGAAATGATAACCAATAAACCTAGCATATATTTGGCAAAGTTAATGAACAGCTGAATTATTGATATTAGGATTAAGGAAGACATGAAGCCATTTATAGGTAATGAAAAATCAAGAAATGTTGAGAGAGAAATTGATGGTATATAAAAAGATAAATAAGCCAGGTGTGGTGGTGCACACATTTAATCCCAGCACTTGGGAGGCAGAGACAAGTAGATCTCTGAGAATTCATGGCCAGCCTGGTCTTTACAGTGATTTCCAGGTCAGCTGGGCTACAGGGAGATCATGTCTCAAAACAAGAGATAAAAAATTAAAGATAAATAAAATTAATGAAATGATACATTGGAAGATAAAAATCAGTGGATTTTAGATAATTGGGAGAAGTACCAAGTTTACAAAATTAATAGATACACATTTGTACATATGAATACATATGCATAAATGCAGAGCTCTGTAATGTAACTTTCAGAGAAAAGAATCTGCAACCCAGGTTTTCAACCTAAGAGATGTTTATCTTTTTCATTATATAGCAGATAGCATCTGTGTTACAACATCAGAGAAGCAAAGTCAAACTAGAATTTATGCTGAATGTAATTCTTTATATTCTCTTTCCAAAAATTCAAAATGTGTAGACTATGGTATAACTCCAAGTTAAATTAATTCTAAATCACGTTCACTTGTGAACAAGAACTCAGTGTACATTAAAATGGAGAATTGACTGATTCAATGATCTAAGAAAATGCCAATTATTTTCAGAATAAGATTTGGGAATTTAAAATTGCCTCAAGGAATGTGTAGACATATTCTGTGAAACATGGTAAATCCCTAGTAAAAAGTTGTTCAGATCTCTAAGATTCAAACTAAATCACCTAGAAAGTGAAATTTGGTGGACTCTTTTCAAGAGTTAGATCAAATTCCTTAAGGATTATAACACACAACAAAGACATATGTTCTTCATTAAAAACTCAAAAATGCATGGCATAATTTCACTTCCCATAAATCATTACCTTTCCATGTTTGATAAATAATTTTCTTATACCACACCTCTACAATCACCATATTAATAATTTTATACAAACCCAGTGAATTATTTATTTTTGTTTAAGTTTTTCTAGATATTTCCTAATATTTTTAATTCCTAAAATATAGAAAAATCACTTTACCTCATTATATTGTATAATGTACTGCATATGCAGCATAAAAAGAATTTGTGACATATTTTATTCACACATAGACATTCTACAATATAGTAAGTATTGTTTAATTGGAGTCGATTTTGTCTAACTTCCAGAAAAATTGGAATTTTTTGCTTAGTTATCTGTTATTTTGGGGCTGAAAAATCAAGTTACAAAGACATAAAATTTCAATTTCTGAAATATGTACATATTTAACACCTGTATTATTCATTGATGTGTTACAAGTTAGAAAAATAAAATGTGTCAAAGAGAACATGCTTTGAAAGTATCTACGAGTCTCAGCAGCAGCATTTCAAAAATAGAATATTTCCCTAGAGAGATAATTCAGGAAAACACTTCTTCCTACCACTTCTTTATGATTTTATAGCCATCAAACATCACAATATTGTCCAATCTGAGCTATCAGAATGGTCAGCCTTTTCATGCAAATAAATGGCATATTGATGCAAACAGAGCATGAGGTAGGTATGAAACCAAAGCCTGCTAAGAAAAAAAAAAACACATAAACAATTGTCCTAAAAACCAGGGCAAACCAAAACCCCAAGCTCACTATTAATTGCAATGCCTTCTAACATAACAGATGAATAGAGTAGGAAACAATGTATTTTTATCATGCTAAACAGAGCAATCTCTAATCTGTGTACTATATTCCTTGTGCAGAACAGACAGGCAGAGAGGCAAAATGACTTCAGAATCTCAAATTATGGAAACAACTTTCTGTTCTTTGGATTTATATCCATGAAATATTATGTAATTTATATGTCACATATATACCAAAATTATGACCTCTGAAAATAAACTGTATGGTAATTCCGAAATATGTTTAGGAATTCACATTTCCTTTAAATTTATATTACTCTAAAATATGAATACATGCCCTCCACCCATATACCACAATTGCAATGTCTGAAAATATGTGGTAAGTTAATTCTAGAGCCTGTTAAGGGATTCACATTATAACAGCACAGTTGCCTTCAGATAAAAAAGAAATATAACATTAATGTTGCTCAGCTTGTCTTTCAACTAGGGACTTGGTGCTAGCATCCACAAATGAGGGATACCATCCATCATTATTTTTCTGGGACTGTATTTATTTATTATTTCTTGAAAAATTATTCTTTTTGGAATATTCTTTTTTATTTTATATTATTCCAAAATATGCATATATACACTCCACACATAAGTCAAAATTACAAATTCTGAAAATAAACGATAGGCCAATTCCTATAGGCATATATATTTTGGAGCAATACAAATGGGAGGGAACAAGAGCAATAAAAGGACAGGGTCAAAGAACTGACTGAAGCAGTTAAATTCTGCCCAAAACAATAAACCTCTGCAGAGAAAAACTTTAAAAAGACAGAAAAAGATGCAAGACATCTATGGCAGAATGCATAAAGTGGGGAGGGGTGGAAGGGCATGGAAAGGTGAATGTGTGTAAATTGGACTGAAAAATGTATGAACTACACAAAACATCAATAAAATATTTTTAAAAAGAAAAAAGAAATATGTAATTTAATTTTTACTAGCTTATATTGTCATAATATAAGAAAAGTATCACAGCTATGAGAATTTAGAATCGGCATTTGTAAATCTGATTTCTTATATTGATAATTTTCTTCACTCATAAATTCTTATTTTCATATAAAATGCACTTTTAAAAAAATCTTTTCAGAGTCTGTAAACCAATGTTGTTTAATATACACATATTTACTTTTACTAAGTCCTAAAACACCATGTATCCTGTAGACAGTGTCTGGGTGAAACTGAGTACTTGCTGAACTCACATCAATTAAATATGCCTTGATTGAATATACATCCGTGTCACTCTCCCACCCATCCCCCCTTCCCAATTCACCATTTCAGTCCATTTTCTGATGCAGTCTTTCTGTTGTTGTTCTTTTACTATGCATCCCTCTCCATGAGAAATATTTATATCTGGGTTGTTGGTACTAGCATCCACATATGAGGGACACCATTTGTCGTTTGTTTTTCTGGGACTGTGTTACTTCACTTAACATAATGTCTTCCAGCTCCATCCATTTACCTGCAAAGTTCATGATGTTGTCCCTCTTTACTGCTGCATAGNATAGTTATAAAAGCAGTATGGTACAGAAATAAAAACAGACAATGATCAATGAAATTATTGATTAATATGAATTTTAAGAAACCAGGTAGGTGGGTAGTGTGTTATTATAGCTGACATCATGTCCACCGTCTTTCTGACACATGAGGGCCAAAAAAAAAAAAAAATATACAAAAAAAATTAAAAAAAGAAAAAAAACAAAAATAATAAAACAACAAAAAAAACAAAAAAATCTATCACTCATTTGCCCGAAGAAACAGTATCTTCAAACTGAGCAGCCACATGTTAAAGAAAGAAACATGACCCTCTCTCTTACTCTCCATAAAATTCAACTACAACTGACAATCAAAGACCTCAAATAAGACCTGCACTTTGAATCTAAATATACTGGAATCTATAGACATGGAAAGTACTCTTTGTCTTTTTGTTCGTACAATCCAGCCTATGATAACAATGACACGCCAAAAATATGGTGACCTTCATGGTTAGAACACACCAAATCCTCCAGTTGATAAGCAAGCTGAAACAACATGTATTTGTTTATTTCTTTTTTACAAAACACAAAACAAGCAAATTGCTGCGTGTTCATAAGTGAATGAATCTCTAAATGCTTAGAATTGACCTACCACGTATTTTCAGACTCTGTAATTACAGGTATATGAGTGTGACAAGTTTGCCGAAGGTCATTATTCATATCTTAGAGTAATATAAATTAAGTGAGGGGAAGTGGAAAGTAAATGATTTTATTTAAACATATTTTGAAAATTAACTGGTTTATTCTTAGGTTTCATAATTTTGATATATTGTATATTTCCTTTGGTTAGTATTAGGCATATTTGTTGAGCGAGCAATACAAAGGAGAGGGAAACACAACTTAAGAGACTGGGTTTTGTCGTTGATACTATTTAAATTCTGCCCCAAACAACAATCCCTCTCCCAGTGAAACAACTTTGGAAAACTGAGAGAAAGATTGCAAGACATGTATCGGACAGAGAAGGCATGAATTTGGTGGGATGGGGGCTGTGCGGGCAGGGCGAATTGGGGTGGGGAATGTTGTCCTAAATTGGATGAAAGATTAAGTATGAACCCATAATACAAATCATCAATAGGCAAGGCCATATTTAAAAAAATGGCATTAAAAAAACATTTGATAACTGGGACCTCAAGAAACATACAAATTTTTAGGACTTGTAAAGACACTCGCATTTGATAAAGATTTCAACCAGGACTGGGAAATATATCTTTGATATCATACATCTGACATATATTAGTTATGTAGGAATAAGGAAAGATTTTTATAAAGAATGAATAGTGTCAAAACACAAGCACCAATTTAAACTTGGGACATGAAAAGACAAAAAAAAGAAAGTGTTCCTAAATAATGGAACAAAAAGGCTAGAACTGCTGGAAAGAAATCATTTTAACATGTAAATACCCTTGTATCATCGGACAAATAAAGGAATAAATATTATTGGAAAGTACTTTGAAATTTTATCTCACAATTGTAAAAAAAAGCTTAAAATCCCAACCACCCATAACAATAACAAATGCTGATGGCATGTTCTTGTCTTTTTATATGTATATATTTTAAGAACCTTTTACTAGTGGTAGTTCCATATGGCTTTTTTCTAAAGGCCTTTTAGTTATCTTATTCCCCTCCTAACTCCACACTCTTCCTTCCGCTCCCATTCCCTCTCTCATTTAATTCCCCTCTAAATCACTGCATTCTACAGCCCTTCCTAGTAAGCTTCTACCCCCCACCCATAGCTATTTATTGGTTTCTTGACCTCAATTAATTTCCATTCACTCATGAATTGTTAAGATTTTATTTTTTTTTTTATTATTTTTTAAACTATTTGTTTAATTTAGAAAATATTTTATGGTATATGAATGTACTGTCTGGCATTTGTAATTGTGTATGTACACCGTGTCGTGCAATGCCACGGAGTCAGAAGAGGGTTGTCAGTATTCTCCCTGGAACTGAGTAGTTAAAGACGTTCTCTCAGCCGCAGTGGTGCTGCGGTGTGGTGTGCTGTTGGGCGGTCGAAACCCCGGGTTTCCCTCTGCAAGAGCAGTCGGCCACTCTCTGAAGTCTGCAGAGCCATCTTCCCAAACCCAGAGTTATGTCAATTTAAAAAAAAAAAAAAATCCCATCCAGTATATGTGCAAGAACCTGTCATATTTTCTTGTCTGAATCTAGGTTACCCCCTCAAGTGATCACTTCCATTCAATCCTTTACTTGAAATTTCATAATTCATTTTTCAGAGATAATTTGTACCACACCATTACTATCTATTCATTAGTTGATAGACATCTACGTTGTTATCTACTTCTGGCAGCACTGAGAATGTATGAACAGGCATTTCTATAGACTCTTGGGTATTAATGGCCAACAGTAGTATAGGTGGCATATTGAGATATAGCTGTCAAAGTAATATTTGAATATACGAAGGATAGAATAATTTTTGATACATTTTTCTGATGGGGGGCTCTCCAAGACAAAGGACTTTTGTCCATAATAGCTTGTACCAATTTTCACTCAATCCCACCTAGTTGGATGAAGAGTTCCCCTTTCCCCTCAACCTCACCATCATTTTTTTTTTTTGTCTTTTTTTGAGGACAGGGTCTCCCCTTGTAGCCCCAGCTAGCTTGGAAATCACTATGGGACCAGGCAGCCTTGACTCACAGCAGACTCACCTGCTTCTGCCCTCCCTACTGCTGGGATTTAAGGCAGTGCCGCATGTCCAGCAAACACCATCAGCTTTATTGATTCTTTTTTTTTTTATCTTTGCCATTCTAGAGAGGTGTAAAATAAAATTTCAATTTGGTTTTAATTGGCACCTTCCTGGAGATTAATGTTTAATTTTTAAAGTATTTTTATCAATTACTTTTTCATTTTATAAATTCCCAGTTCAGATCCTGGCGCCACTTTTTACCTGGGTTGGGTTTTATTAAATTTTTTTTATATTTATTTATTGATTTTTTTGTGTGTATTTCACATAATCATTTTTCATTTCTGGATCAGGTTTATTCCCCTTCCCTTCTCCCACCCCACCCACCTCATCCCATCCCAGCCCATATCATGATCTATATAACTGTCCTGCATCTTTCTCCAGTCTTTTTTTTTTTTTTTTGATTAGGAATTACACATTTTCCTCCATATTAATTTCATATTACTCTGAAATATGAATAGTACTTACCATAAAAGAATTACAATGTCGAAATATAGGATTCTAGAGCTTCTTGATAGGATTCACCCTTATAGCACATAGTTGCTTTCAGATAAAAAAATATAAACTAATGTTTTCCGCTTGCCTTTCATCTGGAGAATTTGGTGTGTTAGCATCCACAAATGAGGGAAAACATTATCCATTTCTCTTTCTGGGACTGTTTTACTTCACTCAGTATAATGGCTTCCAAGGTCCACCATTTACCTGCATGTCATAATGCCATCCTTCTTTAACGCTAAATAGTACTCCATTGTGTGTGTGTACCACATTTCATATCCACTCATAGTTAAGGAGCATTGGGTTTGGTTCCAGCTCTTGCTATTGTGAAGAGAGCTTCAATAAATATAGATGTGCAGTGTATCTTTGTTGGCGGATAAGTCTTGGGGTATATACCAGGATGTGTATGACTTAGGGTGGTAGGTGGTAGTAAGCTCATTCCGAGTCTTTTTAAATGTTTCTCCACACGTGCTTTCCATAAGGTGTTTGTACAAGTTTACATTCCACCAGCAGTGGATGAGTGTTTCCCTTTCCCCACAACCCCTCCAGCATCTGTGTCTTTTGTTCTCTTGTTTTCTGATCTAAGCTTAGCAGTACTGGAGTGAGATGTATCTGAGGTAGTGGTTTTAATTGCATTTACTAATTATTAATGATTTGTGTTTTGAACACTTTTTAAGATGTTCGCGGCCATCTTTAAAATTCTTCACAGACTTGGAAAAAAAAATCAATTAAATTCATTTGGAAAAACCAAAAAAAGACCCCCCAAATGGCTAACATCTAAGCACCCTGAGTGAAAAATTGCAATACAGGGGGGCAATGCCCTACCAGAACTTCAAACCATATTTACAGGGATAGTTAAAAACAGCCTGGTACTGGCACAAAAAACAGATCAGTTGACCAATGGAACAAAAATTGAAAATCAAATTAGCTCATACATTCAGCCACCTCATATTTGAACACGGGCAAAAAACACAATGGAGGAAACATAGCATCTTCAGCAAATGGTGTTTGCAAACTTGGATCACCATCTGTAGAGAACAAAATTAAACCCCTACTTCTCACCCTGTACAAAATAAACTCCAATAGATCAAAGATCTCAACTTGAGCCTGAAACCTGAAAGTGAAAAAGAAAAAGTTTGGCAACAACCTACAAAGATAGGTGTAGGAAAAAAAACAGCCTTTAAATTAGACCAGCAGCTGCACAGGAGATAGGTCAACAGTTGACAAATGGGACCTCATCAAACTCAAAAGCTTCTATAGAGCGAAAGAAAAAAAATTAAGGAGATAGAAAAAGAAAACCTACAGGTGGGAAAAAAATCTTACACGTGACACATCTACAGAGCATTAAATTAACATCAAGATATATAAAATACTACAAAAAACAAAACAAAGAAATGAGACCTACTCAAAAGATGGAGTAAGAGAGTAACAGAGCTAGTCTTCACCAGTGAAGAATTAAAGATAGCTGAGAAACATCTTTAAAAAGTTTTATTATTTTTTTTTTTTCTTTTTTTAGTTTTAAGTTTGCATAGTTTCCTATATTCTAGATACTAACCCTTTTTGAACATAGCTTGGATTTTTTTTTTCATTCTGTAGTTGGCATCTTTACTTGAAAGATTGGTGTTGTCCTGATATATAGAAGCTGTTTAGTTTCATATAGTCTAATTTGTCATTTGTAGGACTGAATGTTTGCAGTATAGGTGTCCTGAACAGAAAGTCCTTTCCAGTACTCTAAGTTCCAGTGTTTCCCTGTTTTCTTGTTTGATTCAAAGTTCGTCTTGATTTGAGGTCTTTGATCCATTTGAAATTTAGAATTGTACATGATGAGAAATAAAGATCTCTTTTCATTCTTCTACATGTCTTTATCCAGTTGGACTAGTGTCATTTGTTGACACAACTGTATACAGGGTAAAAAGAGATTAAAAGTTGTTATTCTTTAACAGGGAAAAAGCTCCTCTCTAGAAATCATGGGCTACAGCAAGTATCTGAAACTACAGTTCCACAGTATCCAACAACTTCTTCTGGCCTCCATAAGCACCTGACAACTCATGTATCTACCTACATGCAAGCAATACACTCATGCATCAATAAATAAAAATCATAAATAATATTTTTAACCATATATCATAGGCTAATGAAAAAAAATCGTCAATGCTAGGATTGGACTCTTTAACCAAAAGCTACTCATCAAGGGTTTCATAGACCCTCTAATAATACTGGCTATTGACCTCGCTCTTGTTTACCCACCAGAACTCCATGGTAAGACCCCTCTTGCTGAAGATGTTACATTCATGAGCTGTAGAAAAAACAAGGATAAATCAAACGGTCTGACTTCAGACTTCTTATATCTACTATTTATCATTCATAGTACTATAAATTACCTTCTTCTTAAAGAGTATTACTATTAAACTGAATCCTAATGAATTTCCTTTTATTTCCACAAATTAGTAAATCTCTCAACTTTCATCAGAGAAGGCTCTTCTTAAAGGAAATAGTGATTGACACAGAGACACACATTATTCAATGTGAAAAGATTGAACACAACGTGTTTAACAAAAATAGGACATTTACACCACACTGTCTCCTTTTGAGGTTTAGAAATTGTGAGAGTGGGGAAAGAAAATTGTAAGAGCCAGAGGCCATAGATGAATACAAAGACTCAGCCTACAACCCAATTTAGAGATACCTGTACAAGTTTTTGTTTTGTTCTTTTTGTTTTTGTTTGATGAAAAGGATTCCTTGTAGCCCCAGATGACCCGGCTGGCCTTGAACTTAACAGATCATCGGCCTCTCTGCCTCCCGGTGCTGGGTTAAAGACTTTGTGCTACCACACCCAGCACAAGTTTTTTTTTTAAAAAGGAATATAAACAATAAACCTAGCATATATTTGGCAAAGTTAATGAACAGCTGAATTATTGATATTAGGATTAAGGAAGACATGAAGCCATTTATAGGTAATGAAAAATCAAGAAATGTTGAGAGAGAAATTGATGGTATAATAAAAAGATAAATAAGCCAGGTGTCAGGTGTGGTGGTGCACACATTTAATCCCAGCACTTGGGAGGCAGAGAGACAAGTAGATCTCTGAGGAATTCATGGCCAGCCTGGTCTTTACAGTGATTTCCAGGTCAGCTGGGCTCACAGGGAGATCATGTCTCAAAACAAGAGAAAAAAATTAAAGATAAATAAAATTAATGAAATGATACATTGGAAGATAAAAATCAGTGGATTTTAGATAATTGGGAGAAGTACCAAGTTTACAAAATTAATAGATACACCTTGACATTATGAATACATATGCATAAATGCAGAGCTCTGTAATGTAACTTTCAGAGAAAAGAATCTGCAACCCAGGTTTTCAACCTAAGAGATGTTTATCTTTTTCATTATATAGCAGATAGCATCTGTGTTACAACATCAGAGAAGCAAAGTCAAACTAGAATTTATGCTGAATGTAATTCTTTATATTCTCTTTCCAAAAATTCAAAATGTGTAGACTATGGTATAACTCCAAGTTAAATTAATTCTAAATCACGTTCACTTGTGAACAAGAACTCAGTGTACATTAAAATGGAGAATTGACTGATTCAATGATCTAAGAAAATGCCAATTATTTTCAGAATAAGATTTGGGAATTTAAAATTGCCTCAAGGAATGTGTAGACATATTCTGTGAAACATGGTAAATCCCTAGTAAAAAGTTGTTCAGATCTCTAAGATTCAAACTAAATCACCTAGAAAGTGAAATTTGGTGGACTCTTTTCAAGAGTTAGATCAAATTCCTTAAGGATTATAACACACAACAAAGACATATGTTCTTCATTAAAAACTCAAAAATGCATGGCATAATTTCACTTCCCATAAATCATTACCTTTCCATGTTTGATAAATAATTTTCTTATACCACACCTCTACAATCACCATATTAATAATTTTTCTACAACCCAGATGAATTATTTTATTTTTGTTAAGTTTATTCTAGATATTATCCTAATATTTTTAATTCCTAAAATATAGAAAAATCACTTTTACCTCATTATATTGTATAATGTACTGCATATGCAGCATAAAAGAATTTGTGACATATTTTATTCACACATAGACATTCTACAATATAGTAAGTATTGTTTAATTTGGAGTCGATTTTGTCTAACTTCCAGAAAAATTGGAATTTTTTGCTTAGTTATCTGTTATTTTGGGGCTGAAAAATCAAGTTACAAAGACATAAAATTTCAATTTCTGAAATATGTACATATTTAACACCTGTATTATTCATTGATGTGTTACAAGTTAGAAAAATAAAATGTGTCAAAGAGAACATGCTTTGAAAGTATCTACGAGTCTCAGCAGCAGCATTTCAAAAATGAATATTTTCCCTAGAGAGATTATTCAGGAAAACACTTCTTCCTACCACTTCTTTATGATTTTATAGCCATCAAACATCACAATATTGTCACAACCTGAGCTATCAGAATGGTCAGCCTTTTCATGCAAATAAATGGCATATTGATGCAAACAGAGCATGAGGTAGGTTATGAAACCAAATGCCTGCTAAGAAAAAAAAAAACAAAAACCATGTCCTAAAAACCCGGGCAAACCAAAACCCCAAGCTCACTATTAATTGCAATGCCTTCTAACATAACAGTGAATAGAGTAGGAAACAATGTATTTTTATCATGCTAAACAGAGCAATCTCTAATCTGTGTACTATATTCCTTGTGCAGAACAGACAGGCAGAGAGGCAAAATGACTTCAGAATCTCAAATTATGGAAACAACTTTCTGTTCTTTGGATTTATATCCATGAAATATTATTAATTTATATGTCACATATATACCAAAATTATGACCTCTGAAAATAAACTGTATGGTAATTCCGAAATATGGTTTAGGAATTCACATTTCTTTAATATTATATTACTCTAAAATATGAATATACATGCCCTCCACCCATATACCACAAATTGCAATGTCTGAAAATATGTGGTAAGTAATTCTAGAGCCTGTTAAGGATTCACATTATAACAGCACAGTTGCCTTCAGATAAAAAAGAAATATAACATTAATGTTGTCCGCTTGTCTTTCAACTAGGGACTTTGGTGCTAGCATCCACAAATGAGGGATATCATCATCATTATTTCTGGGACTGTATATTATTTTTCTTGAAAAAATTATTCTTTTGGCAATTTCTTTTTATTTTATATTATTCCAAAATATATATATATACACTCACACATAAGTCCAATTACAATTCTGAAAATAACGATAGGTAGGCCAATTCTATAGCTATATATTTTGGAGCAAACAAAAAAAGGGAGGGAACAAGAGCAATAAAAGGACAGGGTCAAAACAACTGACTGAACAGTAATTCTGCCCAAAAACAATAAACCTTGCAGAGAAAACTTTAAAAGACAGAAAAAGATGCAAGAGCATACTATGCAGAATGCATGAAAGTGGGGGGTGGTGGAGGAAGGGCATGGAAAGGTGAATGTGTGTAAAATGGACTGAAAATGTATAAAATACACAAAACATCAATAAAATATTTTTTAAAAAGAAAAAAAGAAATATGTAATTTAATTTTTAGTCAGTTAATGTCATAATATAAGAAAGTATCACAGCTATGAGAATTTAGAATCGGCATTTGTAAATCTGATTTCTTATATTGATAATTTTCTTCACTCATAAATTCTTTTTCATATAAAAGTGCACTTTTAAAAATCTTTTCAGAGTCTGTAAACACTGTGTTTAATATACACATATTTACTTTTACTAAGTCCTAAACACCATGTATCCTGTAGACAGGTCTAGGCAAACTGAGTACTTGCTGAACTCACTCAATTAAATATGCCTTTATTGAATATACATCCGTGTCATGGATTATCACTTATAGCTCTAAAAAAGGAAAAAAAAAAAACCTGAAGATGCAGGACAGTTATGGCAGAATACATGATCTGGGATGGGGTGGGGGTGGGGGGAAAGGAAAGGAAATATGCCTGATCTGAATTGGAAATGATGTACAAATGCCACAAACCATCAATAAAAATTAAATTAAAAATATCTTATTATTTTTGTATGTGTATGAATGTTAGTATCTGCATGTAGGTCAATGCACCCGTGTCGTGTTTGTGCTCCTGCATGCTCTGGTTTGGGCGGGTAGAATGTCAGGAAGGAGTGGGACGCGTTAGGTTTGAATTAGCTAGAAAGAGGTTAGTTAAGAGGGTGTGTCAGATTCTCCTGGAACTGGAGTTAGAAAGACAGTCACAGCGCATGTGGGTGCTGGGGGATGTTCGAACCGTGGGTTCCTCTCCAAAGAGCAGTTTGCCACCTTAGAACCAGGCCATCTCTCCACGCCCCAAAAAGCAATTTTTTTCACCTTGTAGATAAATCTCCACTTGTTGTAGCTAGGATGGGGTGGCTCATGTGCATTTGTGGCTATTGCATGGTTCGCATATGTTTATTTAAGTCCAGGCATATATGGAGGGAAGTGGGCGGGGCTGATACAGGTGGATCCAGTTGGATACAGGGAGACCATTGTCTCAAAGAATAAGTATTTTAAGGGGGCCCGTGGAATGGAAGATTGAAGTTGTTGCGTACTGCTTAGGTATTGCTTGTGGTGGGGAAGGAACCGGTGGGGGGAAACACGTCGTTAAGAATCAAAATTTGCCCAATTCTTCTATTTAATATAGAACTAGAAGAGCATGGAGAGGATGATGTGAATATGTAGGATATTATGGCAATGTCATATGAACCTCCTTATTTTTTGTTATTAATATTAAATACTATGGTAATTGCAATCTTCAAAAAGAATTATATATAATATATATCTATTATATATATATATATATATTCCCAATATTTAACTCCAATATTAACGATGTTATTTGATACTTTTAGTCTCATGTTAACCAATTTCTCTTGCTCTTTTGTTTAATTTGCAGGAAATTACAGTTATCACAATATACAAATGTCTTTATTTGGAATGACAAACTTTGGAAAGGTAAGGGTTACTTTCTTGTAATCAAATTAGTAAATCTCTAGATGACACTCTAAGATATAAGTAATTGGCTAAAAATTACATATGTTTGCAACATTAATGTGATTCTTTACCAAAAATTCTCTTTTCTTTTTATTGGTCGTTTTGAGAAAGGGTCTCTTTTTACACATGGTTGGCCTTGACTCACTATGGAGAACAAGATAACCTTAATCTCACAGAGATCTACCCACTTCTGCCTCCCAAATGTGGGGATTAAATTCATGACACCTGACAAAAACTATTTCTGCGCAGTGATTTCCAGACAGAATTGTTAACGTCTTAGGAGCCCTTCACACAGTTCCTGCTCCTTTCCTCAGGTTAATATTTAGGAGTATCAGTGATTGGACAGGACATTACCTTCCCCCTTTATTCAGTTAGCTACCAACTGGATTTAAAATAAGATGTATTCATTTTTTTTTTTTTTAATGCCCTTGCTGGCTGGAACTGTAACGCACTCACTTGGTAGAGCAGTATCATTTACAAAAGATTATAATTACCTGCGTTTTCTGACAAAGTATACATCATAGAGCCAAGATCCAGTAAGTTAATTGTGCATTGGCTCAAACCTTATGCGTCTCATTCCAAGTGAGTATCATGGAGTTCCAAGTTCTATATTCTGATTGCAATGTCATGTCATTCTTTCTTTTCAATTATAATTAACCCCAAATTTCTCTGCTTGCTTTTAATATGTGTTTACCAAGAGGTGAAAATATCTGCACTTTTCTGATCTAATCTTTTTTTCTAAACACATCACAAATCACTTTGCCTCCACATGTAACTCTCAGTGACAACATATTAAATTTTTCTCTGGTGCTTTTTTTTTTTTTTTTTTTTGGTCTTTTCGAGACATCCTCTGGTGCTTTCTAACTTCCTTTACGTTATCTATACATATTCTACAGGGGGCTCACTACAATGTGCCTTAGACTCTCTACTCCATCAATATTTGAACTTTTCATATATATATTATTTATTTGAATGTATTGTCTGCATGTAGGTTTGTGCACCCGTGTCATGCAATGCCGCGGAGGTCAGAAGAGGGTGTCGGATTCCCCTGGAACTGGAGTTCTCCTGGAATTGGAGTTACAGACGGTTCTCAGCCGCCATGTGGGTGCTGGGGATCGAACCCGGGTCCTCTGCAAGAGCAGGTGGTGCTCTTAACCACTAGGCCATCTCTCCAGCCCCCTCTTGGGGGTTGTCTTTACACTCTGTGCAGGTGATAAAGTTGTAAAGCACTTTTTTTTTATTTTATTTATTTTTGTATGTGTATGAATGTACTGTCTGCATGTAGGTTTGTGCACCCGTGTCGTGCAATGCCGCGGAGGTCAGAAGAGGGTGTCGGATTCCCCTGGAACTGGAGTTAAAGACGGTTCTCAGCCGCCATGTGGGTGCTGGGGATCGAACCCGGGTCCTCTGCAAGAGCAGGTGGTGCTCTTAACCACTAGGCCATCTCTCCAGCCCCCTCTTCAGCACTCTTAACTGCTAGGCTATTTCTCCAGCCCCAGGGGTTTACCGTTCCTTATTAGGTATCAAGGGCTGTCAATGACAATCATCCACCATAGCTATGTCACTTTCTCTTATTTTACCTATAAGAGAAATTGAACTTGATTTTCAATTTATATTTATTGTGATGTATGCATATTGAAACAGTTTATTTTTTTTATTTTTATTGATGCTTTGTGTATTTCATACATCATTTTCCAATTCAGTTCAGGCATATATCCCCTTCCTTTCCCCATATTGAAAGAGAGTGACTTTTATATAAAATATGTTGTGTATTGTAACTGCATTTCTAATATTAATTATATTGAGAGTGACTTTTATATTAAATATGTTGCATGTTGTAACTGTGTTTCTAATATTAATTATATTGAAAGAGAGTGACTTTTATATAAAATATGTTCCTCCCAGAAGCATCATAACTGAGTTTCAGACACTGACATAAAACAAACTTGCAGCCTCAATGACCCATGCACTCAGAATGGCTGTGAATATAAGTAGGTGATAACATCATACCACAGAACACTGAAAGCTATTACCATCTTTAAGAAAGTTATCCAGGGCCTTATAGTCAGTGCCCTTTCATGGGGCATTATGTGGAGAAATTTTGTATTTGCTATGCCCTCCTGTTGCCATGTTAGATGTCTTTACAATTTCATCTCCCAATGCATGCATTAAAGTATTTTCCAGAGATAATAAAAGATGTACATGTATTATGGTTTAATGCAACACATGTCTTTGCTATTCCTGTCAACCAATTTATATGTAGCATTTGAGGCCCCCATCGAACATATTTTCAAAGGCTTAGTCATGCAAGAGAGATCACTAAGACTCAATGTTAGTATAAGACAAGTAATTTGCCTTAATGGAATAAGAAATTTCCAAGAACCAGAAGAGATGCTTGACATTTAACTGAGAATTTGTTTCAGGTAATGGTATTCTAAGACACACAAATGGGAAAGGAACCTTTTAATGTACTGATTCATGCTGAAAATTAATTACATGAAAGAAGGAAATAATCAACTAATAATTATTTTTTCCTATCAGTCCCTTCCTTTTCCTTCTTTCTACCATTAGTTCACTCCTTTCTTGGGTGTGCTGGGGATAAAACCTAGAAGTCTAGGTACATTGGTAAAGCAATCTACCACTGAGAAATACTCCTAACCCCAGCTTCTCATTCAGATCAAAGGAGGCAACCTTATGTAAGACAGAATTCATTGACCTTTCTGCACTATTTCTTTTTTTATTTTTATTTTTTATTTATTTATTTATGTGTGTGAATGTATTGTCTGCATGGAGGTTTGTGCATCCGTGTCGTGCAATGCCGCGGAGGTCAGAAGAGGGCGTCGGATTCCCCTGGAACTGGAGTTCTCCTGGAATTGGAGTTTCAGACGGTTCTCAGCCGCCGTGTGGGTGCTGGGGATCGAACCCGGGTCTTCTGCAAGAGCAGTTGGCGCTCTCAACCGCTAGGCCATCTCTCCAACCCCCCATTTCTGTAGTATTGATAAGAACATACTATACAGACATAAGTAAGATGAATAATAAAATATGTAATTACAGTATATCCTTATGAGTTAAATTTTCTAATATTTGATATAAAAAGCACTGCATGTTATAATGTTAAATCTTATGCTAACAATTTATGTATATAGGAACAAAATAGAATATAAAATACCAGTATAGTTTGAGAGAGGGGGAAAAATGGAATTACATTTGGTGGTATTTTCCTTACTTTAAATAGAGGCCCTTGCATTTTCTATTTCCTCTCAGTTCTTCAAATTACGTAACTAGGTCTGATCTTTGGAATGTATTTGAATGTGCTGCTCATGGTAAGCTGGTTAAACTTGCATTTTTACTGATCACATTGTATTGATTAGAAGAGAAAAATCTATTTTGTTTCTGCTCTGGGAATGGTTGTGGTTGACAAAAATATTCTTGTTGGCAACTGTCCTTTCTGTTAGCTTTATCCTTTTCCCAAGAAAACAACTATATAAACTGAGCAGTGTTTCTCTTTGATCAATGAGATGACTCCCATTTCTAACAGCAGCTTTTGTCTCAGACTCTTTCCTCAGAAACTCACACATGTTCATGCTTCTATTCTGCTATTTGTCTTCATTTACTTTCTCATCCTTAGAGAGCACATGACGACAAATAGATTGTTTGTTCAGGAGTGGAATCGCTGTTGTTACACAAGCAAAATGCCAACTCTCTGCTTCTCTCTATACTCAGAAGGATAAAGAAAAAAAAATCCTAATGCCTGTTTTTTCTGCTGTTTTATTGCTTTATTGCTATCTTTTCATTTTTCTCTATGAACAACCTCCTCTATTCCCCAAGGTTTAGAGTAAAACCTAGGCCCTATGATAGAAACTCATTTTTCTCCAGTGACCTCTATTTCAGCTTTCTGATCCTGGAAATCCCCACACACCATAAATTTTTCCTTGGAAGGTAAGTTTTTTAAAAAAAATATGAATTTGCCCAATCACACTCTAATTTAATTTCAGCTTTTGAAATGTCAAGTTCCAGATCTTTTGTGATATTTTAAGATATAGATAATCTGATAAGAGTGATTATGTTTTTGCTTGTAGATTACAATATCATTACAAACATCTATTTCAGCATTAACTCATCATGCCTTGATATAAGAATATAGAACATTCTTCCACTGCTGGTGGGAATGCAAACTCCTGCAGCCTGTATGGAAAGCAGTGTGGAGAACTCTCAAAACTGAAAATGAACCTACCACCTGAGCCAGTCATACCACTCCTGAGTATATACCCACAAGACTCATCCTATTTCAGAAATACATGCATATCTATGTTTATTGCCACTCTCTTCACATTAGCAAAGATCTGGAAGCAACCCAAGTGTCTCTTAACTGAGGAATGGATAGAGAAAATGTGGTACATCCACACAATGGAATTCTATGCAGCAGTAAAGAAAGATGACATCATAAACTTTGCAGGTAAATGGATGGAACTTGAACCATTATGCTAAGTGAAGTAACACAGTCCCAGAGAAACAAACTACTAATTGTATCCCTCATTTGTAGTTGCTAGCACCAGATCCATAGTTGAAAGGCAAGCTGAGAAAAGTTAATGTTACATTTCTTTTTATCTCAAGGCAACTGTGCTGTTATAATGTGAATTCCTTAATGGGCTCTAGAATTAACTGACCACATATTTTCAGACTTTGTAATTGTGGTATATGTATGGAGGGTATGTATTCATATATTAGAGTTATATATAATTAAAGGGAAAAATGTGAACTACTAAGCTTATGTTGGAATTAGCATATAATTTATGTTTAAAAGTCATACTTTTAGTAATTGTGATATATATATATATATATATATATATATATGCATATTTTGGAGCAATACAAATGGGAGGGAACAATAACAAAAAGACTGGATCAAAGAACTGAATGAAACAGCTAACCTCTGCCCAAACAATAAATCTCTGCAGAGAAAAACTTTAAAAAGACTGAGAAAAAGATGCAAGACATGTATGGCAGAATGCATGAACTAGTGTGGGGTGGAGGAGCATTGAAAAGGGAGTTTGTCTAAATTGGACTGAGAAATGATGTATAAAACACACAAAACACCAATAAAATATTTTATTAAAAAAGAATATAGATATCTAAAAAATGTTAGCAAAAAGAATATTAAATGTAAAATAACTTTTGAATAGCATGCTGTATTACACAAATTAGACTTATTGCATGAAATATATGTTTTGCTCAATTTAAAGTTAACAACCTTTTGAACTATGATGTGGAAAAGCATAATATAGCAAGATATGAGATACCATCTTAGATAGTAAGTAGATTGGCCAGATTGTGACACAAGAACCACTTCTCCTACTCTGAATTCAGTACTTAATTCTCTATATTTTAGAAAACTTAGTAGAAAATATAATAATAGAAATGATGTCATAGGTGCATTGCCATAATAATGTAAATGAAATCTGTGACACACACAGAACTATAGGGAATCCATGAACAATTACTACTTGCGTTTTGGCACATAAAATCTAAGGTTTATATGATTTTTGTACTTATATTGAAATATAATAGGTAAGCATGAAGCAGGCCACAAATTTAAAGTGTTGCACGAAAAGGCATACCAATCCATGTCAATGGGTCTCAAAACCTTAACTGTAAATGTATTGGATCAAGAAGAATTTTAAACAGTGTCCAAATATGCAATTTAGGTTGCAGTATAAGTGATTTAAATGTGCTTTTGTAGATCAATGAAAGCTTAAATTCAAGTTTAAATTAATTTACTCATACATGTATTAAAAAAAATCAGAATGTCATAGAGGTTTATGGATCATTAGCTGAGCCCTAAGTTAAAAGCCTGTTACACTATCTGTAATGACATTAGAATATAGACCACATCAATTCAATTTATACCTAATGTTCATTAATAATAATGTGGAATTTACCATAATCAAGTACTGGTCCAATTGATATAAAGTTCATATACTCATTTCAGCAGCAGGAGATACCACTTTGAGGGATTAATTTCAGGGCTTTAAGTAACTCCCTGCCAGATTAAACAGAGAAGAAACTATATTCTGTCTCCTGAATGATCATATTGGTTATAGATTCAGCCAGCAGGATGTGAGCAAGGATACATGAACTCAAACTGAAATAAGTTCATGTTTAAGCATTTGAAAAGTCAAGGTAAACCAGAACACTTTCCATCTAAGACTGTGACCACAACTTTGCCTGAACTGAAGAGGAGCTGACCTACTGCAATGATGACACATGGAATACTCTGAAGCTGATTGCTTCAGCCACCTAAAATCATAAACCATCTTATGGGTTTTGCTATGAATTGTTTTCATGTATATGCTATAGCAATCCATTTAAGCCAACACTGCAAATGAATGGGCCTTTTCAGAATTCATCTTTTAGGGTATTGTTCACTAGAATTATTAAGAGAAATTGAAAATATTGCTTCTACTTATTAGTACTAAAATTAGATGGGGAATTCAAGTGAATTTCTTCCACGATTAAAATGTCAGTAATATAGTCCCTTACTTTGAACTCTAATCATATTGTCTAATATTATTTTTGATGCAAGGTCTCAAAGTAGAACATCAATCTTGAATTTACTATGTAGACCAGGCTGCCCACGATCCCAGAGATATCTATAGGCTCTGCATCTCAAGTGCTGGGGTTTAAGGGATAAGCCACCAGGCCCAGAAAATGTGTCTGTTTTTAAATCTGACACAAGTATAATTTTAAGCCCCTGCTCTGCTACATTAGTTGCTCCAGAAGAGTTTTTTGCTCAAAATCCAAATGAAAGCTTAAATCAAATGGCTTATGTCAAGAATCCCCAAAGTAATTGTTCTTTAATTTGTATTGCCCTTAAAGTTTCAGCTTTCATTTCTCTCTCTCTCTGTCTCTCTCTCTCTCTCTCTCTCTCTCTCTCTCTCTCTCTCTCGTATGTGTGTGATGAAAGTATTTGTTTTCTTTTTACATTTCATTATGTGAGAGAGACTATTTCCCATTACAAAGATGAGAACTCATTTTTTATTGATTAAATTTTTTCTGACATTCTCATACATGCACATAATACATTCTGATTATCCTCAACCCACACACTCTTCCTCCATTCTTCAAAAGTGTGTGCAAAAATATAAATATTAATATGCATTGTCAATTTCCCCCTCTATTACTTGAGAGCTTTTTCAATTCAGATTTTAATATATATTGAAGTAGAGATCTCATTTTAATTTATTTGGTGGTATTGTGAAGTGTTACTATTATTTGTTAGCTATGGTAGCATTTCTTTAAATTGACAATCACCTTTGTCACATACTAGTATGCATTTCTTTATGATTTTTTCTTTTCATTCTTGAATTTTCTTAACTTTTACATACTGTAACAACTTTGATTTTCCCTTACCTTCAGTCAATCAACTGCTGCTGAGGGAGAGAATCAGTTTTCTCCAGGATGATCTCCCTGATAGGTTATCTAATCCCAATCGGCCAGGCCTAAACACATCTCCACAGGAAAACCACCGAAACAATTCAGTGGAGTGTGAGTGTGTGTGTGTGTGTGTGTGTGTGTGTGTGTGTGTGTGTAAATAATAATCAAAGATGAGATCACAGAACTTAGAGGGTAGGGGACAAGGGAAGAGTTGAATTGGGGAAAAGACAAATGATGCAAATATAATACTCATATTCTAAATTATCAATTAAAGAAGCTTGGGAGATTTCTCAGAGATTTTGAGCACTGGCTACTCTTACAGAGGACTGACTGGGGTTCAGTTCCCAGCACCCACTTGGTGGCTAACATGTAACTCCAGTTCAAGGGGATCCGATGCCCTCTTCTGATGCCCATACTGATGCACTAATTTATATGCAGACAGTGCATTCATACATGTACAATAAAATATTTTTAAATTCTCAATAAAATTAAAAGAGCAGAAGTGTGGCTTGCCTAGTGAGCTGCCAAGTGCAGCTATGGGGTGCTCCAGAGGGAATGAGTGGCCATCCCTGACAGCTGAAGAATAAGCTTTTGAAGAGCCAGAGGGTTTTGAGTGGTTTTAAGTGACCAAATCAACTGAAGCAGTGGTGGTTGAGGCCATGATAGATGAAGCTCTGATTCCAGGGCACCAACTCAAAAAGCAGGGGTGCAGTGCATATGCCAATGTTACTCTGTCCAGGAAGAAACAATGAAAATTCCTCCAGCATATCCATCTTGACCAGAAAGAAAAAGTAGACATGGAAACAAAAGTGCTATCAACCGAATAAGGACTAGTGAGCTACAGCCCAGAAGCCAGAAGATAAAAACCCCAGAATGTTGATATCAAAGTATTGATCTGCAAGCTTCAGTTCTGACCTCTTCTACCAGATGATTCTCAGCTGCCACCAGACATATTTGGTGGTGGTTTTAGAGGACTTTAGAGAAAGCACTGCCTTTTTAACTCTCCCAGATTCTTCTTCCATAAGGGCCTGCTGACCTTTCCTGAAGAGGATTTATTTAAGGAAGAGGATACAGAGAAAGACTAGGGAGGGCCCATTCTACCAGTCAACTCATTTTGTAATAAAACCTTAGAAATTTGAAATGTTTAAGCCATTAACATGGGAATAAATAATGACAGCAAACCTAAGGAATTCTCCTAGTTTGCTTTCTAAATGAAACATTGATCAAAAGGCAGTGCACTGGACTTTTTTTAGAATGTGAAGTAGCTCAAATCAGCATCAGAAACATGCATATGTTCATTAAGAACATATTCATCCCTATCACTCAGCAGCTATATCTAGAAAACTTCTCTTGCTACCAGCAAGTACAGTGCAGTCCTGCTAACCGAAGGGGAGCAGTGGCCACCTGCAGTCATCGCTGGGGAACTGACCCTTTGAAGCAGAGGTCAGTTGGTCACTTTTGTAACCTAACCTGAAAGGTACTTCCAACCCAGTTCCTTAGCCTGGGAAGCGGAACACTTCCTTCTGGCCATGCTATCCCACCTGCCTAAAAACTGCTGGTTTCTGGACAGGAAATTCAGGCTTCTGGCTGATGGGTGATATTCAGCATACACCCACTCACAACCACACAGGTTGCATTCAACTCCATGGTAGCTTACCAGGCTTAGTGATCTGATGGATCCTGAGCTAACCTACTAGCTACCTACAGTTGAAATCCAGGCCTGCTTTGACCTGTATACATGTAAAATAATGCATCTGGTAATTCTGTGTGAAGATGGTAATGGAGAATTCAATTTATTTAATACTACGAGGAGTCAATTTTATAAGCAAAATGATGTGATCTATCGGAGCCAAACGCAAACCCCAATCGCATGCCCCTATGTACAGCTTCCCCGCCTAGTGTCATGTGCCTGGGTCATGAGTTGCTCCCTCTTGGGGTAGGCTCAGAGGAACCCCATGACTTCCGTATTGTGCCCCGAGGGACGCTAGCTGAGAACTAGCCCCTTATTCAAACTAGTTCTTCCCACAGCTATATGAATCTGCATGAATAAGCTAGGTAAAGGTCAGTAGAATTACCCAGTTCACTTGAAAACAAAGAATCACAAACGCAAATAATAACAAATTTAAGCCATTAAATGAGGGGTGGTAAATAATGGCAGGAAAACCTAAGGAATTCTAGTTTTCTTCCTATAGCTGTAATGAAACACTGATCGAAAGCAGTGTAGAGAGGAAAGGCTTTATTTTATGTTATTTGTCCACTTGACAGTGCATCATCAAGAGTAACTAGGGCAGTAAATTAGGGCAGGAAGATGGAGGCAGGAACTGAAAGCTGAGGCTACAGAAGGCTGCTTCCTGACTTGCCCCCTGCTTTTCTCAGCTACTTTCCATATACAGCACAGGCCCACCTGCCCAGTGACTATAATTCCCACAGTGGTCTTGGCCCACCTACATACACCAGCAATCAAGAAAATGTCCTGCATTCAGGCTCTCAAGCCAGTCTGATAGAGGAAATGTCCCCGTTCATGCTGGTGAGAGTCGAGAGATGCATTTATGCTCTCTCTACCCCTTGTTCCACTGCGTTCCATGAGTCTTAGAGGCAGGGGTTCCATGTGTGTGTCATTTAGGGGTAGGCAACTCTCAAGCATTTATTCTCTGTATGTGACCAATTGTGGGACTCTGTAATAGCTTCTGTCTGTTGGAAAAGAAGGTTCTTTGATGAGTGGTTAATGATATACTTGTGTTTTATTAAAGTTGAATCTTATGTTAAAAATAAAATAGTTCTATATTGCTTTTTTTAGTTTTAAAAATGTGATATGATATAGGGATTTTTAAAATATTTTATTTTTAATGTGTGTGTGTGTATGTATGTGTGTACAGTGAAAGAGGCCAGAGGAGAGTGTTGGATCCCCTGAAGCAAGAATTACAGGCTGTTGTGCTAGAAACTGAACTCACATTCTTCACAAGAGCAGCAAGCACTTAGTGCTGAATCATCTCTACAGCACAGTTATATGTTTAAATCCTCCATAAATAAAGCATGAACATTGTCCTGTGTTCCATAAACAATCCATCCGATCCTTAGTTATATACAATGTTTTATTCAATTAAAAGATTTCATGTATTCTAATTTTATAAATATGTATTGATTATTATTTTATTTTATTTTATGTATATGAGTATAGCGCCTGCCTGTGTGTAAGTGCAATGCTCTCAGAGGTCAGAAGTGGGCCTTAGATACCTCGGAACTGGAGTTAAAGATGGTTGTTAGCCACCCTGTGTGTGTTCTGGGAACTGAACCAGGGTCCTACACAAGAACAGTCAGTGCTCTTAATCATTGAACAATCTCTCCAGCGCCACATTCAAATTTCTATTTTCTTTCATTAACTTCTTGTAGCACTTTTGTGTTCCTGTGTATACCAAGTTTTCTCTCCTTTGTGCTCTGGATGAGAATAACCAGACACATTTTGAAAAGTCACACATTTAGAAGATAGTATTTTGCTATTTACATTGTTGCAATGAACTTTTTCTGCAGTCTGAAAATAAATTTCTCATCACAATCTGAAATAGTTTCAGTCACATTTTATGGGAATGCATATACTCTTTCACATTTACCAATGGGATTCTAACATTTGTTTTCACTTAGCTAATATTTACTGATAAAGAAGTTTAAATACAAAAGTTATTTAAAGAAAAGAAATAACTTCTCAATTGTTTCATGTATAAGAAGTCAAGTACAAATCTAATAATAATAATAAGAATAATATGTACTACAACCACGATTTAAAAAGTCAAAAAAAGCCCTCAACACCGAAGCCATTCTTTGCCAGAAATACATTTTAGACAGTGACCTACTACTTGTCCTGTTTCAGAAGAGGGACTAAATGCTAAGGATGCAGTGCAAAAGAGGGTTAGCATGGTGTCTCCATGTTGAAAGGTAAACATACCAGTTGGGATGAGACAAGAGGACAGACAAGGAGGTAAGGTCGTGTCCAATGCTGTGAAATCATAAGAAAGTCTGCAAGTTTAATATAAGAATTCCCACCCACTCAAAGCTCTGGGGTCATTGTAGAAGAAGGGATGTAAAGATTGCATGAGCTAAGATGAAGCATGACCACAAGGAAACAGAGCTTTCCAGGCTTCTGGATTATGCATATGTGAATTTGCAGCATGCACAAAAACCATACAAGCTCATTCAGATGAAAACCAGCATAGAAATGGGGAAATGGGCAAGTCGTTCTACGCTTAGCCAATGAACTATTGTCAGCTGATCACCGCTGGGTGAGAGAGAGTGGATCTTTAAAGGAGTGCCTCGTCTATACTAAAGTAACCTATCATAACAATTAGTACTGTTTAAATACCTATATATCTAATTGCGTGTGCTTCATTAGTAGGATTGAAAGGCTATATATTATACTGTTTAAATACCTATATATCTAATTGCATGTGCTTCATTAGTAGGATTGAAAGGTTATGCCTGGACAAGCAGGCAGCCCATGAAAGAAAACAGCCAGAATTGACTAGAGACCAAGAAAACAGCTCCAGAGAAAGTAGATTGCTTTGCTTCTCATCCACCTGTGCCCCTTTTCTAAGCCTAGGGAACAATCTGCGGAAGGGGGGGTGTGGTAGAATGTAAGGGCTGCGATTGGGGTGAATGATGAAACTACAACAATATAGACTGGGCACTCATTTGATCAACTTGATTGAACATACAAGCCCCTCCCTGCTGGATGGTGGGACCCATGAGCTGTGTGGGTTTGGGCACAACTACTTGCAAATTGGTTTTACATGAAGGATGCTTGTACTCGCAAATTATCACTTATTGTTAAAAAAATGAAAACAAAACAAAACAAAACAAAAAAACAGAGAAAGATGCAGAAAAGTTATGGCAGAATGCATGATCTGGGATGGGTAGGGGTGGGGTGGGGGGAAGGGAAGGGGATATATGCCTGAACTGAATTGGAAAATGATGTATGAAATACACAAAGCATCAATAAAAATAAAAATAAAAATAAAAAAATAAAGGAGTGCCTCTAAATGAGCTTATAAAGCTCTATCTTGTCCATGAACTTCACCAGGGTCTTCTCTGTACACAAACTTGGCTAGATAGACCTTAACATATATAACAGAATACATAAAATCCTGGGGACACCATAGTGGCTTGAGATAGACAAGTGAGTACTAAATATGATAATAGTTATTGTATAAAATGCACAAAAATTAAATTGAACTATATTAATAAAAGTGTGCAGTTGGTGGAAAACAGAAAAATTACTTCATGTTTCAACCTCATTCATATTATTCATTTTTGGGTGGTAGGGACCTTGCATATTATGGGAAAATTGGTGAAGAATGAAAAATCATTAAGTACAGACCAAGAGGTATATTGTTCCTTTAGAGACATACTCTATAAAGCACTTGATAAATTCAGTTATCAATGTTAAATCATAGTTATCAAAGACTAATACTGGACATTTAGGATGTTACGAGTATGTCTCATAGTTCTACACTTTTTTCTGGGTTTCAACAATTTCATGAGCATTATAATATCCAAACAATTCAAAGAGAAGCAATTGGTCAGATATTTCTACTTGCATAGGTAACACTGGTATTTTTACAAAATGCCTTGAAATATTTTGCCTCAGAATATGTCAGCTCAATTCATTAGTTTGACAATATTTTTTCTCACTCAGCAAATAAGTCATTGAGCTTTTAATATATGACATTTACCATGCTGAGTCTTCAGCTATGAACAAAGTATACATTATGCATTAAGCATATGGAAGGAAGTAACATACATTACCTATTGACTTTTTAAAATTAAGGTAAAAATGGGAATTGAAATTGTAGTCATGAAGGTAATATAATTACAGAAAGAAAATTACAGGAGCAGAAAGAGGAAAGGAGGTATATGGGAGAAGAAAAACCCAAGCAGTAGAAAGAGGAAGTAGCCACTCTTCTAAACTGTGAGCATGCTCATGAAGCAGGTGGAAATAGAAAGGCAGCTATGAGGGGGAAACTGTCAGGAACACCCTGACAGTTAAGAGAATGACCCACAGACTGCAGGCCAATCCGAGGAAGGCCATTCCTCAGTTGTGTCCCTCTTCCAGGGTGTAACCAGTTGATAACTGAAGCTCTCCAGGACAGCACCACTGTATGTATGAACTTATTAACAGGCCCTTTTATGGTGATAATATACCACTCTACATGTTTTATTCCAATATACAAACACAATAATATATGACAAAACTTGGTCACTTGCATAGTTTTATTAGTTTTGTTATTTTAAAGGGCTAAATCAATAAATAATATATAGCAATTTCAATCTTAGGTAACTATTGGTAAACTCAAATAAGATTATATAAAGGCAAGGTTTTATTAAAAGTGAAAGCTAAGCACTTATAAAAATATAGATTTCTTATGCAATAATTACATTGGTTTTCAAATGAAACATTAACTAAGATAGAAAAATTTAATATATAGAAAATCATTTTTGTATTTCAATCAGGATTCTTATGTTAGCAGCCTAAAATTTGTCTGAAACAGATTTATAAAAATAAAATTCTTACTAGAAAATTGTAAGGAAATCAGATCTGATTGTTCTTATGAATACTTATTCAGTAATTACTCTGTTTTGTTTACTTTATTTATAATATAAAATAGAACCTTCCTTTGGACTTTGTAGGTATTTATTGTCCACATAAAAACGCATTTTAACAAAAAATCTGACCTTAAAATAATTCATATTTCTGTTTGTTCTGAAGAAAACGAGATGTTATAAGGTTACAATGTTAGCAGAAATTTACTGAAAGACCTGATTTACATATTTATTGCCATTTATGATAAATTATTTTCTTTACGATGTTTTTTATACATTAGTCAGCATTGTTGATTAAAAATATTGCATTATATTTAAATATCCACAAGTAGATTAAAACTTGAATGTTAATATTCATAGTTGAGATTTACATTCTGGTTACATTTCCACATATTTTCACTTTCACTGAGAACACAGGACTACAGCTAAGCTAACAAATGACATCATTCAAACTATAACTATACGCAAAGCACTCACTCATCATATTGTTGCTTTTTGTTTCTTTGGTCTTTTCAAGACAGGGTCTCCCTGTAGCCCCAGCTTTCCTGTATCTCACTCCATAGACCAGGCTGGCCTTGAACTCACAAAGATCCGCCTGCCTCTGCCTCTGATAGGATTAAAAGTGTGTGCCACCACACCTGGCAGTGATTTTAAGCATTTAATAAAATTATTAGTTCCCATTCCACTTTATCCTTAAATATAAATAAAAATTAAAGTTATTAGAAAATAAATGGACTTTCTTGCTCACTGCTTGACCTGGTTCTCAGTGAACCTGGAGAAAACATTAAAAATTATAACTACTAAATCTAGAAATGATCCTTAAGAAAATTAATGAATAAACATCTATTTTGCAATAGCCATAGAAATTCTTAAGAAATGTCTTGATGGTTAATAGCACTGGCTGCTCTTCCGGAGAACTGAAGTTAAATTTCTAGCATCCATTTGTGAATAACAACCATCTGTGACTCCAGTTCTAGGGTATCTAATGCCCTGTTCTAGCCTCTGCCTGTAATGCATGCATATGGTGCAAATACATGCAGGAAAAATGGTAATATAAGTAATATTAAAAAATTTAATTAGGGGCTGGAGAGATGGCTCAGTGATTAAAAGCAAGAGCTGCTCTTGCAGAGGACCAGGGTTCAATTCCCAATACCCATATGGCAGCTAACAACCATCTGTAAGTTCAATTCCAGGGGATCTGATGCATTCTGACCTCCACAGTCATTGCACTACAAGGGTGCATTCACAAACATGCAGGAAATATACTATAAATTTTTTTAATTAATTAAAAATGTGAATGTGAAAAAGGAAGGCTAAACCGGGGGCAAATAGCAGGGTTAACTGGGGATGTGTTGGAAAGGTAAAACAGTGGTAGATTAAGAGACACAAAAAGAAGAGACATAAATAGTACATTTCTTTGAAAAAGCTAGAAACTTTATGTTTCATTTAAATACAAGGTCTTTCTCTCTCTCTTTCTCTCTCTCTTGCTGTGTGTGTGTGTGTGTGTGTGTGTGTAGTTTAAGCAGTTTTAAACCACCTGGAGTGATAACGATTCCCAAAATAACCATAGACTGTCTATTTAACAAGAATCCTATTACCAGGTATTTAAAACTTCCCTTGTGATTGTTTTCTACAAGAGTTCAATACTTGTAAAACAATATAGATCATTACCATCACTCTGTGTTGCCTCCCAGAACTTGAATGTAAGACACTATGACTGAAAATATCACATACACAGGACTTAGAAGAGTCAAGCTGGAATAGACCTGGAAGACTCTCCATGAGTTCTAAAACTCACAGTACCAATTTGGTATGGAACTTGCCAAAGGAGAAAAGCAATTGACATTCCTACAGCTGTAAAGGCCACAAATCATAAAAGCTACTGACCTGGCAAATTTTCTATAATGATGACAGAGTGGCACTTTTATCTTGGAGGTAATCAATAGTTCATCATAGAAGTGAAGGTGGAAAGACTGTAAGAGCCAGAAGACCAGGACATCAGGTACAAGAACATGTCTTCTAGATAAAACTCCTCTGAATTTTCAAAATTATGATTGCATCAAAAAGACCTGCACAATATCCACATCAGTCAATGTGGTAGCATCAATCTTTACAACTTTTCTTTTTCTTCCTGGATCCAAAATGGATGTGTCCAAGTGATACCAATTCACCAAATTTCCTATGTCATTTGACATTTTTTTTTTCTGACTAAGGAACCATTGGTGAGTTATGAAAGAGTGCAAAGGCAATTCATAGTCTAGCATGGGCACATCCCTGGGAATATCAAAAGACATCAGATCTCAGACAGACTATCGCTACTCCCCTTAGCTGTGAGGGATCAGAGCACTTTCTGATATTTCAGATTCTGATATCCCAGGGCAACTGAAATCCTCTATACAACTGAGAGTCTCTTGTTGGGACACCTCATCATGATTTAAATGTATGGTGAGGAGCCAATTAAATGACATTGTCTAATAGGTTCAAAGATCCGTTCTATCCATTTATTACCAGTATCCTTGTCTCAAGTGCTCACCAGAGCAGACCATATCAGATTTCCCTGAGAGAATTTCCACATGCTACGGCTGGTGGTTTTCTCAATCCTATAGTTTTTCTGACTCTTTTCTGGTCATCACACCTAAGATTGACTTCATTTATCTGAGGACTCTCCATGACACTACCTGGATGATTTTCCTCATTCTAATGTTAGACAGTGCATCAGGTATTCTCATCCTTTCAATTTTGGCTCTAGCACCAGGAAGTCCTTTCAAAAGCACTTCAAGTCCCTTATGTATGCTTTGTCATAGGTCCTATCATAAAGTAGAATACACATTTTTGAAAGTTGCACATGGATCTCTTATGAGTTTTGTTTTTTTCCTCTATTCCTGTTAGGCATTAAAATTATTGATCCTCTTTCCCAGCCATAGAGATCCTCTATCCCAGCCATAGAGAAACCCTTTGTATCCTTTCAGACTCACCATTGTAATATGTTGTAAATAATGGAAAAAAATTATCTCAGGCTTTAGAAAGAAACTTGTGTTCCTCTGCAACATGACTTGGCCACAGTGCTATCGCCTAGATTGAAAGGTTAAGGATACTCTCAAATATCACACTATTCTCTAGCTTGACATTTCTGTCTCATATTTTCTAAGCTGTCAGAGGTCTTCTCTGTTTCAAGACATTTATGGCCCTTTCTCAATATCCAAATCTGCGAAAAATTTACCACGTTTCTGACCAGAGCCTTGGGCCCTCAGAGAATCAGCATACTCTAGATAACGTATCCATTCTCTCATCCAACTCATCACTACATAAGATGTTTCTGTTCCTCCCTCATACCTAGGAAGCCCTGGTTCCCTCTGCCCTTTGCATAACAGTGTGGGGAACATGGGCAGTGAACAAATACCTTTTCTGATAATGGAAGAGGTTTATTTCCCCTCTGTTAGGTAGCTAATAGAGAACTGGGTGCTTTCAACCTCAAAATTACTTTTCTGGTGTTTGATCTATGCACTTGGCATTTTTATCCAAGCCACTCTACTTCATTAAAGAATTTCAGCTCCCACATCTCCTATCACATACCTTGTAGGGATAATCTACATTAACTAACAAATATATTAATAGCCAAATACCTAGTGGCCAACTGATGTGCTGATGATCACAATGCCTATAACCTATGGAAGGCCTCAGATGGACTATCCAGATTAAGAACTAGACAAGGGTATCACCATAACTATTTGCTTAGATGTTTATATGGAGGTAAGAAAAAAATCAATGAGAAAGTTTGTCAATTTCATGTCATTTAGAGAACTAACCCAGAGACCTTTGAGGGCCCAGGCCTACTTCACTCTGGATTGGCTGAGGCTTTGTATAAATATATCAACCTGGACCTAGAGTGTTCCAAAAGTCTTTTCATTCTTGTAATTCATTTCATCAGACTCACCTCACTGGATATCAGACAAAAGCCTTACCAACCAGGTGAAAGACTTCAACCTCTTTTCCCACCATTGCCTAGGAAAGATAGATCTAACCTATATTTCAAGGAAAGACTTTTAGGGTACTCTTCTTAGTCAGACAGGGAAAGCATAGGGAATAACTTAAAAGCATGAGACTTCAGTTGCTTTGTGGTATACACATACATGTCAAGTAACAAAGCAGTTGGCACCCTAAGACCCATAAATTCAAATTACAAACACAAATACAACTCTGTCAAAGGATGCATCTAACAATCTTTATCAACCTAGGACCCTCCAAAATGGCTCAGAGTAGATAGCGTATTGAATGGAAGGTAAAGCACAATGTCTCTTCAGAATGAAAATTTAGGGGGGATCCTGGGTCGGGAGTCAGGTGCAGACGCCATATTCTGGTCCTGAGAAGGGCAGGGGGGTCAGGACCAGCCCGCCACTGGTCCAGGAAGGTAAACTTGGGGCATTGACCCACGAGTGTAGGACAATTGATTGGCTGAGTTGTGGCAGAGGGGCCAGAGACTGGCGGACCACCAGAACATGCTTGCCCAGCTGGGTGGCCACGCCCCCCCAGTCACAAGTGGGAGGGGATCCTGAGTTTGGAGTCAGGTGCAGACGCCATATTCTGGTCCTGAGCAGGGCAGGGGGGTCAGGACCAGCCCGCCACTGGTCCAGGAAGGTACCGGGGTGCGGGCTAAGTCAGGAATAACACCCTCCCCCTCCGCCAACAACTGGAATTGAGGAGAGAGTATCCAGTGGATTAAGAGAACATTCGAAACAGGAAAGGAAGAGACTTTCAGTATCCAATACATAAACAAAATTGAAAGCCTGAAAACTAGACAAGTCAACACTCTATAAACAACTAGGAGGGAAGGAAGGGGAAAAAAAGGCATTGGAAGGAGGCAAGCAAAATAAAACAAGCTTTCAGCCTTCAACAAACTGAAAAGGCATTTGAGATTTGAATCGCATGCCAGGGACATGACGAAGAGACAACATGGGAGAGGTGCAGGATAATTCCGCACCAAGCTCTACCAACCCAGTAGGAGACAACTACAAGTGGATCCCCCTGGAGGTGACCCCAGAAACAGACCTTAGAGGACTAATTGCAGACCTACGCAGAGAAATTAAAGAATATAAAGAAGTATTCAGAGAAGTAAAGAGAGAGAATGAAAAACTCAAAAATGACCTAGAGGGATACAATGACAAACGAAAGGAAGAATTCAGAGAAGTAAAGAGAGAGAATGAAAAACTCAAAAAGGACCTAGAGGGGTACAATGACAAACTAAAGGAAGAAATGGACAAACTCCAGAAAGAACGAGAGAGAGAAAAAAAAAAAAAACACCTTAAGGAAGTAGAAACACTGAAAAAGGAGGCCAACCAACAAAGTAAGGAGCACCAAGAAGAGATTGAGAAACTCATAAAGGAAATGGATATATTAAGGAAATCACAGGATGAAATGAAAAAGGAAATAGAACACTTATCCAACCAGGAAGAAAGGAAAGGAAAAAGCCTCAGAAATAGAATGGAGGAAGCAGAACAAAGAATATCAGATCTGGAAGATAACACAGAGCAACTAAAAAACTCAAATAAAGATTATGAAAAATTTAAAAATACACAAAACTGNCAAGATCAGAAAAAGAAACTCCCACGCCACATCATAGTCAAAATGCTAAAGATGCCCAAAAACAAGATAAATTCTGAGAGCCACCAAAAGAAAAAACAAGTCACATAACAAAGGGAAACCCATCAGAATTACAAACTGACTTCTCTCCCTCAAAATCACTGAAAGCAAGAAGAACATGGAGCAAAGAGCATTCCCAGTGTTAATGGGACTTATGGATGCAACCAGAATACTTTACCCAGCAAAGAATGTCAATTACAGTTGAAGGAGAGAGAAGATTTCCAAGACAAAACAACCAAGATGATAGAAAACATGTCGCGGAAAACCAAACTCTCAGAAAATGCTTGAAGCAATTCATAGGGCAGAAGAGAGGAGCAACATCCTCAAGCACCAGGAAAAGAAACTAATTAAAATATTAACATATTAGGAATAGACATCAGAGAATAAAAGTCCAAATGGATAATAAGGTGAAAGGAAAAAAAACACCAATCACTTCAATTATAACCTTTAAATATTAAATGGGCTGAACTTTCCAATTCAAAAGGCATAGACTGGGGAGAATTTGATTAGGAAACAAAAATCATCTATTGCTGTCTGCAAGAAACCCATCTCAAATTCAAGGAACGGACACCAACTTAAGGTGAAGGGATTGGAGAAAATATTCCAAAAGCAATGGTCACCAAAAGAAAGCAGTGTGACTATCCTAAATATAAGACAAAATAGAATTCAAACGCAAAGAAATTCAAAAGAGACAAAGAGGGCCATTTATATCTTAATCAAAGGAAACAATTTCCAGATGAAGATCTCACAATCATGAATATATATGCCCACGCAAATTGCCAGCACACCAAACTTTAGGGTAAAGACAACTCTTGCAAGGGTCTCACGCTGTCAAAGATTGAACGCGCCAGCACACATAAAAAAATTAGTAGGGGAATTCAATACCACTAGATCCTTGTAGACAGATCAACAAAGGTCAAAGGATAACAAGAGACTATCTGAACTGAATGATACAAATACACCAACTGGATTCACAAACATCTACGAATATTCCACCCAACACCACGAGAAATACACTTTCTACCACAACCCATGGAAATTCTCCAAAATAGATCATATATTGGGACACAGGGAAAACTCAAACAAAGTTACTAAAGATTGAAATAATACTGATGCATTCTGTCAGACGCACAGTGCAAAAAAGCTCAACATCAACACACTAGGAATAACCCCTACAACCTACAAGAACACTGTGGAGACTAAACAACACTACTCCTGAATAATTGAATGGGTCAAGGAGAAATAAAGAAGAAATAAAAAACATTCCTGGAACTTGAATACGAATGATAATAGCAAACAGCAACGACCTGGACCACTTTAAAAGCAGTCCAATAAGAAAAAAAAAAAAGTCAAGATAAGTCATTTAAAAAAAAAACAGAAAGAGCACAAAGTGAACGAATCTACACTCGCTAAAGTATTTAGAGAAACACAACAAATGAACCACTAAACGCAGCAGACAAGAAAAGATATCAAAAAACTCATGAGCAGAGATCGAAATTCGCATCATAATCGATAACAAAAGAAAAACCATACCAAAAAAAAATCAGATGAATCAAAACTGGTTCTTTGAGAAGAAAAACAAGATTAGCACAGACCTCTTAGCCCAGTTAACAAAAAGAAAGAAGAGAACAACTCAAAATCAATAAGAATCTGTGATGTAAGGGAAATATCCGATTACAGATAATGAAAGCATCCAGACATCATCACGAATTTACTCAAAAAACCTGATACTCTAACGTGAAAACCAGAAGAAAATGGATGAATATCGAAATCGTGGGAATCCCCAAAGCTCAACAAGAAGAAGATAGCACTAAACAGCCAAATATAGTGGAGAGAATTGAAGATGTAATAAGCAGCCCTCCCAACCAAAAAATGCCGCCCAGATGGTTCACAGCAAGAATTCTTAATAAAATATATTTCAAAAAAACTTACAACATTAATATTCAAGTTGTTTAGAAGGACACGAAACGGAGGGAGTTCTCCCAGATTCCTTCTATGAAGCCAGCATAATCTAATACCAAAACCAGCCAAAGATGTGACCAAAAAAGAGAAGTATTAGACCCATCTCGTAATGGACACAGAGTGCCAAATTCTAAATAGGATACTGGCAAATCGCACCTACAGAACCACATCAAGAAGATCATCACCATGACCAAGTTGGACCTCATTACCAGACTGCAGGATGGTTCAACATACCGAAATAATAATAAAATCATCAAGACATATAAATGGAATCGAAAGACCAAAAAACCACACCATCATTTCAAATGTGACGTGGAAAAAGCCTTTGAATTTTTTTTTTTCATTCTTCATGTTTATAAAGTCCTGAGAGGAATGGATTGGAGGGATCATACCTAATGTAATCAAAAGCCATGACAGGAAACCCACAGCCAATATCATCCTAATGATGGGGAAAATCGCCCTTAGTAGAAGCATTCCTTAAGGGTAGGAACTTGCAAGGCTTCCCCTGTCACCCAACTACGCTTTTCAACTAGTGCTTGAATCCCTTGCTAGGGGCAATAAGGCAAGAATGAAGGATGTAAAGAGTTCTATATGGAAAAGAGAGGAGAAGTCAAAGCTATCCCTTTTTTGCTTGATGACATGATTGTCTATTTAAGGGATCTAAGAACTCCACCAGAAAACTCCTAGAAATGATTAGCGTAGCTTTCAGTAAGTGGCAGGAGATACAAAATAAACCTAGAAAAATCAGTAGCCCTTTCTTCTACACCAACAGGAGGAACTGAAGAAGGAATACAAGAAGGAAGAGTTTCCAACTCACAATAGCCTCAAAAACAATAAAATACCTAGGAACAATCTAACCAAAGACCAGAAGGCCTCTGCAAACAAAAATTTTAAAACTCCTGAAAAAGGAAAGTTGAGAAGGACATCGAGGAGAGTCGACAAACCTCCAATGCTCGTGGATTGGGAAAATAAATTAAGTAAAAATGTCCATTCTACCTAAACTTGGTATACAGATTCAATGCAATTCCCATCAAAATCCCACAGCGCTTCTTCACAGGTTTGGAAAAAGAAATCCCATTCCATTTGGATAAAAACAAAAGACCCCCGAATAGCCAAAGCACTTCTGGGCAAAAAGGCTATACAGGGGGGATCGCTCTCACCAGACATCAACTATACAGGGCTATAGTCATAAAGACAGCTTGGTCACTGCGACAAAAACAGACACAGTTGACCAAATGGAACAAAGATTGAAGATACACAAACTTGAGCACAATACAATGTCCAGACCATCTCATATTTGGATAAGGGGCCAAGAAGGCACTTTGGAGGAAAACAGCATCTTCAACAAAGTGGTTGTTGGCAAAACTGGATCACACCGTAGAAGAATGAAATTAAACCCTACCCTCACCCTCTTACAAAAAGTCCAATAACTCCAAATGGTCAAAGCCTCAACGTGAAAATCCAAAACTTCTGGAAGGTGATAGAAGAGAACATTGTGCAGCAGACTACAAGACTAGGTGTAGGAAAAGACTTCTTAAATCAGACAGCAGCTTGCACAAGAAATAAGGTCATCAATTGACAATGGGACCTCACTAAACTTAAAAAGCTTCTGAACATCAAAGGAAACAATAAAGGACTGAAGAGAAAACCCACAGAAATTGGATGGAAACCTTCACTGCAGATACATCTTGACAAAGCATTAATTTCCAGAGTATACAAGCTACTCAAAAAAAACAAAGAAGAAAGAAAACAAATGAATCACTCAGAAGATGGATGGAGCAAAGATCTGAACAGAGACTTCACAGAGAAGGGAATTAGAGATGGCTGAGGAAACATCTTAAGAAGAGTTCAACATCACTAATAATTAAGGAAATGCAAATTAAAAACCACCTTAAGATACCATCTTACTTCAGTAAGACTGGCTAGGAATCAAGAAAACAAATGATGCCCAAGTGCTGGAGAGGGTGTGGGGAAAGAAAAACACTCATCCCGTTGCTGGTGGGAATTCAAACTTGTGCAGCCACTATGGAAAACAGTGTGGAGAAACCCTTAGAAGATTCAAAATGATCCTTCCATTTGACCCAGTTTCATATCACTCCTGGGTATGTAACCAGAAGACTCATCTTACTGCAGAGTACATGCACAGCTTTATATTTATTGCCGCTCTGTCACAATAGCAAAAAACTGGAATCAACCCAAATGCCCCTCAACCTGAGTGGATAGACAAAATGTGCTACATCTACAAATTGGGAATTATGCCCAGTGGTAAAGAAATAACAAACATTCATGAACTTTGCAGGTAAATGGATGGAAGCTAGAAGACATCATGATTAAGTAAAGTAACACAGTCCAGGAAAAACAAAAGACAAATGGTATCTCTCATTATGTGGATGCTAGTACCAATAACCCAGTTATAAATTATTTCTAGTGGAGAGGGATGCATATAAAAGGAACAACAACAGAAGATTTGCATCAGAAAACTGGACTAAATATAATGACTTCTAGGAAGGGTGGGAGGGGTGGGAGAGGGACAGGGGTGTATATTCGATTTGATTGGTGCATATTTAATTGTTGTGAGTCAAAACAAGTATCCAGTTTGCCCAGACTCTGTCTACAGGATTCATGTTGTTGTTTAGGACTAGTAAAAAGATAAATATGTGCATATTAAAAACAACATTGGTTTAAAGGCTGATAAAAAAACCGGTTTAATGCATCTGAGTTAAATGGTGATATAAATTGCTCTTGTCCACATAAGCTTTTAATTTAAAAACTGTATAACAATTACTTTGGATTGGTATAAACAAATGTTCTCAATAATTTTGCTGGCTATATAGTATCACCTGGCAGCAATCTTTTCACCTATAGGATGATTTAATTTAAAAATAAAGTTTGTTTCCCAAGTTAATCACATACAGTAACCCAAAACAGCATGAGTGAACTTGATGAAATCTGTGCCTTGATTCCACCCTATAGGTATATATAATACAATTGCTTTTTTGAGACTCATGGGTCAAAAATAAAAACCTAAAATAAAAAAAGGGGGATATAGATAGATACGAAAACTTTTTGTCAAAAAACCTTGCAATTCAAATCTTAAAACTAACTATGGGAAAGGATTTGTATGTTCCAACAGGCCAGAGTATCAACAACTTAATGGCTGAGAAAGAAAATGCAGCTTTGCAGTGAGTAGGATGTACTAGAAAGTGCCAGCAGAAGGATTGACTCCTCTGGGCATTGAAAGGAAAAAATGCCTCAGATTGCTACATACATCAGGCCCCCCTCTGGATCCTACTAGTAACAACGATTTTTAATGAATCCTAATGAAGCTTATCTTCTAGGTGCTGCAAAGGTTTTAATACAAGAGACTTTCTTAACTCTCCCCCATAGAATAAGGAGAAATATAATGATGATGAGGTCGTTCTCCAGCTGTATATTGGAGCCAGCTCTTATAGAGGTATTCTCTTGTAAAATCGGTAAAACTGCCTTCTTTAATTGAATAATGGACATAGAAACTGTGAAAAGGAGTATTCTCTATTCAGAACCAAATATAATGCTAAAGTCTCCTTAAGCTACACACTTAAGAAAAATATATTAATACAGGAGCTCTGACATCAACAATGGATTATTCTACCAAGGAGATGTTGGCCAGGGGATCCAAACCCTCACAAAAGGTAAAAGCTCCTTGCCTCCAAACTGGGATATCTGAAGGAAGAGAGGCGATAAGGCCCTGCTGTTGAAGACCTGATATAAAAATGGGAAAGATGTATGGAGAACACACTTGCAAGCATACGGATGGTCTCTGGAATGCCAGAGAGTGTTACCAAAGGCCACTAAACCAATAAAGCAAATATAGGTCTCCTTGAGTCAAGCAAGACTCTTCTGTCAGCACCAGCTACACCTCACCTGCATGGAAATACTGTGCAGCAGTGGCAGCCATATGTCTGTATATCCCAAATGTAATTGGCTATCAGCTCTCGCCTTGGAGAGAGAGCTGTTAGCCACGGCTGTTGCCACAAGCTTGCATCCTCTAAAGGTTAGGAAATATTATAAACCACACGAAGACCCTGTCATACTTAACAGAGGAAAATGTAATTCATGGATTAACATACCATCCAAACATCCGTGTCTATACCTAAGTAACCTACCATAACAACTAGTGATGTTTAAATACCTATATATCTAATTGCACGTGCTTCATTAGTAGGATTGAAAGGCTATATATTATACTGTTTAAAAACCTATATATCTTCATTAGTAGGATCGAAAGGCTATATATTATACTGTTTAAATACCTAAATATCTAATTGCATGTGCTTCATTAGTAGGATCGAAAGGTTAAGCCTGGACAAGCTGGCAGCCCATGAAAGAATACAGCCAGAACTGACTAGAGACCAAGACATCAGCTCCAGAGAAAGTAGAGTGTTTTGCTTCTCATCCACTTGTGCCCCTTTTCTAAGCCTAGGGAACAATCTGCTGAAGAGGGGGTTTGGTAGAATGTAAGGGCTTCGATTGGTGTTAATGGTGAAACTACAACAATATAGACTGGACACTCATTTGATCAACTTGATTGAACATACAAGCCCCCCCTGCTGGATGGTGGGATCCATGAGCTGTGTGGGTTTGGGCACAACTGCTCACAAATTGGCTTTACATGAAGGATGTTTGTACTCACAAATTATCACCTATTGTTAAAGAAAAATGAAAACAAAACAAAACAAAACAAAAAACAGAAAGATGCAGAAAAGTTATGGCAGATTGCATGATCTGGGATGGTTAGGGGTGGGGCGGGGGGAAGGGAAGGGGACATATGCCTGAACTGAATTGGAAAATGATGTATGAAATACACAAAGCATCAATAAAAAGAAAGGAAAAAAAAAAGAAATGCAAATCAAAACCACTTTATGGTATCATCTCACTCCAATAAGACTGGCTAGCATCAGGAAAACAAATGATACCAAGTGCTGGAGAGGTTCTAGGGAAAGGAACACTCATCCACTACTGGTGGGAATGTAAACTTGTACAGCCACTATGAAAAGCAATGTGGAGAACCCTTGGAAGACTTGGAATGAGCTTGCCATCTGACCCAGCCATACCACTCCTGGGCATGTACCCACAAAACTCATCTAACCACAGAGATACATGCACAGCCATGTCTATTGCAGCTTTCTTCACAACAGCAAGGAGCTGGTACCAACCCAAGTGCCCCTCAACTGAGGAGTGGATAGAGAAAATGTGGTACATCTACACAGTGGAGTTCTATGCAGTGGTAAAGAAACATGACATCATGAACTTTGCAGGTAAATAGCTGGAGCTAGAAGATATCATGCTGAGTGAAGTAACACAGTTGCAGAAAAACAAAGGATGAATGGTATCCCTCATCTGTTGATGCTAGCATCAATTACCTAATTGTATAGCAAACTGAGCAATGTCAATGTGATCTGAAAATAATTGTGCCCTTATATTGTGAATCCCTTAAAATGTAATAAATAAATAAATAAATAAAGATAAATAAATAAAATAAAATAAAAAAGAAAATTTAGGGATAAATAGTTATTTTCAGTCTTATGCCTATGCCTAATTGGGCATGAATATAATAAAATCAGATAAACTATCAGGAGAGGAGCAATAGAAAATAAGTTATGTAACTTAAAAATATTTTTGAGGATTTAATATATAAATATCATATTTGCATTTTGACCCCTCCTAAATTCCCTTACAAATAATCCTATGATCTCATTATCCCTCACAATTTCTTTTCATATTCTTTGATTATTATTTTTACATATACATACATAATAAATATACAATATATTAATCTTTCAATAAAAACTGAGAACCACTCTCAGTATCCATACCTTAGCAACCAAATTCCTTCCCTTGAACACTATATATGGAAACCCCAACACTAATTAAGGTGTTTGAGTACATCACTCAGGTTGCCTCCTTTCAGTCTTGATAATATATTTCTTTTTAATCAGTACTATAACTTTAGTTTGAAAAAATTCTTCATGCTATTTTTTGCAGTCGTTAAACATGTTATTTAATTTATGATTAAGATGACAATAACCTAGAATCACATAGGCCAGACCACAAGCACTTGTAACATTCTCCCAAGTGCTGAGAACACCTGATTTACTGATGGCAGCAATCATCCAATCATCTTGAATGTGACCTAGGTATGGGGTATATGATTGTCATTTTTACAGATTTCATTGAATCTAGCCTCTTGCCAAGCAACACTGTATTATCACAAAAGACTAAAAGTATCATCTTGACTCTGCCCTTCACCCACAGGTAAAATATGCTGTATAGTATCTCCACTGACTTAGCCTATGGTTTCCATGTTGTTCATACCCACACTGCTATTAAGAAAGAAAGGGAAGTTCTATCAGCATAAACTATCCCATGTTATTTTCTAGAGTCTATTGTAATCCAGAGCTTGGGAAATCATTCACTGAAAGGTTCACCAAAATGAAATTTTTAAATCTTAGCTCATATAACCATGAACATCCGTCAAATGTATTAACAAAAGAGAATTTTTGAAATATATTTGCATATATATGTAAAAGAATCATTAATGATTGATAAGCTTTAATATTTCAGCAAAAGAGTTTAACTTTGGAACATTTTTAAATCTGTAACTGATTTATATACACACACCCCATATATATATATATATATATATATATATATATTCTACTAAACATTTTCTCTGTGAGTTTTAATAATTGTGCTGTTATAAAAAATAAAGCTTGCCCAGGTGTGGTGGTGTATGCCTTTAATCCCAGCAATCAGGAGGCAGAGGCAGGCATATCTTTGTGAGTTCAAGGCCAGTCTGGTCTACACAGTGATTTCCAGGACAGCTGGGGCTACAGGGCGACCCCTTCTCAAAAAGATCAAAAATAAATAAATAAAATAAAAAACAAGGCTCAATTTCAGGGATCATCTACAAGAAAATAATGATTTTAATTCTTAGTATTGTAGACTTGTTTCCATTGTTTTTTCAACTGTTCTTTTTTTTTTTAATTTTATTAACTTTATTTATTTCTGTATGTGTATGAATGTACTGTCTGCATGCAAGTTTGTGCACCCGTGTCGTGCAATGCCGCGGAGGTCAGAAGAGGGTGTCGGATTCCCCTGGAACTGGACTTCTCCTGGAATTGGAGTTTCAGACGGTTCTCGGCCGCCATGTGGGTGCTGGGGATCGAACCCGGGTCCTCTGTAAGAGCGGTCGGCGCTCTTAACCGCTAGGCCATCTCTCCAGCCCCTCAACTGTTCTTTTTTAACTCATACTTTCTTTTAACAATACTGTCTCAAATATTTAGTTACCTTGTCTCAAGAACATACTATGAAAGGATTGATACGCTTACTTGAATTCAATATGATTTTGTGATATTTTATCCACTTGCCATTTGACCAGTAATAACAACAGAAACCCCTTCTTCCATTTCCATTAAATGATGTGAGAATTTGTTTCATTGTTGTTGTATTTGAAGTTCTCTGAAGTGAAATGTGAGTGGATATGGTGGACCTATCTCTGGATCAGAAGTTCTAAGAGCCATCACATCACCTGATTCATTTATCTTTTCTCCCAGTAAAGACATAAAATACAAATTCACTTTTTATTTGTTGGTATTAATGTCATCAGAAAAATAGACTAGTTTGGTTTAAGCCATTTTTAGATTGCTTGCTTTTTTTGCTTGTTTATTTTTCTTGCTTTTAATATTCTCACAAAATTTATATACTGAACTTGAATGTCAAATATCATGGTGCTAGATGGTGGAAATCTTGCAGGGTGATTGGTTATTATGGAAAAGTCCTCATGATTTGTATAGCACTGTAAAACAACAACAACAACAACAAAAAGCCCTGAAGAATTGCTTGACCATTCTGCCACATGAGAGCAAAGGAGGCAAAACTCCAGCCATTTATGACCAAGGAAGCAGTTGCTTCTCCAGACCATGAATCTACTGGAATTGCTTCTCCAATCCATGAATCTACTGGAATCTTGCCCTCAGTTTTCCAAGGAAGCAGTTGCTTCTCCAGACCATGAATCTACCGGAATTGCTTCTCCAGACCATGAATCTACCGGAATTGCTTCTCCAATCCATGAATCTACTGGAATTCTTCTCCAGAACATGAATCTACTGGAATTGCTTCTCCAGACAATGAATCTACTGGAAACTTGCTCTCAATTTTCCCATAATCCAGAACTGAGAGAAGTAAATTTCTGTTGCCCAGATACAGATAGTTATGGTGGATTGTATCAATTAAAGAGATAAGATACTGTTTGTTTTTCTTTCTTTTTTCATTTGTGTGCAGGATATCTTACAATGTTTTATCTTAGAATGCTCTTAAATGAACTAGTTTTGAATATAGTATCACAATGATGGTCATAAAACCACTATAGCAAAATTCTAAGATACTTTGGCTTTTATTCCTAATGAAATTGCCTTAGGAAATAAGATTTTTTTGGTGGTTATGATGAGTTGCAAATTTTACTCAATATTTTACTACTGAAAAAAGTTTGGGTTCACATCTAGTTCACTATATTTGACAATTTATCTAAGAAACAATAGACTGAAGAATAAGAATGTAATTTATGTTTGCAGAAGAATGAACATAGTAGCTCTCATTGTAACAAAATGAAATAACATATGAAAGTTTATCAAAATCAATAACTAATTATAATGTATTCATCTTATAGTGAATTGACTATAATAACTTACTGTAGAAAATAGTCACATGTGTACCATTATAAATTCATCAAAAACCACAATCCACTAATTTCATAGTTGTTATTGATTTGACTTACTGATAAGATTGCAACCTGACTATAATTTATTTAATTGCAGGCAGTGATTAAATATTTAAGTAAAATAACTTATTTTATGCAAATATAATACTATTTATTTGTTAAAACTTGAAATGAGAAAACCATTTTGTTTCCTGCTTTGGAACCTTAAAATTGTTTTATTATTCCTAACACCAATATTTATTAATGAGAATATCTCAAAGCTCAATTATTCTTTTAAAATCACTTTCATATGAGTGTAATATTTTTAAGCATATGGAAAAATATTTCTAAAAATAAAAGTGCATGGACTTCACTGCATACATAACATGAGTATATTCATTCTCAATTTGCCTTTATTACAGGCAAGACTGATTATCTCCCTGGTAGATATAACTGCACCACGCATTACCTCTTCCTCCTAAGTATCATAGCTAACATTATCTTTCCAAAGAAAATCAACCAAGGCGGAATTCTCAACATTTTTATCTGAATGTGTATATATGTGTTGTCTGTGCCTATATGTGTGTAAGTGAATGAGTGTATGTCATGTTAGTGTTGTGTGAATGCAAGTGCATAAGTGCTATGGCAGGCTTGTTTAGGACAGATGACAGCCTTGGGTGTCAAGCCCTCACTCTAAGCCTTGTTTGAGAGAGGATTCCTTGTGGTTCACTACTACTCAGGCCAGGTTATCTGGCTTGTGAACTTCCAGAGATTCTCCTGTCTCCACCTCCTATTTCCTAAATGAGAACTGGGATTATAAACATACAATCAAATCTGGTTCTAGGTGAATTCTTTGAATCCAATCTCAAATCATGCTTGTTTATGAAGGAAGTACTTCTAACCTGTGAGCAACCTTCCCAACAAAACAATTCTCCATTTAATGAGAATGAAATTAAATATCTTTTTAAAATAAAAACAATTTTATGTGTATGAGTTTATTGCCTGCACTTATGTAAGTGCATTCATGTCATACACTGTCCCTGAAGATTGGGAGAGGGTATTGCATTCCCCTGGACCTGGAGTTACAGACGGTTGTGAGTACCCATGTGGGTGCTGGGAATGAAACACAGGCCCTCTGCAAAAACAGCCAGTGCCCTTAAGCACTGAACCATTTCTCAATCCCTGAAATAGAATTTCTAGTAACAATTTATTTCAGAATTACTCTCTGATTTCATGTGGTTATTTTTTGTCTTTATTGTAAATGTAAACTATGCAGGCTCATATTCTGGCCTACTTGCCCTCAATAAAAATTAAAAATAACTTTGATGAGTTAAATTTATCTTGTTGAGTAATCCAAATTAGTGTTTCTAATTTTTAATCACTGCTAAAACTTCTACATTGTCCATGAGAACAAAATACGTCTCAGCAAAAATAGGCTTATTCATAGACGACCCATAAAATGGTATCAAATTTTTCAAATATAAATTCATGTTCAAGAAAAAAAGAGTTTATACTATTTGGTTGCTTAAATGTGTGGTATTCATTTAAAATCTCGTAGTATTACTGCAGAAGAAGGGATATTAGAAAGCAGTTTAGGAAAAACATTATAAAACTACATTACGAAGTAGAAGAGAATATGAACACATGGTCACATAAGAGAGATCTTAACAAAGGCCTTTAATGGCCATGGTAAAGCTCATTTTTCAGATAATTAGAAGGAATAGAAAACTTTTCAAGGACTACAATAGTAATTCAGTTTTAAATGATTGCACCAAAATAATAGCAATGAATAAATTAAAGAGGCTACAGGCTTGAGATGAATTTGGGTTGGATGTATTGAAAGCATCCAGTGAAAGAGTTTAGGATGATGAACTGAAGAAGGAACATGGAGAAGATGCACAGTGGAGAAAAAAATTGAGGAAAGTGATTTCACGGGATAATGCAATGAATTGGTGGAGTGAGGTAAGGAAGTAGGTAGAGCTAGAAATTTGGTTGCTGCATTTTTATTCTTGTTTAGACATAATCTGAGTTGGATTATACCACTAAAATAAACAGCTATTGAGAAAGGAGATGTCAAAATTTTCAATAAATGCTTGCAGTCCAGCTCTTGCAACGGGGAGAACTGTCTCAGATGATAATGAGTAAAAAAAAAAAAAATATGGGTCTCTTTGAGTCAAGCAAGACTCCTCCGTCAGCACCAGCTACACCTCACCTGCCTGGAAATACTGTGCAGCAGAGGCAGCCATATGCCTGTATATCCCAAATCTAATTGGCTATTAGCTCTCTCCTTGGAGGAATAACCCACGGCTGATGCCACAAGCTTACATCCTCTAATGGTTAGGAGATGTTATAAGCCACAGTAAGACCCTGTCATATTTAACAGAAAAAATGTAATTCATGGATTAACATACCATCCAAACATCTGTGTCTATACCAAAGTAACCTACCATAACAATTAGTACTGTTTAAATATCTATATATCTAATTGCTTGTGCTTCATTAGTAGGATCGAAAGGTTATTCTTGGACAAACTGTCAGTCCATGAAAGGAAACAGCCAGAATTGACCAGAGACCAAGACAACAGCTCCAGAGAAAGGAGACTGTTTTGCTTCTCATCCACCTGTGGCCCATTTCTAAGCCTAGGGAGCAATCTGCGGGAGAGGGGGCGTGGTAGAATGTAAGGGCTGAGATTGGGGTGAATGGTGAAACTACAGCAATATAGTCTGGACACACATTTGATTAACTTGATTGAACATACAAGCCCCCCCACCCCCCACCCCCCACGCTGGATGGTGGGACCCATGGGCTGTGTGGGTTTGGGCACAACTGCTTGCAAATTGGTTTTACTTGAAGGATGCTTAAACTCATAAACTATCACTTATTGTTAAAAAATGAAAAAAAAAACTGAGAGAAAGATGCAGGACAGTTATGATCTGGGATGGGGTGGGGTGGGGTGGGGGAAAGGGAAAGGGAAATATGTCTGAACTGAATTGGAAAATGATGTATGAAATACACAAAGCATCAGTAAAAAATGAAAATAAAAAAATAAAGGAGAAATCAAAATAAATTTTAATTATTCCTGGAAACTAGGACTTTTTAGTGTGTTACTTTAAGGACATGGAGACATAGGGCAAAATTCTATATCCTAGTATCAAGAGACTTCCAAATGGATAAATATTGGGGGATTATAATTAATCTTTTAAAATGTGGAAAGTGTTGGAGTATTTAATGATAACTAAATATATTTGTTACATTCACAAATGCAAGTTGTATGAGCTTCTCTGAGGAGGCACAAAAAAATAACAATTCACCACTATATTAGAGCACAGATAACACAAGAAAGAAAGGATTCCACTCAAGTTTGTCTTGGTAGACAAATTAGGTTATTGGTATTATAAGATCATGTGTTAATCAAACACTGTCACATCATGGAAATGCACATTTCCAAGTTGGTGGCAACTTAAAAAAATAAAGTTCCTGAAACTCCCTGGCCAACCTGTAGACAGCTCTACTGAAGAGTCCTCTTCCAGCAACTGATTTTAGCTTATAACCTTGGGACTTCCCAAAGATTGTGACTCACCTAAACATCATGACATGTCTGAGCCTTATTTGTTTGCTTAGCTTCCAGAGTCTTAGGCACCTCACTCCCTCTCCCTGCAGGACAGAATGTTTGTCAGAAGACTTAGATACACAGTAATGTGAAAATTAGATGACCATTCAGAAAAATAGAGTAAGGGCCCATGACTGAATCAGTTTTTCAGAGTATTAGATTCAGAGTATTAGACAGTCAGCCATATCTGGAGGAATATTTGATTTTCATATTAGGAAAAAATAAAGTGTTTTCTTTAGGAATCTGCACTCTATGGAATAGCAGAAAGCAGGGATGTTAACGTACTGTTACGCACAGCTACAGTACTTCTCCAAAGGTAAAAATTGTCTAATCAAAATACCAACAATTTGACATTTGGAAAACATTGTATAGAGACTAATGTTGTATTTGTAAATGAAAATTAAAACAAACAAAACTTACAGAAAAAATTAAGTCAAAGAGGAAAAAGAAATAAAATTCCCTAGAGGTTCTTGTTTGCTTTAGCCTTTTTTCACCTGAATTTAAGTTTTTCTGAAATATATGGGAAATAATTGCACATTAAAATGTTTTTGTTTGGTTGGTTTAGGGGAGATAGTGTTTACCTGGAATCCCAGCTTGCCTGGAACTTCCTGTGGAGACCAGGCTGACCTCAGTCTCATGGATATCTCTGCCTGTCTCAGCCTACTGAGTGTTCACATTAAAGGTATAGGCCACCAAACCTGGCTAGTATTGTATCTTTTTAATGAGTACTTTAAAAATAACCCTACACAAAAATAAGGTGAGCTCCAGCCTCCAATCTGTCCATGTAGGGTATGCACAATGGTTTCTTGCTAATACATGTAATTAAAAAGGGGTAAAATTACATAACAGCAGAAATATGTGAGAAGTACTACTCAATGGAGAGATTAATCCACGTGGACAGATGCTAAATCATGTAGAAAATATTTTGACATATTATGAAATGTAGCTATGTTTTCCCCAAAAACTTATAGCCAGAACCTAAACATGAAGGAAGCATGAATACAATTGCATCTTCAAATGTTACTGAAATCCTCCTTGAAACTCTCATCCAAAACTAGGAAATTTTGAGACACTGTTGTACCCAGGGCTAGTTTTAGGAAGACATAACAACTCAATGTAATATGACAACCCTGATGCAACATTGAACAAAAGTGAAAATATTGGATAAGAGTAAATTTGAGAAAATCTGAAAATTATGTAATGAATTAATCAAATTATGAAAAATTATGAAATATTAATGTTGATTTATCAATTGTGAAAAGTGGGGGCACTTATTCCAACTTTGTACTCACTGTCCAGTTTTTTATGAATTGATAATTTAGAAAAAAAGAAACATACTCATACAAAAATAATAAAGATCTTTTTACAAAGCCTTGATAAATATCTATTATAACATTGCATAAAATTGAAAGATTAGAAAATGTCTTTGGAGGTTATTGAGTCATTTAGCTAACAATGTTCAAAATAACACAATGGAGTTCTATATAAACTGCTTACCTTTTAAAGCCATTGTCTGCAGATCATAAAATTCTTAGGAGATCAGTAATGTTTGTACAGGTGTTACTAAGAAAATTTCATTCCAAATCATTCACACCTCTGTAAGGGGTTCTTACAGCTGGGAAAGTCTGGTTATTCAGCGTGTATGTGAAGAATAATAGTGTGGCAATACACGGTTCCTATGGAAACCATGATATATTTTATGTTATACCCCATCACATTTATTGGTGATATTATTAATAGGCTCAGATTTGGTCACTTGTTTAAACATTTTAAAGCATGCTATATTTTCTATATTGACTACTTCTGTATCTCCAGTGTTCACATAAGCACAGAGAAATACAGAAGATGAAACAAATAAAAAAGAAAAAGAAAAAAAAATAACACAATTTGGGAATAGAGATGTAGATCCGATAGTACAGCACTTGCCTTTTATTCATGAAGCCCTGGGTGTAATCAATCCACAGCACTGCACAAACAGGGCATGGTGCTACATGTTTGTAATCTGAACATATGGTAAGTAAATGTAGGTAGGGGTACCATAAATTCAAGATGAACCTCAGCTACCTAGTGAGTTCAAAGCTGGCATGTGCTACATGGAACTCTGTTTCAAAACAAAAAAACAAAAATCAAACACATTATTTTATCAATTTTGCATATATTCATTAGTAACAGAATTCCTTTTACCTAAAAAAAAACACATTGAATATATGCACTTATGAAATCTTCTTGGAACAGGAGGTAAGGAAATTTTCTATACAGCATGAGGATGTGAGTTTAAAAATCTAGCACCCATGAATGAACCCATGTATGTTTGCAAGTTTGCCTCTAACTCCTGTGCAATGGGATGCAGACAGGAAAACTGCCTGAGCTTGATGTTGGTCAGCCTAGCTTCAGATACAGTTAGAGACCCTGTGTTAAGGGATTAAGGTGGAAAGGGATAGAGCAGGATACATGATGTCCTTCTCTGCTGTTGGGGGGATGTCTCTACTCACCTGCATGTATACATGTACAACACTCATTCACAAATGTATACACACATAAACACAAACATTCTTACATTTAGTAAGAAAAAATATATTGAATGTATGCATATATAATAGCAATGAAATATATTGCTGGATGTTTATGTATGTAACAGTAATCTGCAAGATTAAATGAATAAAGGCCAGAGGTATCCAGAAAGTTTAAATAAAGTTTGGAAAATACTTTGAGAAAAGATGTTTCAATACAAAAGTATATTTCTTTGCTATTGAAGTGAAAAAGCTTCTACAACAATAGATCACTATTCAGCTTCTCATTTTGTTTGTGTTTCTTTTATCCATATATCCAATTTTAGTTCTTTTCATTAATGTTAAAATGATATGTCTTTACAACTCATAACTTTTAATGTGTAAGTATTCTGGGATTCTTTAGAAAAAGTACTCTGAGTAGGCTGAGTAGGCTGACTAGAGCTTAGGGAATGAGCTGGCAGAGAGGAGTGGAAGGGGAGAGTAGTTTGGCACAAAGGACCCTACCACAAATGACAAAATGTGTGAACTGGGGAGGGGGATGCTGCAGGAGAGTGCCAAAGGAGAAGCAGGTACAATGGCGACAAAGGCTGATTGAAAAATTGCCTGCAGATAGGTTTTGCATGAAGGATGCTTGTACTCATGGATTATCACTTATAGCTAAAAATGAAAAAAAAAAAAACTGAGAGAAAGATGCAGGACAGTTATGGCAGAATGCATGACCTGGGATGGGGTGGGGGGGGAGGGAAAGGGAAATAAGCCTGACCTGAATTGGAAAAAATGTATGAAATGCACAAAGCATCAATAAAAACTAATTAAAAAAAATAAAAAAGAAAAATTGTGTGTGAAACAAATAAAAATTCAATAAGAACTTTATGATAAAATATTGTCAGCTAGGAGTTCAGAACGTAGGCCCTGAAGTTTTTTATTTCAAATATTCTTGGAAAATGCCAAATGCTTCATCAACACTAGTGATGAGATTAAAAAAAATATATTGACAGATCAGGGTGAAAAAGTACGATTGAAATATGCACATGCTAATAGAAACCTCCCTAACTTCATAAGAAAATTCATGTAAGAGCTTCTGTGGAGCAAGTCTTCCACCATTCCAATCATAAAGAAATAATATTGTTTGAACAATATTCATTTAAATGAACAAAACAAATGAATGTTTTGTAAAAAATGTAAGTATTCTTATATTTACTGTACAGGTCTTTCTTATAATGGAATTGTTATATAAATTTCACTTATTTTCAATTGTTCCTTATGCATTCCTTCAGATTTTGAATTGTATTCATTTTTACTTGCTTTTCTGGCTTAATAGCTACAATATTGTTATAATTTTTCAAATATTTTATTAGCTGATGCAATTTGTTCAAAAAATGAATGCCATCTTAACAAATATATAGGATGTATTTGACCCTTTCACTCTATGTCACTTCTTACCAAGTCATTGTTTTATTATTTTATGATTCTTTGACTTCTTTGCACTCATTTTTATTTATTATAATCTGGATTAATATAACTACTATACCATTCACATCTAGTGCAAAACCCTTGAAATAATTTGCTGCCATTATTCCCTTTCAGTTTTTTTATTTTGTCAATGGATCATACAAGTTATAAATCCTATTTTACATTTTGTTACTGTTGATTAACCTTTACAGAGATTTAATTATTTTGAAAAATATTAGATGTTTTCCTAAATAGCCACTAACTTTAGTATTCTTCAACTCAAGCATCTATACTTCCATCAGATATTATTTTCCTTCTGCCTAAAGAACTTCTGGTGATGAATTCTTGAGTTTTTGTATGATTGAATCAGTTTCAACTTGCATATACCTCCTAGTTTTGATGAAACTCTGTTTTTGACACATAATTAAATGAATTTCTTTAATTATAAAATATTAAATAGTTCTTCTGATTGACATTTTATTTTTTAACATTTTTATTGGAGTTTTGTGCATTTCTTACATCGTTTCTCATTCCAATCTAGACTCATCTCCCCTTCTATGCTCCCCATCCATCCGAGTTCATGCACCCAGCCATTCCTGGTCTTCACAGCCAGGACATCCAGGACTACGTGCACTTAAAATTAAATAAAATAATTTCAACATTCAACTCCCACGGGGTGGGAGAAGAATCCCACCATGGCAACTATTGAAAGTTGGTGGGACTTCTGAGGGAAGGAGAGTCATTCACCTTTCTGGACCCAGCTTCGGGTAGGTTGGTCATGCCCCAGTTGATAGCTGCATACCTATAAGTATAATGGCACCATTAATTGGACTCAGAGATTTATCAATAATAATTTTAAACAGAGGATGTGAAACTGTGAGTGTGTGGTGATATGAATGAGAAGTAACCCTAATATTTTCAAGTATTCGAATATTTGGTTTTCAGTTGTTAGCATGATCTGTAGAGGTTTCAGAAGGTGCAGCCTTGCTGAAGGAAGTCCATCACCTGGCACACGGTTTGAGTGTTTACAATCTGGACCCAATTCGGTTCTCTTTCTCCTGCATAAAATAGAGTCAGTTTACTACTCCATGAGCGCCTGATGCTATGTGTTCCCAGACATTATGGACTCTGTCTGAAATCAGAAGCTAAAATAAAATCTTTCTTCCATAAGTCACTTTTGGTCATTGCGTTTCATCACAGTAACAAAAGGTAACTAATATAGGGGGAGATGTGGTGGGGAACACAAGAAGAACAGAAGGGAGTGGATAGTCAATGAATAGGATCAATGCTCATAGCAAATATGTATGGAACTTTCAGAAAATAAAAATATCATTAAATTGAAGTAAGCCTTATGTGAAATAACTCATTCAAATATATCTAAACATAGGCTTATTTAATTTCTTCCTCAACCTCATTTTTAATTTAATTATATTCTTGGTATATTACTTCAATGCTATATTTAAAAAATAGTAGATTATACTGTTGTCAAACTATTTTATTATTTTTATTTTATGTATATGAGTATAAAGCTTACATGTGTGTAAGTGCACCCCTGTTGTCCAGTGCCCATGGAGGTCAGAAGAGGGTGTCAGATGCCCTGGAACTGGATTTACAAATAGTTGTTAGTTGTCATATGGATCCTTTGCAAGAGCAGCCAGTGTTCTCAACCAATGAGGCAATCCCAGCCCTTATCAAACTACATTATATAATCAATCATTCTCAACAATTTTTATTTTATAAATATCTGATTTTAGTAATGCTTGAGTAAGTCTATTGAGAAACTTCTGGGGTAGTCAGAACTGATAGCTGAAGTCAAAACACTGGTAAATAAAAAAGGTAGATCAACTACAGTTGTTGTTCAAAGCAATACTTTCCAAAATAAAAGACCCCTAACTTCTCATCATAGTTATTCTTTCCTTACAAATGACTTTGGTTAGTTTGAATTTTTATTTAAATACATTTTGACAAGATTCATATCCATGAAAAACATTGTTCTTCAAAACCTTTTGAATCATTTAGTGTAGGATATATTAGGAAGGGCTTTTGTATTCCTTAAACTTATTTGGTAATAGAAATTTTATTTTTATTTACCCTCCTATTTATAGTTTTTGTTTAATAAAATAATTTTAATTGCGTACATACATGGAAAAAAAGAGTGAAATATTTTTAAATCATTAGAAACCATGAAATAATATTCATAGTCATTGGGATATTTATATTACATATTGTTAGTGTGTTTTGAATGGGAAGTATCTTCCACAGGATCATATGGCTCAGTGTTTTATTACCAGATGTTCCTCGTGTTTTGGAAGGTTGTAGAACCTTTTGGATACTGGCCCTAGTGGATAGACACAGGGCTGTAGGAGTAGGGACTTGAGGATTGTAGGTTGGTTTTGACTCTGGACCAACCTTTCTGCATTAATACAAATGACTTAATGAAAATGCTGTCCCCATAGTTCTTCTGTCACAGCTTCCATGTCTTGCCCAACATGATTGTATCTCCTCAAACCATGACATATAACAAGTCAGAGTGCCTGAACATAAGCTCATGCTACAGCCATAAAAATAACAAGGTACTGCTACAAAAACAAACAGGTAGATCAATGGAACAAAATGGAAGTCACAAAGATGAGTGCATGTGATGTTTTACCTGTTAATTGACAACAGTTCAAAGAACACACACTGGAGGAAAGACAGAATCTTTGGCAAATGGTGCTGGCAGAACAGCAACTTCACCTGAAGAAGAATAAAAGTATAACCTTAACCTTCACCCTTTACAAAAGTCAACTGCAAATGGATCAAAGACATCAATGAGAAACCTGAAATACTAAAAGAATTAGAAAAAAAAAAACATAGGTAGTAACCTCAAAATATGGATGCTAAATGACTTTTTAATTATTTATTAGTTGCTTAGGAATTAAGGTCAATAATTGGCAAGTGGTAACTCATTAAACTAAAACCTTACTGTATGACAAAGGAAACAACCAAATGACAGAAGAGAAAACCCACATCTCATCTGACAGAGTATTAATCCAAACTATGCAAAGAACTCAAAACAAGAAAGTAAATGACCCAGTTAAAATACGGAGTGGACTATGGGTTTGAACAGAAAGCTCTGAAAAGAAGAAATAACACATGATTAAGAAGCACATTGTATTAATGACATTTCTGTTGTGAAAAGAGCATGATCAAGTGAACTTATAAAACAAAAAGTTTATTTGAGCTTAATGGTTCCCGGGGAATTAGAGTCCATCATGACAGGGAGCAGAAAGTAGAGGCTCACATCTTCAAGCAGGCACTGGAAGCAGAGGTGTACTGTAGATCCATCAAAACACTACCACTAACTCAGGAGCCTAAGGAGAACATTCTCATTAAAATCAGGACACAAGTTGGTTTTGCATGAAGGATGCTTGTACTCATAAATTATCACTTATTGCTAAAAAATGGAAAAAAAAACTGAGAGAAAGATGCAGGACAATTATGGCTGAATGCATGATCTGGGATGGGGTGGGGTGGGATGGGGGGAAGGGAAGGAGAAATATGCCTGAACTGAATTGGAAAATGATGTATGAAATACACAAAGCATCAATAAAAAAAAATCAGGACACACATTTAAAGTTATTCAGTACCCTTATTATTTATGGCAAGGCAAGTCAAATCCACTTTAAGTCTTCCTCTTACAGGATTCAGAATGGCTAAGATCAAGATAAAATTGACAACAAATACTAGCAAAGATGTGGGAAAGTGAGAAACCTTATTCACTGCCAGTCAGACTGCAAACTGGTGCTACCATTATGGAAAGGAGAGAACTCTTAAAAAATATAAACTAAAAATAAATCTACCACATAATCCAGTTATAACAATCTTTGGTATATACCCAAAGGACCTATCTTACTGCAAAAATACTTGTGCATTGTTGCTCTTTACACAGTAGCTAAAAAATTACACAATTTAAACGTTCAACTCAGGAGTGGATAATGAAATTAGGGTGCATTTATATAACAGGGTTCTGCTCAGCAGTAAAGAAAAACCAAAATCATGAAATTTGTGGTACATGAATGGCGTTAGAAACCATTATACTAAGTGAAGTAACACAGACTCAGAAAAACAGGATATGTTTGTGCTCTCTCATTTGAGGATCTTAGCTCCAAATCCTGAGATGTGATTTTATATATCCAGGAGCCAGGAAAATGGAAAAGAACCATGGGGGTAAAGGGAAAGAAGAAGCTCATAAAAAAGGGGCATAGTAAGAGACATGTGCGTCCAAGGTGGGAGTGGGAAAACAGAAGTGTTTAACTCTGAAGGGAGGGTTATTCAAGGAACCATGGAGGTAAAAGGGAAGAAGGAACTCAAAGCAAGAGGGATAATAGAAGACAGGTATTATTACTCCAATCTGTTTAACTTACCAAGACTCACACCCTTAAAAGAGACTGACTCTTCCCTTTCTAAAGCCAATGGTTTCCCAAAATTCCTTATGCATGATAGGGGTTTCTTACTTCTTTGTGCTGGGTTTTTGTCTGGCTCGAGCTTATCTGATATTTTGCATGGCATCACCATTGCCTTGATTTCATATGAGTGAGTAAATTTCTAGCAGTCTGGAACACTATTTCCTTGTGCTAATTCACTACCTATGCCTCTTGCAATCTTCCCAGCCCCTCTTCAGCAATGACCCCTTACAGAAGCTTGATGTAGTTGTCCAATTCAGGGATTAAAAAAAAATGTGCATATGTTTGCGCAATACAAAGGGGATGGAGCACTTGGGAGGCAGAGGCAGGCGGATCTTTGTGAGTTCGAGGCCAGCCTGGTCTACAGAGTGAGTTCCAGGACAGCTGGGACTACAGGGAGAACCTGTCTCGAAAAGACCAAAAAAAAAAAAGTAAAAAAAAAACCAAAAACACAAAAATAAAAAAAAAAAAAAAAAAAAAAAAAAAAAACAAAACAAAGGGGATGGAACAACTACAACATAAAGACTGAGTCAAAGAACTGACGGATACAGTTAAATTCTGCCTCACCCATTGTTCTATAAGTAACACATAAAAGCCCTTTGTTTTTTTCCATAGTGAACTTTGGATGAATCCTATCAGGGATTGTTGTTGGGGCAGGAAGGAGGGGTAGGTCTTTTTACATCTTCCCTAGGAAAGGAGTTTTAGCAACACTTATGAATTCTAACAAACATGATGTAGGAAATCAGTTAGATGTTATCTACAAACTCTTCTAACACCCAATGCATAAGAAATAATCATCAGATTCTGTAAGGGAAGTCAGGGGCAAAATTCCCTCATGTTGCTTTTAACAATTCAAAAAAGTTCATTTTCTATAAGAATAGAAGCTATTTAAAGGAAAAATTTGTCATGACAAAATTAAACAGCCATAGGGATTCAGTAAGTCTTTTGTGCTCTGTTCTTTCAATTCTACCACCTTCCTTCTTTGTAAATCTCCATACTTAGATTATGTAACAAGTACTGTAGAGGGGAAAGACATTCCATCTAAGGAAATGTGCCTAAAGTTTGATAGATTCTCCACTACATATCAATATGAGATTCCAGAAGTTGGTGAAGAGTTGAGTTTTGACATTCAGAACTAGAAAATAAACATGCCTACAGAAAGTGTAGTATAAACAGATTGTTGACAATGCTTTCACAAGATGGAGTAGTAACTTATGATAGTAAATAAGTGAAACATCTTCAAAACTCAGTTCTTTAAATTGCTCTTCATTAACCTTCATTTATTTTTCAAAACTGAAGAAAATGGGGTTGGAGAGATGGTTCAGCAGTTAAGAGTGCTGGCAGTTTTTGCAGAGGACCTGGGTTCAGGTTTCAGTACCCATATGGGAATTAACAACCATCTGTAACTCGAGATCCAGGAGATCCAATGTCCTTTTCTGACATTTGCTGGCATTATGTAGATGAGTGCATTTACATGCATATAGTCAAAATAGGCATACACAGTAAAACAAAGATAAACAAGTAAAAATTGATGAAAAATGATTTACATTTAAATATGGTATGGAGAGTTTTTGAAAATTCATATGTATGGGGCTGGAGAGATGGCCTAGCGGTTAAGAGTGCCGACCGCTCTTACAGAGGACCCGGGTTCGATCCCCAGCACCCACATGGCGGCTGAGAACCGTCTGAAACTCCAATTCCAGGAGAACTCCAGTTCCAGGGGAATCCAACACCCTCTTCTGACCTCCGCGGCATTGCACGACACGGGTGCACAAACTTTCATGCAGACAGTACATTCATACACATACGGAAATAAATAAAATAAAAAATTAAAAATTAAAAAAAATTCATATGTATTTTTAAACTTGAGTTTCTGGATTCCTTGCATTTTAGCAGGTTTTAAATTAATTAATAACTAAAATTAAATTGTTTAAAACTTGAACACACTTAGCAGGTGATAGCTTTCTTTAAAATAAGATATTATTTAATACATTATTACATTTTACAAAATAAATTATAATATATAATTGTAGTTTTCAAGGTGTTAGAAGAATCCAGCTCTGTAATTATAAATAAAATTCTAATCCACTGGAATCTATTCAGCACATCTAGTCATCTTCATTTGAAAGGCATACTCTTCATCACCTACCAGTAATCATTCTTCAGTAGTTCTCAGTACAGTGCCAGTCTCCCACCCAATTTCTCTTGCTCCACTCTGAGACCTTATCAGAGTTAGTATGGATCCCATTGCCAGAAGTCCCCATGTGCAAGCTCCCAGTAGTCTGTAAGGCTCTGCATCCCTAGGTTCATGCAGCAGCCCTGGCTCTTACAATCTTTCTTCCCCCTCTTCCACATTGATTCCTGAGTCCTGGGTGGATGAGGTTTACTATAGGCTCCTAACCAAGGATACACATTCTGGAGACTCCCATTCTTTGAAGCTTGGCTAATTGTGGCTCTGTGTTTGCATTGCATTCTATTGTGAAAGAAAGCTTCACTTGTGAGAATGGAGGAATGCACTCATTTTTCTCTCTGCCCCTCATTCCATTATGTTCCAGGAGTCTTAGGTTTAGAGGTTCAACTGCAGATGTGTCTCCAAGAATGGGCATGTTTTCGATGTAAATTTTCTGTCTGGCTAGTTGTGGGACTCTGCAATAGCCTCCATCTTTTGCAAAGAGTATCTTCTTTCATAAGCGGTGTATGATATGCTTGTCTATAAATATAAATTTATTTATTTATTCATTTATTTACTTAGTATATGGTAAAAAACTTCATTTGTTTACTTACAGAAAATAAGACCCTATTGTTCAATACAGGAACTATTTCAGAATTAAGACTTAGAGTAATGGAGCAGGAACTTACCTAGAAGTTTTCTACCTGAAGTTTTATGCTCATAATGCTAGATAATATGCACACTGCTAAGGATGAAAATCAATGGTACCACCCGTCCTTAAAGCTTAATAACAATAATGACCTGCACAACAGACTACCTCCATTGGTGCAGTAGTGGCAATATTATATGGAGAATAATGAACAGCTATCTAATTGGACTTAAAAACCCTCTTAATGGAAGTGAACTCATGAGATCCACTCTAAACTCAGCCAAATACACAGGGCTGGAGAAGACGTAGGTCTATACCATTTATGATTTTGAGCATGGGCATTATATAATATTAATTTATCTTATTATTGTTAGGTTAAAGTAATTCAAAAGGCAATTTAAAAGTGGAAAATCGCGCCAGGCATGGTGGTGTATGCCTTTAATCCTAGCACTCAGGAGGCAGAAGCAGGCAGATCTCTGTGAGTTCAAGGCCAGCCTGGACTACAGAGTGAATTCCAGGCTAGTTGGGGCTATAGGGAGACCCTGTCTCAAAAAGACAAAAAGAGTGGAAAATCACAGACTTTGCAAGTGATGCTACATGGATGCATGTGGCTAGCAAGAAGATATTTTCTTTTCCATAGAACAATTGATAATCTCCTTAGTCCATCTGCTTTTCTACATTCTGGCATTGTAGAAGACTGATTTCAAGCAGTGAAGAGGATCATGTAGCATGTATGAACTCTAACATCATATTTAGTGCTGCAATTAAGTAACAACATTGATTGGACCCTGGAGTATTGCACACCCATAGATGGTCAGGATTGAAAAATTGGACTTAGGTCATGTCATGGTAAATGTAAGAAACTTTACGCCACAATATAGCCATAGCCTGTTGGATGCTATAATTAGGTGGATAGCATACAACCATTTAAATTGCTTTTTTTTTTCTTCTGATTCAAACATTTCTCAACAGCTAGAAAAATTTAACACAATGTAAAGCAAACTAAGGTAACACACACAATATTAAAATGAGTAAATTATGAAAATTGATTATTGGCTTTACTAAGAATATTATATAAGAGCTAAATTGTAAGCTCGAGCTCTAAGTCAATTACTTGTGAACTGGAATATGCATCATTACAATTAGGAAAACTGAATTTGAAATCTTTTCTAGATAATGAATAGTTTTGCAATATAATTAAAGAGTTGGTTTTCCACATACTTGAATACTAACTACTAACAATGAAGGACTAAACGATACTGTGCCAAAGGATACCACATAGACAGACAGTATTTCACATAATTTCAGAATTTTAAATATGTGTCTTTCAGATGTTTCTATTAGCATATATTATTTAAATATAACAATGGGCTTAATTATGACATTTTCATACATGTATAACAGGTGTTTATATTCACTCCCCAATTTCTCTCAATTTCCATTAATGACATAGGACAGGATAGGCATTCTGGGTAGAATCCTGGAAGCAGGAAATGAAGCAGAATTTTTCTTCCCCTGCCTCTCTTCCTCTGGTTTGCTCAGATATCTTTCGTATTACAGCCCTGGTCACGTATCTACCAATGAGTCCAAAGCAATAAGCTAGGCCCTCCTACATCAATTAATAACTAAGAAAATACTTCACAGATGGGACCAATGACAATCCCATAGAAGCAAATTCTCAACTGACGTTCCCTTTCCCTAGATGTCTCTGATTTCTGTTAAATTAACCAAAACTAACCAGCACAATCCTTTGTAAACTTGACATGTGCAAAAACAACACTATTAATCGATAGCTTTTCCTTTCTTGTTTATTCACATCATAGGATGTTAATATCATAATATAAACATAGTACAACTTTAAAAATCTCATAATCTTGAAAAACTTCGTATTTTTTAAAGTTCAAAAATCTCTTTAAAAACTCCAAAGTCTCTTAACTCTGGGCACCTGTAAAATCAAGAACAAGTTAAGTAATTAATCTTTCAAAATGGAAGAACTGGGCAAACCAAAGTCCTGGAGTGTTGCTCACTCTGAGATATATAGGTGTCACAATACACTGGATTCCAAAAAGCTTCCTAAGCTCCATTTCTCTGACTCTAAAACTTGCAGCAATACAGCTTGTCTTTAAGCTCAGACACTGCTCACTTCCCACTGTCCTTGGTGGTTTGCCCATGATACTGGGGTCTCAGATATGCTGGGATTTCTACTGCAACGGAGGCTGTACATTCACCAATGGACTCTCCTGGACTCTTCATTCTCTAATCACCACATGACTCCAAGCCTCAGCTTCTCTCTGTGATCCCTACAAATTACAGCTCTCAAACTACCAAACCCGTAACATGTAGGACACTTACACATTTCCAAGTTTGGTTTCTAGCTTGAAATGTGACATTAGACCCTTTTGGACTATACTTTCTGTGTACTTCCCAGAAGATTTCACTTCAACAGTGCTGCCTATTAATCATACTAGTTATAAAATTCTAGCTAACTATCATCAATTGTCCCAGTAAGTGAACATTATCATTTCAGTGGTGCTGGTCTCTTGTTAATCACAGCTGATTTTTCAGCCCCAGCTGACAATAAACCGTGGACTCTTAATTCAAATGTATATCAAAAAGTCAAGCTTGATAGTCTTTGATTCCCCTGAAAAGTCACAAGCCTGCCATCTGTTGTTTGCACCTCTCAACATTCTTTTCTTCAAAGCTCCCGCAGCAACTCCAAGCACTCAAAAGTCTTTTCAGCCCAAAGCTCCAGATACCTCCACAATCTTCCCAAAACAATACCAAGATCTGACTCTGTGGTAACAATTTCTATTCTAGCTTCCTTCCTGTTGATTTGAAACAATACTGACCAAAAGCAACTTGGAAGAGAAAGGGTTTATTTCATTTTATTAATTCAAGGAATAATCCACCTTTGGGGGAAGTCAGGCAAGAACTAAAGCAGAGATTATTGAGGAACCAACACATGGGCTTGCTTTCTCCAGCTTGCTCACCTACTTCTGTTACACAGCCCAGGCCCAGCTTCCCAGTGATGAACCTGATTCAGTAGGCTGGGAAATCTCCAATCAATTAGCAATGACAAAAATGCTATGCAGATGTGGCCAAAGCCAACTGCATAGAATCAACATTCCCCAATTGAAGATTGTCCTCTCTTTTGTTTTAAATTTATCACGTGTGTTGCCTTCCATGAGGTGTTCTTCCTCCCAGGACCAGGGCTCAAAAAAAAAAAAAAAAAAAAAACCCAGGTATAAGCCCTGGTAGGGAGGGGATCTGGAGCCAATGGAGAAGAGAGAGAGAGAGAGAGAGAAAACAGAACCAGAGAAAGGAACCAGGAGCAATTCCACAAAGGAAGTAACTCGGTTTATTGCTGTAATTCAGGGTTTTTATACAGAGACTTGTGGGGATTGGAACATACAGAATTGGGGGTTGGGTCAGGCAGGATTTCAGGCCATATTCTTCAGATCATTACAGGAATGTGACAATGCTTTGCCCAAGGCATCAAAGACAATTTGTGCCAGGTAGGTTTTCATAGGCAAGCAAGATATCAGCAGGAGTCCAGGCTTGGATGTTGCTTGCTGACTCTCTAAGTGCTTCTGACAAAAGAATACCTACATCTCCTCATTTGTCTTTATTAAAAAAAATCCCAGTCATCACATAGTGTTATAATTTTTTTCTGTTGGGGATATGACCCAATGTGGATCCTACTGAGGGCAACAGAACCTGGGTGTGTGTGTGTGTAACTGAAAGTGAGACATATGCTCAGTGCATCAAAGGAAAGTCCTCAGGGTCTGGAGCTTTGTCCTAGGTGAGGCAGGAACACTGCATATCCAGACTCCAGGGGCCTAGACCCCAGAGGGCTACTAGGACAGTGATTGCAGATCCCCACTTCCAGCCAGGCAAATTCTCAGCCCTACAGCTTTTACACCTATCAAGGGAAACACAGAAACTGGTACCAGTGTATCACAAACCAACCATGTGAAGGATGTAAAGAGACATAAAACTGAGCATGTAATTTTACCCTCAAGTGGTGAAACTTTAAAAAATGACAAAGAAAAAGTAATACTTTCTTCTCCCTCCAACACATACAGGTATGTGAGTGACATTTTTCTTTTAAAAGTAACTTTGTTTTTCTAAGACAAGGTCTCCCTTTAGTCCCAGCTGGCCAGGAGCTCACATTGTAGACCAGGTGGGCCTTGAATTCACAGAGATCCACCTGCCTCTGCCTCCCAAGTGCTAGGATTGAAGGCATGTACCATCATGCCCAGATTAAAAGTAACTTTTTTTCTCCCATATATGAAGACACCATTTTTTCCTATGACATAGACATGTGAATGACATTTTCCTCTAAAAGTAACATTTTTCTTGCCCAAAGACATACAGGTATTATTTGATATCTCTCCTAACATAGATGGTGATTTTAATTTTACCCCCAAAATCTTAAGTTTGGCTGGAAAGACCTGTATATGTAACTATATTGATTGAATAAATACCAATCTAGGAGAGTCTACAACTGTTGTTTTGGTCTCTGGCAGGTTTTTTCTTTACTGAGTAGCTCCTAGGATTTGAAGAGGATGGGTGGTAGGGTAGGTGAGAAGTGGAACAATTCATTCTTCATTGTTGAAGATAGCACCTAGGCTGTCCCAGCCTTTTCAGTGCAGGATATTCACAGCTCATATCTGGCTCCAAGTCTTTACCAGAGGGTTTGGGTTGTTGTCTAATACATATGTATCATCTGCTGGTCCTTTAATCATGCATGGCTGCAATACACATGATGCTCTTCCCTGCTAGAACCAGGCTGGCAGCTTCACAAGGCTGTAAGCCTCAGGGCTGTCTCCTACCTGCAGGCTAACATTTCCTAGGCTGAACTTCTGTCAAGGAGGGGGGAAAAACATGAGAAATCATTTGATGAGAAATGAAATGGACTCAAAGAGAGACCAGGAGAAAGACTCAGTTTTATTCATGTCAGCAGTGTTTTTATATATTAAAAGCTACTGTGTTCTGGGAAAGGAAGTGGGGGCAGGAGGAAGGGAAGGGTAAGCCACCTTGGCTCCAACCAGGCGCAGCAGAGCTCCTGTTTGTGCAACCAGTAAACTAGAGGTGTGACATTTTATTCAATACCTCAAAGGAAGACCATCAGGGTCTGGAACTTTGCAGAGATAGGCGATGCAGGATATACCACAATATCCTGACCTCACAGAGCTACAGATAACTCACAGAGACAACTTGAATGCCCATGGAGATATCAGATAACTCATGGAAGTTCTGAGACAGGACTTGCAGGTCCTACCTCAAGCCAGACAAAGTTTCATTCCTACAGCCCTTCCTTTGTTTTTTATTAAAATGGAGTAGTATTGTCACAGTCCTCCAGAAGATCTTCTGGGATTTCCTGATATTGGACTAAAGACATTTGGGCTGTAGCCCCAAACTGGCTTTTGACAAACCAGAAAGCCAGCCTCCTGAGGTGAGAATTAGTTTTAACAAAAAAGATTATCCTGGTGACCTAGGGGAACTTACATTGCAGGTAACAGGGCCTTGTTAAAAACATAACATTTTTCTCCCAAATATAAAGTCGTGCAGGCATCCTTTGATCTTCCTGAGCACAGAGGCAGCAAAAGGCTATAGGTCAGGTGCTATAACTCTCAAGTACATTCAACCCTATTGATTTAAACATAGAAACTGATGCCAGTGCATTGCAAACTGACCATAAAAGATGCAAAGAGACCCAATGAGTATGCAACTTTTCCCTTAAGTGGTGGAACTCTAAAAAATGACAAAGCAAAGTAATACCTATTTTCCCATTAAAACCTACAGGTATGTGAGTGACATTGTCTCTAAAAATAACATTGCTTATCCTACACATAAAGATATACAAAGACATACAGGTATGCGAATAACATCATTTCTAAGAGTAAGATTCCTTATCTTATACATGAAAACATACAGATATCACTTGATATCCCTTTTAACATAGATGGTGGTTTTTACTTGCATCCCCAAAGTACTAAGCCTGGCTGGAGAGATCTGTACATGCAACTATGCTGATGGAATAAAGTTCAGTCACAATTGTCTCCTGTAGGTTTTTCTTTAGCCAACAGTTTCCAGGCTTTGGGGGGAGGGCAGGTGAGAAAAAGGAGTAAACCATTTTTTTGTTGTTGAAGATAGCACCCAGGTTGTCTCAGCCTTTGCCCAGTAGGAGACTGGATTTAGTTTCTCCAGAGGCATGGATTGTGAGCCTGGAGGTGAAGCAAAAATGGCTGCAGATGGCCTTTCACTGAGCTGGACACTTGGGTTTCACAGATACCATTTTGTAGTTTAATGATAAAATATGAATAGCATAGGCAGTCAAGTAAACATTATTCACTGTACTAGGTTGTTCTGCTGGCATAGCAAAGGTGGCTAGAGATACCATTCTTTTATATTACTGTAGGTAGGAAATACCTCATTTATCATTCCAGTAGATAAATACATGTGATTCTTTTAAGAATAACATAGATTAGCCCTTTGATTTTTGTTTGAAAAACAAAATAATATATCAGTTTAGTACTTGAAATCATCAAGGCCATTTTAGCCTTGGTAGATTTATTGGGCCTGATTTTTAGCTTGATAAAAGGCAGCTGTAATAATTTTTACTGATGTAATTGGCTGTTGGGAGAAATCCCAGCCAGTATATTACAATGCCTTGGCACATATTTAATAGATGTTTTTGAGAAATAGAATATGCTTCCAAGAGGTTTTATGACTCAATGTAAGAAAGAAGTTAAGCTGTCCTTTGGAGGGCATTACATAAAATTTATCTTAATTTAGGAGAATAAATTTTTTTCTGAAAACCATAGTATTGCATACATACCCATATGGGAACCAATGTTCTGAGGTTCATTATTGAAGAAATGATATACAGTCTTTTAAAAGCTAAATTATCTTGTAGATAAAAGAGGATATTGCAAATAACATTATAAAATGACATTGGATATACATTAATGTCAAGGCTGTTACCTGGAAATTTAGTATGGATTGGAATTAAGAGCAACTTGTAGTTTACATACATTTAAGTGTGACCAGGCTTTTATGTTGACAGTATTAGATGAATTCTTAAACAACATAAGTAATTTAGTTTACCATTATATAATGTGTGAATAGATTTTGAATGTAAGTAAAAATATGTTAGAGAAAATTTGATCAAACTTAAATTGTGATCTTTAAGTTACCCGATTAAGACTGGATCCTGTAGAAACAAAGCCTACACATGTTGATAATTTTAACCCCTATATATTTTAAAATCCTTAGATATATAGCTTTAAGGTATAAATTCTACAGAATGGGTTCTACAGATCCTACTGGTCACTGGGGGATCACATCCAGTAGATGACAGTACATACTTAATAAAGCTTTGAACTACTACTACATGTGTAAATTCATATCTGCCCTTAATAAATCAATTAATTTCTTAGCTGTTTAAATATACTGGCAGAACTGAGTTAGGGAAAAATCAATTTTGGTTTTAGAATTAGCCTTTACTAAATTTACGTAAATAGAAAAATCACACAAAGTAATATTTTAACCAAAATCTAAAAATGACAAATAGTTGTTAAAGAACATATATTAGTTTTAGCCTTTTGTTAGACCAAGCTGGCTTGAAATTCTCCAGGTAAAAACTGCTTTGCTGAAGTATAATGGTATTAAACTCAGGCAGACATGAATTAAGATGACTTGTTATTTCTGCTTGGTGATAGGTTACAAACCACGTAGTCCGGGGGAGCTTATGAATTGTAAAAGGTAAAAACAAATCTAACAGGCCCCAAGATTGTTCAGGACCCTCTTTTATTAATTAATTTTAGAATTGTTCAGGATCCTTAATTTATTGATTGTCCATGAAATGCCTAGGATTTATTAATTGATCATTTGTGCACAACTTGTTTAGAGATGTTTTGTGGTACCCATGTATCAGATTTAGAAAAGCATGCTTGAGATGTAATTTAACTTAACAGATTTTGAACGGCCATATTAAAATATAATATCTTGAGATAAAAATTGATGTGCAAGGAACAGTACAATTACCTCCATTCTGAGCAAGTATCATGAGAAAGAACAAAATAAAGTTTAAAGGTACATTTATCTCTATATATATTTTGGGAAACTTGGAATTATACTGAAATTTTCGTTCAGTAACAGGCCTGAGGCATCCGGGGAAATGTAGTTCCTTGGCCTGAAAAGAAAGGAAATGAATATGGCCACAGCAGGAAGTTAACATAGCTGATACAGGCTCAAGGAATTCTGGGAAATGTAGTTTTGCATGCAAACTTGGTGCATGTGTGGCATCTCTCATTCATGAGAAATGATTTTGGTTATAAATTTTTGTGGCTCCAAGTTGGGGCTACATCATCAGGAATCACCTTATGAATGAAGGTCTTGGTTAGCCCTGATCTGGAACAGGTTTTCTGTGGCAGAGAGGTAAGTAGCTACAGGGAAAGGTACTTCTGGCCCTTTAAGAAAAAGTGCTCGGGAGTGAAAGGGGAGGGTCAGGGCCCTAGCACTGGCTGAGTGGGCAGCGTTATCTGGGGCACAAGCTGCATGGGCAGTGGAGTAGGGCTGAGTGAGGGTCCACTGGCTGCTTCTGACCCTGGTCTGACTACAGTCTCATCTGTGTCCCCAGACCTCTTGGACTGCTGCTGAGCCACCAACACAGCTGCTTGGAAGTTTGGATTAACCTGTTCTGTTACCTTTTTGGCATGTCTGTTTGTTCCCCATGATAAAGAAATGCTAGTGGTTAGTGAAAGATTCCACACACAGAACAGATTCTCTTTTGTGGGAACTGAACTTATTTAGAAGATAGATCAAAGACTTATATCACACAAAAAAGAGAATTTTTCCAAAAGCCTGGCCATATAGAGGAGAAATTCTGAGACATATTAAAAGATTAATCTCACTTAAAAGAGAAATTTTCACAGAGATAGGCCAATAGACTGGCCACTACAGCAAACCAGGGATACTTCTCTCCTTCATGGCGAACCCTCTGATATTTTCCCCTCTTATGCGGGGAAAGGGAGCTGAGAGAGATAGCCCGAGAAAATACCTTTTTTCTTCTTCTTCCATTTCTGGTTGAAAGTCAAGCCCCACCTCTTGATGCCAGTTGTGTGTTGTTGTCTAATATATATGTACCATCTGTTGGTCCTTTCATTAGGAATGGCTGCAAGCCACATGATGTTTTTCCCTCCTAGAACCAGGCTGGAAGCCTCACAAGGCTGTAAGCCTTAGAGTAGTCTCCTGCCAGAAGGCTAACAGTTCCTAGGCTGAGCTTCTGGCAAGGAGGGGGGAGAGAATCGTGAGAAATCACCTGATGAGAAGTGAAATGGACTCAAAGAGAGACCGGGAGAAAGATTCAGTTTTATTCATGCCAGCAATGTGTTTATATACTAAAAGCTACTAAGCTCTGGGCAAGGAAGTGGGGAGCAGGAGGAAGTGAAGGGTGAGCCTCCTTGGCTTCTACCAGGGGCAGCAGAGCTCCTGTTTGTGCAACCAGTAAACTAGAGCTGTGACATTTTGCTCAATACTTCAAAGGAAGACCATCAGGTTCTGGAACTTTGCAGAGATAGGCAAGGAAGGATATACCACACTATCCTGACATCACAGAGCTGCAGATAATTCACAGAGGCAATGTGAATGCCCATGGAAATATGAGATAACTCACAGAAGTTCCAGGACAGGACTTGCAGATCCTGCCTTGAGCCAGACAAAGTTTCATTCCTACAGGAGGGCAGAGGGCCGTGGGCCTAGAGACAAAGCAAGGCAGGGGCCCAGTAGGTGGCCTCAGGCTGAGCCAGAGTTTAAGCTTTCCATGGGGTATTTTCTGCAATTTACTGATGGAATATGAATAGTTAAAGCATAGGCACTTAAGTAAAAACTATTTATTATGCTAGGTTTTGCTTTTGGTATGGCACAGGCACTTAGAAATACCAATCTTTTATGTTACTGTGGGTATTTATAGAAAATACCTTGTTTATTATTGTAGTAGATAAATGGATGAAGGCCAATTAAAGTCCTTTATTAAAAGGTATTTATTAATTTTTATGTGTATGAGTGTACTGTCTGCATGTAGGTAAGTGCACCCATGTCATGCAATGCTGCAGAGGTCAGAAGAGGGCATCAGACTCCCCTGGAACTAGAGTTAAAGATGGTTCTTTGCCACCATTTGGGTGCTGGGAATTGAAGCCAGGTCCTCTGCAAGAGCAGTTGGTGCTCTTAACCACTGAGCCATCTCTCCAACCCAAAAGTCCTTTTAAGAATAAAATATTTTAGTCCATTGACATGAAGTTTGAAAAATAAAATAATGTATCAGTTTAGTACTTGGGTTTTTTTTTTAACCCACAGCCTTTTTGCCTTGATAGATTTATTGGACCTGATTTTTACCTTGATAAAAAACAGGTATAATATTTTTACTGTTACAATTGATCATTGGGAGATACCCCTGTCAGTACAGTACCTGGTTTTGATACATTTAATAGATGTTTTTTGAGAAATAGAAATCCCTCCAAGAGATCTTATTTCTCTTAATGTAAGGAAGAAGTTAGTCTCTATTTTGGAGGGCATTATATTAATTTTACTTTTATTCTAGGAGAATTTACCCTTTTTGAAAATCATAGTACTACATACCCATTCATCAACCTGTGTTTTGAGGTTCATCATTGATGAAGAGGTAAATTTTAAAAGGCAAAACAAATCTGAATGACTCCAAAATTGTTTAGAACCTTTTTAATTTATTGACTTTAAAATTATATAGGATCTTCTTAATTAATTAACTTAGAATTGCCTAGGACTTCTTAATTGATTAAATGTGTACATTTTATTTAAAGATGTTTTGGGGTACCCATGTATTAGATTTAGAAATTTAATATCTTAGTAAGCATGCTTGAGATGGAATTTAACTTAACAGATTTTGAATGGCCATATTATAAAATATTATGTCGAGATAAAAATTGATATTCAAGGAACAGTATGATTAAACTCAATTTTGAATAATTACCATAAGAAAAAACAGAAAAAAACACAGTTTGCTTTGAAGGTATATTCACTCTGTGTATTTTTTTTGTTTTTTTTTTTTTTTGTCTTTTCGAGACAGGGTCTCCTGCAGCCCCAGCTGTCCTGGAACTCACTCTGTAGACCAGGCTGGCCTTGAACTCACAAAGATCCGCCTGCCTCTGCCTCCCGGGTGCTAGGATTAAAGGCATGTGCCACCACGCCTGGCTCACTCTGTGTATTTTTGAGAGACCTGTTTGAGACCACAAATAATTTGAAGTTTTTCTGCCCAGCGACAGGCCTGAAGCATTCTGGGAATTGTAGTCGGCTGGCTTGGAATGTAAAAAAAAAAGAAGTTAACATGGCTGCAATGGACTCAAAGTATTTGGGGGTTTGTAGTGTCCTGTGCTTCCTGGAAGGCAGACCTTCCATGCAATGGCCAGGCCTGCAGCCCAAGTTGCCTTTGGAACTTCCCTGGTACTCTGTGGCAGACTTGCCAGGACCCATTTCCATCCCTGAGTCTAGCTGGTGCATGTGTGTATGTGTGCACACAGATTGATTTAGGATGGAAAAAGAGAGAAATGATAGTGAATAGAAAGAGCTTACAGGCACAAACCTTTTGCAGCTGCTTTGCTCAGCAGGAGGGAACCCAATTAGGTTAATGATTTTCTTGTGCCTTCAGGAACTGAAGTTAAAAGTTAGATGAAAAGCTCAAGAAAAGATTGAAAGTTTATCCTCAATGAGGAAATTTGTGAGGATGTGCCGAAACCTGGCCACAACCCTGAACCTTTTGCCTTTCAGGGGTGGCTCACTTCCCTACTCTGAATCCTTGGAAGTTTGTCCCACTCAGGAATGACATTGGGCCTGAGAGACAGCAGAGGCCAATAATAATACCCCCACTCAGGAGGGGGCGGGCTTCCTGTTGACCTGCTTCCTTCTGGAGAGTGTGGGCTTATTTGATTATAAGCTGAAAAACCATAAATCTTACCTTTTTTCTTCTTGTCTGTGAAAGGCTCAGCCCAAGTTGGGCACCAGATGTTGTTTTAAATGTATCAAGTTGGTGCTGCCTTCCATGAGGTGTTCTTCCTCCCAGGACCAGGGATTGTAGGATTGTAGAGCTTGGGTCTAAGCCCTGGTATGGAGGGGAAGGATCTGGAAGTAATGCCCGATAGAATGAGAGAGAGAGAGAGAGAGAGAGAGAGAGAGAGAGAGAGAGAGAGAGAGAGAAATGGACCCAGAGACAGGAACTGGGAGTACTTCCATGACAGAAGCAACTCGGTTTATTGCTGTAATCCAGGGTTTTTATAAAGAGACTTGTGGGGATTGGAACATACAGAATTGGGGATTAGGACAGGCAAGATTTCAGCCATATGCTCCAGATCACTACAGGAATGTGACAATGCTTTGCCCAAGGCATCAAAGACAATTGGCACCAGGCAGGTTCACATAAGCAAGCAAGATATCAGCAGGAGTCCAGGCTCAGAGGTTGCTTGCTGACTGTTTTGGTGCTTCTGCCAAAAGAGTACCTACACCCCTCTTCCTAAGTGTCTGTTATTTGTGTATAGTTGACAAAAACTAAACAGTACAACGATGTTATCCTCTTTCCACTCATACCAGCTGTTTCCTCCTCCCAATTACTGCACTTTCTAATTCCATGTCATTTTTTCTTTCTAAGCTAAATGCTTTAATTAGAATTATATACTGGCACATAGGTTACAGGTTATTCATATGACAATGGCCACATAACCAGTGAGTAGAGCAGATATAAAAATTTTCTATCCCTCCTAAAGCCACGTTAAATGCCTAGGGAGAAAAGGAGCCTCAGGATCCCCTCCCATGCCAGTGCTGGTTACTGCTTCCTAGAAGAGGAGGACCCAGTGATTCTCAGGCTTCCCCCATATTAGAACACAGATAATATAAACCTTTTGCAGGTTTTGGGCAGGATATTATAGCTATTGCAATGTGCAGAGTACAAAAATCCTGTCATGTATAGAAGACAGCCCACCCCTTTCCTGCCCTTAACTTTCTTACCACTGGCTCCCTTTGGTCATGGTTCCTGAGCTTTGAAAGCTTGGATATAAATATGCCTTTGATGTCTGACCATATTTAACTTAACAGTACTATTAAGAACATGTTTTCCCTCACATGTAGAAATCATAATAATATTAGTTTGACATTGTCCAACATATTCACAGGTCAGGATATGGTCACAATTTGGCCCGAGACACACCTAAAATTCTTTATGAACAATCTGCGGAAGAGGGGGCATGGTAGAATGTAAGGGCTACGATTGGGGTGAATGGTGAAACTACAACAATATAGACTGGACACTCATTTGATCAACTTGATTGAACATACAAGCACACCCCCCCCGCTGGATGGTGGGATCCATGAACTGTGTGGGTTTGGACACAACTGCTTGCAAATTGGTTTTACATGAAGGATGCTTGTACTCACAGATTATCACCTATTGTTAAAAAAATGAAAAAAAAAAAAAAAAAAAAAAAAAACAGAGGAAGATGCAGAAAAGTTATGGCAGAATGCATGATCTGGGATGGATAGGGGTAGGGTGGGGGTAAGGGAAGGGGATATATGCCTGAACTGAATTGGAAAATGATGTATGAAATACACAAAACATCAATAAAAAAAAGAAAATTCTATTTTTATTTTTGTATCACTTTGTTCTTCATTTCAGTCACTATAAAAATAAGATTTATATATGCTCTCATATATATTCAAAAAGAGAATTAATCTTTACATAATCTTTAAACAAGAATTGTGAACTTGACTTTGAGGACCTCATTCTCAAGTTTTCTTAATATGGTACCACAGCAAGGCAAGTAAAAATACCTTAGTTTACATAGAACAAAAAGAACACAATCTTGAATTTGAATATTGAATCAATTCTATGTACATCATACATTTTATTTCTTAGGAATGTTATAACTAAAGCTGGTAAGTAATTAAAAGATATGTTTTTCAATCCACTTCAAAGTATACAACATTAGTACATACCTAATATGTTAAAAATTTAAAGCCACTAAGTTACAAATAATTAACACGGAGATTTAAGAGCCTTTAGAAATAACTGAACTACTATGAAAGCTATTCACTTTCAAAATTCCAAATGCACATGCCTACTTATTCAAATCCAGAGCCCATGAGAAAACTCCATTGTCTTTGTCATTTCTTCATAAGCATCATTTTGACATATTAATTAACTGTTGCCCTGTCCTCTCAAAACATTTTTATTGTGTTATAGTAATGAGATGTGATAAACTCATTTTTAGAAATGGGAAAGACTGAACAGAAGACTTAATGTAGTTTACAGAAAACTAGTGAAGTGATCAATTTGGAAGATTCCAGATGTGTTTTCTAGGGTAGTAGATGGCATTCACTAATGTCCACAGCCATAGCTAGTACAGCTGTAGAAAAATCAGTAACCTTTCTTTGCATCTATATTAATTATAAATATGGGTCTATAGTTTTCTTTTTTGTTGTATCTTTGCCTGGTTTTGGTATTAGAGTGATGGTGGTTTCATAGAAGGAATTTGGGAGGTGTCCCCCTGTTTCTGATATTTTCAATAACTTAAGTAATATTGGTTGTAGGTCTAAATCCAGAAATTCTTTTGTTTTTTCTTAATTTCTCCTTTGATCCATTCATTATTCAGGAGCGTGTTGTTTAATCTCCGTGAGTTACTGTAGTTACTAAGGGTTTCTACTGGTGTTGATATTAAGTTTTATTACATTGTGGTCTGATAGAATGCATTCAATATTTTGTATTGGTTGAGGTTTCCTCTGTGCCCCAGTATGTGGTTGATTTTTGAAGTTTCCTTGTAAGTGAGGAGAACTCCATTTTGTAAATGTATCACATTTTCTTAATCTTAATTTCTTAATTTGCCCAGTAGAATCCTCCTATGTATTCTTCTGGACCTGGACTGTTTTTGTCAGGAGGTTTTTTAAATTACTGTTTTATGGGTGTGTTTAAGCTGGTGATCTCTTCTTTGTTTAACTTTAGTGGTGGCCATGACTTTAGAAATAATTCCATTTCTTTTAGATGTTTTTTAATTTAATGGAATATAGATTTTTAAAAATATTCTCTTACAATGTTCTAGATTTTTTTTGGTGTCTCTTTTGATTTTTCCCCTTTTGTCTCTGATTTTGTTGATTTCGATTTGTTCTTTCTTTTGGTTAACTAGGCTAAGAGTCTGTCTACTCTGTTTAACTTTTCATAAACAAGCTCTTACATTCTTTGATTCTTTGTACTGTTTTCTTTGTTTCTTTTTCATTAATTTCTGCTGAAATTTGCTATGTCTCATCATCTATTGGGTTTGGGCTTGGCTTTTATTTGTATTTCTGGTGTCTTTAGTTGTGCTGCTAAGTCATTTAAAAGTGTTATTTGTGATTTTTTTTTAATGTAGAGATTTAGAGGTACAATCTTCCCATTTAGGATAGCTTTTAAAGAGTCTCAGGAAGTTTTGTCATTTTATATTATCATTTTCATTTAATTCCAGGAATACTTATTACTTTCTTAATTTCTTCTTTCACCCATTCATCATTTAGATGATTGTATGGTTATTAGGGATCCTTTTAATATTGATTTATTGCATTTCCACTGATAGACTGCATAGAATTATTTCAAATTTTGTCTTGTGGTGATAAGGGGGAAAGTAGTCTACATATGTTTAAGATTTATCAATATGAAATGCACAGAACCTCAATTAGAAATCCTTAAATAGAAGAAATTTGTGTGGAGGGAGATGAGGGGTGATTATGGAGAGTTCACCCAGCTCTTTGTACATTTTTTGGCAAATTTTCTAGACATCATCAATCCTTCAACCCAAATCTTTAATTTTAATATTAAATATATATATATACTATATATATATATTGTATATTATTATATATTATTATGTATTATATAAATATATTAAATGTAATATATATATATATATATATATATCTCCCATTTATGGACTTCAATATGATAAACAGGGTAATTTGTAGTTGCATCTCAAATATTTATAATTGGTTTTGATTGGGAATCTTAAGTCTCTTCTAATTGTGTTGACATATATCACACATTTTTCTACAGTGTTAGCCTACTATCGTCCTCAATAATAGATGGGATTCTTTCCATCTAGCTATATTTTAGTACTATGACCTAATCCACTTACATTTTACACTTTTCCTCCATCACTCTTTATCTCTAGCCATCACTATTCCATGCTTTCTTTCTACAAGTTGAACTATTTTAGCTTCCACTGAGAGAAAATCTGGGAGAGTCATTCATTTTCTATGCCTATCTTACTCATGATGTCCTTTTATTAGACTCCATTCTTGCTAAGGGTAGACTTTCATTCTTTTGTTGATAAATAATACTGCATTCTCTCTCTCTCTCTCTCTCTCTCTCTCTCTCTCTCTCTTTCTCTCTCTCTCTCTCTCTGCTTGTGTGTGTGGTGTGTGTGTGTGTGCTTGTATTTGTGCTTCTTCTTTAACCATTCATCTACTGATGGAAACAATGTGCACCCAGCTGTTCTTGAAACTCTGTGTAACTATCCTTGCTGGATTTCATTGCACACTGATACCCCTGTGTCTGCCTTCTTAGTGTAGAGAATAAAGCCATGAATTAACAGCCTGCCCAGAATTGATGATTTCTTTTTTTTTTTTCAAAGCCACTTTTAGAATTGTTGATCTCTTGTGTTTGCATTTACTTCAGTTATTTTTGTGGGCCATCTCCATGGTAGGTTATTTTTTTAATTAAATTTGCATTGTATTCAGAGCCTTTCTTTCTTTCCTTTCTTTGTTTCTTTCTTTCTTGTTTCTTTCTTTGTTTCTTTCTTTTGGGAGGGAATCTGCTATTTTAAGGAGTGAGCACAAAGGCAGGGGCACAGAGAAGCAAGGAACTTGGATGGGAGGGGAAAAAGGAAAGAAGGAGATGGAACAGAGGGTAAACAAGGGGGAGGAGAGAGAGAGAGAGAATCTGGAGCCATGTGATAAGGCAATGTAAGGTAATATAATTTGCAGAAGGCAGCAAAAGTTGTTGTCTCCAGTACTTATCTGTATATTATATTTTACATTAGAAATTTTTTCTAAAATATAATGGAAAATATTACTAAATGCATAAATTTATTGTCCTAGCTTATTAAATATCAAAATTGACTTCAAAATTTTAATATCAAGAATTAATGATAATTATTTATCTATAACACATTTTATTATTTATTTATATAAAATAATTTTATCTATAATTTAATTATTTATCTATAATTAGGATGAAATGAATACATTTGCATTTTCCTCAATATATTCTCCAGAGTCAAGCACAGTAAAAATATTTCACTACTTGTTACACAGAGTTTTATTAATAACAGGTCTTCTAGACATTTATCTATCAATATCCAATTACATAGCATTAGCTATAAGCATTTAATTTGGAATCAAAAACCTTAATTTATAATGTACTGTAAGCAGGACCAATCAATATATTCTATATTTAAGAATGTTCAAGCAGTCCTTTCTAAATAGAAGAAGAGCTTCTTTTTTTTTTTTTATTTATTTCTGTATGTGTATGAATGTACTGTCTGCATGAAAGTCTGTGCACCCGTGTCGTGCAATGACGTGAGTTAAGAAGAGGGTCTCGGAATCCCCTGGAACTGGAGTTCTCCTGGAATTGGAGCTTCAGACGGTTCTCAGCCGCCATGTGGGTGCTGGGGATCAAACCCGGGTCCTCTGCAAGAGCGGTCGGCGCTCTCAACTGCTAGGCCATCTCTCCAGTCCCTAGAGCTTCTTGTATATTACAATGTATAATAAAATGTCAAAGTACTCTTTCCAAAATTAGGAAATTTTGTTACTGTTAAATTGCATTTAAAATATTTCATTATTAAAAACTGAAGCTTGAATATAAAGAAAACAAATGAAAAATGAAAATCTAATATTTTTTTCACAATTTTTTTTTTGTATATGAGTGCATTGCTTGCATGTATGTAAGTATACCCATGTGGTACAATACCTACAGAGGTCAACACAGAGCATTGGATTCTGCTGGAACTGGAGACTCAGACAGTTGTTAGCTGCGGTGTGGGTGCTGGAAATCAAATCTGAGTCCTCTGAAGGAGCAGCCAGTCCTCTTAAACACTGAGCCATCTCTGAGCCCTTGATCACAATAATTTACAAGATTAGAAGTACTAAGAAAATTAGATGGTTTCCAAATGTACATAAAGAAGTACTTTAGTGTCTGCTTTCCTCTCAGTATATAAGTTTACAATATGTAACATTTCTGCATATTTAGGAAAATTGTCACAGTCCTTTCTGAATTTTGATCACTATCTAAAATCCTCTCCTTTTCCATTTTTTTATTTTTATTTTTATTGATGCTTTGTGTATTTCATACATCATTTTCCAATTCAGTTCAGGCATATACACCCTTCCCTTCCCCCCACCCCACCCTTACCGATCCCAGATCATGCATTCTGCCATAACTTTTCTGCATCTTTCTCTGTTTTTTTGTTTTATTTTGTTTTGTTTTCATTTTTTTTAACAACAAGTGATAATTTGTGAGTACAAGCATCCTTCATGTAAAACCAATTTGCAAGCAGTTGTGCCCAAACCCACACAGCTCATGGGTACCACCATCCAGCAGGGGGGGTTGTATGTTCAATCAAGTTGATCAAATGAGTGTCCAGTCTATATTGTTGTAGTTTCACCATTCACCCCAATCGCAGCCCTTACATTCTACCGCGCCCCCTCTGGGCATTGAAGGGAAGAAATGCCTCAGATTGCTGCAGACATCAGGCCCCTCTCTGGATCCTACTAGTAACAACTATTTCTAATGAATCCTAACGAAGCTTACCTTTTAGGTGCCGCAAAGGTTTTAGTACAAGAGACTTTCTTAACCCCCCACCCCATAGAATAAGGAGAAATATGATGATGATGAGGTCGTTTTCCAGCTGTAGATTGGAGCCAGCTGATATAGAGGTATTCTCTTTGTCCATTTTAATGACAGGAAAAATCTTTGGAAAACATTCAACAAAGTTTATTTTTTGCCCACATTGTTTCCTCTATTCTTTCTCCTCCACTGCAGTCATTATACTGATGAATTTGTCTTTACTTACCTCTTGCAGCATCTGTCAAGCACCTTCTTCTAGAATGACATTTATATAGGATTCTATTTCTCCTTACAGCTCTATCACATTTTGTTTCTCTGTTTTATTTTCAACTTTTGTTTTCCAAGTCCTTTTTTTGTGTATCTCTTTTAAATTTTCAACTGAATTCATGTTTAGGAGTTCATGGGATGAGAAAAGCACAGCATGACCACACTTTTGTTTCTATGGGTAACAAGAAAAGACTAATTGCTGAAGAAAGTGACATAGTCACTAATCAACATATGATCTGTTGAGTATTTTCCCACATTGACTTTATTATGTTGACATTTCGTACATCTGTAAATTTTTAAACAATTTCATTCTTTAAGACAACTAATGCAATCACATAATCACATATATAATCATTATACTTGGCAAGAATTTAAAAGAATATAAAAACTAAAGGAGGGTCTGGAGAGATGGCCTAGCAGTTAAGAGTGCCGACTACTATTGCAGAGGATCAGGGTTCGATCCCCAGCACCCACGTTGCAGCTGAGAACCATTTTTAACTCCAGTTCCAGGGGAATCTGACACCCTCCTCTGACCTCTGTGGCATTGCACAACATGGGTGCACAATCCTACATGCAGACAGTATTCATACACATAAAAAATAAATAAAATTTTTAAAAAATTTAAAAAAAGACTAAAGGGAAGTTTTTGAAAAACTAAAGATTTTAGGGTGAGAATGACATAAGACATCATTCCCACAAACCACAGATCTGCCAAATGATTTTTTTCCCTTCAGAATGCAAGAAATGTATTGCCCTTTAGATATAAACTAAAACATTTTAGTATGTTCTACCCCAAACATATTTTTTTTATTTTCTTTCTTAAAGGGTATTCTCAGCAGTCAAGAGATAATGTTAAATTCTTTTATCTTACATTACTAGAGTTCAAAGGGTCTTGTAAATGCCAGTAATCAAATCTACAAAGCATGTCTCGGAGGATGGGATTAGGAAGCAAATACATCCTGAAATCAAGTGTTAACCTCAAATCATATGTTTCTAGACTCCAAGAAAACATCAAAACGATTGAATTAAATACCAAAAATACATTGATGACTTACTAATTAAGGTCAGCCAAAACCAGTAATCAGATCAGTGTACAGAACTCAGAAGGCTTGATCGTCTGCTTGTGCTGCAGTCTTCAACCAAAAGCCGAGGGGCAGCCACTGGCTGTTAAAACTTGAAAGTGTTGAAGATTACTGAATACAGGCATTAAGTTAGGAAGGATCAGAAAGTCATTCAGACTTTGAAGCTCAGTTCAGAGAAAGGGGTTATACCAGACTCCCAATCAGATGGAAAAAGACAAAGTTACAGACAAGTGATTAAGTTGAACTGACACTCTGTTCATATGCTTAACCATATAATTACGGGACAAGTAAGCACTAGTATACTGAACAAAGCTTACATATTGCAAAACAATCTGAGTTTCTGTGCTTGGAATCCTAGAGCATGTCCATAATGAGTCACTAAATGACACAAAAACACGGAGTAAAAATTTTTCAAGCAGGTTTTACTATTCTGATTAAATAAAACATAATATCATATCCATGTTAGTAGAAATTTCCATCACATTAATAAGTGATGATCTCTTTTATGGAAAAAAGATTTGTAATTAGATTATTTCTTAACCAAGAAATTTTAGTTCATTTTTTTTGTTTGTTTGTTTTGGTCTTTTTGAGACAGCAAGACTGGAGTTCACTCTGTAGAAGAGGCTGGCATTGAACTCACTGAGATCTGCCTGCCTCTGCCTCCTGAGTGCTGGGATTAAAGATGTGTGCCACCACATCTGGCTGTAGTTCAAATTAAAAAAAAAAAAAAAAAAAAACCTGGCTTGATTTTGCTTTTTTTTTAAATTTTATTTATTTCTGTAGGTGTATCAATGTACTGTCTGCATGCCGGTTTGTGCACCCATGTCGTGCAATGCCAAGGAGGTCAGAAGAGGGTGTCGGATTCCTCTGGAACTGGAGTTCTCCTGGAATTGGAGTTTCAGACGGTTCTCAGCCGCCGTGTGGGTGCTGGGGATCGAACCCAGGTCCTCTGTAAGAGCTGTCTGCGCTCTTAACCGCTAGGCCATCTCTACAGCCCCTTGCTTTTTATTTTATATTAATCCTTTTGTCACAAAGTCACAGTTCTTTTAAAATAGTAATGCAAATTTTGCAAAATATTTACATTAAAATTATTTAATCAACATTAACATCTGATAGGAAATACTGGAATGCGATTAAAATTCTAAAGAAAGTTATAGAAAAGAATGAAATGTGGAAAAAATCTAAAGTCCTAGGTGATACAAACAATATATATATATACATATATATATATATGTATATATATATATTGTACATATATATATGTATATATATGTATATATGTATATATTGTATATGTATATATATATAGTATATATATTGTATATATATATGTATATATGTATATATATGTATATATGTATATGTATATATATATACATATATATATATATATATTTGCCTTGAAAAAGAAGGTGATATCAAAGCTTAATGCTGGCTCAGAATTAAAATCAATGGTACCCTCACAAGACTGTGTAGATCAAAAACCCTGTCTTTCAAGTTTCCAGATCATACCAAATAGCAAACTCATTGTCTTTCTTTTCTTAAAATATTCTCTCACTCTGATTGGGTATCTATCCTAGTCTGATATCTTCTATCTAATTACCTACTTCTCGTCTTCTTTCAGTATTAATTATCATACCATTGCACTTTTATTTACTCCTGAAGTCTACGTCTACCATGGTTTTTTCAAATTCTTTATCCCCCTTTGGATTGGTTTTCTCCCAAGGCTAAGATTATTTCTGTGGTTCCAAAAATACTCCATAATTCCCATTCATGGTCCTTGAAACACATTTGCGAATAATTAAAAACCTGTGCTTATTGGCTGCATTAGAGTTGTACTCTAAAGTATATTTACTTGGAGAATATAACCAGTGAAAGCACTCTTCAAGGCTCTGTTCATAATCGTTTTCCATATTTTGAATTTATTTTCTATAAGTGGCTTAAAATAAAATGTGTCATTTCTGGTTTTAAGAATAGCAATGATTCTATGATCAGAAAAGGCAGTAAACATTCAGTTAAAGAAACAATGACATGATAACCCACGGACGATGCCACAAGCTTACATCCTCTAATGGTTAGGAGATGTTATGAACCACAGGAAGACCCTGTCATACATAACAGAAGAAAATGTAATTCATGGATTAACATACCATCCAAACATCTGTGTCTATACCAAAGTAACCTACCATAATAATTAGTACTGTTTAAATACCTATATATCTAATTGCGTGTGCTTCATTAGTAGGATCGAAAGGTTATGCCTGGACAAGCTGTCAGCCCATGAAAGAAAACAGCCAGAATTGATCAGAGACCAAGTCAACAGCTCCAGAGAAAGTAGACTGTTTTGTTTCTCATCCACCTGTACCCCTTTTCTAAGCCTAGGGAACAATCTGTGGAAGAGGGGGTGTGGTAGAATGTAAGGGCTGCGATTGTGGTGAATGGTGAAACTACAACAATATAGACTGGACACTCATTTGATCAACTTGATTGAACATACAAGCCCCCCCTGTTGGATGGTGGGACCCATGAGCTCTGTGGGTTTGGGCACAACTGCTCGCAAATTGGTTCTACATGAAGGATGCTTGTACTCACAGATTATCACTTATTGTTTAAAAACAAAACAAAACAAAACAAAACAAAAAAAAAAGAGAAAGATGCAGAAAAGTTATGGCAGAATGCATGATCTGGGATGGGTAGGGGTGGGGTGGGGGGAAGAGAAGGGGACATATGCCTGAACTGAATTGGAAAATGATGTATGAAACACACAAAGCATCAATAAAAAAAAAAAAATGACAAATGGTGTAAAGAAAGGCCATTGATTTTTTAAGGTTAATTTTGTATCCAGTGGAGTTTTTAGCATCCCTTAAGTAAACAATCATATCATCAGCAAATAGGGATAGTTTGGCTTCCTCTTTTCCAATTAATACTCCTTTAATATCCTTTTCTTGCCTTATTGCTCTAGCAAGTGTTTCAAGCACTATATTGAAGAGGAGTGGTGACAGGGGGCAGCCTTGCCGAGTTCCTACCTTTAGAGGCAATGTTTCTGTCATTTTCCCATTTAGGATGACATTGGCTGTGGGTTTCATGTATATGGCTTTGATCACATTGAGGAATGATCCCTCCAAACCAATTGCTTCTAGGACTTTAAGCATGAAGGATGCTGGATTTTGTCAAAGGCCTTTTCAGCATCAATTGAGTTGATGGTGTGGTGATGATATATGACAAGACAGCAGTCCACAGCCTCTAAAACGTTTTATGTAAAACAAATAGATATTAGATAATAATTTTATAAGACAGATGACAAAATATACAAGCCCCACACTTTTTGATCCTTCTTTGCTTATTATACTGTGCATTTCTATGCCTCATAACCATTCAAATCCAGTCTCCCCCAATGTCCCATCCCCCTATGAGAACTCATGTATTACATCATCCAAGCTAAGCCCTATCTAGTAAATCTCTTGAAGCCAGATGTCCTTACATACAAGTTCATCCACTGGAGTCTAGTCTAGAAATCTTAGGTAAGGCCTACTCTTCCTCGCCCAGCAGTAATCAGTCTCTTGTAGTTCTCAGTCTAGGTCTAGTCTCCCACCTATTCCTCCTGCTTCACTCTGAGACTTTGTCTGAGTTTTAATTTTTTATGTGTATTTTCATTGAATTTTTTTATATTTCATAGCAAATTTTTCATTCAGTCTTTGGTCTTTTTTTTTTTTTTTTTTTTTTGGTCTTTTTTAGACAGGGTCTTCCAGCAGCCCCAGCTGTCCTGGAACTCTCTATATAGACAAGGCTGGCCTCCAACTCACAGATATCTGCCTGCCTTTGTCTCCTGAATGTTGGGATTAAAGATGTGGGCCAACAAGCCTGGCTCCCAATCAGTCTTGATCGCTTTTATACCCACTATCCATCGGCACTGTCCCACACCCCCTCCCAAGGATTCATATATTCTACCACTTTTGTTAGGGTCTATTGCCCCAAATTATTATTCCCTAGCCATTCCTCAGTGCCAGTTCATCCTCTGAGCACTAGTCGGCCTATCCAGAGTCTCTCTCTTAAAGAAGGCCCGTTCTTACTCAGCCAACCAAAATCAGCTGCTGTTCTTCAGCTAAGATTGGGTTCTTCTAAGCATTTCTGAAGTTCCATGCTATTCTTTTCGCCTGATAGAGCTTGCATGCATCTTGTGCATGCTTGCACCAGTGCATTAGGTTCATATTAACAGGGTCCCTGGAGCTTGTAGAATTCATGATAAACATAGCCAGATGAACTCAACTGGAGAGACCATAGATCCCAAGGTTGCCACATCCCTAGGCTAAGGTAACATCTTACTAACTGCAAAATAGATATCCTTATATTTACAGACAAATATCCCACACACCACTCAAAAAAAGAAGCTTTGTCTGCACTAGATCAAGAATAGTACAGAGTCCCCAAACTGGACACCCACAGAGACATGGTCTGTGAATTGCTCATGCCTGAGGGACATATCTACAATTCAACTTTGACACCTAAGGCTCAGGAAACATAGAAATAAATTAACCTCTTAACTCTTGTTAAGGAAGCTCTCCCCTGCATCATGAGGCCAGAAACTCAAAAGGGCATGAATGTCCAGACTGTGGGGATTAGGAGTCTACAAAGTATTGTTCTATAAACAGTTCACCAATATTCAGCTTCACTCATCCAGGGCTCAGGGACCATTGCAGAAGAGGGACTGAATGATTGTAATAACCAGGGAGGTTCAGCAAGAAAAAATGGAAATGAACCCTGAGTTTTAATTTGAATAGTTAACAATATCATGCTTTTTCTCTTCCCTGTGGATTTTGAGATCCATTAAAGACACTTTTACATATACAAGCATATGTGTGATAAATATAGGAAAAAGTAAATGGAAATTAAGTTAGCCCAGAATAATAAAATTGTACTTGTCTGTGATGACGTATGATATGAATTAAGTTTATTAATAACTTCCATGTTGGAAATTAGCTTTCAAGGTTATGACAATATATTTCCAGAAGGAAGTAAATGAGATAAATATGAGAATATATGTTTGTTGGAATAAAATGTGGGATGTAAAATTTTCAAGTAACTTCAAGGGGCATGTCTTAAATGTACTGTCAAAATTTGACTGACTCATGTATTTTTCGGCATAACCTGAAGATATAAATATAGTTATTGCTTAAAGAAACTTGCTAACTGAACTTCAAAATAAATCAGAGCCAAAAGTAAAAGCTGTTTATTGGTAAAAAAAAAATAGGGGTGGTAAGTTATAAAGCAAAATAGAATTTCTAGATTATTTGAAAAAGAATATGAAGTGATTCATCAAATAATTATACCATCACATAATTAGGATGTTTTAAAGTAAAAATAATCACTCAAAACACCAAGTGGAAGTGAGAGTAATGTAAAATTCTATATTTTTAAGATTTATTTTTAAGTTGTGGAAATGTTTGTGGGTTTATGTGAGTTTGCCATGTATATTTGGTGTGTGCACATGTCCATGGAGGCCAGGAGAGTATGTTGGGTCCCCCGCAGCTGGACAGGTGGTTGTGATCTGCCTAATGTGGGTACTGGGACTGAAATTGGGTCCTCTGGTCACCACGCCTGGCTTGAGCTGTATTCACTCTTAACCACTGAGGCATCTCCAATCCCTTTGATTTACAATTTTATAGATTTAATTGTTATATCTGTTTCTACTGCCCATCTTAGTATAAATATATTGTTTGTATTTACACAAGTTCTAACTACTTCCCATATTGTTTTTGCATAATGTTAGTTCCCAAAGTCTGTTCAACTACTATTTAGCAACCCTGTGATATATGCATAAGGGGCCATAATGAGTAACATCCATTTATCTAAAAAAATTGTCCTTAGAGAGAACTGTGCCTCATTGTGTTGTTCTTTCACCTCCTGGGTCCTTCCTTCCATGTTAGGCACTTGAAATTCCAGATATACTCATTTTTTCATATGGCTGGTAAAAATATATTTCCTCAGTACAATTTGAAGTCCAAGATAAGGTAAACAGTGTTTTTACACTACATGCAGATTTCTTTACACAGTGATCCATGATCATTCCGAATGTTTAAATATTTTCCTCTATATGCTCAGGTCCTCATTGTCAGACATAGCCACCTTGTGTTGTTACAATTTTACAAGATGAATTAACTCTCCTCATATACAGAGACCAACAAATAGAACATGTACAGACATGTAAAGACATTTTACTCAAATAAGTCTTTGTTAGAATAAAATGACTCTCGGGGCTGGAGAGATGGCCTAGCGGTTAAGAGCACCGACTGCTCTTACAGAGGACCCGGGTTCGATCCCCAGCACCCACATGGCAGCCGAGAACCGTCTGAGACTCCAATTCCGGGAGAACTCCAGTTCAGTTCCAGGGGAATCCGACACTCTCTTCTGACCTCCGCGGCATTGCACGACAGGGGTGCACAAACTTGCATGCAGACAATACATTGATACACATACAGAAATAAATAAATGTTGGGTGTGGTGGCGCACGCCTTTAATCCTAGCACTTGGGAGGCAGAGGCAGGCGGATCTCTGTGAGTTCGAGGCCAGCCTGGTCTACAGAGTGAGTTCCAGGACAGCCGGAGCAACAGGGAGACCCTGTCTGAAAAAGACAAAAAAAAAAAAAAAAAAAAGACTCTCCTGTTCAAGGATCATGTTTGGAATTTGATGAGTGTTCAGAAACCTTTGGAAGAAATAATTAGCTTCTGTTTCCAGGATAAATATTTAAACATATTCTAAGATGCACACTAATGTTTTCACCTACAGAAATCAGTATCCCTCTGCTCATACTCAGTAAGGAAGTATCAAAAATGGAACTAATTTACTAAATACCAAATGACTCATTTAGAGTAAAGTTTTTACCCAGGATATTCTTTCAATGTTCAGTACTTAGCAGAGATGAAAAAAAAATCATTACATCCTGATTTATCCTGCTACAGACCAAACGAAACAGTCTGCAACTTAGGAAAGGCTGAAGTTATCCTTTGACACAGATACATAAAAAAATCCTGGAAAGATGTTGGCACAGCTGTCTTGAAGTACATGGATGCTGATGGCTTTGTAAGCAGCAAGTTAGATGTCCACCATTGTTGGTTCTATCAGCCAGGTTCATGTGAGCTGTTACCAAATTGCACAACCATATGTGACAGCCTTGGGCTAAATCATCAGTTTGGTGCCCCATCTGTGCTCATAAAATTATTGCTCTACATGCTTAATCCTGGCCCAGTGTTCCACAGAGTTATGAAATACTTATCCTTAATTAGTTCAGAATACATGATTTATGTTTCTACAGAAGCAAACTTTAGAAATGAAGGAAAATTCTTATGCCACATTTTTTCTAAAAAATTATCAACATAAATGTAGAAGTAAATTATTATAATATAGTTAAGTTCTGTATTGATAGCACTCTCATTGCTACATTCAACTAATAACTGATCAAACCCAATTTTAAAAACTGTGTCTGTACTAAACAACCATAGTCTTCATTTTGATGGTATCATATAATATAGTATAACATCTATCTATCTATCTAACAGTTAAATTATATGTGGTATTAAGCCTTATGTTACAGTATAGAGAAAGGAGAGTATAGGCTTTGCAGATGGCATAGTATTTTATATAAAGAAGATGCCACAAGCTTACATCCTCTACAGGTTAGGAGATGTTATAAGCCACAGTAAGACCCTGTCATATTTAACAGGGGGGAAAATTGTAATTCATGGATTAACATATCCAAACATGTGTCTATGCTAAAGTAACCTACCATAACTATTAGTGCTGCTTAAATACCTATATATCTAATTGCTTGTTCTTCATTAGTAGGATCGAAAGGTTATTCCTGGACAAACTGTCAGCCCATGAAAGGAAACAGCCAGAATTGACCAGAGTCCAAGTCAACAGCTCCAGAGAGAGTGGACTGTTTTACCTCTCATCCACCTGTGCCCCTTTTCTAAGCCTAGGGAACAACCTGCGGAAGAGGGGGCGTGGTAGAATGTAAGGGCTGCGATTGGGGTGAATGGTGAAACTACAGCAATGTAGTCTGGACACTCATTTGATCAACTTGATTGAACAAACAACCTGTCACCCCCCACTGGATGGTGGGGCTGTAGGTGTTTGGGCACAACAGCCTGCAGATAGGTTTTGCATGAAGGATGCTTGTACTCATGGATTATCACTTATAGCTAAAAATGAAAAAAAAAACTGAGAGAAAGATGCAGGACAGTTATGGCAGAATGCATGATCTGGGATGGGGTGGGGGTGGGGGGGGAGGGAAAGGGAAATAAGCCTGAACTGAATTGGAAAAAATGTATGAAATGCACAAAGCATCAATAAAAAACTAATTTAAAAAAAAAAAAAAAGAACTGGAACATTCCTGAATATTGGTACAAATGACCTTTTAGGAATCGATTTCCTATCAATACTGAGGTTCAGTTAATTTTATCTTTTTAGAAGAAGCATTTGATCATCTGATAATGAATTAATCTTTACACAGAACATTGACACTCATCGAGACTGGATAGATGGCTCAGTAATTAAAACAACTGGCTACTCTTACAAAGGACCCAGCTTCAGTTCCCAGCATCTACATGGTGGCTAACAACCATTTTAATTCTGGTTCCAGGGGATCTGACTCCCTCTTCTTACCTCTGCATACAATACATAGCACAGGTGCCTTGACTCATAAATGTAATTTTTTTAAAAAAGAATAAAATATATTTAGAAGATTGAGAGACATAATAATAGTTATAAAGACAAAAGCAATAGAGTCTATAAAAACAAAAAGAGCAATACTATAATTGTAAGTGATATTAGGACATGCTTCTATAAAGTTATATTGGCCTAAAGTTTAATATAGCAAATTGTCATAAGTGGCAATTTCAATGCAAAGAATCAATCATTCACAAATAGCTGTTGTATATTTTCACTCAAAAATTCTATTGGCATTCATTAATGCAATGCAAATCACACAAGAATTATTAGAGCATATAGTGCCATATTCAATCAATTAAAATTGTTTATAATTAATTTTTATATGTTTATAATTTTTATAATTAATTTGTACATCTTATTTATGAAAAATAATAAGAATGTATTTGTGTAGGCTGCATGTGTATTTAGATTAACATAAGTAATTATTTTTAAAATATTCTTATTTATTATTTTTATGTGTATGAGTGTATTGTATGCATGTACACCCATGTAGTGCAATGCCTATGGAGGTCAGAAGAGGCTGTCCACACCCTGGAACTGGAGTTATGCAGATGGTTATTAGCCACCATGTGGGTGCTGGGAATCGAACCTGGGTCTTTTGCAAGGTCAACCAGTGCTCTAAACCCCTGAGCCATCTCTACAGCCCCAAAGTAATTATTATTAATGCTTTGTTAGAAGTGATGTACATTATCCATGTCAATGACTAGCACAGAATAAAACATTGGTACAATAGTGACACTTTTATCTTGGTGGAAATTAATGGGTAAATAATTGGACCTAAAACCCACTCAATGGGAGGAAACTCATGTGTGATATTATAAACATAGTCAGATTCACTCAACTGGAGATGTCATAGATCTTAGAGAAATCCCCAAGGTTGAAACATACCTAGGCTAAGGTAACTTAATTTTTTTTTTTGAGACAGTGTCTCCCTATAGCCCCATCTGGCCTGGAACTCACTCTGTAGACCAGCCTGGCCTTGAACTCACAGAGATCCTCCTGTCTCTGCTTCCCAAGTGCTAGGATTAAAGGCATGTGCCAGCACACCCGGCTTAAAGACAGTTCTTAGCTGCCATGTTGGTGCTGGAAATGGAACCTGGGTCCTCTGTAAGAGGAGTTGGCTCTCTTAACTGCTGAGCCATCTCTCCACCCCGGTAACTTCTTATTAAATCCAAAAGAATGATAATTATATTTAAAGATAAATATCCCAGGCTCTACTCAAAAGGAAGCTTCTTTTGCACCAGATGAAGAATAGTACAGAGTCTCATAACTGGAGACACACAGACATGGTCTGTGAATTTATCATGCCCAGGTGACACATCTACAAAGAAATGGCTATGCATAACCCCTGAACAACATAGAACAAATACACAAGAAGGCATTATTTAAACTCCTAACTCATGTTAAGGAACCTCCCCCATGAAACTGGAGGCCAGGAACTCAAAGGACATGAATGGATAAACCATGGATATTAGGAGTCTACAAAGTGGTTCCAGGAACAGACTGCCTATATTCAGCTTCATCCACTCAGGGCTCAGAGAACATTGAATAAGAGGGAGTTGTAAAAGATTGTAATGGCCAGAAAGGTGGTGCAGGACCAAAGGGAAGTTAATCCTACAAGCCTCTGGGAGCCTGTTCATATGAACCTACAGCATTGGTACCAGCATGCACAAAAGCCAGACAAGCTCAGCCAGACAAAAACCCGGTACAGAACTGCAGAAATGGGTAGCAAAGCCCAAACTTTGCTGAAGAAATATTGGCAGCTGATTATGGTTGGTCGAGGAAGAACTGGCTTTCTTTGGATAAGGACTCTGGATAGGCAGACTAGAGCTCAGGGTATGAATTGGCACTAAGGAGTGGGCAGGCAGAGTAGTTTGGTGCAATGGACCCTAGCACAATGGACTCTAGCACAAATGACAGAATGTGTGAACTGTCCAGGTGGGGGCTGCGAGAGAGTGCAAATGGGGAAGTGAGTATAAAGGCAATTAACATTGATTGAAAAATTATTTATGAAATATATTAAAAATATCAATAAAAATATTATTAAAATAAATAAATGTCATAAAAATGTTATGTCCAAAGTTCAACCCTGTATAGAAATGTTTACAGGATCAATGTTCTACATTTTCTTTTTTTGCTTTTGGTTTTTTTGAGACAGGGTCTTCCTAGAGCCCCAGGTGTCCTGAAACTCACTATATAGACCAGAGTGGCCATGAACTCATAAGGATCCACCTGCCTCTGCCTCTGCCTCCCAAGTGCTGGGATTAAAGGTGTGTGCCACCATGCCTGGCAGTTCCACATTTTCTATCTGAGCAACATTAATGATGAACATTTAAGGAAGAAAGTAGAACATTATGTCATATTTCTAGAGTGATATTGCAGTCTGATTCCTTGCTTATAACATTTGTGTGTTATTAGAGGCAATAGAGAGCTTAAACTCTCCTAAAAGATATCACACAGTGAGGATTGCTTTATCTACTAGATTCTTGTCTGTAGTATGGCACCTCAATGTCTCTCTAATGATTTTATATTGATTTGCTACACAGAGCAAAGACATACAAGTTTAAATACACGGATTTATCTACTGTGATATATTTATCACTTTATTTTATTTATTTTACTTTACATTTATGTTATTTTATTTATTTATTTATTTATTTATTTATTTTATTTGTATGTTCCAACAGGCCAGAGTATCATTTATGTTATTTTAGATTAAAGGATCTCCCTGCATCCCTAGCAGGCCTGAAACTTGCTGTGTAGACCAGACTGGCCTTGATCTCACAGAGAACCCCTTGCCTCTGCCGGCCAAGTGCTGAGATTACAGGCATTTGCAACCATGCCTGGCTTAGTCTATTCTTAAAGGTGTGATAAAATAGAACAAATTTTAGGCAAAAAATAATATGACTTTTTAAAAAGTGAAAAATTAGCTAAATATCACATTATTATCAACTCTTGACATGCAATAAAACATTTTATTATTTTCTTAAAAAATATACAAATCTTAATAAATAAGGTAAATATAGGATAGTTCTAATATACCATCAACTATTATGATACAAATACCGAAGTTTATAGATTAATAGAGAGTCAGATAAAAATATGAAAAACCTATTGCAGGGCAATTGCTGTGTAAAGTAACTTTAAGAGCTCTTGCTTAACCTATAAACTAATCACAAGTGATTGCAAATATTCCTTGTTTTTCATTCACAAATCTTTTAACAGTTACCATTGACTCAGCCTCAAATAAAGCCAAGTTTGTTTGTTAGCTACACTATCATATGTTCATATGGAGGATCCTACTCAGCTGATTGTTGCTTAAGTCAGAAAACTACACTGGTATAAAGTATCTGTGTATGAAAATGTAGTAGATCATCTAGAACTGTTACTTGAACTCTGAATTTATTTGACAGATGTAATATATCTTTAATAGAACATATGGTAGCTATGCTATCAAAATTTTTGGCTTGCTAGAACTGATAATAGAAACAGACAAATGGCTCTGAAAACAGTGACGGAGTTCTCCATGCTCAAGCACCAAATATCATTAGCAATTTGAAATGCTAATGATATCTGTTTCTCTGAAGCCTATGATGTTTCCTTACTCCAGAAATTTCTTTCTGATCTGCTGTTCTGTTGAGGCAAGATAGAGATTCTACAAATCATCATTAGCTACAGATCCTCTCAAATATTATTAAACTTATTTCTGCTTCTGGTAGAGTTAATTCTGATTCTGATCCCCATTCAAAAATCTGTTTGCTGAAGTACAAAACAAATGGACGAAGTCAATATTCTCAAGTGTGGTATATTCTATACATGAATGCACACTAATATATTCAAGATATTTTAAGCAGAGAACAATGCACTCCATTTTCTTCACCTTAAACATAAAACTTAATATCTTTTACATTTTACAGAATAAATATTTTTACTACAGTTCTGGAGACTGGAAAGTCCAAGGACGCATTATCATCTACTGAGTTTCTTGCAAAGATCTCCTGGTGTTTCCACTGAAGCTAAAAGCAAAAACATGGGTGAATACACACAACGTTGTAAAAAGCTGAAGTAGCTAAGTCAGTCCTGAGTCAAAGGAGTCATTCATGAGAGCTCTACACCCTTGACATCTACTAGACTCCAATTTCCAGCACCACTGCATTGAGGAATTAAAATCCCAACATTAACTTTTGGTGCAACAGTAGACATTTAAGAAATATTTTATTTATTATTTTTATTTTAAGTTTATGAGTGTATTCCCTGTATATAAGTAAGTACACCCATGTTGTGCAACACCCATGAAGGTCAGAAGAGGCATTGAATACCCTGGAACTGAACTTAGTTAACTGCCATGTTGGTGCTGGGATTCAAACCCAGTTCCTCTGAAAGAGCAGCCAATGCTTATAAGCTCTGGACTCTCTCTCCAGCACCAAGTATGCAGGCATCTTAAACAAACCATATAAATATGTATATTAAAAAACTAGATAATGTTTTGCCCTGTATTTACAGTTATTTTTTTCTACTAAGTATCTAAATTTAATTTGCTGTATTTGAAAAAAATATATTATTTTAAACTTTATTTTTTTTTCTTTTGAGAGATTGACCTTACAGCTAAACCTCAGGTGAAGTGGTTAGTTCTGACTCTAGTAAAGACTGATATTTAATATCTGTTATAGTAGCAAAAATCCTCCATAAGCTTGGCCAGAGGTATGAGATTAGCCTGGATTAAGACCCAATGTTCCAGTTTTGTAGGATCACCTGGATCCAGGACCACCCCAAGGAAATCAAGTTAACCTTAACGTGCTAAACCAATGGGCATAGTGCACACTAGTGTGTTGAGATGGGGAGCTTTCTAGCCCAGAAGCTACTACCCCTTAATGAAGTTCTTGGTTTGAGTTACACATTTACATTAATTATGAAAATTTATTTTAATTAAAATTATTTTTATACTCTCAACTAAAAAGAGCAACTTATTTTCTTACACAATGGAAATTCAGACCCAGCACAAGCTTGAGGCAACTGATTTCTCAAGAACACAAATGTCCCTATTTTCTTTTTCTCTGCTAACTTAAAAAGAAACTCATGATATTATAAGGAGTTGCAGTGGGTTCAAATCTCTACTTGCCAATATAAGTCGAGAATAGATGTAAATTATTCCATCAAATGTCTTTTGTTTGAACAGATTGTCTTTAATATAATGATGGTTTTTTTCCTCTTTTATTTGTTCATTTGTAGTGATTCTACAATATAATAGCACAGTTGTTTTCAGATAACATTGACGTTACACAGTTTGCCGTACAATTAGGTAATTGGTGCATTTTTTTTGGAGTGAGCCAAATTATTAAGCATAAGCAATGAATGTAAGTAACATTCATGTAAAACCAATTTGCAAGTCCAAATTTTGAACAACCCAAGGTTCCCATAGTCCAGTTGGAGAAGCTTGTATGCACAAGCATGTTGATCAAATAGGAGTCCAGTCTATATTGCTGAAGTCTCAAGATTCACCCCAATCTCTCCCTCCGCAGCCCTTACATTCTACTATGCCTCCTCTTCCACAAGTAGTTTTCTAGGCTTTGGGAAAGGAGCACAAGGGGGTGAGAAGAAAAACAGTCTATTTTCTCTGGAGATGTCATTTTGGACTCTAGTCTGTTCAGGTTGTTCCCCTTCATGGGTTGACAGCTTAGCCAGTAATACCTTTTTAGTCCTACTAACAAAGCACAATGATGATGTTTTTAAGCCAAGCAACTGTCACTTATAAATATACTTCAGTCAACATTCTGCAATGAATATTGGGGTGGAGTCATTTTTTTCCAACTTCAGGGACTGAAATATTAGAAAATATGTGAAATTCTTAATTTATCTATGATGGTATTTTCAGTTACTTCCAATTTTGTGGTAACTAATATACTCAAGGATGTAGTTGCTTTTCATGGTGCCACAAACTTTATGCAGTCTACTAAAGGAGAAAATGGACTAATGTTCTTACACAGATGTGAATCCTATAATCCTATAAATTACAGTACCAATGTATAATAGTTGCATGGCTATTAGTAGGGCAGCCAACTATTCTCAAATCAGACTTGATGTGATGCTCCCTCCATAGGATGGAAGGAATTTGTTCCTGATACTGTAAACATAGTAAAAATGGTTGAGAAGTATGGGAGAGCTAACACTATATCTTAATGAAGCAAGAAAATTTACCTAGTTTTTTTGAATGGTAATTGGAATTTCAGCTTGTACCTGGATTTCTGATGTTGTGAGAAGAATAGAAATGCAGTATAACCACAGGAAGCATCTGAGTGGTCAAAATTCCCTTGATTTTAACTCTCTCCCTAGCAAGAGACACAGATCCCAAGACACACCTGGAAATTTCACTGGTTACTTCTGTCTAACTCCACGTCTGACCTATCTCAATCCCATTTTGTTTGATAGAACAAATAAAGAAGGAACCACAAAACACATTTTTTTAATTAGTTTTTTATTGATGCTTTGTGCATTTCATACATTTTTTCCAATTCAGTTCAGGCTTATTTCCCTTCCCCCCCCCCCATCCCAGATCATGCATTCTGCCATAACTGTCCTGCATCTTTCTCTCAGTTATTTTTTTTTCATTTTTAGCTATAAGTGATAATCCATGAGTACAAGCATCCTTCATGCAAAACCTATCTGCATGCTGTTGTGCCCAAACACCTACAGCCCCACCATCCAGTGGGGGGTGACAGGTTGTTTGTTCAATCAAGTTGATCAAATGAGTGTCCAGACTACATTGCTGTAGTTTCACCATTCACCCCAATCGCAGCCCTTACATTCTACCACGCCCCCTCTTCCGCAGGTTGTTCCCTAGGCTTAGAAAAGGGGCACAGGTGGATGAGAGGTAAAACAGTCCACTCTCTCTGGAGCTGTTGACTTGGACTCTGGTCAATTCTGGCTGTTTCCTTTCATGGGCTGACAGTTTGTCCAGGAATAACCTTTCGATCCTACTAATGAAGAACAAGCAATTAGATATATAGGTATTTAAGCAGCACTAATAGTTATGGTAGGTTACTTTAGCATAGACACATGTTTGGATATGTTAATCCATGAATTACAATTTTCCCCCCTGTTAAATATGACAGGGTCTTACTGTGGCTTATAACATCTCCTAACCTGTAGAGGATGTAAGCTTGTGGCATCAGCCATGGGTTATTTCTCCAAGGGGAGAGCCAATAGCCAATTAGATTTGGGATATACAGGCACATGGCTGCCTCTGCTGCACAGTATTTCCAGGCAGGTGAGGTGTAGCTGGTGCTGACGGTGGAGTCTTGCTTGACTCAGGGAGACCCATATTTGCTTTATTGGTTTAGTGGCCTTTGGTAACACTCTCTGGCATTCCAGAGGCCATCTGTACACTTGCATGTGTGGTCTCAATACATCCCTCCCATGTTAACGTCAGGTCTTCGGCAGCAGGGTCTTATTGCCTCTCCTCCTGTAGGTATCCCAACTTAGAGGCAAGGAGCCCTTACCTTTTGTGGGGCCTTGGATCCCCTGGCCAACATCCACCTGGTAGAACAATCCATTGCTGATGTCAGAGCTCCTGTATTAATATATTTTGCCTGAGTGCATAGCCCTAGGACTTTAGTATTATATTTGGTTCTGAACAGAGAGTAATCCCTTCCACAGTTCCCATGTCTAGTAGTCAATTAAAGAAAGCAGTTTTACACTGCTTGATTTTGCTTTTTTTTATATTTATTTATTTTGAGGTGTATCAATGTACTGTCTGCATGCCGGTTGTGCACCATGTCGTGCAATGCCAGGAGGTCAGAATAGGGTGTTGGATTCCCCTGGAACTGAAGTTCTCCTGGAATTGGAGTTTACAGACGGTTCTCGGCCGCCATTTATGTGCTGGGGATTGAACCCGGGTCCTCTGTAAGAGCGCCGACCGCTCTTAACCACTAGGCCATCTCTCCAGTAACAATGTATTTTCATCACATTCAAATGTCTTCTGAGTCTCCACTCACATCTCCCCACCTCCTTCTCCCACAGCTACACATGCTCTCTCTTCTTATTTCTTTTACAGCCTTTCAAGTCCAAATCTGTTCCCAAGTGCTCTTGAGTTTGGGCCCATCCCCTTCCATGGGAAAAACCTACCTTGGAAGCACACTCTTTTTTTTTTTTTTTTTTTTTTTTTTTTTGAAGCACACTCTTAAAGAAATTTAATTCTCCCTCCCCTAGAAGCAAGCTATTAATTTGCCTGTATCTCCTCAGCTAGGGCTAGAGTTTCATGCCCACTTGCTATTTTTATGCTGGGACATTTTTTTTTTTTTTTTTTCTGGTTGGAGCTTATGCAGCTCTATTGTGCTGTAACAATCACTGTGGGTTCACGTATGTGGCTTTTCTTCTGTGTTTGGAAAACAGTTTCCTTATAGTGATCCAGTTCCTCTGGTTATTACAATGCTTCTGATAAAGTTTGGGCTATACTTCACGCCTTTTGATGGGGGCTGCATGATATCAATACTCAGTGCTGAGAACTACACAGTCTCTTATTCTCTGCAACATGAACAAGTACGGGTATCTACTTCAAAAAGAATATTCTTTGATGAGCATTGAGTGATAGACTGATCTATGGGTATAACAATGTCATTAGAAGGTGGTTTAATACTATGCTCTTTTATTACCTCTCATCCACCTGCGCCCCTTTTCTAAGCCTAGGGAACAACCTGTGGAAGAGGGGGCGTTGGTCGATGTAAGGGCTGCGATTGGGGTGAATGGTGTTGAAAAACTACAGCAATGTAGTCTGGACACTCATTTGATCAACTTGATTGAACAAAACCTGTCACCCCCCACTGGATGGTGGGGCTGTAGGTGTTTGGGCACAACAGCATGCAGTAGGTTTTGCTGAAGGATGCTTGTACTCATGGATATATCACTTATAGCTAAAAAATGAAAAAAAAATAACTGAGAGAAAGATTGCAGGACAGTTATGGCAGAATGCATGATCTGGGTGGGGGGGGGGGAAGGGAAAAAAAAAATTGGAAAAAATGTATGAAATGACACAAAGCATCAAAAAAACTAAATTAAAAAAATGCTGTTTTGTGGTTCCTTCTTTATTTGTTCTATCAAACAAAATGGGATTGAGATAGGTCAGACGTGGAGTTAGACAGAAGTAACCAGTGAAATTTCCAGGTGTGTCTTGGGATCTGTGTCTCTTGCTAGGGAGAGAGTTAAAATCAAGGGAATTTTGACCACTCAGATGCTTCCTGTGGTTATACTGCATTTCTATTCTTCTCACAACATCAGAAATCCAGGTACAAGCTGAAATTCCAATTACCATTCAAAAAAACTAGGTAAATTTTCTTGCTTCATTAAGATATAGTGTTAGCTCTCCCATACTTCTCAACCATTTTTACTATGTTTACAGTATCAGGAACAAATTCCTTCCATCCTATGGAGGGAGCATCNTTTTTTTTTTTTTTTTTTTAATTTGAACTACAGCCAGATGTGGTGGCACACATCTTTAATCCCAGCACTCAGGAGGCAGAGGCAGGCAGATCTCAGTGAGTTCAATGCCAGCCTCTTCTACAGAGTGAACTCCAGTCTAGCTGTCTCAAAAAGACCCAAACAAACAAACAACCAAAAAAAATGAACTAAAATTTCTTGGCTAATAAATAATCTAATTACAAAACCTTTTTCCATAAAAGAGATTATCACTTATTAATGTGACGGAAATTTCTACTAACATGGATATGAGATTATATTTTATTTAATCAGAATAGTAAAACCTGCTTGAAAAATTTTTACTCCGTGTTTTTGTGTTATTTAGTGAATACTCATTTAGTGACTCATTATGGACATGCTCTAGGATTCCAAGCACAGAAACTCAGATTGTTTTGCAATATGTAAGCTTTGGTCAGTATACTAGTGCTTACTTGTCCCGTAATTATATGGTTAAGCATATGATCAGAGTGTCAGTTCAACTTAATCAGAATTGGACTTGAAAGCCTGTAAAAAAAAAATAAGAAGAGAGAGCATGTGTAGCTGTGGGAGAAGAGGGAGGTGGGGAGATGTGAGAGGAGACTCAGAAGACATTTGAATGTGATGAAAACACATTGTTGGGCTGGAGAGATGGCCTAGCGGTTAAGAGCGCCGACCGCTCTTGCAGAGGACCCGGGTTCGATCCCCAGCACTCACATGGCTGCCGAGAACCGTCTGAAACTCCAATACCAGGAGAACTCCAGTTCCAGGGGAATCCGACGCCCTCTTCTGACCTCCGCGGCATTGCACGACACGGGTGCACAAACTTGCATGCAGACAGTACATTCATACACATACAGAAATAAATAAAATTAATAAAAAAAAAATAAAAATAAATAAATAAATAAAAGAAAACACATTGTTACTGGAGAGATGGCCTAGAGGTTAAGAGCGCCGACCGCTCTTACAGAGGACCCGGGTTCGATCCCCAGCACCCACATGGTGCCCGAGAACCGTCTGAAACTCCAATTCCAGGAAAACTCCAGTTCCAGGGGAATCAGACGCCCTCTTCTGACCTCCTTGGCATTGCACGACACAGGTGCACACACCTGCATGCAGACAGTACATTCATACACATACAGAAATAAATAAAAAAATAAATAAAATAAAATACATTGTTACTATATTAATTCTTCCAATCCATGAATATGGGAGATCTTTCCATCTTCAGATGTCTTCTTCAATCTTCTTCTTCAAGGATTTAACATTTTTACTATAGAGCTCTTTAGTGTCTTTTGTCGGGTTTGTTCAAAGATATATTTTTTGAGGCTATTGTGAATGGACAGGTCTCCCTGTATTTTTTCCCCAATTGGATGTTGATGGCACAAAGAAGTTACTGATTTTTCCAGATTAATTTTGTAACCTGCCAATTTATTGAAACTGCCAAGATTTATGAGAAAAAATAAATCTCTTCTTAAACTACATTGCAAAAGAAGAACAATCCAATACTTTAGGTGACAAACTGCCTTAACTCTAATTTTTACTTTTGCTCTGAATGTAACCAACCAATGAACATTTTTGTTTTTGTTTTCTTTGTTATTGGTGTTAACTGTAAGCCACAACTTTCTTTTCATTCAGAATATAAACTACGAAAAATAAATGCTCTGTTTTGTTTTGAAATAAATAATAATAAAAAACAAAAAAGAAAATATATTTTATGAAATTATCAAAGAATGGTTTACCGAGCTTTTGTAGTTTCATGGGACAGTTCATAGTCAAGTTTGGACTCCCTATATTCATTCATGCCCCTCCAACCCCACCCCCACCCCCCGCCAGCAGAACTCATGTATTCCCCCATACAAAATAACTCTTATCTAGTCAAGCATTTGTACCCAAATGTCTTTCAGTGCAAATTCAACCACTGGAGTCTAGTCAGCCCATCTAGAGCTCATAAGTAAGGCCTACTCTCCCTCACCCAGTAGCAATCAGCTTCCAATAGTTCTGTCCAGGACTGGCATAGGACACATTTCTCTCCTCTGCTCTGTACCATTGATAAATGAGTTGACATGGGTCCTGTTCTCAATGTCAACATTGTCACAAGTCTACATATGCTGGCATTTAGTGACCTGAAAGTTTCTTCTCCCTCGTGTTGATGCAGCACCCTTGCATCTTACAATGATTCCGCCTCCTCTTCTGCAATGTCCCCTGAGCCCTGAGAGGGTGAAGTTCAATACAGGATTCCTACCCACGGACACACACTCTTCAGTCTCTTATTCTTTAAAACTTGGCCAGAAATTAAATATATACATAACAGAAAATATATGAGAGACACTTTTTTTAAAGTTAAGTTTTATTGAGGACATTTTATACATTTCTTAAGTTTAGACTCATTCCCCCATCCATGCCCCCCCTCACGCCCTCCCTCCCCCAGAACCCATGGATTCTGCCATACATGTTAAGTCCTGTCGTGCATCTTTTTCTCAGTCTTTTTTTCCTTTGGATGCAGAAGTCTACTGTTTTGGTCAGCTCTTGACACCTTTCTTAAATATCACGTGGTTGAAATTGCATGTACTCTTCTTTGGGTTTTCTACTATGTTCCATTGATCTATGTGTATGATTCTTGATAATACCATGAGGGTTTTATTACTATAGCCTTGTAATATAATTTAAAATCTGATATGGTGATCTCCTCAGCATTGAATGTTTTCCTATCCAGGTTCTTTTGTGATTCCATATGAATTTTAGGATTTTTTTCTAGCTTTGTGAAGAATGGTGTGGGCTTTTGATTGGTATTGCATTGAATCTGTAGATAGCTTTTGGTAAAATGATTACTTTCACAATATTGATTGTACCAATTCATGAGCATGATAGATTATTCCATCTCTTCATGTCTTTGGTTAGGTTATTCCTTTGTATTTTGGAGGTGATTTGAATGGGAGGGGTTCCTTGAATGTTTTTGCTGATCAGTTGTTACTGGTATATAGAAAAGCTACTATTTTTTATAAATTTATTTTATAACCTGGCACTTTCTTCAAAGTATTAGTCATTTCTAACAGCGTTCTAGTAGACTTTTTATCATCTGGAAATAGAGATACTTTGACCTCTTCTTTTCCAAGTAGTCTCTTTGTGTTCCTTCTCTTGTCTTATTGATCTTTAGAGTTTCAAACACTACGTTGAAAAGGAGTAGAGATTGTAGACAGTCTGGTTCCTAATTTTAAGGGGAATGCTTCAGGTTCTTCTCCATGTGGCTATGGGTTTGTTGTATATAGCTTTTGCTATACTGAGGTATGTTCCATACAGGCCAGTTCCTAATAGGGCTTTTAACATGAGTGCATGTTGGATTTTCTCAAAACCCTTTTTCTCTATCTATTGAGATTACACTGTTGTTTTTGTCTTTAAGTCCCTTTATAAGTTTCATTAAAAAATAGAAGTGGGACTCTCCCTCTCCCAGCAACTATTGATTGTCAATCTTTCCTCACCTAAGGTTGGAGAGTTTTCTATCCACTTCTATGTAGGTTTACAAGGCTCCAAAGTATTGAAGTATTCTGCTGGACACTCTAGGTCTTAAAAACAGATAGATTAGATAGATAGATAGATAGATAGATAGATAGATAGATAGATAGATAGATAATAGATTACTGATGGATAGATAATAGATGATGATTGATAGTATATTGATAGATTGATAGCTAGATGATTGTTAGCTAGATAGACACATAAAATGGGAGTGTGTGAAATGGCATGAGTATGGTAAGAAAGTTTGTCTATAGGGAGGGTGTCTATATATGATCAAAATATAGAGAACAAAATTCACAAAAAATTAATTTAAAAAATTCAAAACAAAAAAGATAAATGAGCATGTGAGCATGATCTATCATGAACATAAAACAATTTGGAGATGGATAGAGGGCAAATTTAGTGGATAAGTTTACTGACTGTAAAATATAAGGACCTAAGTTCAGATCCCTTGTACCAATATAACAAAATATTTGATAAGGATATGCATACATATAGCCCAGCGTTGGAGAGTACAGACTGCTGTATCCTAAGAGCTTGGTAGTCAGCAAGCCTAGTTCAATTAAGAAACTTCAAGTTCTGAGAGAGAAAAAGTTACAGTGATAAATTAGGGCACCTGAGATAATCCAGTGGCTTGTTTATATATACTTGAACATGAATACACTGGCTGCCACACAAATGCATACACCACTCATTCATGCACCACACACAAATAATTATGGAACAATGCAGAAAGATAACCTCATGGTTGAAAATTAGTTGGTCAGGAAGATCTGTAGAAAATTGCAAATCAGGCAAAAACTTAAATTATAACAAACACCAGTAAAAGGAAGAGTTCCTAAGAGCAGCAGCATGAGAATTTTCAAGTGTAAGAACGATTCTAAAATAAAACAGAGAAAATTATAGAGAAGAGGTAATATTTAAGCAAATAATGAAAGTTTTCTTTATTTGAAGAAAGACGTGTGTGTGAAGATTGACAAGGTTTCTGAGTTCCAGAGAGGATTAATAAAAAAGGTCATTTACTTAGATACATCCTGGTGAAATTTTGGGATTCCAACAGTAAATAGAAAATTTTATAAGCTTCTTTAACAGCAAAGAGCTTTCACTGATGGTTAATCTGACTAATATCACATATATTTATTATATTAAAACTCACCAACCCTAAAATATCTCCTGAGACAAAGGGCGTTAGCTTTAAGTTACTTCTCAGCTGTCAGAGAAAATTAATGGTATTTCAGACCTTTACGCCTTCAAAGTATTTATCACCGTGTTTTCCAAAACAAAAAAAGAAACAGAAATATCACAAATAACAATATGTCAGAACAAAGACATTGCAAAACAAAAGAGGTAACATATTTTGAGATTTACATGATTAATCATTAATTGAGATGTTGTTATAGTTTAGAAAGTCTGAAAGTGCTATAACATGAGATTCCTTGAAACAAATTTTCTTTAAAATTGGCAAGCTACAAAATAGATTTCAACAAAATCCAGAACTTTATAGCTAACAGGGATGGGAAAGAAGGAAAAACATTCTGACTGTTATATCTGGCTGAATGGGATGTCCCTGAACTGTTAATGGCTACTTTCTTTAGTAGCAGAAATTCAATTTAATTCATGAAAACTGTATTATAATAAAACATGATACTTTTCTGCTGTGCTTTTCAGACAAAAGAGCTCCGTAGTCACAAGGTAGGCACCATGTAGATGTTTTGTGCTTGTTGGCTCAAAGGCTGCTCAGTGGTGCCTGAGTGCTGGACGATGTGCTCATTTTGTCATTTCTTTCACCCACTGATGTCATTTTAATGACCAGAAGTTCAGAAGGCCATGCATCAGTGTAAATATAAAAGAAATAGGAAAAGTAACAAGGCTGTACACTAAAATGATAAATGAAAAATACAAAGATAAAGCATATATTTTCCTATTTAAAATTACTCAAGCATGATTATAGACTATAAAAAGCATGAGATAAAAAATACACAATGACATAAATGCAAACTTTTGTTAATGCATACATGTAGAAAGAAGGAAGCAGTATTACAAGAGGTACAAAATGAAGAGTCTAATAATTATGAAAGGTGAATACTGATAATTATAAAAAATATCTAAGTGCTGTGATTATTTATAAGGAAAATATCAAAGATTAAAATTTGCCAGGAAATACAAAACTTTAAATGTACAAAATAAAAATGACTCATGTTCAGACTAGTAAAACTGTTCAGTGTTTAAGAGTGCTGTCTGCTCTTCCAAAGGACCTGAATAAGAAATGTTGTATGAAATGCACTCAATAAAAATTAACTTAAAAAATAAAATAAAGTAAAAGCCACAGTCCTTCCTATGGCCTACATAGCTGCGTCATCTGGACTCATGTCTTCCTGTCTACACTCTGCTTGGTCATGCCTCTGCCCTGGGGCCTTTATACTTACTAATCTCTCTATAAATATGAAACATGGAAATATAATTCTAGTCAATAAACTACATTAAGCAAAAAATAAACAAATAAATAAATTCCCAGAATTCATATTGGATGGCTTCCCACCACCTATAACTCCAACCCCAGGGGATATAATAACCTTTTCTGGCTTTGAAGGCATCTGCTTTCCTGTACACATATGAGCACACATATGTGCATACACATGAATTCATATACATGCATACATGCATACATACACACATAAATATACACACATACACACAGGCATGCGCAAACATACACATGATTAAAATCAATAATCAAATTCTAAAAAAATACAAGTGATTATATGATTGAAGATGTAACTATTTAAATGTATGTTTTATTGCTGTATATCAATTATCTTTCTTGTGGTACTTTTCATTACTTTTAAAAAAAGAATAACTTAAGTTTACATTCATGGTAGATATTTATGGTTGGATAAACTGTGGAGAACTCATAGTATAAAATAAAATATTATGAAACAATTAATAAAATGAATTATAATTCTCTCTATAGATAGAAGATTTTACATAATGCTATGTGAGTATTCTATTTTGCTTTTTTTTTTTTTTTTTTTTTTTTTTTTTTTTATTTATTTATTTATTTATTAATACCTTTATAGTCACCTTCAGAATACCAATGCTTTGTCACTTGTGTGGAGTTTGGAAATGATAACAACACTAACCTACCTATTTTCCTTACGTCTTATTGAGACAGGGTCTCCCTGTGGTTCTGGCTATCCTGGACCTCACTCTGTAGACCAGGCTGGCCTTGAACTCACAAAGATCTGCCTGCCTCTGCCTCCTGAGTGCTAGGATTAAATGCATGCACCACCACTCCCGGCTCTATTTTGCTTTCTATTTCTGTGAGAAAACATTGTGCCCACATCAACTTGGGGAGAAGAGCATTCATTTGGCTGACATATCCGGGTTATCACTCACAGAAACCAGGCAGGAACTCAGGGTACATTTAGGGAAAACCAAGGTCTGGTAGTGTAAACATCTGAGATTCACTGACAGTATTCCGATCTGCAGAGTTTGGGCCGTCCAATTCTCTTTTTCGTCTGTCCATGGCACAGGCAGCTTGTCTCATTGGCTCAGAATGGCTTTATATCACACCTGCTACTGTGTTTGTTAGTGACTCCACAGTCCTGGCATTTACAATGCATCTTGGGATCTTCAATAAAAGTGCAGCTGCAACTTAACCAACACCGTTTTCTGGTCTCATACAGTGCCAAGACCCTACATGACACCTTCAATCCCGGGGTCTCCTCTACAACTGAGCCTGTACCTTCACCGTTGGCCTCACCTGGCCTCTTACATGCCAAGCCTCAGATACTCTCCATAACCCCTTCAATTCTATAGCTTTCATGCCACTAAAACAGTACTACCTGGGAGAATCTTATACATTACCAAATCCAGATGTCCAGATTGTAGCTTGCTTGAGATGCTATTTGGGTCCCTATGACCACAGATTCCATGTGCTTTCCCAGACTCAGAAGATTTCACCTCCGTAAGTCAGCCCTCTTAATCAAAACTAATCTTTCAGTCTCTGCAAATAAACATCAATTTTCCTAGTAAAGCAAATGCTTCATTTTAGTGGTCCTGACCCTTTGTTAATTACAGATGATTCACCAACCTCAATCAAAAACCACAGATTCTTGATTCAAATGTATCACACAAACAAGCCTGATAGTCATTGCTTTCTGTGAAAATTTGCAGGGCAGGCCTCCATTGACCCCTTTCAGTGTTCTCCATGTTTTCACAGAATAGCTGACTAAGCTCTAAGAGCTCACTTGCTTTTCTAGGCCAAAGCTCTAGAAACTTTCCCAAAAGAACATGGTCAGGTCTGTCAGGACAGTAGCCCATTTTTGGTACCAATTTCTTTCCTAGTTACTTTCTATTACTGTGATAAAACAATGACCAAAGGCAAATTATAATAAAGAGTTTATTTCACCAAATAGCTTACAATTTATCATGGAAGAAAGCCAAGGCAAGAACTCAAGGAAGAAACCTGGAAGCAGGAACTGGAGCACAAACCATGGAGGGGTGCACCTCACTTGCTTGCTCCTCTTTGCTCAGCTACATCTCTTATACAAGCAAGCCTGCCTGCTCAGGCAAGGAACCAGCCACAGTATGCTGGACCCTCCCAAACCAGGACAGTGAGAAAAGTAGCCTTTTACAATATATTATGAATATAAACTTGAAAACATATTTAATAGACATACTATTTCCCAAAAGACTACTAGGAAAACTCAGAGCCTTCACATAGAACACTTCCTCTTGAACTGAATCTACTTATGGATATATATATATATATTATATATAATATAATATATAATAATAAAAATATTAAAATGAATTTTATGAATTAATGATATTAATTAATCTCCTTTTTTAAAAATTAGTTTCATATAAGGCCCTTGAAGTTTCCCTTGTATATTATTTATTTGCTGATTTAGTGAGGATATCATGTTTCAAGATATTTTCAAACTCTTGTATTTCTGGTTCATACATTATCACAGAATTACTAGTTTTAGTCTATGACTTATAAAATTATAAATAAATTCTGACATGACCCATATGCTTTTTAATTTGTGGATTTAAATGTATTATAGTATATGTTTATTTGGCTTTTTTCTAAACTTTTATTTATTTTTGTATGTGTATGAATGTACTGTCTGCATGTAGGTTTGTGCACCCGTGTTGTGCAATGCCTCAGAGGTCAGAAGAGGGTCTCAGATTCCCCTGGAACTGGAGTTCTCCTGGAATTGGAGTTACAGACAGTTCTTAGCCACCATGTGGGTGCTGGGGATCAAACCCGGGTCCTTTGCAAGAGCAGTCGGTGCTCTTATCTGCTAGGCTATCTCTCCAGCCCTTGACTTTTTTTGATTTTATGAATTTTCATAAATTAGCTGCTATTTTTCCCCAAATATTATCAGCTTTTGCGGATTTATTTTCACTATTTTGTACTTCATGTTGTTCTATGGAATAGAACAGTATAATGATTTAAACTATTTTGTACATTTAAATATGGTGTCACGTTGCTTAGAAATGTATTATAGAATAGTTTAAATATCGGTGATTTTAGAAATGTAAAATATTTTAACAAAAATATGCTTAAGCTCTTCCATAAGTATTTGGTCACATACTACATTTCATTTTTTAATGTTTTATTTTTTATTGAAATTTTGTGCATTTCGTACAATATTTCTTAATCAAATTTAGACCTATTCTCTTTTCCTTGCTCCCCCCCCCACTCCTCCAGAACTCATGCATTCTGCCATACATGTCCTGCAATTTTTTCTGTCTTTTTAAAAATTTTTCAGTACAGAAGTTTACTTTTTTGCCCACAAGTTTACTGTTTCATTCAGTTCTTTTGTTGGAAGCTTCCTTTGCCAGGAGCAGCTGTAGCACAGTCCTGCTAAGAAAAGGGGAACACAGTACCTGCCTGAGGCCAATGTAGAGAACTGACCCCTCGGTGCAGAGGTCAGTCGGTTACTTTCATAACCCGACCAGAGAGGTACTTCCAACCAGGTCCTTAGCCTGGGACAACGGGAATGTTTCCCACTCTTGGCTGTGCCTTTTCCACCTGCCCAAAGACTGCTGGCTCCTGGACAGGCATTTCAGGCTGATGGCTGATGGCCTATCTTCAGCCTATGTCCACTCACAATTCACTTCACCACACCAGCTATCCAGATTTGTGGTCTAAAGGACCACTTTCCCCAACCCACTAGTCACTCAAACAAAATTCAGGCCTGCTTCAGCCTATATTCGGGCAAAAAATGACAGCTAGGAATTCTGTAATGATGATAATGGAGAATTCGATTTATTGCCTGCTACAGCCTGCTTTTATAAGCAAAATTACATCAGATCCCAGAGCCAATCACAGACCCCCAATTCTGCACCATTTCACACTGCTGCCCCACATCAGCAACATGCTCCTTCTTGGGGTGGAGTCATAGAAGACCCTGACTCCCACCCATGTAGTGCCCTGAGGGGTGCTAGCTGAGAACTAGCCCCCAATTCAAACTGGATCTTCCTATATTCTTTGACATAGCCTTCTTTGATGTTGTTCCTTCCAATTTGTATCGCTCCAAAATATGAATATATACATGCTACACATACACCAAAATTATGCTGCCTGAAAATAAAGTATAAGTTAATTCCAAAACATATTTAGGGATTCACATATTAACAACAGAGTTATATTCAGATAAAGAAAAATATGACTTTACATTCCTACATTACACAGCAAGTTGATGAGTAACATCAAGTATTATATTTACTAAAAAAAAGAAACAATAGAAATCCAGTTTACCTTATAAATAGAGATTTGGTGCTAGGATCCACAAATGAGGGACATCATGCATTGTTTTTCTGGGACTGTGTTACTTCATTTAGCATAACGGCTTCTAGTTCCTTCCAAATTTCATGATGTCATCTTTCTTTACTGCTGCATAGAATTCCATTATGTAGATGTACCACATTTTCTTTATCCACTCGTTTTTGAGGGACACTTGGTTTACTTCCAGCTCTTTCCTGTTGTAAAAAGCCCTGCAATAAACATGGATGTGCATGTATCTCTGTGATAGGATGATCATTTTAAGATTTATGATGTTGACTTGTGATAAAAATTGAGGAAACATACTGCCATATAGATAAAATGTGAAAAAAAAATATTAGGGCATGCAAATTCAATCAGACAAAAACCAGCACAGAACTTGGGAAATTGACAGGAGGCCACAACTTTGGCAATGAACTATTGCAACCTGACTTTTGCTGGATGACGGAGAGTTTGCCTTCATTATGATAGTGATGCTAGATAGACTGAACAGCCTCCAGTGAATGAACTCACACCCAAGGGACATTTGGGTTCACAAATTTGACTTGGTAGGCCTTAACATATATGACAAAATGTATAAAATCTGGTGTGTGGCCATGGAAAGGTGTGCAAGATAGGGAAGGGCAGACTAAATGTGATCAAACTGTATTGTATGAAATCCACAAAATGCACACATATATGGGAAACATAAAAGTATTGTTCTCTATATATGCATATTAGTCAGTTTTCTGTTGCTGTGATAAAGCACCATGACCAAGGAACTTATAAAAGGAAGAGTTTATTTGAGCTTACGATTGACGGTTCCAGGGAACCAGAGTCCATTGTGGTGGGAAGCATGGTGGCCGGGGCTGGAGCAGCAAGCCGAGGGTCACATCTCACAATGAGCACAGGAAGCAGAGAGAGTGACTGGAGACTGCAAGTCTTGTTAAACTCACTAAGCCTGCCCCGAATAACGTGCTATACTTCCTCTAGCATGGCCACACCTTCTAAGACCTCCAAGAACAGTGCCATCAACTGGAGACAAAATGTCTGAATACTTAAAGCCTATGGGGGACACTCATTCAAACTACCACAATATGTATATGGGATATAATTAATTCCAAATTATTTTTAATAATGGCATCAAATAACAACATATTTAGCAGTAGAATTTTTTGCTAGATATTAAATCTAAAGATTGATAACAAATGAAAAAAATTAAAGCCTAAAGAATGTATGAAATTTTCTCTCCTGCAATGAGAAAATTACAACGTAATCTTACTGTTTAAAACAAAACATGTTTTCTCTCTTACAGCTTTGAGGAACAGAGGTCTAAAATTACATTATTCCTTCTAGCACCCGTCCCATAGCTCCCTTTCAGATTTCATGAATTCTGGAATATATATTAAGGCTTATTCAGTCAAGTTTCTTTTCCCAGATGTCCCTCAGTGTGAGTTCATCCGCTGGAACATGGTCAGCCTAACAAACATCAGTCCCTTAAAGAAGACCAATTCTTCCTCGCTCAACAGTGATCACCTGCCATAGTTTCTCAGTTAAGTTTGGGCCTTCTAACATATTTCTCTAATACTATGCTGGGGTTTTGTCTGGTTTGAATTTGTATGGGTTCTGGATATCCTGTCACTGTAGCTATAAGGTCATATGCCAAAGTTCTAAGAAGCCTGGAAAATTCTGCTTCCTTCTGGTCATCCATCATCCCTGGATCTTACAGTCTTCCTCCTCCCTCTTCTGAGGCCTAGGTTTCAGAGGTTTAATATACTAGTCCTATCTAGGGACACACACTCTGCAGTCTCTTATTCTCTATATTTTAGCTAGTTGTGGTTTGTGTTAATTTCTCTGTTTCATGAGCAAGCTTCACTGATGAAAGTTGAGAGATGTATTAGTAGCTTCTCTACCCCTTGTTTCACTATGTTTTGTGAGTACTATCAGTAGACGTTCCATTGTAATGTGTCACTTAGAGCTCCTTTTCTCAGACACTTATTCTTTATGTTTGACGAGTCATAGACTGCTGTAATGATCTCCATCATTTGTAAAAAGAAGCTTATTTGATGAGTGATGAGAGACATTCTTGTCTGTAAATATAAGGATATTTACATATCCTAAACATATTTAGGACACTGAGTCCAATAAGTGCTGTTCAGATGTACATAGGTATGGGGCCAACCGGTGTGGCCACATATTCAAAGAACATTTACTGTCCTTCTCCACAGCTGCATCACTTGTCAATAACTCTTGACCTAGAGTTTGTGCCTTAGGAGCACTTCCCAATCTATTCTGTGATTTTAAGTTGCTTGATTTTCGTAGGTCTTCTGTGGGCAATGACAGATGCTTTGAGTTCCTGTGTGCATCAGCTATGTCATATCCACAGGCCAGCATTTCCCAGGACTCCTCCCCATAATCTCAATATTACATTCTTTTTAGAGCTTCCGTGATGATATCTGAAATCTGGGGTGAAGGATATTGATATAAATACCCAGTTTATGGTTGAGGACTCAGTTACTTACCCTTAGCACTTTGATTAGTGTGGTTCTCTGCCTTTGCTGGTATAACAGGATTAAAAAGTGAGATTGAGAGAAGCACAATTTATTTCTAAGTAATAAATATATATATTTAGAAGACAGTTTGAAAACATGACAGTTTTTCAAAACAACAGTAGGCTCCATCTCAGGGCCTATGATCACCCGAGTGATGGGGTTTTGACCATTTTCACTGTACAGGAATGAATTTCCTTCTGTACAGAAGACCTAAAATCTAATCATTAAGCCATTGGCTATCCCCACAAATTGTTCCATTCTTGGACCGGTGGGCACATTTAGCCTGGCAGGCAATTATTAAATAATTATAGCACACAGAGTTCACTGCTGGGGAAGACCATTTTATACCCTCCCCAGCATCCTTTTTAGTACCTTCCACCTCTAAAAAAGCTAGCCAACACACACACACACACACACACACACACACACACACAAACAAACACAGAGAGAGAGAGAGAGAGAGAGAGAGAGAGAGAGAGAGAGAGAGAGATCTGGTCAGTTCCAGCTTTATTTCTCTACATCCTACAACCAAACTGTGTGGTGCCTTTATAAGTATGGTATTACCTGCTAGCCTAGCTGTTGTGTGCAACCCAGGACTATTACAATAACTTGTGTTATTCTGCAAATCTTTGGGGTCTTCCCGATGATTAACTCTGAGGGAGGCTACCCTTGACTGTAACTAATATTTTTATTTAATAAATAACCTTGTCTTCTGGGAGCTGTAAGGTCCATACATACAGGATACTTCTGTTCAAATTCATTTATTAAAAATTGTCCTTTTAATAAGCTTGCAAAACTAGTGGGTTTCTATAAGGCTATTTTTTAATCCATTCTTAGTTGTGAGTAATTCATCATAACTGACCTTTCACTTCTACCTCTGCTCTTATCTCCACTAAACCTTTAACCCCAGGAATTAACTATCCTCTCTTCTTTCCCATCACTTGAGTTCTAATATCTGTTCTTATATTTTTTATTAATTTCTGTATGTGTATGAATGTACTGTCTGCATGCAGGTTTGTGCCCCCGTGTCGCGCAATGCCTCGGAGGTCAGAAGAGGGTGTCGGATTCCCCCAGAACTGGAGTTCTCCTGGAATTGGAGTTTCAGACGGTTCTCAGCCGCCATGTGGGTGCTGGGGATCGAACCCGGGTCCTCTGCAAGAGCGGTCGGCACTCTTAACCACTAGGCCATCTCTCCAGCCCCCCCCCCGTTCTTATATTTTTATTTGGGTTGCATGATTGTAGTTTTCCACAAATATTTTACATATATTTTTCATTTTGATTGACTTTTACCCTACCCCTTCATCTCCAGATTCCCCACCTCATTTCTTGCTTGAAATTCCAGGCTCTAGGATTCACTATCTACTTTAATATTACATATATTATCTCTTATTCATGAATGCACCTTCACCCAATGGCCCAATTCTACTAACCTGGTTTCCACTTAACTCCAATTTAAACACAAAAAGCAAAAGATTTGAAGGTAGGACCGAAATAGGAGGGAGAACCTACATTTGATTTTCTGGGCTGTGATGATGTCATTCAGTATAATCTTTCTCTGTTTCATCCAGTTACCAGCAAAAATTCATTATTTTATTTTTCTTTTAATTAATTAATCATTTATTTATTTTTATGTGTATGAATGTACTGTCTGCATGTAGCTTTGTACACCCATGTCATGCAGTGCTGCAGAGATCTGAGGTTCCTCTGGAACTGGAGTTAAGGACGGTTCTCAGCCACCATGTGGGTGCTGGGGATCTGACCTGGCGCTCTTAACCACTAGCCCATCTCTCCAGCTCTATTTTTCTTTATATCTGTATAAGACTACACTGTTTGTATGTACCACACTCCCATTATCCTTTCATCAGTTGATGGACATCTAGGTAGATTTAATTTCATAACTATTTTGAATAGAGCAGCAGTGAACACATAGTAATATAATAATTAGTTTGGGTACTTGTGTATCAGTGGTGTAACTGTGGCATATGTTATTTCTTTTTACAGTTTTCAAGTAACATCAAGACCAATTTCAAAGGTGGCCTTGGTAAAAACACATCCTGATGTAAGATGTATACATGTGTTTTTAGAACCAGCGTTTTTCTTATATTCAATAGCACTAAACCACTTCATTTCACTAATACATTAATATCCACAGAAACAGTTATTAATAAATCTTGATTTTTTATTAATTTTCAGATATAAATAATGAATACTCAACTTACAAATAGACATGATGCAGAAGATGAGAAATATTTTCATATTCAAAAAGTAAGAGAAATGCCAATATATCTTCCTAAGACCACCTAAAAACATGATATATTGATATAGATAATTATGGGTTCAAAATGTTTTCTATTAATCTCACATGATAAAAGAAAAATTGAAAACGTAGATTAAGTCCCAAATCCCCACTCTTTATTAAAATTATGACACTGTAAGTAATCTTGATCATACTAATTACATATCAGTATGTTTTGACTTAATATATTATAGAGCATAAAAGTTTAAAGGCAGCAAATATCATTTTAAGAAAAGTAAAAGATCAAATATTTTTATTTATTTTATATAATAAAATATGGTACGTGTGTCTTAAAGTCTAGCACAACTACCACTGTCTGGACAACCAGAAATTTCTGCTGCCAACTCAGATACATCCAGGTTAACTTCGACCATATCTGTGGTGAACCTCAAATACTTAGACCACTGAATTGGGGGAAGCATTGTCCCATGTGATTCTGCTCAAGCAGGCTGGCATGGGGGCTCTATCTTTTCATGTATTATCTTTGATGAATTAATTTTTTCAAATAAAAGTGCATTTGTATTCTCTTGAGCAGTTGATGCTTGTGATGTCACTTTGTAAACCACCTTCCCTATTGTTCCAGTACAAAGTATGAGGTTTCTCTTTAATACCATTAATTTCTTTAACAATTCCAACTATTTTGTTATACTTATCTTGCTTGAAATCTCAAAAAAATTTGCACTTATTTCCTCACCAAACTGCATGTTTTCCTGTGCTTTTAGCCCCACTATTGTTCCAAATTGTGATTATAACCCTGTCTAAACTAAGAGGAAATATAGTTTGAATTATAAGCTGCCTTGAAATTTCACCCACCAAACAAATTAATCCATTCATTACATTTTAATTCATCCTCACTCAAATATTCATGGTAAGGGCAGAACATAGCGAGATTCTTTGCCAGAATGTGACACAAATGGCCTCTAGTCTAATTCTCAAATAGCCTTCCTTCATTTCAGAAAACTTTAACACAGGCCTTCACTGTCTTCATTTCCTGAGGCGGGATCTTCAACCCTGCTGCCAGGATGGCCCATTAAGCAGTCTTTCTATCATTTTATGCCTGTTTAGCACAGACTTCAAAGTCTTTCAACATTTCTTCTACAAACTATTTCCAAAAGACTAGAATTGTATGGTCAATATCAGAGCAACTGCACCAATTCTCAATACCACGTTTTCGGGTGTTTTGTATTAATATAAGAGAAGATTTGTCAGAAACATCCTAAACGAGGAACGATATGTTTTCACTTTTTTTGGATGAAGGGATACAATTCATTACAAGTGTGAAGGCACAGAAACGAAGGCAACTTTCCTTGTATAAGGATCTTATTATATCTCACCTTCTCAAGAAGAACCTATGTCTTATAGAAAAATATTATTTCATAAGTTTGTTATATATCTTGAGGAATAATAAATATACAAAAGATAATTTTATAGTAAAAGAAACCATTTTGAAATAATATAAAATTAAGGAGTAAATAATTCTTTTAAGTAAAATGCCCTTTATTATAGATGCCTTGACATTATTTTAATGTTCTTCCAGGGAATTTTAATATATATTATAATTCAAAGTCACATTTGTAGTTGATTGATTTAAATTAAATAATATGAATTTAATGATTATACTTTTACACATGATTAAAATTATGTGGTATGCTAAAATTAATTCCTAAAACCATCGTTTATTAAATGTATTGAATATTTAAATTGATATTATCTTTGAGTCTTGTTTGGTATATTATTGGAGAAGCCTAAGACTTCAAAGACTTTTTTCAGAGAAATTAATTGCTTACAAAGTTATTCTTCTAGTCATTTAAATAAGTAGTCAAGTCTGTGTTATAAGAAAGGATTCGTGGGCTGGAGAGATAGCCTAGGGGATAACAGCACAGACTGCTCTTGCAGAGGACCTGGGTTCGATCCCCAACACCCACATGGCGGCTAAGAACTGTCTGTAACTCCAATTCCAGAAGAACTCCAGTTTCAAGGGAATCCAACACCCTCTTCTGACCTCCGCAGCATTGGACAACATGGGTGCCCAAACCTACCTGCAGACAGTACATTCATACACATACAAAAATAAATAAAATAAAAAAAGACTAAATAAATAAATAAATAGCATTCTAAAAAAAAAAGAAAGGATTCGTGTAGTGAGTATTCTCTGAGTTTACCTGATATTTGAAATTTCATTATCCAATAATAATGACATAAATGACAATCAACCAAAGTGATGGATAAGGATATGCAAACCAATATAGAGATGAGTGACTGACAGTTTATTACTGTCATGTCTTAAAAAAGATAATTTATGAAAGACTATTGCCAATCAGTAGAAAATATTAAACATGAAAATTCACAGGAAACTTCAAAGAGTTTGTAGAAATGGGAAGCAGTCCCCAATCTTAGCCAAAGAACTATTGGGCAGCTGATTACTGCCGGAGGAGGAACAGCTGATCTTTCTTTTTTTTTTTTTTTTTTTTTTTTGCTGCTCATTTTTTAATTTAATTTATTAATTTTTTTTTTGATGCTTTGTGTATTCTACATCATTTTTCCAATTCAGTTTCAGGCATATATAAACCTTCCTTTCCCCCCACCCCACTGTACCCATCCCAGATCATGCATTCTGCCGTAAGTTTTCTGCATCTTTCTCTCTTTTTGTTTTGTTTTGCTTTCATTTTTTTTAACAATAAGTGATAATTTTTGAGTACAAGCATCCTTCATGTAAAACCAATTTGCAAGCTTTGTTGCCCAAACCCCACACAGCTATGGTCCCACCTCAGCAGGGGGGGCCTTGTATGTTCAATCAAGTTGATCAAATGAGTGTCCATCTATATTGTTGTTAGTTTCACCATTAACCCCAATCAAAGCCCTTACATTCTACCACGCCCCCTCTCCGCAGATTGTTCCCAGAGCTTAGAAAAGGGGCACAGTGGATGAGAAAGCAAAACACTCACTTCTCTGGAGCTGTGTCTTGGTCTCTAGTCAGTTCTGGCTGTTTTTCTTTCATGGGCTGCAGCTTGTCCAGGCAATAACCTTCGATCCTACTAATGAAGCACATGCAATTAGATCATTTAGGTATTAAACCGTATAATTATAGCCTTTCGTCCTACTGAATGAAGCACACACATTAGATATATAGGTATTTAAACAGTACTAATTGTTTGGTAGGTTTCTTTGGTAGGACACAGATGTTTGGTGGGTATGTTTCATTCCTGAGTTTACATTTTTTCTTTCTGTTACGTGAAGGGGTCTCGTTTGTGGTGTGGTTTAGTCACACCCTCCTAACCATTAGAGGATGTAAGCTTGTGGCATCAGCCGTGGGTTATTCCTCCAAGGAGAGAGCTAATAGCCAATTAGATTTGGGATATACAGACATATGGCTGCCACTGCTGCATAGTATTTCCAGGCAGATGAGATGTAGCTGGTGCTGATGGAGGAGTCTTGCTTGACTCAAGGAGACCTATATTTGCTTTATTGGTTTAGTGGTCTTTGGTAACACTCTCTGGCATCCCAGAGACCATCTGTATACTTGCAAGTGCGGTCTCCATACATCTTTCCCATGTTTATATCAGGTCTTCAACAGCAGGGCCTTATCGCCAGCTGATCTTTCTTAAGAGAGTTTCACTCTATATCAGTGGATGAACTTTCACAGAGCTCCAGGCAATGAAACTACTGGAGGGTTATTATTTTAAAACAGTTCTTCCCTATGTACAGAACCATAATTGATAAATAAAAGTTTGCCTAATAAAGTGTACATTTTATTTATTTTTTAATACTTTTATTGAAAATTTGTATATTTCATACATTATCTTTCAGTCCAATTTAGACATATTCCCCTCTCCCTGTCCCCCACCTCACCCTAATTCATGCCTTCATACATTTTAATTATTTTGTATTCTTACACACTGTGAAATGGCTACTAAAAGTAAGTAAATTAGCATACCTATCACTTCACAGACATGTGTTTATGCATGTCTGTACATCTGTTAATATAAGTGTTGTAAGAATTCTTGAGATCTTGTCTCTCACTAAATACCTGGTGTGTATTCTTACTAATCACAGTACCTGTAAATTATGCAGATGGCTACAGCATTCCATTTCATAACTGAAAAACACTGACTCTTTAAAGGACATTTTTTCACTCCTCCACTGCCTAATCCCTGGTGTCCACACTTGTAATAGCTTTTTACAGATTTTTTTTTAGAAATTCCACAAATAAGCATGAAACACCAAATAAGTGACTGTATTTTGTTTGTTTAACTTGTCTAATTATTTCCTACACATTCACTCTGCTCTCATAAGCTTTAGGATTTCTCTTTTTATTATTGCACTGTATTATTGCATTGTCTGTGTGAATATTCATATTTTCTCTAAAATTCATATGGACAAAGTTTGACTTAGTTGACTATTATAAACAATTTGTAAAATAAGATTGAAATGAATATTGAAGTAAAGAGATCTCAATATGTGTTGCTTTTAGGGTGTATGACCAATAAGCAGAATTACTGGATCATATGGAAGCTGTATTTTCTAATCTTATAGAATCTCCATATGATTGAACCAATTTAAATGTCCTGCAGTAATGTACAAGGGTTTTCTTTTCTTCATAGTATTGTCCCTGTTAGGTTATAAAAAAGAATGAAACCCCAATAAAAAGCACGAGGATTATTCTACCAAGGAGATGTTGGCCAGGGGATCTAAGCCCCCACAAAAGGTAAAGGCTCCTTGCCTCTAAACTGAGAAGAGAGGCGATAAGGCCCTTCTGTCAAAGACCTGATGTTAACATGGGAAAGATGTATTGAGACCACACATGCAAGTGTACAGATGGTCTCTGGAATACCAGAGAGTGTTACCAAAGGCCACTAACCCAATAAAGCAAATGTGGGTCTCCTTGAGTCAAGCAAGATTCCTCCATCAGCACCAGCTTCACCTCACCTGCCTGGAAATACTGTGCAGCAGAGGCAACCATATGCATGTATATCCCAAATCTAATTAGCTATTAGCTCTCTCCTTGGAGGAATAACCCATGGCTGATGCCACAAGCCTACATCCTCTAATGGTTAGGAGACATTATAAGCCACAGTAAGACCCTGTCATATTTAACAGAAAAAAATGTAATTCATGGATTAACATACCATCCAAACATCTGTGTCTATACCAAAGTAACCATAACAATTAGTACTGTTTAAATACCTATATATCTAATTGCTTGTGCTTCGTTAGTAGGATCAAAAGATTATTCCTGGACAAACTGTCAGCCCATGAAAGGAAACAGCCAGAATTGACCAGAGTCCAAAACAACAGCTCCAGAGAAAGTAGACTGTTTTGCTTCTCATCCACCTGTGCCCCTTTTCTAAGCCTAGGGAACAATCTGTGGAAGATGGGGTGTGGTAGAATGTAAGGGCTGTGATTGGGGTGAATGGTGAAACTACAGCAATATAGTCTGGATACTCATTTGATCAACTTGATTGAACATACAAGCCCCCCCCCCCCTGCTGGATGGTGGGACCCATGGGCTGTGTGGGTTTGGGCACAACTGCTTGCAAATTGGTTTTACATGAAGGATGCTTGTACTCATAAATTATCACTTATTGCTAAAAAATGAAAAAAAACTGAGAGAAAGATGCAGGACAGTTATGGCAGAATGCATGATCTGCGATGGGGTGGGGTGGGGTGGGGGGAAGAGAAAGGGAAATATGCCTGAACTGAATTGGAAAAGTATGAAATACACAAAGCATCTATTAAAAAAATAAAAATAAATAAAAATAAATAAAAAAGCATGAAACCCCAATAAAAAGCACATGAGGATTAGGTTACTCCAGGAACATGCTTTACTTCCATATGGGACTGCCAGCGTGAGCCACCTGCAGACATGTGGTGGGACTGGACAGCAGGACAGGGAGCAGAGGCAGGACAGAGAGGGGGGCAGAGAGGCAGGGAGAGGCAGACAGAGACAGAGTTGGACAGAGAGAGAGAGAGGGGGCAGAGAGAGAGAGATGGCAGCTGGGGTTACCCATTTATATCCATGGGGGCGGGGCCTCAGGTAAGTGGGCACCTGTGTGCCCCTTGGGATTCTGGGAATCCTGGACCTAACAGTCCCCATCTGCTACCTGTCATTATTTTGATAACAGTTACCTTAAAAATACCAACATATGTATATTAAATCTTTGCTACCCAGGGTTCAGGAACCATTGTGGAGGAAGAGTTGGAAAGACTGTAAGAGCCATGGGAAATGGAAGATCTTGAAGAAACAGAGTTTTCCAGACAGAGAGTTACACATAATGAACTGGGAACAATGATCACAGCATGCACATGTCACATGCAAGCTCAAACCAGACAAAAATGCAGCATAGAATGGCGGAATTGGGTACATTTTTCAACCTTAGCTGAGAAGCTGAGAAACTATTAGATGCAAATAGATTAGGAAAGTTGATTTTTGTTAAGGAAATGATGCTAGATAAGCTGGCCAGTCTCCGGTGGATGAACTCATACAAAAGGACATCTGGAAGCACAAACTTGACCCAATAAGCCTTAACATATACTACAGAATGCAGGAAATCCAGTGAGGGGTATAGGGCGATTGTACAGTCATTGTGGATTTAACTTGCAATTCCTTGATGAGTATTGATGCTGCATAAATTTTCATATGGATGATGGATCTACATGCCATGCTTGGGAAACACATATTCTGATTATCTACTACTTAATTTTAGCTGTTTTTTATTTTGCTATTGAGTTTCTAACCAGTATGTTTTTTGAGGATTAATCCTCATAAGGATATACAGTTTTCAAACACCTCCCATTTCACTGGTTGCTTTTGCTTTTATTGTTTGCTTTTTCTACTACGCAGAAACTTTACATAGTCTTACTTGTTCATGTTTTTGCTTTTGTTGTATATGCTTGCTGCCACATAAAACTTCTTAATATTGAGGTAAAAATTAGCTGTAAAATATGACACTTCTTGCTATTCACAAGTTATTATGATGATATGAATTCCATTTTAGGTGCCTATGTTTAGAAGTCATTCTGCCGCATTTTTACTTTAATAGAGTTTTTTCTCTTAATGTTTGCTGCTGAAGCTTCTGAGACACTTCTGATAACACAAGTCCCTCTAGTGGCACTGGACGTGAATGCTGTGCTATGAAAAATTTTATAATTGTTCTTAATGCTGAGAGAACAGATTAGTAAGAATGACATTTAAAAATGAAGTCCTCAAGTCATTGATTTCTTAAAATTGTAATTCAGTATTTTATATAATATGTATTTATATTTGTGTTAAATGAAGTTAACTGACAAATTATGGTATTACACTTTCCAGCTTGAAAACAGAGTTTGAGAGTATGTGTGTTTCTTGAGTACTTAATCTATAGTAGTTGTTTCATCCCTTATTTCTTTTGACTATTGAATGAGCTTATGCAATAGCTCTTACATGCTAAATAAAATAAAACCCAGAAAATAGCAACCTCTTTGAGTAAATATATAATTCGTGACTGTGCAAGGGGTTAATGCACAAGTTTCTTTAAGTCAGATTATTCTATTGTCCATTTCACTTAAAATAAAGCTATTTGAAAATGAAACATGGTCAGAAGAGATGGCTTACTGGGTAAAGTACTTGCTGTGGAAGCAGGAGAACCCAGTTCTACCCCCACCATGAGTGTAGACATTGAATGTAGTAGCCTGTACCTGGAACAACATTGCACTTGTGAAGTTGTGACAGGCCTTTCCAGGGGGTTAACTGGCCCTTATCTTATCCTTTGTTGCCTATAGCTCCACTAGTTCTTACCTTCATCCAGTCAAATGAAGCATTCTCTGTTCATGGATTTGGGAATGTGTGTGACATTATCAGTGACAATTAATTTGCGTTTTGTACTTCAAGATGTTTAGAGAAGATCTCAAATCCTAGACTAGAGATTTGACAAATGAGTGTGATATGTTATATTCCTTATTTCTTTTCATTGCTAGAAAAATAATCTTAGCACATACCTGAAATATGAGACAGGCAATGGCAACCTTCTAAAGGAAAGGGGCATCCTAAAAAGTACATATCTCTCAGGACTTGGACAAGGGGCAAAAAAATGAGAAACATCATTCCCACTCATTGCTTTGACTTGTGTGGATAAAAAGCCCACCCTATTGCTACCTCATTTCATGTTAAGTAAGTAAGGTGCCTCATCTAGGAGAAGGGAGTCCCTATCCAGGAAGTCAGAAGTCCACTCTAAAGTAAAAGGAGTCTCTTCATCTTTATGAGAAAAGATTGACAAGAAGACGTCTGTTCTAGTCTGTCTTCCATTGCTGTGACAAAACACTCTGACCAACATCAACTTGGGGAGGAAAGGGTTTATTCAGCTTACATCTCCTGGGTCACAGTTCATCACTTAGGGAGCACAAGGCAGGAACTCAGGACAGGAACCTGGAGGCAGGAACTGAAGCACAGGCCATGGAGGAACGCTGTTCACTGGCTTGCTCCCTGTCTCATGCCCAGCCTGCTTTCTTATACGGTACACAACAACCTGCCCAGGGTGGCACCACTCATTGTGGGCTGGGCTCTCCCACACAGCTTGACAGTCAAGACAATACTCCACAGATGTGGCCACAGGCCAATCCAATGGAGCCAATTCCCCTGGTGTGGCTCCCTCAACCCAGGCATGTCAAGTTGACATTAAAGCTATCCAGCACAATTGACCCCTTGTCAACTTGACACACAAAACACATCACTATTAAACCATCACCTTTCCAGTTCTTGTTCCCAAAGTATGATGTTAACATTAGTCACAACCTAAGACAGTACAACCTTAAATGCCCCACAGTCCTTACAATGTCCAAACGCTTAATAGTTCAGTTTATTAAAAGTCTCTTAACTGTGGACTGCTGTAAAATCTGAAACAAGTACTGTCTTATTTCAAAGGGAAGAATTAGGCACTCTTAAACAAAACCTAAGTCCAGCAAAGTAGCTCAAGGCTGGACACCTGGGATTCACTCAGAATCTTCTGGGCTCCAAAGGGTCTCGGCAGCTCCCCTTCTCCAACTTTGCAGTCCGTGGCACACACAGCTCATCTCGAAGGCCCAGGCCTACTCCATTCCACACCTTCCACTGCTCTTGGTGGTCGTGTCACAGTCCGGGCATCTCCAAAATGCTGAGGTCGCCACTGAATCTGAGGTTGCACCCTCACCAATGGTCTCTCCTGACCTCTCCTGGTGCAAATCCTCAGCTTCTCTCCATGACCCCTGCAATCCTGGGTTCTTCACTGCAACCGAGGTGCATTTCCACCAATGGTCTTTCCTGACCTCTCACAGTGCCAAGCCTCGGCTGCTCTCTGTGATCCCCTCAAATTTCAACACCGGAAACATATAGGAGACTCTTACACGTTACCAAGTCCTGCTTCTGGCTCCAGATAGAGGCTCAGGCCCCTTCTGGATCACAGCTTCTGTGTGCTGACCCTGAAGAAATTCTTACCAGAAGATTTCACCACAGTGATGCTGGTCTCTTGTTACTTACAGCTGATTTTTCAGCCCCAGCTAACAAAGCTTTCACTTCAGGTTCTGGTCTCTTGTTACTTACAGCTGATTCTTCAGCCCCAGCTAACAAAGCTTTCACTTCAGGTTCTGGTCTCTTGTTACTTACAGCTGATTCTTCAACCCCAGCTGACCAGAACCCACAGATTACACAGTCCTGATGATCTCTGCTCCCCTTTGAAACTGGAAACTTCACAAGCCAGGCCTCCATCTTCTACAACTCCTTCAGCAAAACTGCTCCAAGCTCCACAGCAACAATCTTTAGGCATTCAACGATCTTCCCAGCCCAAAGTTCCAAACGCCTCCACAATCCTTCCCCAAAACACCAAGGTCAGGTCTGTCCCAGGAATACCCCACTCTTCTGGTACCAATTTCTGCTCTAGTCTGTCTTCCATTGCTGTGACAAAACACTTTGACCGACACCAACTTGGGGAGGAAAGGATTTATTCAGCTTACATCTCCTGGGTCACAGTTCATCACTCAGGGAGCACAAGGCAGGAACTCAGGGCAGGAACCTGGAGGCAGGAGCTGAAGCACAGGCCGTGGAGGAACGCTCTTCACTGGCTTGCTCCCCTGGCTCATGCCCAGGCTGCCTTCTTATACGGTACACTACAACCTGCCAAGGGTGGCACCACTCATTGTGGGCTGGGCTCTCCCACATAGCTTGACAGACAAGACAATACTTCACAGATGTGGCCACAGGCCAATCCAAAGGAGCCAATTCCCCAATTGAGGCTCCCTCAACCCAGGTGTGTCATGTTGACACTAAAGCTATCCAGCACAACGTCCTTAGATCTTAAGACTTCCTTATTTCACAATCTAGATGTTCTCTCTGCCAGACACCAGGGTGAGAGATTCATAAAGTTATAAAGCTCGCACACCTCTATTTTGTCTCAAGAAGGAAGAAACTACAGGAAGAATCTCCATAGAATTTTACATGTCCCAGATTGAACACAGAGCAGTGACATAAATAAATATGCACCCACAGGCAATAAGGACATAGTAGAGAGTTGCCACACATTTAGAGACTTGGGGTGGAGCTAAAGATAGAGGAGGGGGTCTAAATCTGATCAAGAAGTATTATATGAAACACACAAAAGTTCAATTAAAAAATAAAAAGTGTATTGGATAAAAGATAATACAGAATGGATTAGCTGACAGCAGAATAGTTTATAACTGAAGGAAAGATGATGAATGACACTTCTCTGAAATCTGTGTGAACAGACAACATTATGACAGGATGTCCCTAAACCAGCTCTGAGATTAGAGATTTCTGATATGGTCAAAATCATCAACAATAACTTTACAGAATCAGAACACTGTAGAAATTAGTTTTGATATTCCAGAAATAAATGATGAGAGGCCATTTCTGACAATGAGGAAACAAAATCTCAGCTAGTTTTAATCATCAAAAAATGAGAAATTTATTGCACGTATGTTTGAAGAGTCAAGATTTATATTTATGGATTTAAAAGAGACATAATAGTCATCTTCAGTAAACAATAATTGAGGTAGTAAAGTATATTTAGTACAATTTTCAGAATATATTTTAGAGTTCTAAAAGTATAAGCAGCATGGCTTCAGTGCCAAATTGGGTGAACTTTCAAGAACTATTGAATAGTGTCTGGGGCGTAAATATTAATCACAAACATTCTGACCCTTATTTATATTTTATTTATTTTAAAATATTTTATTATTTTATTACATGTGCATGAATGCATTTTCTGCACATATGCAAGCCAGGCCTGTGGAGGTCAGAGGAGGGTGTTGGAGTCCAGGGAACTAGAGTTATGGATGATTGTTACCCCCCATGTTTGTGCTAAGATTTGAACCCAGGTCCTCTTCAAGAGTGGCCAGTGCTCTTAACCGCTGGGTCATCTCTTCAGCCACCACGCCAGAACATTTTCTTTATTTTTATGACATCTACTTAATCCTTTGCAAAATAACTACAAAGAATTGACACTTTCTTGTGGTAGAATCAGTATTTTAAAACATCCTTCTTAAGATCTAAGTCCTTCCTACTAGAGCACATTAATAAAGAATCAATGGAAACAAGATGAGGCTATACGAACAGCCTTAATATCCAAAATCAAAATGCTGTCTACAGTTCTGTTTTGTATTAATCAAAATTTATCAAAATTTGACTTCCTTTCCTGGAACACAGAATAATGATGAACTTAGAGAAAAACTGCTGTTCTTGACTTCCATTCACATTTATGCAAGCTCTGTCTTTATTGCTAGCAGTTTGTTACATGTAGTTTTCTAAGTAAAATTTAATGCATAATTTATACAAAAATTTGAACAATTAAGGCCTACTATAAAGGTAATTAAGCTAACTTCAGTTGTTGTTAAAACTCAAATTCTGGAATAGTTGGCTTTAATATCAAGAGTATATTTTTTTAAAGCATTAAGAGACTTGCTGACTAATCTGCCTGGTTAGACATCCTATACCATTATGTATAAGAGTGTTGTTTACTCCGCTAATGAGTACAGAGCCAGCAGATGTCTAGAACTGACTTGGCAGCTTCAGAGCTTTATATCCATATTCCAAGAACCCATTAGCTGAATATAATTTTTAGAAACATAAATGTCAAGATTCTGCCAATGTTTCATCCATAAGAAGTCTAGAATTGGAAGAACATATCACTATACAGTACTTCTCCCTGAAAGGTAGTTGAAAATATTGTTCAGGCACCAGCTGAGGTATTTAGAGAGCATCATCAATATCCTAGTCAACATCTTTAAATTTTGCCAAGATTCTTTTTTAATATTATAATTTTACTGATGTCTTGTGTATTTCATACACCATTTTTCAGTTCAATTTAGACATAATCCCCTTCCTCTTCCCCCCACCAGTCCCCAGTTAATGCATTGTGCCATATACATCCTACATCTTTTGCTCAGACTTATTTAAAGTTTTCTCAGTGGAGCTTTGTTGCTTTGGGCAGAATTTGACTGTATCAGGTTGTCAGATATCCCCCTCGTGCCTCAGCTGTCTCCGTGCTGGAGGTGGGCAGAGAGGATAGGTTGCAGTCACTACTTTACAGGCCCTCTCATAATTAGGTTTTCCACACGAGCCACAGTATTACAAGCTGCAACCAATTGATGGCATTGACCCTTAATTATTTGCATCTGATCCAAACTTATTTTAATACAGTATTTGTGTACATACTTGGGAAGATTGTAAACTATTTTATGGGAGAAAAATCTGCTGCAAAACTCTTCTGATCCAATCTGAAAAAATTTAAGACAGGCCTCCACTTGAGGACTAATATATGTTAAATTCTTAAATTATCATACAATATGTCACCTATACCACCTGAGTATTTAATTATATATTAATTAAATATCAGTGTAAAATTTGACACACCATTTACAGGCTTAAATTTAAATGCTGGACCTAACAAAAATGGACTAAACCTGATAGATGTCATCAATTCATGCAAAGTATTATAGTCATTAAGGAAAAATGTTGTTGAAGTAAAAACATTCTTCTTTGCATTATATTAGGATGTATATGCTAAATTAAACCAACACAAAGTGGTTTGACTGATTTTTACTGTCAGAATTATACAGGCATATTTTTCTAAATTATACCTTAGTTGTGTGGTTCTAATACCATCTATTTGACAATATAAGGAATACCCTTTTGAAGACTTACTCTGTAACTTTTTCTTCAAGAGAACATAAATGAGGGTGTTTATAATACCTCAAACTCTGTAAAAAAAGGTACATGTAAAATATTTTAAGTCAAAATAAATTTTATCTAAAATTTTCATTTTATTAGACACATGGATACATAAATTTCACAACACACAATAATAAATTGTTATAGATGTGGGTTTTAGTAGTAAACAGTGCCGTGAGAGCAAAGAGAAAACTCCTATTAAGTATTGTAATTGAATACAGTTTCAATTATATCATTCAATAACCCTTATACATGGAAATCATGTTTATTTCTCCTAGAAGTCAATGAAGTAAGTTTATTTCCATAGAGAAATTTTATGCTTTGCTCTATTGTATTATGAGAACAAGATACCCTAAAGTAATTTGCCTTTCATCCTGACTTTAGTTCATTTCAGTAAGTAACTCATGCTAAGTATTTGATTCATTTTTATGTCTTCTCCAAATTAGGTTCTGAGGTTTACACCTTGTAATTGCCTTGTTTTACATGTGTTTTTGAATTCTGTAATTTTAAAGCAGCAAGGATAGAATGATAATCTATTTTAATCCCCTAAAGTTTCTGAGGAACTGTAAATGTTCAGACCAAAAATACATATTTAGTTACATGCAGAATTTTGATTAGAAATGAAGTCACCCGAATCTTCAAATTTTATTTAACCCATCCTTCTAAAAGAGGAAAAAGAAAAAGATGGTAACAAATTTATTAAAAAGAGAAATGGGATTTGAAATGTTATTGAAATTTGCAGGTAAATGGATGGAACTAGAAGATATTATGCTAAGTGAAGTAACACAGTTCCAGAAAAAAAAAAGGCAAATAGTTTCCCTCATATGTGGATGCTAACACCAAATCCCCAGTTGAAATGCAAGCTGAGTACCATTGTTGTTATACTTCTATTTATCTGAAAGCAACTGTGCTGTTATAATGTGAATGTCTTAAGGGGCCCTAGAATTGACCTACCACTTAGTTTCAGACATTGTAACTACCAGATATTGGCAGAAGATATGTATTTATATTTTAGAGTAATATAAAATTAAGGGAAAATGTGAATGCCAAAGCATGTTTTGAAATTAACATACAGTTTATTCTCAGAGATCATAATTTTGATACATATGTGATGTTTATATAGGCATAATTTGAAGCAACACAAAGGGGACAGAACAACAACAACATAAGGACTGGGTCAAAGATCTAACTAATACAGTTATATTCTACCCCAAAACAACAAGCCTATGCAGAAAAGAAAAGAAAAAAAATTGGAAAGACTGAGAGAAAGACGTAAGACTTGTATGACAAAGTGTATGAGCTGGGGGCAGGGAGAGGGGAATGTCTCAGAATTAGACTGAAAGATGATGTATGAAATACACAAAACATCAATAAAAAGATTTTAAAAAGAGAGAGAGAGAGAAATGGGGCTGGGTGTGGTGGCACACACCTTTAATCTCAGCAATTAGGAGGCAGAGGCAGGCAGATATCTTTGAGTTCAAGGCCAGCCTGGTTTACATAGCCAGCTCCAGGCCAGCTGGGATTAAAGGGAGTGCCTGTATCAAAAAGACCGAGAGAGAGAGAGAGAGAGAGAGAGAGAGAGAGAGAGAGAGAGAGAGAGAGAGAGAGAGAGAGAGAGAGAGAGAGAGAGAGAGAGAGAGAGAGAGAGAGAAATGGAAAAGTAAGGAAGAGAAGACAGAATAAAGGATAAAAACAAAGGGAATAAATTAATAAAGTTTAAAATTTAGTATTATCCAAATTTCTATATAAAAGTTGAAAGAACTGGACTGTAGAAATCGCATACTAAAGTAAAAATACTCTACCTGGGATTTTCTACTACAGTAAGTAAACAAACCCCCAGGTGAACATAAAATGTTTTATCTTAAAATGTATTTTAGATTATATACAATAAACAATTAAACCATTGTATTGTTAAGACCCACTTGTTTTTGCAGAGATGACTAGGTCATATTAATAACTAGTAAGTCATTGTTTGTGAATGATACTGTAGTAAAAATTGAATGGTTTTTAAAATATTACTATTTATTCTTTGATGTAATTGTAGCTTTCTTTCTTCAGAATCATTGTCCTTGTGTGTGCTTAATTTGGAAGCATGAATAAGTTGATATGTCTACACAATTGAAATATAGTATCAATTTCCCTTGTTTTGATAACATTCTAAAAACAGATGTGTGTTTGAAAATCCAAGTCCTGATATGACATCTCAGGCCTCTATGCTTATACTCTTGTTGATGTCTATTTCAAAATGAGCTATGGCTTAAGAAGAGAAATGATTTACTGATGGATACAGTTATAATTTCTTACTAAATGTGCATAAAGACATTCATTTCTATGTTTGTGTCTATAATTTGTAAAGAAAGGATACACCAGCATCTGCTCACAACTAACCAATGATAGACATCCTTGGGATTTAATAGTTTTTTTTTCAAAAATTATTCTTTTAATTTTATATATTAGTATTTGGAGTAAAATTAGAAACTGCTTTAAATACTGAATAATAGTTAATACTTGTTACAATTTTCTACTTCTCTATAAGAAATTATTTAAAAATGTTTTACTTGGTTGGGTTTTAATCCTAGCACTCAGGAGGTGTCCAGATCTCTGTAAGTTCAAGGCCAACCTGGTCTTATATAGCAAGTTCCAAGTCAGTTGAGGCTGTATTGGAGGAGTCTCTCTCTAAACAAAGAAACAAAAATTCATGACTTGAAAAATAAGTATCTTTTAACTTATCAGAAAAGCAGCTTGTTATAACTTATAATTGAATTGAGCTGAATGAGTTCCACTTGCAATTTGTCCTCAATGTGTCTTACATATTTGGGACTGAAAGTGATTTGCACTTTTCTTTATGCTCAAGGTTTTATAGCCCTACATGCATGCTCTTGTTACCATATTGACTTCTAAATCACACTGGACATCTATATTCCCTGAAGAAACCTGGTCAAGTGTGGAAGTTGTGTTGGTCCCAGCTGGGGTCCCAGTCCACACCAACTGCTAGACACGTGAGGTAGATAACCTTGTAAAACATTGAGAAATCTAGAAGGTTGTAGTTTCTCAGCTGAGGCCTCATTCCTTGGAGCAGAGACAATTCTTGTCTTCTGTTGTGCTGCATCTGACCTGCAGAGTCCAAGAGTATAATGAAATGATTGCTTTATGCCACTGCGTTATAGGCAATTTTAAAAGCCACATAAATAAGTAATGATAGATGAAATTTGTTGTCAGGCAAATATCAAGTTCCATATAAATAGTATGAGGAAATGTTGAGGCAATTAAATCTCTGTGCAGCCTGGGGCAGTTGAACCTGAAAGTCTTGTATGTATATAGTTGATATTGGTATCCTGTCCTTATTGCATTAAACAACTAAAAACTTCCTTTCAGATTTTTTACCATTCTGGATGGGTTCATTGTGAACTCACTCCAGAATAGCTGCACAGACATTCTTGATTATTCTCTTCCCCAGGAACAGAAAAAGAAAACAGGGCATTTTTATAAAGGTAAAAATCAAGTGGAGACAGTGATCTTCCCTCCCCCCAGAAACCACCAGCAGCCAGTAATTCAAGAGCGACTGAGAGTGCCCCATAAGCCCCTCCCTATCCACTGGCCCAACGTAGATTGACCAAGGCTGTTGTGAGTTCACATTTGTAATGCTGGTCAATGCCTAGAAGAAAGATGGCGCCAAACCTCTAGTCATACACATGGCCCATATTAAATTAGGTGGATCACAAAACAAAATAATGCCTGCAGAAGAGGCTCCAGATGGGGCACAGAAAAAAACAGCTCAATAAAGATGAGCTCAAACTTTAGGAGACACCTTCAACTTAAGAGAAATACTTCATAAAAATTGGACATAATGTCCTACAAGTCTGCAATGCATAATGTTGACCCCATATAAACAACAATTAGGTTATTTGGTAACTTAGTCATATTTGGGGAGATGAGTCACTGAAAGAATCTGTAGTGGAAATTTAATATCATGGGATTGCATAACAGTTTTATAAATAGACAAATGAGCAGATACATTCAAATGACATATGTGCAGGTTTCTGAGAATTTTGGCGAACACCTGGGAATAAGAGGCAGCAAGCAATGAAAACAAAGTTAAAAACTATGACATCTAGGCTAATATTACTATTTTGTATCTACTACCTGGGAAACAGAGCAAGTTATGAAGTTTATTAACTTTTCTTTTTTTTTTTTTTTTTTTTTTTTGTTTTTTGAGACAGGGCTCATCCCTGTTAGACCCAGCTGTCTGGGAACTCGCTTGTAGGACCAGGTGGGCCGGAACTCACAAGATCCGCATGCCTCTGCCTCCCAGAAAAATTTGTAGATAAAGGTGTGCAGCCACCACGCCCCGCACCTAGTTTCATTTTTTTAATTATTTATTTATTTAGTTAGTTAGTTATGTGTATGAATGTACTGTCTGCATGTAGGTCTGTGCACCAGAAGAAGGTGTCATATTCCCCTGGAACTGGAGTTCTCCGAATGAGTACAGAGACGGTTCTAGGCCACCATGTCGGGGCTGGGGATCGAACACGGGACCTCTGCAAGAGCAGTCAGTGCTCTTAACAGCTAGGCTATCTCTCCAGCCCCCTATTAACTTTTTTTTAAAATTTTGAAGCTTAGTATAGATTACAGCTTAGGGTACTATCAATGGCATCCTTTAAGAAAGTGTAACTGGGGGGCTGGAGAGATAGCCTAGCGTTAAGCACCGACGCTCTTGAGAGGACCGGGTTCGATCCCCAGCACCCACATGGCGGCTAAGAACCGTCTGTAACTCCAATTCCAGGAGAACTCCAGTTCCCAGGGAATCCGAGACCCGTCTTCTGACCTCCGCGCGCATTGCACGACACGGTGCACAGACCTGCATGCAGACAATACATTCTACACATACAAAAAAATAAAATAATAAAAAAAAAAAAAAAAAAAAAAAAAAAAAAAAGAAAGTGTAAACTGGGGGCTGGAGAGATGGCCTAGCTACAGTTAAGAAGCGCCGACCGCTCTTACAGAGGACCCGGGTTCGATCCCCAGCACCCACAGGCAGCTGAGAACCGTCCTGAAACTCCAATCCAGAACACCAGTTCCAGTGGAATCCGACCACCCTCTTCTGACCTCTGCGGCATTGCATGACACGGGTGACACAAACTTGCATGCAGAATACATTGATACACATACAGAAATAAATAAATGCAGGGCGTGGTGGTGCATGCCTTTAATCCTAACTTGGAGGCAGAGCAGGCGGATCTCTGTGATTCGAGAGCCAGCCTAGTCTACGAGTGAGGTTCCAGGACAGCCAGAGCTACAGGGAGAACCCTGGTCCTAAACAAAAAAACCAAAAAAAAAAAAAAAAAAAAAAAAGAGTAACTGAAACTATGGTAAACAGATTTGCTGGCTTTCATATGCAATCTCATAGTTGTAAAAAGCTGTGACCATGACAAAATAGCTATCTGTTTGATGTAAATCAAAAAGTCACAAGGGCAATGAAACAAAACAAAACTGGAACAAAATGTAACAAAAAATAATACAAATACAAATACTAGTGTCTACATGGAAAAATCTCCCACCTTTTTGAAATATCTAAGGTAAGGGCAATAATTTAAGAATCTCCACTACTGTTTCTGAGTCCACTTTGAAGGACCCTGTAAGTAAAATGGGCATACTGTATAGAGAAAGGGTGATAGTCTCTCCTGAACCATTTTTAGAGTGTACCATTCAAAATAAAGCACATCAAGTAAATAAATAATATGTACAAAATTGAAGCAATTCAGGCTGGAAGGATGGCTCAGTGGTTAAGAGGCTTTCTGCTCTGCTAGAGGACCCATACAGGACAGCCCAAAGCAACCTCTAACCCAGTTCCAGGAGATCCACTGCCCTGTTCTGGCCTCAGCGGTCATTTCATGCAGAAGGTCCACTTACATATATACAGGCAAAACATGTATGTATAATAAAAATAAACAAATTAAAAGTATTTGATATAATTTGCTAAGATACTGAGTTTGTATCTGAATGACTAATGCCCATGTCCTCTCATTAACTCAAGGGAATACATATCAGGCTATTTGAAGCCAGTGTAAACTTACTTAGTATCTTAGTTACTTGTGTTGTTATTGTGACAAAAACTTTAACGAAAGGATCTTGTGTAAGGAAGAATGTATTTGACTCATATTTGCGTGGTATATTCTGTCAAATTGGAGAAGTTAAGGCTGTAGTTGCGCTGTATCTGCTATCAAGAACTAAAGGGAAATGAATGTTCACGTTCTTCCTTTTAAGCATTTCAGCACTTTGTTCATGGAATGGTACCATTGACTTAGGGGGATCTTCAATTACCTTTTCTATATAAACCCTCACAAGCAGAGCCTTGTCTCCTTCATGATTCTTCATTCTATCAGTTTGATATTTAATAATTGCCATCATACATAGTTATTGCTGGCAGTCAGCTTCACTTTTGTTTATAATAAACCTAACTGTGCTAAACATGTTTGTGTTGACAAAATTTGTACCTTAAGAATTAGCTGTTTTTTGGTAGGAACTTGTATTGACATGTAATATTGATATTTACACAGCTTTCAAATTGTTTCTTTTTTTACATTCAGAATATGGGGGTATTGAAGAGTGATGTATTTATAGTTTGATGCAGTAGCTACTGTCAAATACAGCTCTAAGATTTTAAATTTATTAAAAATAACTAAAACTTGATATTTAATTTCTCAGTCAAGTTAGTCACATTCAGATACAAAGTCTGCAGTTAGCTAGTGGCTACTATGTGAAAAGTAGAGATATGGATATCTCTTGCTGTAGAAAGTGCTACAATGTAGTGCCAAGCATTTGTCTGAAATTAAAAATATAGAACCTAAGTGTGTTCTGGAATTAACCTATGGTTTATTTTTAGACTTTGTTATGTTGATGTATGTGTGGAAGGTATATATGCATATAAAATTAAAGGAAAAACAACAACAACAACAACAATAACAACAACAAAAGATTTGCTCAAGAAAGTTACCAAAACAGTAAACTTCTGCATCAAAAAAAGTTAAAAAAGATGAGACAGTACTTCTGGGGCAGGAAGTGAGTGACATGGATGGAGGACCTGGCATTAACTTGATTAAGAAATATTGTATGAAATGCACAAAGTCTCAAAAAATTAAAAAAGAAAAAAATTAAAAATAAAATTTAAAAAATTTTAAAAATACATAACCTTAATATTTTGTCTCACAATTTTATGTATTTTGTACAAGTAAAGAACTTTCATATATTTTCATACTAGATAAAAATATTACACTCAAAATTAAGCCAGGCTATACTTCGTAATCTTTACATAAGTCAAGCCTTGCTATAATTTATGCTAATTTAGTATTAAAATATAGGATATCACTGGGCATGGTGGCGCATGACTTTAATCCTAGCACTTGGGAAACAGAGGCAGGTGGATCTTTGTGAGTTCAAGGCCAGTCTGGTCTACACAGCAAGTTCCAGGACAGCCGGAGCTACAGGGAGAACCTGTCTCAAAAAGACCAAAAAATAAAATAAATAAAATATAGGATATCTTTTGACAATAAATAAGTACTGATCTAAGTCAATTTCATATTTGTAATGTCTTGCTTTTATTAATTTAGAAAAATTCATTTCAACTATCAAATTGATATTAAAACCTAGTTGCAAGTACTATGAACTTTAGTGTATTGCAATTTTTGAAACTAAATATATTTAACAGAAAACAAAATACAAAATAACTCCTTTCAGAAAAGAGAAATGCTTAATCCTTTCCACACATTCGTCCTTGGAGCATGGTTTGTTAAGGTGAGTACTTGGTGATGATTGATTCACACGTCCACTACACTGCACTGAAAGTTGGAAGAAAAGGACACTGAAAAGCCACATCTCAGAATGATCAGTTATCCAGAAACTCAGCAGTTACTAAATCTATCATGTGACTTAACCAAATTATTATTTATGATTTGTTTTAATTGTTTGTGCTTGGTGCTTGGGTTAGAACCTCTTGCAATAGAGGCATGTGCTCTAAAATTGTGGCCTACACTCTGCCCTCTCTGATCTTTTTCCAGAAGTAGGGAAGTATTGGCAGAAGTGGAGCCAATAAAAGAATCTTCTTTCCTTCTGTCACTGTAGGAGGTGGTGTTACTATGAAATTTACCCTGAAATATGAAAAGAGTTTCACATGTACTTCATTATGACCTTTAGTTCCCAGAGCAGAGAAAGACTATTCTTCTAAAAAGAATGGACAGAGGTAATATAATAATTTATAAAGTTACATTGACTAAAAATGGTGGCACTAAAATATATGCAATTCTCAAATTTTATCAAAGAGTTTTAATTTTCTATTTAAGTGAGTATTTAATCTGGGGTTGGTGGTTCATACCTGTAATCTGAGTAATGAGAAGGCTGAGGCAGTAGGATTGCTGTATTTTCAAGGCCTAACTGAGGCTCTGTAATGAATTCTAGCTAGGCCTGAATTACAGAGTAGAACTCAGTATCAAATTAACAAGTATATCATTATTGAAGGAATCTTTTCTAGAGGTGCTTTTAGAAAGTGTTGAAAAGTTCTTGAAAAAAATCACATATGTGAAGCAAAGTTAACCAATAATATGAAGAACCATATACTGTTTGTCAAATGAATGGTACAGGGAGTTCTACAAAACTCTTAGTTATTTTATTATTATGGGAAAATATTTAAAAACCTTTATATTTTCTTAAAGCATTCTGATAGTCATAAGAAAAGAAGTACATGATAATATAACATAGAATTCCTCATATAAAAAGTGAATAATTGTTTGGGGGACATTATAGCTCATGGGATATGACAACATTTCTCAGACTTTTTATTAGCTTTTGACATTTAATGTGCAATAAAACATAGTTGTTCAAATGTATAAATAGGATACCTGAGTACCTGAAAAATTTTTGTAATAGTAATTTACCTATAAATTTCTGTTCACAAAATATATCTAAAGATCATTTCTCTTTACCTACTACCCCAAATTTAAAGCATGGTTTGCACTGTTGGAATCAAAATAATAAAACATTTAGCTGATAATCCTTGTTTAAGAATAATACTGTTAATAAACTTAACATTTAAGTGTACTTGTAAAATGACTTTGTCTTATCCAAAAGCATTACATAAAGCTTCTGAATAATACAAGATAAAATAAATGTGTGATTTTATTAATTTCTATTTTGAATACTTTAATATAAACTAAGGAAACATTCTTGATATTTGTTATGATGAAAATACACACATACATATATGTGTGTATGTGTGTGTGTGTGTGTGTGTGTGTGTGTTCCAGCCCACTAGGAATTCACTATGTAGATCAGGCTGGCCTTGATCTCAAAGAGATCTCTATTTCTGCCTCCTTGGAAAAAATGTTGCTTTGATATTCATAAAAACAAATATATTTATTCATATATCACATAAGACATTTGGATGTCTGTCTACAGAAACATTTCCTTAAGAAGTTTTCTATCTTAGAATACATTTTTTCAGGTAATATTTGGTTGTACATTTATGCCCAGGATCACGGAGAATGTAAAATAAAATTACTGAGATTTACTTCCTCTCAAGAGTTTGTTACACTATAGAATATATAAATATGGATTATTACAGGATAGAGTATTTCACGTGACCTCACAGCAGAGATCCATTTGGCATAGTCTAGGCAAGAGGAAAGGAATCAAAACTTCACCATCACTCTAGATACAGCTTCAAGTCAGCTAAATACACTCTTGATGTATATAGGACCATCCTCAAGACTAGGCCATAAACATTTACTTACATCAAATATTCTAAAGGTAACTCCCAGTGGCCAAATAATTCAAGTAAATTCTAGTAACTCTTATTTTAATGCTATGCACAGCACAAAATAATTTGCCTAAACATCCAGCTTTATATGTAACATGCCATTTACTTATCTTTAATGTCCCATAGTAACCAGTTTTGTGAAAAAAATTATTTTCATTGAATAAATAATAAACATCATTAAAGAACATTGTCTAAATGGCAAACGGGCAAGAATTGATTAAACCTAAATTGAATGAAATATTTGTATGTTGCCAGCTGTAGAGGTGTATGCCTGTAATCCCAGCACTTGGGAGCTGGAGGCAGGAGGATCTCTGTGAGTTCAAGGCCATCCTGGTCTACACAGTGAGTTCCAGGTGGGCTGGGGCCAGGGAGACCCTGTCAGACTAACAAATGATTAAATAAATAGAAATTTCTGACAAGTATGTGTGCATTGTCTCTTTATGTAAATTTCTCAGTGAAGAGGAACAGAGTAGCTATATTTGAATTTTGGATTTATTTTTACTTTTGCTTTTAATTTTACTCATGCTTTCTGCATGCTAAGCCATATACAAGTCAGTCTTTTCCTTAATTTATATATTAAGGCTGATGGCATGAAAATATATTTTCCACAGCATGCCCCTGAATTTTGTACCAATAAGAAGGATCATGCAACTGTGTATGTCTACAGCGAAAACCTAATCTTTTAAGACCTGATGTTTTGACATCTTTGAGAATCAACACTCTTTTATTTATGTTTCTTCTTTCGTGACCTTACAGAATGCAAATTACTGCTGTAAATGGATTAATTTACTTTTCTACCAGAATAATATACTTGAGACTTTCTCAAGCCTTGAAACATGCTGAGTATTAAACATTATAATCCTTCTTGTTTTTACTCAAAGGAATTAATTGCAGGTTAAATCTCTGCTCTTTTTATCATTTTACAAAGCAAATAGCATGCTGAATACTGTTGTTTCTACTACTACTGAACAGTCAGACTGGATTTCAATGCCATCTATCTTTTACTTAATAAAAATTTTAATCATTTTTTTACCTGAAACTAGACCATATATATCTTGAAGAACAATGTTCTGAAAGAACACAAAAATAATTCTGAACACTATAGCTCTGAAAAATGGGACACAAATGCTTTTATGAATATGGGTATGATTCAAATAGACAAGAGCAGATAAATCTACATGAATATTGCATCTATTTCATTGAGTGGCTTATAATTTTGAAACTGCCACATGTCAGCAAATGTATCAGCACTGCCAGAAAATCAAAATGGAAGTTTATTTCTGCTTAATGCAATCGTTACTGGATCATATAAGATAACTGTATTTTAAATAAAAAGTGTAGGTTTCTGTAACAAATTATTTTTGCTTATACAAAATAGTTTTCTATTGACGTTTACTTGAGTGAAGAGAATTGAACATGTAAAAAGAAAACAATAAAATTTGTAGAATGAATATACACACAAAATATTCAAATCTTTAGTGATTATTTTTTCTACAATCTTTTAAAGAAATGATCATACCCAACTCATGGAATCTTGCTAGTATCAATTGGTTCATGATAATTAAATTTAAATTAATATTTTAGATTTGAAAATTAAGATGGCCTTATTTTCTACACATAAAAGAAACTATATAAATATTGTAACTACTTTTCTTAAAAAATTAAATCCAAATCAGTGGCAATCAAATGAGGACATGATCCATACTATGTGATGTTAAGCTTCTGCTTGTTAGCTTATAAATAGTAGGTGAATTGTGGTTATAGTAAAGAGAAGTTCACTTTCATCAAGTTTTGGTCTTACTTTGAAGTTCATATTTCAGATATTTTGTTATGATTTAACTGAGTCTTAGAAAATGATTAGGTAACTTTTCTTCTTTTCTCTGTGCTTTATTTTCTCTCCATTAAAACCATATTGTTCAAACAGAATTTCGAGTGACTCTTCCTGGTGTTCTATTAGTTAAAGTAGTTCTAAAATTGACACTCCAGCAAAACATCAGAATTTGATTTTCAATGTTCATTTAAAATACTTCATGGTATAAATTATTCTGGTTATTTTACATTGAAAATCTCTCAGCAATTGTTCTTAATTTGAATAAAAAAGATTAGCATGCTTTGCATTCCACACTTACAGTATTATCCATTCATTTGGGTTGTTAGAAAATAATGAGAAGCTGTTTCTTTCTCTGAGTTGTAAAAGAAGCCTACAGAGTTCTTGATCATAAGTTAGTATTTAAAAATAAAACTATAAAGGCCTTGGAAGTATATTATTTTGATAATATGTAAAAAGAATTATCAAATTATCAATCAAATCACTGCACAGTTAATCATTAAGTACTTTTGAAAATATTATTTAGACACAATGATGTAAAGTATACTGGTGTAGATTTTTATTTAATACTTTAGTTAGCAAATTAAATTGAATTTAGAAATGTCTTTGTGGTTAGTCAGTATCAGTAACAGTGATAAAGTGAATAGCCAAATCAGATCACTACTTTAACCACTAATATATAAACTCTTTGCCTGGTTATCTTTGTAGATGTGACTTGCATATATTTAAACTGGCATTTACATCTTTGAAAAGAAGTTGTGTATGAATTGGTAATGAGCATGAATGTACAATCACCAATCAGAAACCTTAGCACTCTTGAAATCACTTGCCCACTGCACCTCTCTCCACAGGGGTTACTTTGAAATTTGGAATGCTGCTTGCTCTTCTCTCTTCTCTCACTGACTGTAAACCAGGAACAGAGATCCTTCAAATAGAGGGCCAGGCATAAACAGTGTTGGGCACCATTGAAATGCATTGCATGCTACGATTCATTAATTTCCAGAATCCCCTGTAAAATGTAGAATTTTCAGCCTATATGGAAAATATCCTTTATTCTTTAAAATACAGCTACTTTCCTTTTTCTAGCCCTCCCGCCCCCTTTTCTCCAGTGTTATCAATATCCCTTGAAATTTTTCTTTGTAATGCAATAGGGATGGATTTTTTAAAACCGCATTCGAGTCCGATAACCCATGTTCCTTCAGGAAAGGAAATGAAAATGACGTTAACGAATGTATTAAATATTGTACTCGCCAGCAATAAGGTTTCCATCGTCAGCCCTAACATTGTAACTTTAGCCAGAAAGCATTCCTTTTTTTCTTTTTTCCTCAGGTTCAGCCTTTCCACCTGCGAGTAGAAGAGGAATTTTGTTGTCTACTACCCCCCTCTAGCGCCGAACTAGCAGGATCCAAGCCGCTGCTGCTCCAGGGCTGGAGATAGCTGGACTCCACCAAGCTCAGCAGCGCTCCAGATTCTGTCCCTACCCTCTGCACCCTTTTGGCTTCAGGTTCACCCGACTTGGGGACTGCAGATGGCTACACCCTTTCTCATCAGCTTCCCCAGTACCTAGACTAGGCTCTGGGTTCAACCAAGTAGCAGTTGCAGCGCTTTAGCTCCGACCTGACCCTGGGAGTGAGCTGGTGCTGAGAAGATGCTTCTGGAGCGGGGAGAGCTCACAGCCCGCGCGCACACCGCCGTGGACTTGGCCACGCTCGGCTCAACACATCCGCTATTCGGAGCGTGCGACCTGACACCCCCCGCGCCGCGGATGATCAAGATCCTCGGAAGCCTGGCTCCAAGCCTTAGATGAAGATGCTCTTGACCTCCAGGGCGAAGCCTCCAGTGAACAAGGAGGAAGACCTAGGAAAGCCCAGGCGCCAGGCTTGATGTACCTTCTCTGGGTGGCTTCTGAACCTACGCTTCCCAAGGACTCAAAGCAAGGTGGCCACGGAGCTTGTTGGTTCGCCCTTCTGGGCAAGTTTGGACGTCTGGCCTCAGACACTTCAGGGCTGACCAGTGAGCTAGCTGTGCCTGGGTCCAGCGGAGCTGAACCTCAACTGTCACTGACTCCAGCGACAGAAATGTGTGAAAGGAAGGGGGAAATGTCCAGAGCTGACTAGCCGCAAAAGACCCAGCACTGACTGCTGACTCGACATGGTGGGGGCTAAATGCTTGAGAGACTAAGAGCCCTGTAAGCAGCTGCCTCGGCCAGGGAGCATCACAGATGCCCCGGAGTCGTTGGTGTCCACAAAGCGATCCTTTACCCACGCCACTCGAACGAGGGACTGAGGGCTCAGTATTCAGTTCCTTTGGACACTCGCGACCCTCCCCAGCCTCATTCGCCCGCTTTCCCCTCACTGGCCGGAAGAAAGTTCTAGCTGCCCCTTAGTCTCTTGCTAGCTGCTGTGTCTCCACTGCCGAGGCTCTGCAAGTACCCACTTGGGTCCAAAGAGGCTCTGTGGACCCCAGAACTGCGCTTTCCACCTGATCGTCCTTACCCGCCCCCAGTCCCTTCTGCGAGGGGCCCTCCTCCTTCCTCGATCCCCTCCCCCAAACCACAGCTTGAGCTCGCTCCTGCGCGCGCGCTCTCCCGGGCCCAAGTGAATAGTCCTGCGCGAGCGGGACACGGTGGTGGATGCAATTCCCCTCGCCTCTAGCCACCAGGAGCTCCGGGGCGCCGCAGGCAGCATCCTCCTCTGAAGCAGCTGCTCCTGCACCTGGGCAGCCTGGACCCTCGTGCCCTGCTCCCGGGGCCTCACGTGGGGGGTGCCCCGGGACTTGCCCTGCGGGCCGGGTGGAGGAGGAAGAAGAGGAGGAAGAAGAAGAGAACCTGGAATTGGACCCCCAGCCTACCTCGAACACTTGGCTGCGCTGCTACCACTTCTTTTTAAACCGGAAGAGAAGAGGATCAGGGAGAGCCATGGGGGCCTGCGAAGTATGGGAATATATTTTGCAATTTGGTTTCTTCTTGCCCCTGCTGACAGCTTGGACTGGCGACTGCAGTCACGTTTCCAACAACCAAGGTAAGAGACAAGGGTGGATAGGCAAAAGAGGCTGGAGGAAGAGGGTGCCATGGTGCACTTCTTCATTCCTTCGGGTAACTTAGTCCCTAGGTCAGCATATGGACTTGCCACACAGTGAAGTCCAAGAGGTTTGGTAACCACAGCATACTGGCTACATCCCCTGGAACCAGTGGCCCCAGGAGCTCTGATCCCTTCTATCTCCAGGCTTCTTTTAAGGGATTCCTGAGCCTCCACAGCACGTGGGTCCCATCACAGGCAGTTGCAGGATTGCTCCTGGGTGCGCACCCTCCGCTGGAGGTCAAGCTTCATGGCACAGACCTAATGGAAACTTCTGGCCCTTGGCGATCTCTCATCATAGGGCAAAGTGTGGATGGTGTCTCATGCCTGCTTGTAAGGCAGGTCATCACTCTGGCTGTACCCTGTGACCGATTATCAGCCTGTTTTTCCAATGATTGTAGGTCTCCCTGATCCAATATTTGTTTCCAGATCCCATTTACCATACACTTGTTCAAAATTATTCTTAAGCCATATGCTCACAGATCAGTGTTGGAGTTGTGCTTTATAATGAACAGGGAATGGATAAGAGTTAAATTCGAATTTATAAGTTTGGGTTTCCTATTCACAAAATCAAATCGCTGTCATATTTTAGAGGACTTTTTATCAGTAGGCAGTGTCAATACTCTGTGAAAAAATATGAAAAGCATGTAACCTATTTAAACATTTTATATCCTTCTATTTGAACAATCGTTCATGACATATATCTCCGGATTTCTGTGTGTATTTAAAGATTCTGAAAAAATTCTCCCACGTGTTCTAAATTCTCTTACACTAAAGTATCAAACATCCATAAAAGTTTTCCAGCATGTACCTAGCTGGTTTCTCTCAGTGATGGTGTGAGGTTCACCAATGTGTCACCTGTTAGATCATATTGTCTACAAAGACTTATGAAACAGTTGGTATCAATTATAGTTGCCATTTAGATACCATATACATGTTTAACATCTAGAAATAATAGACATAAAGTACAAATGGAGGTCAGATGAGAGTATGCACTTCCTGTGTGATGGGGAGAAGGTTCAGTGAGAGAGAACGTAGAGCAAAACAGTCTTACTTTTGTCATAAAAATACAAGACCATATTTATTTAGAAATAGAATAATCATTCAGAATCAATATTCAGATAGTCTCATTTCTAAACAGCACTGTTGCTACTTTTGTTTTCTTTTTATTTGGAAGAATGAAACCATAAATATGCATGGTTTGGAAAATATACATTATCCCCGTGACTTTGAAGATATATCATATAATAAGTAACAGAAATAATTCCACAGTCTTGTACAGTGGTGCGTATCTTCAGACTGCCTCCATCTGTCTTCAAAGATAATTGGTATAAAGGATCCCAAAGTAGTTTAGGTTACTCATGTGAAAATACTAAAATTTTTAACATAACATGTAATTCTTTACCGAATTTTTTTATTTGGAAAGAAAATTATTTTAATAATTAGAAAATCAGATATGCTTATTAGACTTTGCATTATTATCTACAGATATAAACAGGGAGACCCTGTCTCGAAAAGACAAAAAAAAAAAGGCATGTGTAGCTTGAGATTAAATTTTACTAGAAGTTTTGAAGTTGTTCCAATTAGAATATTCCTGAATATCAATTAATATATATAGTACCCAGGTAAGACAGAAATCATTCTAGGCTCTGGGTTTACTAACACAATTAAAACAAACAAGAATATCCACAGAATTAATATACTATTATACTGAAACTTGTTATGTGAAAATAAGACCTTACACATATTGATACAAATGAAGAGCCTAGTGCATTCCTTGTTAGGCTCTTGAAGTAATTTTTATTTTTCTATAGATTAATGAATGCTTCATTCTTTTAAATTGTTTTAGTTAAAGTAGATAATATCTGAAATTTACTGTTTATATCAATTAGCTTAACTTAGTGTTCAATGGATATTTGCTAGTTATTTCATCAATTGAAAAGAATGATTAAAGATTTTTTTCTAAAACTTTAATTTGAATTTGTATTAATATACTGAAAACACAGGTTACAAATAATCATATATTAGTATAAAATTACTATTATCTAAGGATTAAGTTGGTTAAAATTTAGCTTAGTTCTTCAAAATGAAATTACCATATATGATCATGCTGTATATCAGTATTAAATGGTTATCTACAGAGATATGATGACTCAAAGATTTTCCTGATGGTAAGTTTGGATAACTTTCATATATTTGAATATTCACATAAATAGTTCATAAAATATCCTTTCTCATATTATTTTTAGGAACATTTTAGAGAAAATTTCTTAATACGTAGTTTCAGAAGAGATATAAAATCAAAACATAATGCTTACACATAAAACAAGGAACATGACAGAATTATATGCACAATATGGAAATATTCATATAATTTGAATTTATTTATAGTACAGATAAAAAGTAAATGGCATGGGATGAATAAATGACAGTGAATGTTTAAAACTTATTTTGACGAGACACTTTCATATACCTAGTATTCATTTATCTTTTATTTTTGAAGCTTGTTATTTTGTGTAGGTTATATTTTCATTTTTACATAACCTTCTTTCTGGATTAAGGGCATTCACAAAGTAAAATTTCATTGCCATGAGTCTAGTTTATCAAATTATTATATATAAGGTCTTTCATGGTTGAAAACTTGGGTTCACCCTCTGACCTCCTCCTAATCCATCCCTAATCTTCCATAGTTATACAGGGTCAAATATTGATAATGACAAAACAAGTGAACTACCTCATTCTTTTAACATGGATCTAAGGGTACTATGACTATAGAAAGGACCTCTTGTCTTTGAACTAGCTGTAAAGCTATGTAATGTAAAGGCAAAATATATCAATCTGATTCTTCCTTTCTATTACCCAAAGCTGTGTGAATCAATTGGGAAGTAATGCTGCTTCCTATATCACTTCATCTGATTAAGTGAAAATAGGGTTTGTTTTCTACTCTCTCCCATATTCCATTATTTTTATTTGTATTTTAAAACTCAAACGTAATCTCTGGAAACATATAACCTTTCATTTTCTTGCTAATGAATACAAATCCCATTCTTGCTTCATGTGTAAATTAACCACGTGTGTCAATACAATAGTTCAAGTGGCCAGGGATCCACTTATTCAGATTAATTTCTTTTAGCAGGATACCACATAGCCTGTATGATTTGGTACATCTCTCAGGGTGTGGTTCATGTTTAAAAAAATAATCAATTACATACCAAAAATTTATTGTCAACATAGTACCTAGCTAGATGAAACAGTGAACTTACTTTATTACCAGGATGGTGTGAATTTATTTGTTTCCATAGAACACAGAAACAGACAAACCAGCAAAGAAGTGGTAAAGTACTAGTTGGTTTTGTTACTTTATTGATTTGAATGAATTGAATGCAAAAATTCTCCAGTTACATGTAACTATAAGTAAACATATCTAAGCAGACAGTTACAGTATAAAAATACATGGTCTGAAATCAGGTGTACTCCCATAAGCATTGAATATAAACTGTAATAAATGCAGAAATACAAGTAAAAGATTAATGCTATATTTTCCTAAATTACAGCAGCTAGGTAACTTACAGAGAATATTTCTGTAGGATCCATTAAAATACATAAAACAGAATTTTAGAGATACAGTATCGATAGATGTAAAGGTGCTTGAGATTATTTTCACAAAACTTTGTGGTAGGTATAACTATAAATAAAACCTATTAGGCATAGAGAGTTCAAATAAATCATTATAGGGTCATTAGGATTAACAACATTATAGAAAAATAAAATATTTATTCAGATTCTTCAATGGCCATCTTATTCTAAATATTATTTTCCTCTGGGTTCAAAATAAGCTATATCTGAAAACTTTTACTCATATAAAAATAATAACATGTTTATTAAATTTATCTCTTTTAAACATAAATAATTATTATAAAATCCTAATAGAGTATGATTGGTTAAATACTTTTATGTAGAGTTTATAATGGACAAAATTATTTTTAGTGAAACTACAGAAAATAATATATAAGATTATTATAGCTAAAGGACTTTATTGAAGTCTTGTGTTTGTTCACAAACATATATACTATCGCACAGTCTCAGTAACCACCTCTCTCTTCTATACACAAATACATCTAACTACATTTTCCTTTTATTATAAATAATAAAAGAATAGATCATACTTGAAAATACCAACTAAAACTCAACATTCATAGATATCTCTTTCCTTTGGCTTACTCTCATTTGCTGGCAGTATAAATAGGATAAACATCAATGTGCATGGTAAGATAATTAAACTATGTATTTGTCGCAGGGTGTGGTGGCACACGCCTTTAATCCTAGCACTTGGGAGGCAGAGGCAGGCGGATCTTTGTGAGTTCAAGGCCAGCCTGGTCTACAGAGAGAGTTCCAGGACAGCTGGGGCTACAGGGAGACCCTGTCTCAAAAAGACCAAAAAAAAAAAAAAAAAAAAAAAAATATATATATAGATATATATATAATATATATATATATATGTGTGTGTGTGTGTGTGTGTGTGTTTGTCCAGGAAACTTGCTAATGATGTAACTTACACAAGGTTTAAACTAATATATCTATAATATTCTAATAAACAAATGAATGCCATATACCTCCTCATTTCCTTAAAATTTTGAAAATGTGTCACTTTTGTTGTTCTCTTACTTTGAGTATTGTCTTTTAAATCTAAATTTAGAGGGTGTGGAGACAGTTCATTGTCAATAGTCTTTGGTGTTCTTACAGAACTGAGTTCAGTTCCCAGCACCACCTCAGGTAGTTCTCTGCTGCCTGCAACTCAAGCTGAGGGAGATCCTATATGTCTGTTCTCTAAAGGCACCTACATGTGCTTGCACATATTCACACACAGACATACAGATACCAGACACACATAAAATAAAAAAGAATACAATAAAACTATTTGTAAAATAAAATGAAATTTAGGTAATGTGGGAAAAGATGAGTTGTGTATGCATGTTCTGTTACCTCTTACCACTTGTGTAAGTAAACAAAATAGTATTGATTGTAGAGAGTCTACGGAGGAAACAACAGAAGCAGAGACAGAGTAATGGGGCAAGCAAGGCAGATTAAAAGAGAGAGATGAAAAGGTCTGTGTGGGGGGTGACATTTAGGCTCCATTCTCAGGGAACAGAAAGAGCTAATTGTGCAGAGTAAGAAGAAGTACATGAAAAGTAGAGGGAACTGCTTTACAAAGAAATGCTCTTTTTATATTTGATATTTGAAGAATTGAATTTAGTGTGACTGGAATTTACTGAGCAAGGAAAAGTATTGCAAAAAGTGTAATTTGAAAGACGGTAACCATACTTAATGGAGTAAAGAGATATTTTAAGGAGTTAAGCTTTAATATTATCCCAGGTAAAAGGGAAAGTTATACAAAATGATAAAATGACCATTTTACATCTCAAGAGCATTCTATATAGGGAGAAAGTGGATGACTGGAAGACTGAAAGAGCAGAATTAGGAAGCATGGTCATGGTGGCCTTGCTTGGGGGAATGCAGTGGAAATAGACAGCATGTTGATTTTCAAGAGATATTTTGTGGGAAAACATTTACCCTGCAGAGAAATACATGCACACATTCGATGTTCTGATACTTTTCTTTTTGAGACATTCAAGTAGATATTCCATTATTCCTTATTAAATGGTCTTATTATAGAATTATTCATAATTGATGGGTTAAGAGGAATGGAACAGAACAAAACTACATAATTAAAATATAGAGTCCATCTCCCACTTTATTCAGTTCAAACTGATTAACATTTAAAGCATAAGTAATGATATATGTGTGCATGCATCAGCATGGTTAATGACAAGGGCTCATAATAAAACTCTTTCTTGGCCATTCATTTTAAAGTGATATCTAATCTTAGTAAACTTTTGCTGTTTTAAACCACTGCACATTCATACTGAATCAACAAATGCATTGTGCTAATTCTTTTCTAATATCATAGATTTGTATAAGGAGTTACCTCTCTCAGAATAGATAATGACCCAATTAGGTACAGATATGTTAACCAGACAACATGAAATTACAGTCTAAGTGTCAGTGAATAATGGCAAATATTTGAAGTTTTTTTTTTTTAATCCACCCAGGTTTATTAATCTGTTTTGATGATATTACTACTATTTGAAACCCAACTTTCAAGTAATACTGGATATAAAATTGTTGTACTAGCAGACATTTTCCATTCTGTATCCCTTTCTTTAAGTGTAACTGAAGAGAAACACGTTAAGAAAACTTTTAAGTCCTTAAAAATGAAGTTTAAAGACAGATGCTACTCTTGTGGGCAGAGAGGATGTGAGTAGTTTTAGTAAATCTCAAACAGCTGTGAATTCTCTGATGAGTTAACTGCCCATTACTTTGAGTTGCAATTCCACAAGGTCATATGAAAATCTAAAAATGCATGTCATTTAAAACAATCTTAAGAAACTGCAATTAATAAACAAAAATAAAGAGTGATAAAAATTCCAAACTTAAGCAACACTTCCATATAATTGGGGTAGATTTAGAAAATTCATTTTTGAGGATATACTTTATTTGAACATCTGTTAAGGCTCTAAAACCTAATCAACTGTAATAAACCTTATGGGGTACTCTGGAAAATTTATGATTCCCTTTCAATAAAAATTCAGCTTCTTATAGGATACATGGTATAGTTTTTCTTTATTTTATTTTACATTTTAATACTTAATTAATTTTATTTTCTGTGTATGACTCTATTGCCTGCATGTATTTAAGTGCACCCATATCCTGCAAGGCCCACAGAGGTCAGAAGAAGGTGTCAGATCCCCTGGAATTGGAGTTACAGAGGGTTGTTAGCCTCATGTTCATGGAGGGAAAGGAACCAAGTTCCTCTACAAGATCAGCCAGTGCTCTTAACCACTGAGCCATCTCTCCAGTCCCAATATTGTTTTTCAAAAATAAACCTCCTAAATCTAAATAACATATTTTATCTTTTTTTTTTAAATCATGCTCTCACTGGCCTGTATCTCATCATGCAGACTAAGCTTGCTTCAATCCCACAGAGATTTCCCTGCCTCTGCCTCACTAGTGGTAAAATTAAAGGTACACTCCACCATGTCTGGCACATTTATTCTTTCTAAATCTTCTTAAAGCCCTGTGCTATATATGACACACATAAATACATGTATAGATTTTGATTATGTTCAAACCTCATAATAAAAAATCATCTATACCATTTATGAAAACAGTACTCTAATGCATTTTATCTCAAAAATACTACAAATAATTCAATTCATGCATATAGTTTCAAACATCATATGAGGCACCAATATACAGTAATAAATATCACACGCAGGATGTTCTTTACAATATCATTACACATTGCTGTTATTACATCCCTTTAAGCAGTTGCTAGCTAATTTTGACATGCTGGATTATGTTTTTCTAAGAAAAAATTTATAGTAAATGGGAGACTGTGATAAAAAGGAGTAAGAACGGGCTGGAGAGATAGCCTAGCGGTTAAGAGCACTGACTGCTCTTGCAGAGGACCCGGGTTCAATCCCCAGCACCCACATGGCGGCTAAGAACCGTCTGTAACTCCAGTTCCAGGAGAACTCCAGTTCCAGGGGAATCTGAGACCCTCTTCTGACATCCACAGCATTGCATGACACGGGTGCACAGACCTACATGCAGACAGTACACTCATACACATACAAAAATAAAAAAATAAAAAATAAAAAGGAGTAAGAAAAAATGCTGTCTTTATATGTGCATTATTTATAAATTACTTCATAAGATAATCTAACTTTTGGATATATAGATGTTATTTTTAATTATATGAAAAGATGCATAAATGTAAATTTTACAGAGTATTTGTGAGTATAAAAATAAATTCTTCATGGGGCTGGACAGATGGCTTAGCGGTTAAGAGCAGCACCAACTGCTCTTGCAGAGGACCCGGGTTCAATCCCCAGCACTCACATGGTGGCTGAGAACCGTCTTTAACTCCAGTTCCAGGGGAATCGGACACCCTCTTCTGACCTCCTCAGCATTGCACGACACAGGTGAAAAAAAAAACCTACATGCAGACAGTACATTCATACACATAAAAAATAAATAAAATTAAATAAATAAATAAATTCTTCACAAGTTTATGGCTTTGTATACATTGAAATTTGAAGTGACCTTTTGTTGACTGCCCTATTCTACTTTGCACTTTTTAAAAATTTTATTTATTTTTGTATGTGTATGAATGTACTGTCTGCATGCAGGTTTGTGCACCCATGTCGTGCAATGCCGCGGAGGTCAGAAGAGGGTCTCAGATTCCCCTGGAACTGGAGTTCTCCTGGAATTACAGTTACAGATGGTCCTTAGCCGCCATGTGGGTGCTGGGGATCAAACCCGGGTCCTCTGCAAGAGCAGTCGGTGCTCTTAACCGCTAGGCTATCTCTCCAGCCCTACTTTGCACTTTTAAAGGTGTTTCATTGCTTAAAACTGTAATTCATGTTGAAGATGTAAATTTTCAATTTCTTTTTTTTCCTGCATATTTATTTAAGAAGCACATGTTGACAGCCAGCCCCGCATCAGGCAACGAGCGGTACTGGGGATTCAACCCCTTACTGGCCCAGGCCTCTCAAAAGGAGCTCGCAGTCTGGTGGTGTAGGGTGTCTGGGACCAGGCTGGTGGGCGACAGCCATCTTTGGGCTGGAGGCAAGAGTCGAGAAGGATTATAAATTTTCAATTTCAAGTACCAGTGTGAACATGTATTTTTATTTCTGAACTTTGAAGGAAAAATAGGATAAGAATGTTTGTTTTCAACCCAAGTCCTAAAAAATTGCACAGCTGATTTTTTTTTATTTAATTTTTATTGATGGTTTGTGCATTTCGTACATCATTTTCCAATTCAGATCAGGCAGATTTCCCTTTCCCTTCCCCCACCCCCACCCCATCCCAGATCATGTACTCTGCCATAACTGTCCTGCATCTTTCAGGTTTTTTTTTTTTTTCATTTTTTAGCTATAAGTGATAATCCATGAGTATAAGCATCCTTCATGCAAAACCAATCTACAGACTGTTGTGCCCAAACCCCCACAGCTGATTTTTAAGAACACTGTTGAGCTCTAGCTATTGGCCTGCATGCTCACAGTACTTGGTGAACATAATTAAAACCATTACTCTTCCTCCCATTTAATTCAAAAATTTCAAGTGTTAAAGTCACATTTTATAAGCATTGAAGATACAAGATAATATGGCCTTAGAAAATCATTTAGGAGACAAAACTACTTAATATCTACTTAATTCATGTGATTTTACAATTTTGTCATATAAAGCATTACATGTAAATATGTTGGTAGTTTTTTCTGTAAATATTAGGTTAATCAGCTTTCAGCAACATGTTAATTGTGCACTCTTTTTTTAAATTTTTTTGGTCTTTTTGAGACAGGGTCTCCTTGTACCTTGGGCTGTCCTAGAACTCACTATGTATACCAAGCTAGCCTTGAACTCACAGAGATCCACCTGCCTCTGCCTCCCAAGTTAATTGTGCGTTCTTTATGGAGAATATACCATACAATGAAAGTTGTAATTTATGGTATGTGAACACTGAAAATAGCTCCACATTCTCATATATATATATATATATATATATAATATGACGGAAATATCTAGAACCAAGGAGAAAACCATGGTGTTTCAAGTTCATATTTACAGAATGAGGATTAAAATTAACCCATATGGGAATTTACTTCTCCATAGTTAAATTAGTCAAATATATAATATATATATATATATATATAGTATGCAGTTCATAAAACAATTTTCTGAGCTGGGAATTAAGCAGGCATTGTGTTGGAATATATTTCAAATAAGAATTATCTGTGAATAATAAAATAATTACCTTAATATTTTAATGGAATTATGCCTAAATGGCACTTTGTATTTTATATTTACAGTGAGGAACATATATTTTTTCTTTTACTGTTCCCATGATACTTTAATATTTCTAAAGATTATTTAAGTTAGACATATATATTTGGAAATTTTAATTTTATAAGTATTTATAAAGTTATTTTTATGATTCTTTAATAATTATTTACACATTTTTTTCTTTTTATTTTCAATATTTCTTTTTAGTATTACATTTTAATTTTTTTCATTTTTTAACAATAAGTAATAATTTATGAGTACAAGCATCCTTCATGTAAAACCAATTTTCAAGCAGCTGGGCCCAAACCCACATAGCACAAGGGTCCCACCATCCAGTTGGGGGGCTTGTATGTTCAATCAAGTTGATCAAATAAGTGTCCAGTCTGGGGCTGGAGAGATGGCCTAGCGGTTAAGAGCACCGACTGCTCTTGCAGAGAACCTGGTTCAATCCCCAGCACTCACATGGTGGCTGAGAACCGTCTGTAACTCCAATTCCAGGAGAACTCCAGTTCCAGGGGAATCTGAGACTCTCTTCTGACCTCCGCGGCATTTCACAACACGGGTGCACAAACCTACATGCAGACAGTACACTCATACACATAAAAAAATAAATAAGTGTCCAGTCTATATTGCTGTAGTTTCACCATTCACCCCAATCTCAACCGTTACATTCTACCATGCCCCCTCTTCCACAGATTGTTCCATAGGCTTAGAAAAGGGGCACGGGTGGACAAGAAGCAAAACAGTCTACTTTCTCTGGAGCTGTCGTTTTGGACTTGGGTCAATTCTGGCTGTTTCCTTCATGGGCTGACAGTTTGTCCAAGAATAACCTTTCAGTCCTACTAATGAAGCACAGACAATTAGATATATAGTTATTTAAACAGTACTAATTGTTATGGTAGGGTAATTTGGTATAGACACAGATATTTGGATGGTATGTTAATCTATGAACTAAATTTTTTTCTGTAATATATGACAGGGTCTTACTGTGGCTTATAACATCTCCTAACCACTAGAGGATGTAAGCTTGTGTCATCAGCCATGGGTTATTCCTCCAAGGAGAGAGCTAATAGCCAATTAGATTTGGGATATGCAGACATATGGCTGCCACTTCTGCACAGTATTTCCAGGCAGGTGAGGTGTAGCTGGTGCTGACAGAGGAGTCTTGCTTGACTCAAGGAGACCTATATTTGCTTTATTGGTTTAGTGGCCTTTGGTAACATTCTCTGCTATTACAGAGACCAACTGTACACTTGCAAGTGTGGTCTCAATACATCTTTCGCATGTTTACACCAGGTCTTCGACAGCAGGGCCTTATCACCTCTCTTCTTGCAGGTATCCCAGTTTGCAGGCAAGAAGCCTTTACCTTTTGGGGGGGCTTGGATCCCCTGACCAATATCTCCTTGGTAGAATAATCCATTGCTGGGCTGGAGAGATGGCCTAGCGGTTAAGAGCACTGACTGCTCTTGCAGAGGACCCAGGTTCAATACACAGCACTCACATGGCAGCTGAGAACGGTCTTTAACTCCAGTTCCAGGGGAATCCGATGCCCTCTTCTGACCTCTGCAGCATTGCATGACAGGGGTGCACAAACCTACATGCAGACAGTACATTCATATATATATATATATTATATATATATTATATATATATAATAAAATTAAAAAATGAAAATAAATAAAAAGAATAATTCATTGCTGATATCAGAGCTCTCCTGTATTAATATATTTTGCTTAACTGCACAGCTTAAGGAGACTTTAGTATTATATTTGGTTCTGAATAGAGAATAATCCTTTTCACAGTTCCTGTGTCTATTAGTCAATTAAAGAAGGTGGTTTTACTGGTTTTATATGAGATTACCTCTATGAAAGTTGGCTCCAATTTACAGTTAGAGAATGACCTCATCATCATCATATTCCTCCTTTTTCTATGAAGGGGAGGTAAGAAAGTCTCTTCTATTAAAACTTTGCAGCACCTAGAAGGTAAGTTTCATTAGGACTCATTATAAATAGTTGTTACAAGCAGGATCCACAGAGGGGTTTGATCCCTGCAGCAGTCTGATGCTTTTCTTTCTTTCAATGTTCAGATGGGCCAACCTTTCATCTGGCACTTTCTGGTACATCCTACACAATGCAAAGCTGTGTCTTTTCTTTCTCAGCCATTAAGTTGGTGATGTTTTGACCTGTGGGAACATACAAATCTTTTCCCATAGTTAGTTTTAGATTTGAATTGCAAAGTTTTTGACAAAAAGTTTTCATATATGTTTGTATCTCCCCTTTTTATTTTAGGTTTTTGTCTTTTGATCCATGAGTCTCAAAAAGGGCAGTTGTAGTACACCTACCTATAGGCAGGAATCAAGGCGCAGATTTCATCGGATTCACCAAAGCTATTTTGGGTGACTGTACGTCATTAACATGGGAAGCAAACTTAATTTCTTAAGTTAAAACATCCTATAGGTAAAAGAGAATGCTACAAGATGATACTGTACAACAGAAAAATTATAGAGAATATTTGTATGTGCCAATCCCAAAGTTATTGTTATACAGTTTTTAAGTAAAACAAATGTGGACAACACTTTATATTTCCAATTAACTAAGGTGCGTTACCATTTTTATCAGAACCTTTAAACCAATGTTGTTTAATATTCACAGATTTACTTTTACATACTTCAGTAAAGTGGCAGGATACAAAATAAATCTAGAAAAATCAGTAGCATTTCTTTACACCAACAACAAGCAACTGAAGAAGGAATACAAGGGGAACTTCCCACTCACAATAGCCTCAAAAACAATAAAATACCTAGGAACAAACCTAACCAAAGACACCAAGGATCTCTGCAAAAAAAACATTTAAACCCCTGAAAAAGGAAATTGAGGAAGATGTCAGAAGATGGACAAACCTCCCATGCTCATGGATTGGGAAATTAAATGTAGTAAAAATGTGCACTCTACCCAAACTCTTGTACAGATTTAATGCAATCACAATCAAAATCCCAAAGAGCTTCTTCACAGGCTTGGAAAAAAAATCCTCAATTTCATTTGGAAAAACAAAAGACCCCGAATAGCCAAAGCAACCCTGAGTGAAAAGAGCAATACAGGGGGGATTGCTATACCAGACATCAAATTATACTACAGGGCTATATAGTCATAAAAACAGCTTGGTACTGGCACAAAACAGACCAGTTGACCGATGGAATAAAACTGAAGATCCAAACCTGAGCACTTACAATTTCAGCCACCTCATATTTGACAAGGGGGCCAAGAAGACACAAATGGAGGAAAGACAGCATCTTCAGTAAGTGGTGTTGGCAAAACTGGATCACCACCTGTAGAAGAATGAAATTAAACCCTAACTCTCACTCTGTACAAAAGTCAATTCCCGATGGATCAAAGACCTCAATGTGAAACCCAAAACTCTGGAGGTGATAGAAAAACTTGGCAGCAGACTACAGGACATAGGCATAGGAAAAGAGTTCCTAAATCAGACAGCAGCTGCGCAAGAAATAAGATCAACAATTGAGAAATGGGACCTCATTAAACTCAAAAGCTTCTATACATCAAAAGAAACAATAAAGGAAGTGAAGAGAAAACCCACAGAGTGGAAGGAAACCTGCACTTCAGATACATCTGACAAAGCATTAATTTCCAGAGTATACAATCTACTCAAAAAACAAAGAAGAAAGAAAACAAATGAACCACTCAAAAGATGGAGCAAAGAACTGAATAGAGACTTCACAGAGGAGGAATTAGAGATGGCTGAGAAACATCTTAAAAACTGTTCAAAGTCACTAATAATTAGGGAATTGTAAATTAAGACCACTCTAAGATATCATCTCACTCCGATAAGAATGGCCAGGATCAAGAAAACAAATTATATCAAGTGCTGGAGAGGTTGTGGGGAAAGGGGAACACTCATCCATTGCTGGTGGGAATGTAAACTTGAACAGCCACTATGGAAAGCAGTGTGGAGAACCCTTGGAAGACTCAAAATGAGCTTGCCATTTGACCCAGTCATACCACTCCTGGGTATATACCCACAAGACTCATCTTACTGCAGAAATACATGCTCAGCTATATTTATTGCAGCTCTGTTCACAATAGCAAAAAGCTGGAACCAACCCAAATGCCCCTCAACTGACGAGTGGATAGAGAAAATGTGGTACATGTACACAATGGGAGTTCTATGCAGCAGTAAAGAAAGACAACATCGTGAACTTTACAGGTAAATGGATGGAACTAGAAGATATTATATTAAGTGAAGTAACACAGTCCCAGAAAAACAAATGACGAATGGTATCCCACATCTGTGGATGCTAGTGCCAATAACCCAGTTGTAAATACTTCTTGTGGAAAGGGATGCATATTAAAAGAACAACAACAGAAAGACTGCGTCAGAAAACTGACTGAAATGGTGAATCGGGAGGGGTGGGAGGGTCGGGATAAGGACACGGGTCTATATTCGATTAATGTATATTTAATTGATGTGAGTTCAACAAGTATCCAATTTTGCCGAGACTCTGCCTACAGGTTACATGGTGTCTTAGGACTTAGTATTTACACATTTTCTAAGAATTAACATTTTGCGAATCTCAAATAATTTTTAAATATGTCACAGACAAAATTTTGAAAGTATAGCAAAAATCAAAGAAAACTGCACATGTGCAAAAGCTGAACATAACAGTATTTTTAATTTTTAGTAGTTTGTATTTTTGTTCATCTGTTTTGAGACATTCTTCTCTGTAGCCCAGGATGACCTGGAACTTCCGACATAGTGAAGGCTGGCCTTGAATCTCAGTATTTCTTTTACCTTAGCCTCTCAAGTGCTGGGATTATACTCACATTTTTTTTTTTCCTGCTCATGGCACTCTTTTTAATGTGAGCCTGTTGGATAAGGATTCTCCTTGATGATGTGTATGGTATAAAATCCTCTGAGCTAAGACCCTACATTTCTGAAAATAGAACCAAAAAAAGGGGGGAAGCTTCTGTTAATGAACAACAACCGTTGGTTAAAGAATATTTCAGTATCGAAATATCCTTTTACTCTATCTCTTTGGAGTTAAAATATACTTAAAGATGGTTTATCTGGTGAACACAAGTGAAAATAATGAGTAATTGTCACTAAATATGATGACAAATAGCCCAGGAAACCATTAGATTTGATGGCACAAAATAATAAATAATTATATCAGATTCTTCAAGAAAATGAAATGCATGCACAGGTCTACTTGTTAGCAATTTGCATACTGTCTCAACAGAATAGAGGCTGTAAAATCTGGGAACATTTGTAACACTAACATTCAGTCAAGGAAGCTCATTGTTACCCTGACTATTTTATGTACTCCATTTTATGAAGGAATGTTGCAAGACATTTTCTTAATTTTTATTTGAAACAAGCCTCAAAACTTTGGAAGGTCATACAGCTACTATAGCATTTTATATACTATGTTTTAGAGATGAGTAAAACTAGCATGCTACAATTTTATTGGGATTTATATAGACTATATTAGAACTAAGATGTACTTGGAGAACTATAACGTATTGTCTTATATCGTTGTTCTATAATAACTTAATTTTATGGTTTAGCTGAGATGTGATTCACTTAGGTTATTAAAATAATACTTTACTAGTTTATTTAATAAAACTTACACAGGCAACCAGTCTATGGCAGACATCTATTTATGGATGCATTGCAACAAAAAATTATTCCTGAACTTCACAATTGACATAATTTAAAAAGTTACTTAATTTTAAGGCATGGTAGTATTCTTAGGAAAAAATAATTAAAATTTAATAAGCCTATTAACTTGTTAAAATCTAACAAATTCCTAAATTTAAACTCTCAATTTCTATCTAAAGCTTGAAAAATTACAAAAATGATGCATTTACAAACAAAGTTTCTGCTATGCTTTGGAAATAGCTATGACACATATTAATCAAAATATATCAAATTCAGTACCAGAACAAGCAGATTAAGGTAAAATGTTTTATAGAAGTCTAAATTTTTGAGTAATTCTGAATTATATTTTCAGCATTTAAATATTAAATATAGACTATATTAGAACCAATATGTACTTGGAGAATTATAACATATTGTCTTACAGTGTTCTTCTTCATTTAAAGGAGAACCACTGTCATGCCAATGAATAACAGCTTAGCCTGAGTAAGCAGTGTGTTACTACATGCTTTGATTTGGCTTTTAGTTAAATGTTTTAATCTTAAACCTCAACACTGTTACATTTAATGATGAGATAGACTTAAAAATACATAAACAGGAAATTCAAACCTTAGCAGATTATATTTGCCCTAGGTTGTTGATTATTTTACCTTTATATCAGTGTGAAACTGACAATATTTGGATGGTGTGCATTATGTGAAATTCATTAATAAAATGTCCCTTCAGGGCCAGGAAGATGTGTCAGTGGCTTAAGTGCTTGCTGAGCAAGCTCGAGAACCTGAATAAGGACCCTTTGTATGCATATAAAAGCCAGACCTTGGTGTACGCATTCATAACTCTAGTGCTAAATACCAGACACAGATAGATCCTGGTGGTTTAATAGTTGATGTCTTGAGACAAGAAAATAAAACCCAAGGAGGAATATCTCTTCAAGCCAGGAATAGTGGCTCAAACCTGTAGTCAGGCCCCTGACTAGGATAAGGCAGGAGAATTAATTTAGTGACAACCTGAGTTACAGAGTAAAACAATATAGCAATTAATTAATTAACTAGTTAATTAAATATTTCTTCAAAGTCTTGAAACCTGCTATCATGTTTCATTGTTGATTCATTATAGTTTTGTCTTTCCTAACTTGGCTCAATATTTGTGTTTTTAGAAAAATTTCAGAAATTTAAATTTGCTGATGATTTTTAATATTTGTTTTTACAAAATAAATTACTGTTTAATAGGTTCTATATTTTGTATTTGAAAAATATGCCTCCGAAACACATAGAAGTAGAAATCACAGCCAGAATTTGATATTTTTAAACAGAAGAAATAAACTACAGATTATCCATGATTAGCTACTGACAAGTCCATTTAGAATGTCAAAAACACTGAAAGCCATCAACCAAGCTTCTAAATTAAATAATACGTTTTTTTTTTTTTTTACAAATCTAACATTTTATGATATTCCCCTTTCTTCATAAAAAGCACATAGGTTTTTCCTCAAATAATCAATTAAAATTACAGTTTCTTTTTAATGTACCTGAAAGACTTCAAATAATTATTTGTGAAAAGTCTGAATCCACTAATAAGGCTAATGAATTCATATGTCTCATCATTGATTCTTATAAGCAGACTTTACAGAGAGGAAGATATTTTTAGGTTTTGACACTTTGATTCTAGATGCTTATTTTATTATGTGCTCACCTCTACAGACACAGACCTCTTGTGAGAAGGATCCCATCTTCCAAATGCACCCTAGCCTTGTTTGGAATTTCAACTCTTGGTATTGCCCCGGAATACAGGCAACCTAAATTAATCAACATATGTAAACCAGGGAAAAGCATCCAGTGTCTAACCTCAGTCTACTTGCCACTGATTTATTACTTGTCCGATTTCTTTTTATCCTGTTTGCTGCACTGGCTGTCGCTTTAAAATATGCACATATTCTATCCAATGCAAAAAAATGTGAACCGGCTTTTATCTTTTACTCTACTTAAATTGGTATGATTAAGGACTCCCTTATTATGTTCAAATTCTTGATATCCTAGTTGTGTGTATCATTTCAATTCTAATTATTTTCAAGATAGTCCTTTAATTATTTTATTGTTTGAATGTCAGAAGTTTGAATAACCTTCTAGTTTGTCTATTCAACATTCTTGTTCTACTGAGAAACACTTTGGAAAGATCGTGCACACATTGATCCATAGTTAACTGGAAATAAAATACTCATTTGCCAATCAGTGTAAACATATATTTTATGTACAAATAATAAAGTCTGGTGATAGGTCAGTTGCAGAATTACAGCTAAATGAATTTACTCTAAGTAAGGTGGCTTGCCTTATAATTTAAATTTGAATCAACTCAAATCCACATTTCTAACAGCCATAGGAACAAGAACAGCTATCTGACTGATTAATAAGTGCAGGAGAGGGGAAGACAAAATGTAAATTCTAGCTTACCTAGCATGTTTTCCATACAGAATGAGGCTGACACAAAACCAGGCACATGTATTTGTACCAAAAGCATACACAGTTGTTGAACTGCTCCGAAGGTATAAAATCTAATACTGTCCAGCTCTGAGAAACCTATCCTTGAAATGAAAAACTCTCACACACTTGAATGAGGATTGAGAATTTGAATAGGAATTTAGGGAAAATGTCCACATAATTACAAGTGTCTTTTCCCAGACCTCGTTCATCAGCACTCTATATACTGCTACACTTCATTTTACAGTGTGATCTGAGTAGGTCTTGCTGTCTATTTTTCCAAGGGTTTTGTTTGTTTTACATGCTACAGATTGGACCCAAGTCCTCTTTTGTGCATAATGATATCACTGAGCTATACTGTAGGCCAACTTCCTGAGATGTTTAAGAATTGTTTCGTGCTTCGGAGTATGCCTGATGACAAGCATTCCTTTGGAAAGTGTAGAGGGTTCTTGAAGGCAACTAAACCAAAATGTAGAAAAATATACATACCCTAGCCTTTACTACTTCCACATTTATAATTTTTTTTAGTGACATGGAAAAGATATATATATATATATATAATATATATATATATCTTTTTATTATATATTATTCTCTTCCATATCTATCTATCTATCTATCTATCTATATAGATAGATAGATAGATAGATAGATAGATAGACAGATAGATATGGAAGAGAAAAAAATATATATATATATATTTAATTTTCATTTTACCCTTATTTAGGAAGTGAAAAAAGAAAAAGTGGAATAAAAGTAAATAAGCCCAAAAGAAATATGGCCTTACAGCAGGAACACTGATGAAAATATAGGCTCTGCTTTCAACTGGCAAAAGTACAGTTAGAAATATGATTATGATTATTCTATTTCAAGTATATTTAGGGGAGGGACTTAATTTTAATTTCCTGTCCTCACCACCATCATCTTGAAATGTTCATCAGATTTTACATTCTGGGAAAAAAATATTATAGAGATTAGGAGTAAAAATTCTCTACGGATAGTCAGCTGAACATACCTCTAAAATCCAAAAATATCCCTGAAGATAGCAGAGCTTTAGCTTAGTGGAATTCTTAAAGACTCAGCTAGCAATTCAAAATAGCATCTGGGTCAGGAATTTTATTTCCATCTGGCACTGAGTTCTTAATTCCTTCTCAAAGAGTAACATGGATCTACCTGTGACAACAGCCCTGCAGCAAATGTACAGAGGCAAAGAATCTGGGTCAGAAAAACGGATCTGTATAGAATTTCATTAGCAAAGCCTGGGCTTTGCTGGTATTTATCTTTTAGGTTTGGGGGTCAGAAATGATTACAACATGAATTACCATGTTGTTAAATGGCACATTTTTACACACTGACCAAGCACCACGCATTTCTTGTTGGGTTGACAGTAACATTTCCCAAGAATAATTAATAATTCTTTTCTGAAATTAAGGGATCCTACATTTTTACAATGATGAGAGGGAAAAGGGATCATTGGTCTTACATGTGGCAGAGGGGTATAAACCTGCTCATAGTATAGAGAGAACAGTAGTGCAATTAAATACAGTGGTGACATTTTCCTGATAAGGAACCAGAGCAGAAGAATGCATACATGAAATCACAAAACCAGAGGCGTCAGATTTGTACTTCAGAAGGTTTAGTTGTAATCAAAAAACATTTGGATTTGGCTACAGCCATTTTATGATCTTGCTATTGCCATTTGATTGACCTGGAAATACCTAGGAAAATGTGCTCTCCATAAGTAGAGGAAAAGCATGGGCCATTTTTTTTAACCTGTCCTCTGAAAGTTTTGACAGTTTAAGTTGTTTTTTTTTGTTTGTTTGTTTGTTTGTTTGTTTGTTTGGGTATTTTTGACACAAGGACTCCCTGTAGCCCCAGCTGCCCTGGAATAAGCTCTGAAGACCAGGCTGGCCTTGAACTAAGAGATTCACCAGTCTCTGCCTCTCGAGTGCTGGGATTAAAGGCATTTAAGTATTTTACATTTAACAGTCAGTGAACTTTTCTTCTCAAAATCGTGCATATAAGAGTGGTGGGTATGGCTCAGTTGGTAAAGTGCTTGCCACACAAGTATAATGACAAATAAGGGTTTGGATCTCTAGAACCCATGTAAAATACTGGAAGTGCAGGCCTGTATCTGTAACCCAGGCTATCGGAAGCAGAGACAAGAGGATTCTGAGAGCTTATTAGCCAATCATCCTGGGTCAGCAAACTTGAGGTTCAATGAAAAGCCCTGTCTCAAAAATAAAGTGGAGAACGACATCATCATCGTCATATTTCTCCTTGTTCTCCAACTGTAAATTGGAGACAACTATTATAGAGGTAATCTCTTATAAAACCGGTAAAAATGCCTTCTTTAATTGACTAATAGACATAAGAACTGTGAAAAGGATTATACTCTGTTCAGAACCAAATATAATACTAAAGTCCTTGGGCTATGCACTTAGGCAAAGTATATTAATGCAGGAGCTCTGACATCAGCAATGGATTGTTCTACCAGGGGGATGTTGGCCAGGGGATCCAAGGCCCCACAAAAGGTAAGGGCTCCTTGCCCCTAAGTTGGGATACCTGCAGGAGGAGAGGCGATAAGACCCTGCTGCCGAAGACCTGACGTTAACATGGGAGGGATGTATTGAGACCGCACATGCAAGTGTAACAGAGTTGGCCTCTGGAATGCCAAGAGTGTTACCAAAGAGCCACAACACAATAAAGCAAATACGGGTCTCCCTGAGTCAAGCAAAGACTCCACCGTCAGCACCAGCTACACCTCACCTGCCTGGAAATACTGTGCAAGCAGAGGCAGCCATGTGCCTGTATATCCAAATCTAATTGGCTATTGGCTCTCTCCTTGGAGGAATAACCATGGGTGATGCCACAAGCCTACATTCTCTACAGGTTAGGAGAGATGTTATAAAGCCACGTAAGACACCTGTCATATTTATCAGGGGGTAAAATGTAATTCATGGATTAACATATCATCCAAACATATGTGTCTATGCCAAAGTAACCTACCATAATATTTAGTGCTGCTTAAATACCTATATATCTAATTGCTTGTGCCTCATTGAGTAGGATCGAAAGGTTACTCCTGAACAAACTGTCAGCCCATGAAAGGAAACAGCCAGAATTGACCAGAATCCAAGTCAACAGCTCCAGAGAGAGGAGGACAGTTTTACTTCTCTCATCCACTGTGCCCCTTTTCTAAGCGTAGGGAACAATCTGCGGAAGAGGGGGCATGGTAGAATGTAAAGGCTGCCATTTGGGTGAATGGTGAAACTACAGCGATTAGTCTGGACACTCATTGATCAACTTGATTGAACAAACAACCTGTCCCCCCACTGAATGGTGGGACTGTGGTTTGGGCACAACAGTCTGTAGATTGGTTTTGCACGAAGGATGCTTATACTCATGGTTATCACTTATAGCTAAAAATGAAAAAAAAAAAAAATAAACCTCAGAAATGAATGCAGGACATGTTATGCGCCAGGAATTACATTGATCTGGGAAGAGAAATGGTGGGGGTGGGGGGGAAGGGAAAGGGAAATATGCCTGATCTGAATTGGAAAATGATGTACGAAATGCACAAACCATCAATAAAAATTAAATTAAAAAAAAAGAAAAAAGAAAAAAAGAAAAAAAGAAAAAATAAAAATAAATAAATAAATAAATAAATAAATAAAGTGGAGATTGATTAAGGAAGAAAACCAGCATAGATCTCTGACCTCCTTATATACACACATACATCTGCATAAGTACAAACACACACATAAATACACATACATACAAAATCTATGCATGCAGCAATTTATTGTAATGGAACAAGTGTCTTGCTTTATCTCATGGGAAGTAGTATTTGATCCTTTTCAGCTTGTTCTTCTCAACAGTTTGATTTGAGGATTTAAATACTTTTAATATTATTTATTGATGAATTAAATCTTTATTAAACACTCATTAATATCGCATAGAGGAAGCAGGAATAATTCAAAATTATTTTTATGTTAAATTTATTTTTTGTTTATATTTATGTTTATATTATTTTTATGTTAAAAAAAGTTATTGAAGCCTGACTCGATGGCACAGGACTTTAATCCCAGTACTCTGGAGGCAGAGGCAGGCAGAGCTCTAAGAGACCAAGGCCAGCCTGGTCCACAATAGCAAGTTTCAATCATCTCGAGTTACAAAGGAGACCCTGTCTTAAAAAAAAAAACAAATTAATTAAGTTAGTGTATGCGTGAGTGTGTGTGTGTGTGTGTGTGTGTGTGTGTGTGTGTTTGTGTGTGTGTTAATTAAAAATAGCTTACTGGATGTTTCTATAATTCCTTTAAACTTGCAGGAAGTTATTTACACAACTTTATTGCTGGCAGTGTAGACATACACACACGTGTATGCATGCGTGTGCACACATACTGGCTTATTTACTCTAAAATGAACATTATTTTCTCATCAGTGAGCAGCGAGTCACATAACTTTAAGCATTTCATTCTAGTGAATTCATGAATATAACTATAAATTTAAAACTTTATACTCCTCTTTTTCTATAATAATTAAGGTTATATTCCATTAATTTTTCCAAATGTAGCATTCATAAGGCTGTTGTATATGGAACATCAGCTCTAATTTAAGTTAAAAATAAATAGGTAGCATCAGATCTTTGTGCTTACAGAGGATGTTTCTTTGCAAATCACCAGGGTCTTTTACAGTCAGCAATCTTGCCCATTAAATGCACATGTAAAAATGTATCTCTGATGGAGGATTTAACATCCTAGGAAAAACAGAGAAAAAGACCAAATACTTTCTGAATGTACATATTATTTTAATTCTGTCACTTCTGTTTTATTATACCCCTCTAAATAAGTAACAAAACATTCTCTTCTTTTTTAGTAATGGCATTTGTATCAACATTAATTTATTTGATAAAATTAATCAGGAAAAGTAGTAACCACAAAGGAAAAGGAAAAATGCTTTTAAGTCTGTTAGGTTTGTGCATCTTATAGAAGAAATGGATAATTTCAAAGAATTGTTAGAATTTTGAAAATGAAAAGAAATTATTAATTTTTAATTATTATTTTAAAATATTTGACTTCAGCCTCATAAATAATGGTAATCTTTCCTAAAGGAACAAGTAATTATCTGGAAAATATCTTTTATAAAGAATTAATTTTCCTTGATTATTTATGGTTTTCATTTTAAAAAATCAGAAGCCAAAGTCAATTATTTAAGTAATATTATAAATTTTAATTTTATTTTATTTATGATTATATTAATTTTATTGTTGGAAAACAATTTTCTATGTATCTTCTCTGTGGATCATCTATTTATAAAACACTTGTAAGACACCATGACTAAAGAGCAATAAAAAGTAAAGTATTCTCTGAGACTCACACACTTGAATCAGCTGCTGACACTTTTTCTGGGCTCTATTTGATTTTTCCCAATTTGAATCTATCATAGAAACTACCATTTTATTTTCTAAAAGAATTATTCTAGAACTTCTTCAAAGACAGATTTTTAAAGACCATTCCATTTATTTAGATTTAGTGTGTATGTGATGAGATTTAGGATCATTCATTTTTAAAAAAATATGCTACACTACTTAGATGTGAATTGTTTGAGATATACTGGCTTGGAAATTGGACCTCTAAAAGTTCAAATTGATTGCAGGCAACAGGAATTGAAGGTATCTCACACAAGCAGAAAAGAAATCTATTATTGAACAATCCATAGACTCAAAGTGAAACCTTGAAAATTAACTTGAAATGGTGGGAATGAGGCCAGCTGATGACTGAGATGTCAGGAACTCATCATCAATTTCACTGGACTGGATTGGTTACCACCATCTTCCTATATATTCTTAAGCTGGAAAACTTCAGGCCTATAGGACACAATCTGCTTGACTTTGATAGGTCATGATTCCTTGTTTCTAAAAAAAACAGTAGGTTCCCTTGATTAACAAAATTACTCTGACCAGATACCATGAAGCACTTGTTTAAAATCCTTTACTAATGGCATATCCCAATTGGAATGGATAACATATGGCTGAAACCCAACAAATATCTAAGCACATTTAGTGTAATATAATTATCCAAATAATTCCTTTAGAATTTAACCTTCTCAAACATTTTAAGTGCAGGTAGGCCTGGTGGTATACACTTTTAATATCAGAACTAAGTTGACAGAGGCAGGCAAACCTCAGTGACCTGGAACCCAGGCTGTTCTATGTAGAAGTTCCAGGTCAATTGGGCCTACACAATGAGACTCTGTCTAAATATAATAAAAATAAAAAGTGGACAAGATGTTGTTTGTGACCGTATAGAATTTTGGGGATCATTCTAGGAAAGTTAAGCATTGTTTTATCCATAGCTGCAGGAAAAAAATCAGCCTGTAGTAGATGATAATAGCAGAATCATGAAACCAAATTCCCAAAGTAGTAAGTATATTTCTTTTTCTCCAAGTACTAGTTATTAATTTTCCCTGTCTTAACAAAAGTCTTGTTTTGTAGAGTGCAAGATAAGAGCATGTAGGACACCTGGACTTCTCATTTTCTCTTACAGGAACCTTGACTTTAGGCAAACGATTTTGTCAAAAATGTCCTTGCTTCAAAATATGGTATAACATTCAGGTTATTGCCATTAACCTGATTAATGCTTATTTTATTATTTTTTTTTTCATTCAGTGAGTCTCTCTCTCTCTCTCTCTCTCTCTCTCTCTCTCTCTCTCTCTCCATGCACAGGCAAATACATGCACGTTCATGGGTGTGAAGGGCATTATATGGGAATCACTTCTTTCCTCCCACCATGTGGGTTCTGGTACTGAGCTCAAGTTTTTATCCTTGCCATCTAACACCCTGCATCATTGAGCTATATTTCTGGCCCCATAGGAGAAAAATTTTGAGGAACCAAAAATTGTGCCCAATATTGATCTATTTTCCATACACAACTATTATGCTTCTAAAAGTTGATTTCTAAACTATAAAATAAAAATCAATATGCTTTTAGGCCTCATAGTTTTAAAATTACCCAGTAAATGGCATTTTAAGGAACTTGTATTTTAAGTTCTGATATTTTATCTAACAACACATAAAGAAAAGATTACTTCTCTGCTGTACTCTTTCCCAGAAATAGCTGCCCACATGTACTATAAGGTTTTATTTTATTGAGTGTTTACTCTTTAGTTGGCACCATCCTGAATGCTTCAATTATTCAATGGTCACAGCAATTTTTAAATTAATACTGTTGTCATAATAGTTTTTACTTGAGGAAATTTGTACATAGAATATACAGTTTAACTTAATGTTAAATGTTACTGGTCACATTCACATAGGAGTTGAATGCATGTGCCCAAGTTTCATATGCTCAAATCTTAACACATAGCAGCATGGAATAGAGCCTAACTTATAAGCTTATTAAATATAGAACTATATTAGGTTATATTTGAATTGGCTGGGGGCTCTCTAATCTCACATAACTGGTGTCCTTATTAAAAGAAGAATTTTGTACACAAACATGTGCCCACAGAGTAAGTCATGTGTTGAAGGGCATAAATCGGGATTATATATGTACAAGTCTAAGAATGAAAAAGATTTAAAGCAAATCACCTGATGGGGGAAAAGACAGGCACTGCTAGGCTTCTGTTGACGATGTTTTTAGTTAAAGAAGATAACTGTGGATGGAATAAAGGGAAATTCATCTGGAACCTAGGTTTCTCCTGTTAAGGAATAAATAGAATGAGTCGGAAGTCAGTGGGAATTAGGTAGGATGCATACTGGTACCTCTGCTCTTCCTTGAGGAAGATGATCTGGAGATGTCAGTGTTTCATAGCTAAATGCCTAGAATTCATTTTTATTCCTTCCAACTATACGGAGCAATTCAAGACAAAGAGAGTTTCCATCCATTTACCTGCAAATTTCATGATGTTGTCTTTCTTTTCTTTATTTATGTATTTTTATTGTTATTAAACTTTTCCATACATCATATATCATTTCTCAATTGAATCTAGAGTCACTTCCCTTTCCATGCCCCCCACCCCACCCAAGTTCCCACACTCTGTCGCACATGTCCTGCATCCCTTTCTGAGTCCTTCCAGAGCTTTTTTTTTTTTCTTCAAAGCAGAGGCTCATTTTTTTGGGGCGAACTTCACTATTTCAGTCAATTTCTTCCCTCCATTCCTTTTTTTTCGGGGGGGGGGTCTTTTTGGGACAGTGTCTCCTTGTAGCCCCAGCTGTCCTGGAACTCACTCTGTAGAGCAGGCTGGCCTTGAACTCACAAAGATCCACCTGCCTCTGCCTCCCAAGTGCTAGGATTAAAGATGTGTGCCACCACACCGATGTCATCTTTCTTAACTGCTGTATAGAACTCCATATGCTAAGTCTCAGAAAAACAAAGTATGGGGTCTCTCATTTGTTGATCCTAGCACCAAATCTCTATATGTAAGTCATGGTGGGTAATTTGTTAGTAAAATTAATACCACATTGACTGATATTACTATAGATATAGCTCAGAGTTTATGTCTATTTTCCTCAGTCCTAAGATTTATGAGAAAGAATAAAGTTCTTTATTAAAAGTACATCAAAACATACATCAACATGCTATGCAATTTAGGAACATAAGATTAAATGTGTTTTAACTTGCATGCAAGTTTACTATTTTTTTATTTTTTTTATTTTTTTATTTATTTCTGTATGTATAGGAAGGTACTGTCTGCATGCAGGTTTGTGCACCCGTGTCATGCAATGCCGTGGAGGTCAGAAAATGGTGTTGGATTCCCCTGGAACTGGTGTTCTCCTGGAATTGGAGTTTCAGACGGTTCTCAGCTGCCATGTGGGTGCTGGGGATCGAACCCGGGTCCTCTGTAAGAGCAGTCAGCGTTCTTAACTGCTAGACCATCTCTCCAGCCCACAAGTTTACTATTAAGCTGTGAATCCCTAAATGTGTTTTAGAATTAACCTGCAGTTTTTCTCAGACTTTGTAAATCTGGTATATGTGTGGAGTATACAGATGTGTATTTTGGAGTAATATAAAATTAAATGGAACAAAAACCAAAAGAAGACTCATTCAAAGATAATACCAAAACAGTAAACTTTTGCATCAAAAGAGTTAAAAAGACTGAGAAAACTATGCAAGATAGGACTTAACATATATGGCAGAATGCATGAATTCTGGCAGGGAGTAGGGAACTTGGATGAGTGAATGGTATAAATTTGATTAAGAAATGTTGTATGACATGTACAAAACCTCAATTAAAAAAAAATCTAAGAGAAAAACCACCACCACTACCAACAATAAAAAAGAGAGCTTCTTCCTCAGTTTCAGTGGAAGACATAATGACTTATTAAGCAGATATAGACAGCTTAATGTTAAAGTTTGGTTAGTAAAGTACTTGATTTTATCTCTACATATTTCTTTACTTTTTTTCCTACTCTGTTCAGAGCTCCATAGTTAAATATTCCTGGGATTCTATTACAGTCCTTCATCTTATTAGGGGTGGGGGGGGAAGGGAAGGGGATATATGCCTGAACTGAATTGGAAAATGATGTATGAAATACACAAAGCATCAATAAAAATAAATTTAAAAAAAAAGGAAAGAAAAAAAAAAGAATGTTTCTTGGAGAAGATTTTACTATCTTGGCATTACTTTAATTAGTTATAAAGTAGTATAAATGACATTATTTTTGTTTTAAGATTTAAAGGTAGAACATATGCAGTGATGCCTGCAAGACAAGAACAGACACAGCAGTGGAACAACTTGTCTTAATGAGGCCATTACTATGTTCTAAGTGTTCAAAGCATGATTTCATTTAATGCTTCCATTCAAACTAAGAAACATTATATTATTCCAGTTCAACAATTGAAAATTCTCATTCACAGACAGTAATTTTTCTCAAGAGCATGAGCTAGTAAATTACTTACAGAAATTAGAATCAAAGCCAGATTCCTTTATTTGAATTTACTAACACAGCCAACATTAAGTACATCATTATTTACCTTGTGTCAGGTAACTATATGAGTAAACTTCGTTGTAATCCTTTATAAATAGCAAAAACAGTTAGACCAATGGATAGGGACAGTGGTCTTAGTGCTGGAAGAATGTAGAGAATAACAAAAGGAATGCTTACTTTCAGTGGTCAAGCAAGGTTATAGGGAAATGAACGTTGAGATGAGGATTGAAAGAGGAGCAGCTGTTTACTAAGAGAATTGAGGTAAAATCATTCTAAAGATAGGGGTACTGGGTTGAGAGCTAGAAGAAAGGATGGGACCACATTTGAGGTGAATGGTAGGCTGTTGGGAAGTTAGAGGGTATGAAAAGAAGTGATGGAGGAAGTCTGGCTAGAGCATTGGACAGAGGCTGGAAGAGAAGCCTTGCGGGCTGTGGCACGCAGCCCATCCTGAGAAACCAGAAGCTCTGGCTGCATATCAAAGTCACTTAGAGACGTTTGAAAAAAGTATTCATTCTTGGGTCCAGCATACTTCTACCATTGTGAACATACTCTGGCCTTCATTTTAAATACTTTTGTTCTTTTTGTTTAAGGTCTAGCTATTGCACATATAGGAGGGCCTTAATAAATACAATGCTTGATCCTTATAATTTGCTTTTATTAGTTGTTAATATCCCATCAAATTATTTTTAGCTATTTATGTCTGATGTAAAGGAAAATTGTTTTCATTATTGAACAATTAGTTTTATAATGTGGTATATTTCAAAAGTATTGAGGTGATATATTTATTGATCATTACTATTCAATAGGTAAAGGATGCATTATTTGGTGAGCAGCATACTAGTGTACTCTTTCCTTCCCTACCATGTTAGCTTCAGTATAAAAGACTCAGATTATATTTTTCCCATGATCTTGAAGCTAGCAGTCTAGTTATTTCCATGCTTCTGATATGGAATGACTATATAACTTGCTTTTGATTTTTTATGATGCTTCATTGAGCTTTAAGTCAGATGTTAGTACTTCAGAAGCAGAGAAGAATATGATATTACAAATACACTCTGGAATAATGTATCAGAATCAAACAAGGATTTAATTCTAAGTACAGCCACAGGGAAAGAAAAGAAAACATAGCTAAAAAAGACAATGTGTGCTGTTGATCTGTGCTGTTAATTATAGATGAAATGCCAAATAGCTTTTATTCAACTATTTTATTCCACATTACCAAAATGCATTATATCTAAGATGAATTTTAATACCTACAGAAAATTATACAATGTACATAAATATGTATATTTGACCCAGAAAAGTTTATCTATGGCTCAATCATTAACATTAAAATAAAGTAAATTTACAAAATGTCTATATGAGATTTATTATTTAAATTGATGTATTTAGTTGCTACTCATTGATGAAAGAAAGAAAGAAAGTCCACCAACTCAGGTGATATGTGTGTATGTATGTATGTATGTATGGGTATATATATATATATATATATATATATATATATATATTGAAAGAGAGAGAGAGAAGCAATACAAGTTGGAGAAAAAAATGGAATTTCCATGTTAGAGTATCACTGCATTTTGATGCTTTTATTGTATCACAAGTTTCATTTATGTTACTTTGGTGCTATGTGTATTCTAAAGTTCAACTTAAAAGAAAAATTTTAAAGGTTGATAATAGAAAGTCAGAGTTAACACTTATATTTGATTGATAATTGAATGGAATAAGATTCCACAGTCACTTGGATTTTGTGGGAAAATGCATAATGTAATTTCTACAAAATCTTGAATTACATGGCCTAACATATCTAAGTATTATAGTTAGAATAAATTAAAAATGAATTTTAATTAAGGTAAGCAAAATCAATCTATTTTGCCAATTACAGCTGAGTGGATATGGACAAGTCATACAAAATTTTTTAGTCTCTTTTTCCTAAAAAATGATATGGGATGCACTTTTTCATGTCATTTCTAAATGAAGATTGATGATGACCTTTGGCAAGGAAAATTATACAAAAAATTGCCAAATATTCCACAATATTAGGGGAAGTAAAGTCTTATGATTTTTTTAATGTCTATACAAAATCTATAAAGCCACGTCCTCTGTAATAAACATAAATTCTACAGGGATAAATTGAAATGAAGTGACTCTTTTTAGAATACTTTGTCATTATGAGTTATGTTGCATTTAACAAGTAACTTTCATGTTTATAACTGTATTCCTAGACAGGATAGCTATCCATTTTCTTCTCTCATTTCTTTTATTCACAAAATTGCTTTGTGGTAACGATGTGTGAATAACCATTGAGAAAAATAATTTAGACCATTAATATTCAGCATGAACTTGCTAATTCATAGAAATCATGTGAAAACATATAAAGAAGCCTTAAAGGAATATTTTTTTTTCTCTCAGGCAAGCACCAGGAGGACTAATTAAGTTGCCTGTCTGACATTTTCCTTTTGTGGCCTTGGGCAAATATCTTAAATCTTCGAGGCACGGTTTGCACCTTGGTAACAGTAGTGACAATCCATGAAGGCTCTATTTTACAGGGTTGTAATAATGAAATATTGTTTGTCAAAATGTTTTGAACATTGTGAAGTGCTTCGCAATTGTATTATTTCATTTGATTTAACGGCAGTGCTGGAACATCTTCACAGATTGTCTATCAAGACATTTAATCATTCATTTCACATTTACTGAACAAACATTAATTGAATTCCAGAAACGGTGATTCATGTTCGCATGAAACAAGAGCCATTCAGCCTCTCTATTGAGTCAAAAAGGAGAAACAGAGCTGGATACTGAAGTTCAGATGGCCCAGATGGGTTCCCATAACATGGAGACTATGCCTGTGCACTAGCTAGCTTGGCTGTGGCACCTGACTGTAAGCCATATAATATGCTGTTTTGATTATCTAAAATATAAGACAAATAATATCCTGTCTCGATTATCAAAAGTAAATAGTGTCAAATGCAAAGGAGAAAGGGAAGTTCACTGCCCCGCTCAGATTACACACACTAATTTTCCTTTCTCTTCTAGGAAGTCGAGTAACTATAGAACTGTAACAATGATCTTTGAAAGTACAGTCTCAGGTAGATATCACTATCATGTCTCATTTTATAAATAAATTGAGGCACAGAGAATTAAGGTGACTTAACCAAGACCATTCAGATTAGGCAAGAGCATGTAAGAAGTGACTGTGTGAGAGTATCTAAACTGGGAAATGATATCAGCAGGAAAACAGAATTAATCAACACAAATATCAGGCAATGAAGGAGAAATAAACAAATAATTCAATTCCATTGTCGTAATTACTGTGGTAATTATTCACTACCAAATATATTCAGAGTTTCCTGCTCTTACTCTGCTGGAAAACATGTCCATAAGCTTTCCCTTGCAGTCGCTTTTGCAGAATTTTGAATGATCTGTATCATTATCAGGAAGAGTCTGTCAGTAAATGCTTTTCCACAGAAATGAAAGGCACACTGGTTGCTGTAGTGCATACTTTGAAACTTAGCACCCAAGAGCTTACTCAGGAAGCTCAAGGTCTGGGCTGTGGGGATAGCGCAGCCTTTAAAGGCTGAGGCTAAGAACTGCAAAAAGAAGAAAAAAAGAAGTTCGATTCCCAGGAAGTTCAAGATCACCCTCCATTGGGGAAACATTCAAGAAGCTTTAATGTCACCCTTGGATACATAGAAATTTTTGGAGACCAGATTGAGATAATTGAGACCTTTTCTAAAACTAAAATAACAGAAAGTTTAAAAGATGGAAAAGGTCACTCAGAGAAATACAAAGCAAAAAAGTTTGGCATAACAGTAAAAGTGCTGGAGATTACATATAGTTTTCTAAGGTGGCAGGGAAAGATTTGGCAGGAGGTAATTATCAAAAAACAATGCAAACTTGAGCTATTTTTAGGTTAGCTTGTGTCTTACTTTCTCTTTCCATTGTTGTCATAAAATACTCAGACAGGAGTAACTGAATGGAGAAAAAGTTTATTTAGTGCACAATTCCAAGTTACATTCTGTCATGGCCAGGAAGCTGCAGCTCGTCATGGCCATGTAACAGCAGTGCAGCTTGAGAGACCAGGTCACCTTGCATCCACAGAAAAGAGCAGACAGTAAGCGGACTGAGGCATGCCTGCTAGCGCCCAGCTTCATTTCTCTTATTCGTCAGTCCAGGGCCCAGACCTTGAAAAGCTGCAGCACACAAGGGAATGTTTATGCTTCAATTAGCCCAACTCAGAAAATCCCTCACAGGCATGTCAACAGGCCAAGATAATCCTGATAATTCCTTATTGAGACTCTCATCCTTTCGTGATTTTAGATTATGTCAATGTAACAAACCAAGTAAACCTTCACCATCTGACGCTTTATCAGTTTGACACAATATACCACTTTAAGCCATAACCTGGCCCTCACTGTCCCAAAGTCTCATGTTTATCTCATAGTGTAACCTACAGTCCAAATTTAAAAGTCTTCATAGTCTAAAAATTCCTGTGTGCCGCAATTTGTCCAAAGTCTCTAAACTATGACCCCATAGAAAGTAAAAAGCAAGCTACGCACTTCTAACTCACAAATGGCCCAAAGAAAATATTTTTATTTCAAAGAAGTAGAACACAGGAAGAAGAAGAAAAAAAGTTACTATATCCTGCATCTCCTGTCAGGTATCTGTGGCTTGTAATGAAATCATTTGGGCTCCAAAGGACTTAGATTGACCCACTCATCCACTTCTGGCACCCAAGTACACACTGCTTTGCTTTGAGACCTGGAGTGTGTCCACACCATGCATGCAGCCCTCAGTGGTTGACCCATGGCCTTGATATCGCAAATATTCTGAAGTCTCTAATTCAGCTTATATGTCACCTTCACAGCTTCACACAAAGGCCTCTCAGCACTTCCCTACAATTTCTGACATTGCCACATAGTGCCTATGTTCATCTGGTCTCCATTATCGATTCCATCTTGCATCTTGCATCTTGCATGCCTGCAAAACCACTGATACCTGGAAGATATTGCCAAGTTCTGCTATTAGCTTCCTCAGCTCCTGTGTGCTGGCCAAGGGGAAATACATTCCTAAGCAATGACTTCCAAACAGCAGGGAATCCACACAGCCTAGGCTTTCTTCCTTAAAGAAATTTGCATCTTTACAAGATAAACCCCCCTGGAGGAGAGAAAAGGGTAAGGTTTTACCCTGAGGGCTGCCCTTGTTGATTCCAAAATCTATCTAAATTTCCTTTCCTAGTGCCTTGGTAGAGTGATCTAACTAAGGCAGTTTACTGAAGAAAGTATTTACTAATCTCACTGTCCAGGATAGCAGTTCCCTTTCTCCTTTTCTTTCAGGTACCAGTTAATGAAAGGGTGCAGCCCACATTCAGGATAGGTCTTCCCACCACAATTAATATAATCGAGATCATCTTGCACAGATACTTCAGAGCCCTTATCCCATGTGATTCTAGATTTTTGCCACATTGATAATTAAAATGAACAATCATGGTGTTTTTTCAATAATAATGTCATCTCCTTTCCTATTCACTGGATATATTTTGGTGTTGAAAGCATCTTCCTTAAATAAATTTACATATAATTTTCACTATATCTTATCTTTCCAATGTAGCTGCATGAGGGTTCAAGCTTTGTTCTTTAATTACTGACCTTATGTAGGTGGATATTAAATACTCTGTGACGGAGAACGAGCAAGTTCACATAGATGTGGTTCCCTACTGAGACAAGTTGCCAGAATGCTCGCTTTGTGTCTACCAATATTAATGTGCAGTCCTGTGGCTTTACTCTTAAGAAAAATTTTAATTTATAGATTGAATTAAAAACTATATATTCTAAGACTACACAATTTCCATGTGTTCATTTAATACTTAGGATGCTGTAAAGAGAAGCCCAAGGATTCATATTGGAAATTATTGTTCAATTTTAAGAAATGGGTATATAGTATTTTAGAGTGATCCCTTTGGAAGTGAAGAAATGTTTTGGAGAGCAGAATCAGTGGTATCACTCAGAATTACATGTGATAGACTAGGAATGAAGAAACAAAGATTTCTGAGAATCAGTATAAACTTAAGTTTCAGTTCTTTGGTCCTAATGCTTGACTGGCTGATGTTTCTGGGCATTTCTTAGTACAAATGATAAAACTATTGATATGCTTTAGGAAGATAGAGAACTAAATGATCCAGTTTGTTTATAAAAGAGATTCTTTAAGACCCAGAGTGAACTCTATTTGTCTGGAGCACAAACCGATTATGAAACCATCAGGACATGATTGCCGTTTTTCAGGGAGGAGTTGAGAGTGGTTTCAACTAGCGCAGTGATAATGAACACAATAGGGTATGGACTGAAGAGACCTTGCACCGCACCAGTTTAAAAATAGTATCTGAGCCATAGCTTGCAACTCATGCACTTGAGCTATTTATTTATTCATCATGTCTAGGCCCCAAAACACCTAAGTCCAAAAAGGACCATTACACAGTACGGCTGCTCCTGGAACCTGAAGGTTTTTATCTATTCTGTGACAAATGGTAATGACTTCCTATGCTAGGCATGTGATGACCAGAAAATTATTTACTCTTGTTGTGAAGCAAGGTTCCCAGAAAAACTGCATCTCAAAACTGAAGATTCTACAAAGGCTGATCAAATGAATGAGAACCTCAGGGAGTCTGGAGAACTTGGGATGTTACAGGTCCAGAGCGGAATTACCATTTATCCTGTCCATCTCTGTTTCTGACTTACCATACCCTGACTAACAGATTAAACAGTCTGGAATATATTAATTTGTCAGACCACCAATCAAAATGCTAAGATTGTCATCAAATATCATTTGAGACCTATAATAAAAATCTCCCTCTTTGCCATGACCTGCCTGCTAATTGCATCCTCCAGTTTATTTGAAATATCTTGATTTATGACTTTTCTTTGTTCTGTTACTTTAAAACTTAATGACACCATTTCTACATTGGAATATGGAACTTTTGGTAACTCAAACTGGTGTTTTGGGGCCATGGTCACTCATATTTAGGTCAATAATAAATTTTTATCCTCTTTGAGGTGAGAGTTATACTTTTACGTTGACATTGGCAAAATACACATTTACCTGCTGAGGATTATGAGACTATTCAGTGCCTGTAAAACAGTATTCTAATTTTCATTTTTAGTAGCTCAAAACAAGTGTCAGTTGTCCAAATCATTTCAGAATTTTTAAAATGCCTTTTTATTTTGGACCTTAGACTTATTGTTTCACTCAGGGATGGTAAGAAAAAAACTAAGAGATATGAGTTTAAAAAGAGAGATAAATGGGTGGAGAGAAGAAGGGAAGGAATTGCTCTTGGATGCCTGCTGCTCGTGTGGGAGATAGAAAAGTGAATTATCTTCCAGATGGAGACCTGACTCCTTTCATGCAGAGAAATGTGCAATACTGAAGTGGGTAGGAAAAATACAAATTTAAGCAAGAAGCTATTGAACTTTTATTATTAAGCAAAATCTTGAGGTGGACAGATGAACGATTTGGGCGATATTGAACAATTACAGTGAATAACGGGAAAAGACAGAACTGCATTCCCTGACCTCCACTTCGGTAGGAAGTGAGTTAATACAGAGATAACTTAATAATACAATTTTCTACCATACAAAAGGCCTAGGTTCAATAAACATTGCATTTCAAAGAGACCTAAGAGTTTTTAAAATTAAACTTAAAATTGTGGCAGCAATTTATGTCATGTATGCAGTTTTTATAGTTTGGTAATACATGGCAGAATGGAATCGCCCAGCTTCCTTTGTGGTTAAGAGAAGCCTGTCACCTGTCTGGGGAAATGTTGACATTAGAAGAGATGTGCATGTTCCATTCAGCAGCCGCAGTGTGACACTCTGTAGAAGTCCATGTTCCATCTTCTTAGGTGATCAGTTACTTTCTGCTTAGTGGCTCTTTATTCAGCTCCAGATTCAGAGCAACTACCTGTCAACTACAGTGGAAAAAATAGTTTCAGCAACAAGTCAGCATCTCTTTTTATTAACCTTGATGAATTGCTATTATTTTTGGTTTCTTGTTTGTTTTTCCTTCTGCATAGTCTATTGGACATACCTAACAATATACACTTGTAAAACTTCTATACCTCTAATATGTTAGTATAATTGTGTAGGAAAATGCACTTCTTCATGAGGACAATGGAATATCAGAGGCAGGCTGTACAGGTGCTATTACCAAGAGTACAGAAATTAATTCTGTCTGTGGCATTTACTGTCACTCATTCCAAATTAAAAGTCCTAGGCCTGAATGCATTAGTGAGTACTCTTACAACATGTGCCTCTGTTACACCTGCCAAGAATCCAGGAGGAAAAAAAAATCTGCTCTGTTCATATTCGGTAGTGAGAAGCAACCTCCATCTTTCCAGAGATCTTCCAGAAAAGGAATATGTAATTCAGAGAGAGGCACACTTTCAGACCTGAGGTCTTAGGTAGGAAAATGTCATCTCTGAATACATGTCATACATGTATGCTACACATTTTGATTATCTTGCCCTCTGCTTCCTGTCTCCAAATCTCCCTGGTTCCTGTAAGTCATGGCCATCCCAACTTCATATCCTCATGTTCTTTTCTTTTTTATTTTTTGAGCTGACAGCTTGTCCATGAATAACCTTTCAATCCTACTAATGAAGCACAAGCAATTGGATATATAGGTATTTAAACAGTACTAATTATTTTTTATTAATTTTTATTTATTTCTGTATGTGTATGAATGTACTATCTGCATGCAAGTTTGTGCACCCGTGTAGTGCAATGCCGCAGAGGTCAGAAGAGGGTGTCAGATTCCCCTGGAACTGGAGTTCTCCTGGAATTGGAGTTTCAGACGGTTCTCGGCCGCCATGTGGGTGCTGGGGATCAAACCTGGGTCCTCTGTAAGAGCAGTTGGTGCTCTTAACAGCTAGGCCATCTCTCCAGCCCCAAAACAGTACTAATTATTATGGTAGGTTACTTTGGTATAGACACAGATGTTTGGATGGTATGTTAATGCATGAATTACATTTTTTCTGTAAAATATGACAGGGTCTTACTGTGACTTATAACATCTCCTAACCACTAGAGGATGTAAACTTGTGGCATCAGCCATGGGTTGTTCCTCCAAGGAGAGAGCTAATAGCCAATTAGACTTGGGATATACAGACATATGGCTGCCACTGCTGCACAGTATTCCCATGCAGGTGAGGTATAGCTGGTGCTGATGGAGGATTCTAGCTTGACTCAAGGAGACCTATATTTGCTTTATTGGTTTAGTGGCCTTTGGTAACACTCTCTGGTATTCCAGAGACCAACTGTACACTTACACAAGTGCAGTGTCAATATATCTTCCCCATGCTTACATCATGTCTTTAACAACAGGGCCTTATCGCCTCTCTTCTTGCAGGCTTGGATCCCCCGGCCAACATCTCCTTGGTAGAATAATCCATTGCTGATATCAGAGCTCTCCTGTATTAATATATTTTGCTTAAGTGCATAGCTTAAGGAGACTTTAGTATTATATTTGGTTCTGAATAGAGAATAATCCTTTTCACAGTTTCTATGTCTGAAATCAATTTAAAAAGGCAGTTTTACAGATTTTATAATAGATTACCTCTATAACAGTTGGCTCCAATTTACAGTTAGAAAATAACCTCATCATCGTCATATTCCTCCTTGTTCTATGAAGGGGAGATAAGAAATTCTCTCCTATTAAAACTTTGCAGCACCTAGAAGGTAAGTTTCGTTAGGACTCATTATAAACAGTTGTTACAAGTAAGATCCACAGAGGGGTTTGATGCCTATAGCAGTCTGAGGCTTTTCTTCCTTTCAATGTTCATACAGGCCAACCTTTCTGCTGGTACTTCCTGGTATATCCTACATAATGCAGAGCTGTATCTTTTCTTTGTCAGCCATTAAGTTGGTGACATTTTGACCTGTGGGAACATGCAAATCATTTCCCGTAGTTAGTTTTAAGATTTAAATTGCAAAGTTTTTGACAAAAAGATTTCATATATATCTTTATCCCCCCTTTTTATTATAGGTTTTTATATTTTGGCCCATGAGTCTCAACAAGACAATTGTAGTACACATACCTATAGGCAGGAATCAAGGCGCAGATTTCATCAAATTCACCCAAGCTGTTTTGGGTGACTGTATGTCGTTAACTTGGGAAGCAAACTTAATTCCTTAAGTTAAATCATTCTACAGGTAAAAGAGTATGCTACAAGATGATACATACTGTACAACAGAAAAATTATAGAGAACATTTGTATGTTCCAATCCCAAAGTTATTGTTACACAGATTTTAAGTAAAACAAATGTGGACGACAACAATTTATATTTCCAATTAACTCAGATGTATTACCGTTTTTATCAAAACCTTTAAACCAATGTTGTTTAATATACACATATTACTTTTACTAACTCCTAAAACATCATGTAACCTGTAGGCAGTAGGTAGTGATCCAGTTTTGCCAACCACTTACTGAAGATGCTGTCTTTCCTCTATTGTGTCTTCTTGGCCCCCTTGTCAAATATGAGGTGGTTGAAATTGAAAGTGCTCAGGTTTGGATCTTCAGTTTTATTCCATTGTTCAACAGGTCTGTTTTTGTGCCAGTACCAAGCTGTTTTTATGACTGTAGCCCTGTAGTATAGTTTGATGTCTGGTATAGAGTTCCCCCCTGTATTGCTCTTTTCACTTAGGGTTGCTTTGGCTATTTGGGGTCTTTTGTTTTTCCAAATGAAATCGAATATATGTTTTTCCAAGCCTGTGAAGAAGTTCATGGGGATGCCTCATGTTCTTTTCAAAATATCCCACTGCATCCAATTAGCACAGCCGATATGTGCATGGGTTGTCACTGTGTTACGCAGCAGAGTTATTCCATTCTAGAAAAGTTCTCATTAAGACTCTAATCCCTGGGGATCCTAGGTTGTGTCAAGGTGACGTTGAAACCTAATCATGACAGGGTTTTAACAGTTACTATAAATAAAATGCAGAGTGTTTTATTTCATCGTAACTCTAACTTTGTGCTCATTGACCAATTTCTTTCTTCTTCTTGTTCACTTCATCCACCTGTTATATCCTTTCTAACCCTCATTCACAAAAGTTAAAAAAAATACCCACAAATGGGGCTGGAGAGATGGCTTTGGCTGCTCTTACAGAGAACCTGGGTTTGGCTCTTGGCTCCACATGGCTTTTAAGAACAAAAAGCAGGGAGAGACTGAGAAAATGATGAAAAATACATTTGGCAGAATGCACGAGCTCTAGTAGGGTGGGGGGTTAGGGAGGGGGGCATGGGTCTTGATTTGATTTTGTATGAAATGCACAGCTTCAAAAAAATGGCTTTGGGGCTGGAGAGATAGCCTAGCGGTTAAGAGCACCGACGCTCTTGCAGAGGACCCGGGTTCGATCCCCAGCACCCACATGGCGGCTAAGAACCGTCTGTAACTCCAATTCCAGGAGAACTCCAGTTCCAGGGGAATCCGAGACCCTCTTCTGACCTCCGCGGCATTGCACGACACGGGTGCACAGACCTGCATGCAGACAATACATTCATACACATCCAAAAAAAAAAAAATAAAAAAAAAAAAATAAAAAAAAATGGCTTTAAAAAAAGAAGAGAAATAAAAAGAACAGCTTGTACTGAGTTCTAGGGAATCTGACATCCTATTCTGGTATCTACATGCATTGCACACAAGTGATTCATTTACATGTGTGCATCCCCAACACTCATATGCATAAAACACATAAAACAAATAAATAATTTAAATTCCACAAGTGGAGTTACATAATATTATACATTATCTATATGGTTTCTTTTATATCACATTATGTCCTTGAGTTCATTACAGTTGTTAAAAATGACAGAATTCCCTGTTTTATTCCCTGAATAATTCTATTGTATATTTAAACCACATTTTCTAAATCCATTGCTTTGTTGATGAACACTTTGGTAGTTTCCCTAATTTGTTATTGTGAATAAGGTTGCAGTGAATATGGTGTGCAGATATTTATTCCACATATTGATTTCTTTTTATTTGGGGGGTATAACCAGTAGGGGTGCTGTAGGTAATTAATCAAAGCATGATAGAACACAAAGTCTTATCAGTCTATCAGTCTCAAATAGAAAATAGAGAACCTTATCCCAGGCCTCAGGGTGAATTAAGAAGTGTTATACTTGTAAGAACCAAGATTATGTTTATGAAACCAAAAATCAGCATTAACCCCTACCCCTGATACTTCATGTTTTATAAACCACTGTAAGAGAACAAGGGCTACAGCTACTTTAGCTAAATGCAAAGTGTTCCTTACTATCCCAATTTCTAGGGTTTTTGTTTGTTTGCTTTATATTTCCATTATATTTTAACTACAAATTTAAAAACAGGCTCAGATTAAACTTAAATTAAACTATATGCTAAATGTAAACTTTATGCTAATGTTCCCCAGTAACTGAGTTCTTACATCTCATACTGATATTAAGGGTTTATTGTACCGTTACTCATTTTGCTTCTAACTGTAGAAAATCTCTGATAATCCTACTAGATCTGCTTTTTAAGGAGAACTACCTATACAATAAGAACCAGCAGCATCATTTGGTCCAGTTCTGACATTTGAATTAATTATGTTTTACTTTGCCTGTTTAAAATATTAGTATTAGCTTTTCTTCGAGCTATAGTTTTCAAATCAGATTTTTTTTAACTTGCTTCAATCAGAAAATTTAAAATGGCTCATATTATAATGCTAATGCTCATTTTAAAGAACAATGTATATTTGCTGTATTAGAAGCCCAATTAAAAAATAGAATTCATCTTTAGCTTCTTCTGACAATCTCTATATACAAGTTCTTTTTATGCAAATTCAAACATGTCATCTGTTGCTGTTAGATTGTCAGAGTAACAATGTTAGTTCTTAGGGTTGTTTTAGGTTCATTTCAGCTTCTGTGATAAAATACCCTGACAAACAGCAACTTAGAGGAGCCAGGGGCTTATTTCAGCTTATAATTCCAGGTTACAGTACATCGTTGTAGGAAAACCAACGCAGAATTTCAAACAGCTAGTCATATAACATCCACAGTCAGTGGCAGAGATAGAGTGCTGCATAGGTGCTTGCCCGATTCCTTGTGTTCAGCTCAGTCTCCCCACTCTTCTACAGTTCAGTAACTAGGGAATGTTGCCCACCAACACTGGGCTATGTCTTCCAATATCAATCAAGTTAAGACAATCTGTCACAGGCTATTCCATTCTAGAATAGTTCTCATTAAGACTCTAATCCCTGGGGATCCTAGGTGGTGTCAAGGTGACATTGAAACCTAATCATGACAAGGTTTTAACTGCTACTATAAATAAAATGCAGAGAACTTGGATTTGATGGATCCTTCTTAATCAAGCTGTTTTTATTATTTTAGCTCTTAGATAGAAATTTGGCTTGCAATTTACAAAAGTAAGGCCTTGGGGCTAGATTGTCATCTAGAAATGACTAAAATAATATTTGGTAACTTGATAGCTGAGAGACTATGAGAACACAGAGAATCTGTATGTTATAAGTTGTTTGAAACATATTTACTTGAACAAACATTTTTAAGTTACACATTATGACTATGCATATAAGATATTTTCTATCTATCCATCTATCCTCTCTCTTTCTCCCTCTCTCTCTTTCTCTTATTTTTTTCTGTTTCTGATAAAGGTTTTTACTATGTAACCCAGGCTGCCCTGTACCTATCCAATGCTGGTAATAAAACCCTTTACTTCCTTAGTACCAGCACTCAGGAGGCAGAGCTAGGTGGATCTCTGTGAGTTCAAGGTCAGCCTTGTCTCCATAGTGAGCTCTAGGCCAGCTGGGACTAAAGGGAGACCCTGTCTCCAAAATACCAAAAAAGAAAGAAAAAGAAAGATGCCCCTAGAAGGAAAAGAATGTTATTTTGAAGTAATTTTATATTTATGTCTCTGTCATGGGGTGGCTGAGGACCAAATCATTTTAATGCAGTTGAGGCCTAGACTGCAGCAAAGGGAGATCTCATAGTTGTGTTCAGACTTGAGTTTGTGTCAGAATGGAGAAAAAAATACCAACAAGAGCAATCACCTATACTGGCAGCCAGACAGAATTGGTCTAACATGAAGACATGCAGAATATTTTAAAGAAAATGTTACATTTTCTTTATAGAAGAAACCAGTACTAATTAATGGATGCGCAGTATTTGAACTTTTAATATGCAGTATGCTAGATCCAAACAATCATTCCCCACTGAATCATTCTTTGCTTAAACTGGACTCATACAGGTTGAAAGATAGGAATAAACATGACATACTAGAAAGTCTCGGGAGATTTATTTTAAAACCACTCTACCCAGGAGGTTAATCTTGAATATTCATTATAATCTCTAGGATTTCTGAATTTTTCCTAAGACCAAATCTTAGTGATTTCTGAAAGTTCTGTGACTACAACCTTAACTTGTTTCTTCTGTAAACTTGATCCCCACTTAATGACCTTGAGCATCAATATCTACTTCAACTTCCCAGGCATGGGGATATCCATCTACAAGTGCACTTAAACTGGAACTGTTTGACAGCATGGCTGGATATAACACGTTATTCTTTTGTCTTTCTAAGCTATTATAATTTGAAGTAAGACCACCCTCTGAATGTGAACTAATCATACTGTGATAATCACTATGTTTCGTTCCCAAAGACCAGATCGTGTTCTTCCTGATATGTCAAATGAAGATGACAGTTCTGTCACTCATTTATGAGACTGTATAAGTAGAAATTACCTATGCATAATCAAAATGTGTCTAGAAGAAAACTGACATATTTGAACAATAAAATTCCATTAACTGACACTGGAGGGATGGCTTAGTGGTTAAGAGCAGTTGCTGATTTGTAGACTACCTGTTTGATTCTCAGCAGCCACATGGCAGCTCACAACTATCTGTAACTCAAGTTCTAGGGGATACAATGCCCTTCTGGCCCCCACAGGAATAACACATACTAAGTGCTGCACCTGCATACTTGCAAGCAAATCAGTTACAAACATAAAATAAAAATAATATGTATAAAATTTTGCTTAAAATATCCAGTATATTTTAAAATATAGTACTAATAATGAATTACCTTAAATTATTGTTCTATAAATCTTGGATTGTTTCTACACTAAATCCTATTTTTCTATTAGTAGGTTGTTTAATTTGTTAAAGTATACGAAATACCTGAGTCACTGTTAGGTAGCTCTGAGTTGTGCTGTGAGTTTGATAAAACAATATTATTCTAATGAAATGTAGGAGAGCTATATCATGTGGTGAAGATGAAATTAAAAACAGTAAGTTGTGGAGTATATTTGATGATAATTCCAATAGAACATGGCCATTAAGAAGGAGGTCATGAAATTGCAGAGGAAATATGGAGGTAAGAAAAGGAAGAAGTTGAAGGGTTGGAAATAATGGAAGTACAGTGCTCACATATTAAATTCTCAAAGAAATAAAATAGGAAGATACAAGGCTGGAGAAATGGGACAGTGGTTAAGATCACTAGCTGCTCTTGAAGAGGAGCCAGGTTCAATTCCCAACACCTACATAGAGGTTAAGAACCATCCTTAATCCGATGCCCTCTTCTGACCTTCATGGCATTGCATGACACAGACACACTCACATACATGCAGGCAATACACTCTTAAGCATATAAAAATGTAAAAAAAATAAAATAAAAATAAGAATATACTAATATAAAATGTCTGTTGCACTGTTGTGGTAGAAAGCATAAAAGGTCATGTCACTGTAGCATATAAATAAAAGAGGCCAGATTAATCTTCTAAGAAAGGCTGAATCCAATTCATGAAGTCTCTGTGAAACTGAATGATTAAATAAAGCATATCATACACTACAGCCAAGTTTGAACATGTAAAGATAAAAGAAATAAAGTACCCACCATATACTGTGAAGTTATATTTATAATATATTTGTAATGTCACTAATATCTCTTTAGGATAGAAATTAGCACAAAGGCAGATGTAATTTATTTATTTACTTTTATTTTTTATCATTATTAAACTTTTTCCATAAGTCATACATCATTTATCAATCAAATCTAGAGTCGTTTGCCTTTCCATGTCCCCCACCCCACCCAAGTCCCTGCACTCTCCCCTACATGTCCTGCATTTTTCTGAGTCTTTCCAGAGTTTGTTTTCTCTTTCAGTTCTTTTGTTGTTGTCCTCTCCAACTTGTATTGCTACAGTATATATTCATATATATAGTATATAAATAGGAATAATATAATATAATAGATATATGTAAATATATACATACACATATCACCTGAATTGGAGGATTTTTTCCCCTAAACGGTGCCATGTTTTCCTTAAGGAGGTGCTCAAAGGTTTCTGCTTGGCAATCCCAAACAACCATCAATCCTGCACTTTTGCTCCACATTGGGTTCTTTCCCTCCCACATTCCCCCAAATGAAGTTCAGTAAGCACACAATTTTTTTTAAATAATGAGAGGGTTTTTTTAATGGAGGAATGACTAAGAAAGTAGCTTTTTTTATCAAAAAAGAAAATTAATTTTTAGATTTAATTCCTTCTCTTTAAATAACATAATTAAGTGACAGCAAATGAAAAATTCAAGTTGTATTTCTCCAAATATAGTTAGAATTGAAAATCTTAAAGTGTCCTTATTAATTTGGTGAACAGTTGTATTAGGGTTAGTCTCATGCTATGAACAATTACTTCTACACAGGGTGGCTCATGAACTATATAATACAAATGCCTATCATCCATCAAATGTGATAAAACTGTTTTATTGTGAGTCTGTTAATGCCTCTCTACTAATGCCAATCCAAATATCTTGGTAATTGTTCTCAATATATTTTATTGGAAGTAGTGAGTGTGTGTGTGTGTGTGTGTGTGTGTGTGTGTGTGTATGTATGTATGTGTTGTGTGTGTATAGGCTTGCTATGTTTGCTTGTATTAACTTCCTGGCATTCATCAATTAATTCTAATGACAAATTTCTCATCTTTACCTGCAGTAGAAACTAATGCATTAATTCTATCAGTATATAATCAGTTCCTTGATTTGAGTAACTAGAGGAACAGGACACATTTCTATTTATGTATAATTGATGACAAATTAAGGTATGTGTTGGCAGGAAGGTTATGTCCACTGGTCACACTGAATTCTGTAGCATCTGTGCCTCTGATTCATATGAGATATCCTGTGCATGCTTAGTTCCAATATATACTATGAAATCCAGGGATGCTTAGTTAACTTCTAATAAGCAAGATGGTAATTTGAATTAAACCATCTTATTGAAGAATGAATGATTTAATATTTTCCATAAAAATAGAAGAAAAATAATAGAGAGAAAAGTTCATCGATACTTGAAGAAAAATATCAGAAAACGTACACCTAAAGGATAGTGATTTTCAGGCTTTTGATCCTTGAGTTAATCATAAAATACATTGAGAAGAAAAAATTGGATATGAAATATGCCAATATTAATATTGCTTACCAATGTAAACTTATTGTGTTGATTTTCAATTATTTTATTACATTTATTATTTATTTATTTATTAGTGTGTATCTGTGTTTGGAGCATGAGTGCCAAGGCATGCATATGTGGAGGTCAGAGAACAGCTTTCAGAAGATAGTTCATCACTTTCAACAGGTGAATCCCCGAAAATGAACTCAGGTTCAGGCTTGGCACTACTAGGAATTAAGCTTTTAGTTTAATTCCTAGTTGTCTTTTCTGTTGTATGGTAAGACCGTCAATAAAAAGCAATTGAGGAGAGGACAGGGTTCATTTGGATTACACTTCTGGATCATAATCCATCATCGAGGGAATTCAGGGAAAAAGTGAAGCAGGAACTGAAGAAGAAACAATGGAAAAATGCTGCCTACACTGTCTTAGGATCAACAGACTTTCTTATAGAGCTTAGATCCATCTGCCTGGATGATAACTCCCTCAGTGATCTGAGTCTTCCTACATCAATTAGCAATCAAATAATGTACCATAATCCACAAGAATGAAAGAAATTCTTCCACCATGGTTCTATCTTCCCAGGTAACGCTGGGATCAACCAAGTTAACAATAAGAACTGACTAGGACATTCACTCAACCATCTCAACGGCCGATAAACTTTTGGCTGTGAAAAGTCAAGAACACTAAAATTCAATAACTCATAATGCTGTAACTAAAGTGTAGTTCATAGTAGAATTTCCCAGATGTTTCTTTAAAATAAATTACCATGTGCTACAGAGATGCCTCAGAAGTCAAGAATACTGGCTGCTCTTGCAGAGGATAGAGTTCAGTTTTGAGCATCCACATGGTTGCTACCAACCATCCTTAACTCCAGTTCCAGAGGGAATCTGATGACCCTCTGACCTCCATAGCCATTGAATGACAAGAACACACCTAAATACATGCAGGCAATACATTCATATACCTAAAAAATCAATAATCATTAAAATAAATTACCAAAGAAGTGTAAAGGTAGGAAAAACATGTTGCTTGCCTTTATGAAACTCTGACCCTATAGGAAATGTGCAGCACAGGTTTATTCTTTAGGAATATTTCAGGTTTTGACTCTCTTGCAAGGGCATATATATATCAGATATTATACTTATACTATTACATATACTCATATAATATGTGTCGCGTGTGTGTGTGTGTGTGTGTGTTGAAAATCAATGTTTTTTTAAATGTGTGTGTATGAGTGTACTGTCTGCATGTAGGTCGGTGCGCCCGTGTCGTGCAATGCCGCGGAGGTCAGAAGAGGGCATCGAATTCCCCTGGAACTGGAGTTCTCCTGGAATTTGAGTTACAGACGGTTCTCAGCCGCCATGTGGGTGCTGGGGATCGAACCTGGGTCCTCTGCAAGAGCAGTCGGTGCTCTTAACCGCTAGGGCATCTCTCCAGCCCCCAAAATCAATGCTTTTATAAATAGGAAAATGACTGTGAGTGGTCATCTTTCCCTCTATTATAAATGTTCTAATATTACCTGTTACTAACCCAAACACTTATAGAAAATTAGATAGAATCAATCCATTAAATGATTTTTATTTGATATGTAATAATAATACTCAGTAGACCCCTTAGTAGGTTGAGAAAATAAACCCATTAACATTGCCTACTTGGTCCAACAGAAATGAATTCGGAATAAACTATGACAAGTGCTTTTTTGTTGTTGTTGTTATTTTTAATGTGGTATACCAAGAAAGAGACCATAAGTCTGTCGAAATCACTCCAGACAACAATTGCCTTAGTATGTATTTCTAGTTGCATGGTAATTAATGTTCTTTAGTACTTGTAGCTGAAATGGAAACGTGTGTGTGTGTGTGTGTGTGTGTGTGTGTGTGTGTGTGTGTGTGTGTGTGTTGATAATAGGGATCAAATATCAGCAAATGCTGTAACATCATGCTGTTTCCTGAGCTCTCTTTTCACTTTTTATTTTGAGATAGAGTTGGAGCATCCTGTCTTTAGCATCTTCAGTACATAGGTCACAGGCTTGAACCATTAGGCTTTGAAAACAATTTTAATGACTGATTTAAATCCATGGCTGGACTCTTGTTGGACTTTCTGATATTTGTTTCTTTCTTTTTTTTTTTTTTTTTTTTGAGACAATATTTCACTATGTAGCACTGGCTGGCCTGGAACTTATTATGTAGACCGGGCTATCCTCTAACTTAAAGAGATTTAGCCTGCCACACCTACCAGGTACTGGGATTAAAGGAGTGCCCACTACTCCTGGCTCAGGTCTAGTGAAGGTGTAGAGGATGTGTGCTGTGTTTCTTAACTCATCTTACCTGTAGTTAATTCTATCCCATGTTTGTGTGCCAGGAACTTGTTCATGCAAGGATACTAACCGACTTTTATCACAGGCCTATTCCTCTCTTCGTTTTCCCTTAAATTTTAACCACTAGAAGGAAATACTATTTATTTTTTGTAATTGTTTTATCCTGTACAAACAAATAATGTTTAATAATGATTATAAATAAAATTTAATCCTATACAAGTCTCACTAGAAAATAAAAATTTTATATAATTTGTGGCAATCTATTTAACAAGCATTGCTAAGAACTTAACTCAGACTACTCAGAGCCATCAATTACTGATCCTTTAACCCTTATCTCTAAGGACAAAAAATCAGTTACATACTAACATATAGATTAACAAATTAATAGTTTTTTTTTTTTACTTTCTAGAAGGAGAACTGACACCAACACAGTGATAAAGCTTTCTTGACAAGCAAGGCACACATTTAATGTTTTTTCATTCATGTTGTACAAAATAGAATAATAAGAAACACAAGAAAAGAAAATTAATCTTGAAGAATTGGTTCAACATAGTATTCTTACATAAATAGATACTACAGGGTAAATTGTGCTAAACAAGATTAGAAACCACTTAAGCAGAGGATTCTTCAAGTCCTAGGATCAGAAAGCAAATAATGTAGCAGTTATTTTTCATAAGTGGACCAGAGGACAAATTATACGAAAACAGAATCACCGGTATCCTTCTGATTACTTAGGGACTGTATAAGTTATGAAGACCAAACTTCTAACTTCCTTAATAGATGTGTAATCAAGTTACCACTAGTCTTTTTTCAGTTTGATTTCGTAAGCAGGAGAGCAGAGTGAAGAGGATTATATTCCCCCACTGAGTGCAGATTATATAGATGGATTGATAGGTATTCATTGTACTGGAAGCCCATGTTAAGGAGATGAGAAGTATCACAAGGATATTTTATGTGTGCACAGTGTTCTTTTAACATAACAGAAAATTGTAATTTGGAGGACTGTTAGCAGTTGTGACTGAAGCCATTTAATCCACACAGGCAGGGAATTAAAAATTATCACTTTTTAAGTCAACTTTATTTTTGCATATCCATGGATACAGATTTGCCTTTGTTGATATATATTCCACTTTGTGTTCAGGTCTAGTCAAATTTTACACAGTTTTTAATGTTTCCCTCATAATGATATTTTACTAGCTTTAAAGCCCAAAGGAATGACAATAATCCTAGCTAAAGTATTTTTTTTAAGTTTTAAACTAGTTTTTTAATTTTAAGTTTTAAACTAGTTTTAAATTAGTTTTTATTAGTAATTTGGTCAAACCTCATTTTCTGCTTAATAAAATGTTAGAGAAGCAGCTAACATTATTAATGATCACGTGAAACATTATAAAGCATCTACACATTTATAGTTTAATAGTTTCATTTGAATGTTTAATTGACCCCTTTGCTAAGCCATGCAATATAACAGTGGATTTTTTCCCCCAACCCATTCTAGATTTCCATCAGACAGAGCAAACTGGTCACGTGGCTAGCTTCAAAAATATTGTGCACATCTACATTACATTCATTTTCCATTATTGTCTATTTTCAAAATAGGTTATTGTTGTATAGCTCAGGACAATCTCTAATGTCTGACTCTCCTATCTCATTCTCTTAAATGCTGGATGACAGGTGTATAGTTCAAAACCCATCTTAGAGAAAGTAGACTGTTGTGCTTCTCATCCACCTGTGCCCCTTTTCTAAGCCTAGGGAACAATCTGCGGAAGAGGGGGTGTGCTAGAATGTAAGGGCTGAGATTGGAGTGAATGGTGAAACTACAGCAATATAGTTTGGACACTCATTTGATCAACTTGATTGAACATATAAGCCACCCCCCTCCCCGCTGGATGGTGGGGCTGTGGGGGTTTGGGCACAACAGCCTGAAAATCGGTTTTACACGAGGAATGCTTGTACTCATAAATTATCCTTATTGCCAAAAAATGAAAAAAAAAAAAAACAGAGAAAGATGCAGGACAGTTATGGCAAAATGCATGATCTGGGATGGGGTGGGATGGGATGGGGGGAAGGGAAAGGGTAATATGCCTGAACTGAATTGGAAAATAATGTATGGAACACACAAAGCATCAATAAAAAAATTAAAAAAGCAAAAAAATCCCATCTTATCAAATATTTTTAAGAAAAAAATATTTCATAAAAATTTGGAGCTTATTTGCATTTACTTTGCATTTAAAAATCTTCTGCCTGTATGTGTGTATGTAAGTATACCACATGCATAGAAACCATCAGAAGCCAGAAAAAGGCACTGGATTCCCATGCACTGGAGTTTCTGACAGTTGTTACCTGTCATGTAGGTGCTGGGAACCTGGGTCCTCTAGAAGCACAGTAAGTGCTCTTAACTTCTGAGCCATCTGTCCAGCCCCTTTTAGAAAATTATGATAGTATGGAGCTTGAATACAGGAACATACTGGATTCCAAATATTTTGTAGTAGCATACCTATTAAACTGTAAGTTTCCTTTATGTTCTTTCTAGCACGTAAGTAACTGCTTTGCCATAAGAAATTGCAAGAAAGAAAAAAGGAAAGAGGGAAATAATTTTCTATGGGAAATATGTGCTTATGAAAAGTTAGAGCTGTCCTGATATGCCTTCAAAGCTGAAGTAAATAAGACATGAAGTTTAGCTTCCCAGCAGGCTTTAATTCAGAAACCACTGACAGACTAGAATATTCACATCCTTCTGCTGTAGGATTTGTTCATTATCGTGATCCACTTGAGCAGTGAAAGTGTGAAAAACCATGAGATTAAAAGGTAATCATCTTAAAAGTGCCCCATTAAATATTTTATTGTTCAGTAGCAATGTGGCTGATTTTATTTATTCATTTCACTCTGTGGAGGTCTAGGCAGTAAGTTGGAATTTCTTATAAATTAACCTAATTATTTTATTCTTTGAGACTATCATAAATATATTTTAACATATTCATGCCCCTCCACCAACTTTACACAGGTCTGCCCCATCTTCTCTACTACCCCACTTTGTGTCCTCTTTTAGTCCCTAAACCATTGAGGCCAATTTGTGCTACCCACATATTCTAGGGTATGTGAACATCCACTGGAGGTCACCTGACCCACTAGAGATTGTGCTCTTAAAAAAACCTGAATCTTCCTTTCCCAGAGGGTCTCACTTCCAGATAGCTCCTCAGGTAGGTGTATAATATCTTGCCCACTTCTCTCCATTCTGGGATTTGTATCTGGCTGGAACTTGCACAGGTCTTGTACATACTGTCACAAAATTGTGCAACTGCCTTATTGCATGTGGAAAACATGGATTCCTTGTAGTTACTCATCTTCTCTGGCTCTTACAATCATCCTGAGCCTTTGGAAGAGACGGCGTGATATAGATGTCCAACTTAAAGCTGAGTACTCCACAGTCTCTTAAATTAAATCTACATTTGATCTCTTCACTTCTCTATTTAAAAAATAATAAGTAATATAATGACAAATTTTGTTCATCTTTTAGTCAGGAAAGGAGCCACAAAAAGTCATGTAGACTTTTAAATCTTGCTATGAATTATTCTCATGACTTATTAGTATTCCTCAGTGAGAAAATCAAGAGTCTAAGGTTGCTCTGAAATCCCATGACTGAGCAATGACATCTCCGTTTCTTTCTTGTACTGTAGAAAGCTCTCCTTCCTTCGCTCACATTCCTGATGTCTTTCATGCTATCCTAGAGGCATTAAGCAGTGCCTAAGTACTTGTGATTTTTTTAAAGCAAACCTTGCTGTTTTTTAATTGAAATACTTCTGCTTTTTATTAACTGTGCTTCTTGAGGGTTTTTTTTTGGGGGGGGGCTTTTAACTGGTAATTGAAATTAGCAATAGTACCTTAAAAAATAAGCGTGAAATAGTAAATAAGGTAAAAACACCTATAATGTGTTTACCAAAGTACTTCACATACTAATCCCATCCAATAGAAGGTGGCTAAAATGATTATATGATAATACAGAATTTAAACATAATACCCAAATCCAGCTGAAATTCCTAGGCTAGGAAACTACAAGTGCAAACACCTGCAGATCTTAAATTAAGGCTAATCTTCTCCTTGTGCAGCCTATAGTAATGTTTAAAATCATATATTTTCTCCAGTTTCAGCTACTAATGAGTGAGATTGCAAAGGTTCAATTTGGGGCAAGTGTCTGTGGTTAGCAGGAATATTTTCAAGGGGATGAATCAAGCATTAATTCCCCTTTACTGTTGCTTTGGATTTGGATGTGCTCCACAGGAGGGGATTTCATGCCTGTTACTATAATCCTGGTGAAAGCATGGCTGAGAGAGCATACGCTCTAGGGTGGAATCTGCACTTGTTGTTTTGCTAAATGGTCACGTTGTCAATATGCTTTCTGAATATTTATGTTTGATCCATAGACCTTGGCAAGAGAATCTTCTTTCTCCTTGGGCTGGATAGCAGGCACATGAGAGGTGCATAACTGACAAAGTGTTGAGAATAAGGGACTGAGTGCCCCACCCTAAATGGAAAAATCTGTATCACCCTTCCTCCCCTCCAAGATTCAGGAAATATCTTGGAAGAAGAGAGCTGAAGATGTATATGAGCTGGGGGATAGTAAGGATTGCTGTGAAATTCTCTCTTCTTGACATGCAGTGAATAGGGCATTTGTTGGCAACCAAGACCTATACAAATTGAGCCAGACATAATTCGGGCATAAATGGAATAGATGATCACCATACCCAACCCTTACTGAGGAAGTATTGGCAGCTGATATTTTCTGAGGAAGGGAGAATCACTCTTCTTTGAGGCTGTGGCCACTGGTAGGATTCCCATGATCCAGTGGATGTCCCCAGCAGTTACACATATGAGCAACACTGAGTAGACTTAGTGGGTTAGAAATAAACACAAAATTGGGAACTGGACCATTTGAAGGGGAATATGAGGGCAGTGAAGGGAAAATTAGGGGATAAATGTGATTGTATTTCATAGGATAAACATATGAAAATCTAAAAAATATAGGCAATTTTCAACCGCCTCCTAAACAAAAATCTTCAGAAAGTCTATGACCTATGACAAGGAGTCCTGAGACAAGAAACAAGAAAGGCCGGGCATGGTAGCGCACGCCTTTAATCCTCGCACTTAGGAAGCAGAGGCAGGCGGATCTCTGTGAGTTCAAGGCCAGCCTGGTCTACATAGCAAGTTCCAGGCCAGGTGAAACTAAAGGGAGAGCCTGTCTCAGAAAGACCAAAAAGTAAATAAATAAAATAAAAGAAACAAGAAAGAATCAGTGGTGCTTCAGTGCTAAGGAAGAAGAGGGATGAATTTTAATGTCCCAGCAGTGAGCCATTAAGAAAGGCACAGTCCTGGAACCCATCACATGTAGTTCTGCAAAATGTATGTCTGCTGTTGTCACATGAAGTGATCTAGAGCATAGGGGAGAAAGTCAAACATAACAACTGGAAGAGGCACTGTTTCTCAAGAACTTCAAGTTTTGTGGAAAATCACATTATTTTCCTGAACAAAATTTTTGAAATAAGGGGCTCCAGAGATGAATCAGCAGTTAAGAGCTCTGCCTAAGCTTTTGCAGAGGGCCAAGTTTAGATTTCCAGAACCCAAATAGTGACTAACAACTGCCTGAAAATCCAGTTCCAGGGGAATCTAATGACCTCTTCTGTCCTCAGTGGACATTGCACAACACAGGTGGACTTACATACACGCAATCTGATATACATACTTTCATTTACATAAAAAATTATATGAAATTCTGACATAAGATAGCTAAAATAGAATGATACATTAATGATAATGCTAGTGATTTCACTGAAATGTAATATAAAAGTAATCCATAGACTATGGAAAGAAGAATAAAAATATAAAGGATATAAACATATAAAATATAAATAATATTAAGTCCCTCTCCATTCAATAAAATATCATTTAATGTAATCAGTATGCACTTAACATACATGATATGATTTATAAGAATGTGTGAGAATGTAGAATTATTGAGGTAAGAATATAGAATTATTGTAGTTTAAGCGAAAAACAGTGTACATGGAGAAACTGCCATCTATTTTAATCTGATGGTACTGTCAGACTGATCTTTAGTCAGTCTGATATTTCTGGGCCACCTATTCCAAATCTGTGATGTGTAATAAGAAATTATATTACATAATTCAGAAATCAAGTAGAGATCTTAAAATATAAATAATAATGAATATGTGCAATATACCAAATTTGATTATAAAGAATATTAAGAATATTTGTATGTATATATGGTTTTGAACAAGAAGCAGAAAGTGGCAGTTATACTTGTTTATGGGAATGAGAGATCACTATGCACTGGATCATTTGCATTGTGTCTTATGTGTTTGTGTGTGTGCGCGTGTTTGTGTGTGTGTGTGTGTGTGTGTGTACGTGTGTGTTTGCGTAGACTTGTCTGTGTAGGTGTCATTTCTTAGGAACACCATCTGCCCAGAAAGGCTCCTTTTAATCATGCGAGTACAACACATAGAGGGAGCCTGCATACTGAAGTCTAATTTTAGAGATAGGATGGATTCCAAATTCTCTCCCTAAGTCACTTGGTTTTAGACCTTTACATAAATATACTAACTGTTCTCATTGCCTTTTGTTATGGGTTTACACGTACTAAATATACTAAATATTTTCATCATCATGAACAAAGTTATTAGTAAAACAAATTATGGAAAGAAGTATTTGTTTATTTTTTTTAATAATTTTATTTATTTCTGTATGTGTATCAATGTACTGTCTGCATGCAGGTTTGTGCACCCGTGTCATGCAATGTCGCGGAGGTCAGAAGAGGGTCTCGGATTCCCCTGGAACTGGAGTTCTCCTGGAACTGGAGTTTCAGACAGTTCTTGGCCGCCATGTGGGTGCTGGGGATCGAACCCGGGTCCTCTGTCATAGAGTTTAGTCCATCATGGAAAGGAGAGCTAGGACAGGCAGAAAAGGTAATATTGAAGCTGGTGAAAAGCAAATAAAGAATATTCCAGCATGAAGTGGGCTGTATATCCTCCCCACCCTTTTATTCTAACTCAGCTACTTCTATGCTGAGGGATGGTTCTGGCCTCTTTCCAGGTCTTTTTTTTTGTTTGTTTGTTTTCTCTCAAGTTAATCCTCTCTGGAAATACTTTCAAAGATGCATGAAGAATTGTGTCCCAAGAGTCTTCTAGAAAACTCTACAAATAAGAAATAACCCTGTAAACAAGGAGGATTAACTACTGTGTTGCTGTTTCAAAGTATCATGTTCCTTTCCCAAAAGAAATTTTCAGTTACTCTGTTGCCACCTGTATGCGAGTGCCACATTTATTTCTTGGTTTGCAGAGCTTATATTCAATAGATGACTGATAAAGGCAGGGATAGGAGACAGATAACTCACTCTTGATGTTCTGTACATCAGTGAGTTCTTTAAGTATGATGACTTCTAATTATTCATTTCGTAGGCTTTTTTATAGTTGTTTTATCAGTTCTTTAAAGTATCTAAATTGCTTGAAAATAATGCTATCCATTTCTCCATGTACAAGATGACTAGCATAGAGAATTCACAAGATAATTACACTAACTCCATTTTCAAATTAAACCACATCTTGCTCATTATTCTTATTTTGGCTCCCTTGCTCAAAATAAGCAAGAAATATTTTCCTTTCTGGCAATCTGAAATCTTGGCTCCACAGGCTTCCTTTTCCTCCCCTCTCCTCATATCTTACTTCTCTAAGAGACAATGGCATGCAATTTAGACCTACAATTTTATCTCCAGGCAAGAATAAGTATATCTATCTTTTTATTCTGTTTCATTTCTGTTTGAATATATTTAACATCTAATAACTGTATTTTTACAAAATGTTTGAAAGAACATTCAGTGATTAACTCCATAAAAACACATTATTCTGGCCACTTCTAAATGAAAATAGAGACAAATCACTAAGATAACCATGTTTAAGTTTAGAGATACAATAGAGAGTTTTCTAGTTTTCTTCAAATTATTTTTAATCCCATTTCATGTTTCTTTTCTTAGCTGTTCTTCATCCTAAGTGGCCATGGATTTTCTATTTTTGTGTGTGTTAAGAGCATCTTCTGGGCTGAAGATAGGGTTCACTTGGTAGAGTGCTTACCTAACATGCCTTAGGTTTGATCCACAGCACTTCATGAGGCAAGACTCGTCACAGAGGTAGAGGATGGAGAATGAGGGTTGAAGGTCATCCTCAGAGCCATATGGAGTTGGGGGCCAGCCTGAGCTATAAAGCTTCTTCTCTCAACAGCAAAAAATTAAAAGCACCACCTAATTAGATTTTTTTTTGGATAAGGATTTCTCATTAGTCATAGGTTTGTTTTCTTTCAATGGAAATAGTCTTGAGTCTATGCTTACTAATGTTTAGACACACACACACACACACAAACACACACACACACACACACATATATATATATATATATATATATATAGGGAAAGGTGTTCATATTATAATTAATACAGCATGATTTCAAATGAGTGCCTATAGAAATTTATTTTTCTCAAATTACTAAATCTCTGGAATAATGCTTTCCTTTCAATAGCTCCACTCAGAGCAGATAATCAGGATTTCAGGATTATTACTGGGTCCGTGTCTATGTGCTCTCTCCATTCTATTTGTCACAATCTGATAAAATAGTACAAAGTACTTTATTATTTATTGGCCTTCTGGCCTTAAAATTATATAGTCTCCGTACCCCCTCTCAGTGTAGACTTTTCAATCCCTGCAGCTGTTCAAAGTATAACCCTTTATTTTGTTTCTTCTACATTATCCATTTATTTCAAATTTTGAGCCAATAACTAACTGCACAGTTGTTCATACATGTGTGTAATTCTTGATTAATTTTATATTGTTGTTATATTCAACTAATTCTTTATTTTAAATGTTTTAGATTTAAGAGTAGCTTCGGACTCACCGAAAAATATAGAGGTTGTTATTTACCGTTTAAACACTCGGTCGTAGGGAAGAATATAGTGTTTGTCTTAGTTACATATGTCTTGTTGTGATAAAACGCTATGACCAAGGGAACTTATAAAAGAATGGTTTATTTGAGGTCCAGAAGAATTAGAGTTCATCATGGTAGGGAGGCATGATGACAGGAAGCCGCTAGAGCAGGAAGCACTCAAATCTTCAAGCAGGCATGGGAGCAGAGAGCTACTAGGGATCTGGCAAGGCCTAAGAACTCTCAAAGCCAGCGTCACCCACCCCCCCACCCACTGATGTGTTTCCTTCAGTAAGGCTACACCTTCTAAGATCTCTCGAAACAGCAAAACAACAGTAACAACTGGGTATAAAATATTGAAATACTTAGAGCTTTTGGAGGACACTGTCATTCAAACCACCACAGTATTAATGAATATAGCTCTTGGCCATAATGGAATTTAGTCTTTCGAAGGATATTTACACAAGAAAATCAATCCATTATGAGAAATTAAGATAATTCTCAGCAAGTAATGCATGTAGTACTTAATAAAGCATAGGAATATATTTATGTGTCTTTGGGGATAAATAAGGAATGTCTTCATAAGAAAGCATATGATAGACCATAAATGGTAACTAGAGTTTTGCTTGTAAACTACTAAGTGAAGAATATTCCAAGCATAAAATATAGAAAGAATGAAATTGTGGAAAGGGGGGAGGGCAATGGTATTTGAGGACTACCAATGTTTAAATGTGAAGGCAATAGGGATGAGATGTATCAGAAAGAATTGGGGTAGGTGACGCACCAAGCTAGGTAGTGTCCTCCATATGTGGCTGCAGAATTCAAGGTCTGTTGGTCCCCCTGTGCCCATGGGATATGTACTCATAGTTCAACCAAAAGTGGGATGAAATATTAGAGTAAAAATAGCATATATATATAGAACATTTAAAGACATGTTTGTTGTCATTAGTGGTTAAACAATATCATGTAACAACTACTTCCATAGTATTCACATTGGATCAGTTATCACAATTCATTTAGAGGCCAGAAATGGTAGAACATGATTTGATACCAACACTTGGGAGGCAGAGACATGCAGATCTTTGTGAGATTGAGGTCAGTCTGATCTGCATAGCCAGTTACAGGCCAGCTGCCTAAAATAATAAAATAAAGCATAAAAGGAATTTAGAGGCAAATTTAAATATGGGAAATATTTGTACAAGTGATGTGGGAATACTACCCCTTATATATGGGACTTCAGCATCTGGAGATTTTGATATCCTTGGAAGTCCTGGAAGCATTCCTCATGGATAAGGTACAAACCATATATACTATGTAACAAAAGTTTCAAACCATGTTCTGTCTAATATTTTACTCCAAAACAGTAAGACCCAATCAATACAAAATGATATTTTAGTATTAAAAAGGAACATGAATACTAAGTTAAAAATAAAGTCTTTCTTGTTTCATGTTTTCTCCAATTCATGATTATATGATTTATATCATGAATCTTAAAAGTAAGTTAGCAGGGCGTGGTGGCTCACGCCTTTAATTCTAGCACTTGGGAGGCAGAGGCAGGCAGATCTTTGTGAGTTCAAGGCCAGCCTGGTCTACAGAGTTCCAGGACAGCTGGGACTACAGGGAGACCCTGTCTCAAAAAGACCAAAAAAAAAAAAAAAAAGTATGTAAGTTAGGGCTTGTTAATCTTTATCCAACAATAACTTTCTGCTAGCTTCCATGAGTCTGAAGTCTAAAATTCATAGCACTTTTCCTAATACCTAATTTTGTGTTTAATTTATACTTTCTTTTAATTTTCTTCCATTCTAATTTCTGTTTATCTATTTTATGTGTTTAAGCCAGAGTTTATATCTGATTTATTTATTGATTGACTGGTTGATAGAAATTAACACTCAGAAATTGCTCTATATCTCTTTTCTCATATATACATATATGCAAAACACAGTAATAAGAAAAACAATGTACATGTTTGCATATAACATAATTTTTTAGATGATTCAAAACTTCAATACATTAGTTCTCTGTTGTCAGCATAATGTACTAATTTTTTTTTACTGTTTTGAAGACATTACTCTGACCTGAGTATCACTAGACTAATCTCAGATTGCTAGTTGGATTATGCTTCTTGTAAATTCTGAGGGAGAACATATTTTCTTCCTTTTGCAAAATTTTTCTTGGAATCTGCCTGTTCTATTGACTTGTGAATATATTGTCCCCCTTCCATTTTAAGGATAGTTAACAAATTTAATACAATATTTAACTATAATTTTCCTTGCTGTTCAACAACGTCTTCACAGATTTCTGGGTGTAAGACAAGTGTGATTTATCGGGTTTATTATTTAGCCTACAATAATCATTATGAGTGGTCAATGCTGAGTAAAGGATAATGTTATGGTTTTAATACATTCCCTCTAATGTTAAATTTAGTCAAGGTGGTGGTGATAAGAATTGTAGGCTCTGTGAACAATGAGACCAAGAAGTCTCCTCTGTTAAGAATGAGGGTAGATGCCCTTAAAATAGTCTTGATGGAGTGAATTGCTTTTCTTGCCCTTCTACCTGATGCCATTTGAGAACACAGAAATAAGGACTCAGCAAATACCAGATACATTATCTTATAATTTTCATTCTCTGAAATTGTAAGAAATAAAATTTCTGTTCTCTATAAATTTCCCAGTTGCTGGCATTCTTATTTAATGATCAGTTGCCAAAGAGATAGGTTTCTGGTACATAATTTGCATATTAGGACAGATGTTGTGGGCTGGACTTGTAACTGGGAAATCAGAAGGTGGTGTCCACTTCACAGGACAATAGTGAACACTGATGTGGATATTTTTATTTGTCAGGAACATTTTTAATTGTGTCTGAAGTAAAGCAAAAGAGAGACGTATGGAATATGACAGTGTTTGGAAGGCTGACAAACCTGCAATAATACTTGAACTTTCAAAATGATAAATTTTCTCTGCAAAATATGATGTCAGGGGAAAAACAGGAGCATATTTATGACAGAAGATGATTTACATTATTCAAACCATGAACACTTTTAGAAAACAGGATGAAGTAAGAATCACTGAGAAATGATTAAGTTACTCAGGAATTATTTTCATCTAGAAGTCAATGACTCTGGATTTTAAAATTATACTAATCTTCTTTAATAAAAGCAAAGTAAAAAGTGCATTTAACTCTGTAAAGGACAACATAAAACAAAGACATTTGTGAACTTCATGTTTAAAGATTTTCAATTTTCTGTCCTGATGTTAAAACATAAGGAACCAACCTGTAGAAATGGGACTTTTATTCTCACTTAGGAAGCCTTTGGGAATAGAGCAATACTTCAGTAGGAAGTACATGTGCTGTGCATGATGACCTGCATTCAAATCCCCAGTACCCTTGTAAAAGAGATTTTTTCCATGCTATGCTAGGGTAAGATGGAGACAGGAGGATCACTGGGGAGCTTTTCCTACCAGCCCTGCTCTACATTCAGCAAGAGACACTATCTTGAAGAAATAAAGTGGATACTGATAAAGCACAGCACATGACATCCTTCTCTGGACTCCATATGATCACAGGGGCACAAACATTTGTATACAGCCCCCCCACACACACACACATGCACATACACACACTGAAAAATAATTAATTAAAATGAAATTTTCTTAGTAAAGAAATATAAAATTTCCTATTATTTAACTAAAACTTTATAAAGAACCAATTTATTTCCAAAATTTGCAATATTAGACTTCCCAAAATTAGCCAATAAAAGCTCAGCTATGTAACTGTGAGCACTATGACTTATCTTGTAAGTAGTGTTTAAAATGCCCACAGTATAGTTGACAATTGTTACTTTTTACTTTTTCTTTTTCAATTTTTTTATTGTTTGACAATCTCATACATGCAAGTACTGTGTTTTGTTCAAATCTACCTTAATTACTTCCTTCCAACCCTCCCCCATTATCCCACCACTTTTTCATTCCCAACTTCATTTGCTTTGTTTTAAAATCCACTGTCTCTTTAGTGCTGCCTGTGTATACATGGGTTTAGGACCATCTCCTAGAGCATGTGCACACTCCTCAGGAATGACTTCATAAAGAAAACTATCCCTCCCAGCCATTAATTGCTGATAGCTGTTTGGCCAGGGCTGGGACTCCCTGTTCAGGTCTTGAGCATGTAGTCAGAGCCTCTGGGAGTTCATGTGTTTGGTGAATACTGGCAAAACAGTTTATTTCATTAGAAAAACTTAAGCCAGGTGTGGAGGGACACACTTGCAAATACAGCATCCAGGAAGTGGAAGCAGGAAGGTTCCAAGTTAAAGTTAGCCTGGTCTTTAAAAGTGACCTAGTTGCCAAAAATCTAATCAAAGAAAATTTCTTGATGGTTCTTTGACTGTATTCATTGTAGAAACTTTAGAATTGTTGGATAAAGAAAAAGGAATCAGAAAAATTTTTCAAAATAAAAGAAAGTCATCCCTTGCCAGTAAAGAAACATTTGGTCTATAATTTGGTGCATCAGTTTAACTTAAGGAAAGGAGATGTCCCTATGAAACAAATCTCCAGTGAAAAAAAGCTGTCTTCCCATTTAGAAACTGTTCTCCTATATGCATGATTAGCAAGAATTAGTCTCCAAAACTGTAACTGCTACTTTTGGGGTTACAAATGAGCTCCACAAGGTAGGACACAATTTCCTTTCTGATGAGTTTGTCAGCCCATACTGGTGGTGTGCACCTAAAAATGTAATTCATGGATTAACATATCATCCAAACATATGTGTCTATGCTAAAGTAACCTACCATAACTATTAGTGCTGCTTAAATACCGATATATCTAATTGCTTGTGCTTCATTAGTAGGATCGAAAGGTTACTCCTGAACAAACTGTCAGCCCATGAAAGGAAACAGCCAGAATTGACCAGAATCCAAGTCAACAGCTCCAGAGAGAGAGGACAGTTTTACTTCTCATCCACCTGTGCCCCTTTTCTAAGCCTAGGGAACAATCTGCGGAAGAGGGGGCGTGGTAGAATGTAAAGGCTGCGATTGGGGTGAACGGTGAAACTACAGCGATGTAGTCTGGACACTCATTTGATCAACTTGATTGAACAAACAACCTGTCAACCTCCACTGAATGGTGGGACTGTGGGGGTTTGGGCACAACAGTCTATAGATTGGTTTTGCACGAAGGATGCTTATACTCATGGATTATCACTTATAGCTAAAAAATGAAAAAAAATAAACCTGAAAGATACAGGACAGTTATGGCAGAATACATGATCTGGGATGGGGTGGGGGTGGGGGGAAGGGAAAGGGAAATATGCCTGATCTGAATTGAAAAATGATGTATGAAATGCACAAAGCATCAATAAAAATTAAATTAAAAAAAAAAAAAAAAGCTCAAACTTGGGGGCTGGAGAGATGGCCTAGCGGTTAAGAGCGCTGACCGCTCTTACAGAGGACCCGGGTTCGACCCCCAGCACCCACATGGCGTTCGAGAACCCTCTGAAACTCCAATTCCAGGAGAACTCCAGTTCCAGGGGAATCCGACACCCTCTTCTCACCTCCGCGGCATTGCACCACACGGGTGCACAGACCTTCATGCAGACAGTACATTCATACACATACAGAAAAAAAAAGAAAAAAGAACTAAGCTACCATTTATTAAAAAAAAAAAAAAGAAAAAAGCTCAAACTTGGGAATGATGGAAAAGAGGATCAGGATTGCAAAGCATTGCCAGCATTGGCTACATAGTAAATTTGAGGCCAGCCTAAGTTACAGGGGACTCTGTCCTAAGAGAAACAACATGGGTTTACTAAATTGTGTATTTCTTCCCATGGTTCCATAAGTAATCAGTAAATTAAGAAAAAATTTCAATGTGTTATGGTCTGTAATTTCTATTTTGTCCTTAATTATACTTTAGAAACTGATGCTGAATAAAATATTCTCCATTTACTTGAATGTGCAAATGATTTTGTCATTCCTACTGTATTTGCTTTATTGCAGGTTGTCCTAGTAATAAACATTCTGACAATAGTTCTTAATGTCATGCCTTCCCCCATGAGTAATGATACTAATGCAGGATTTAAGTTTATTTTTATGCCACCAATAAAGCTTCCATCTGTCATCCATTTCTATATACCAAAGTCACACTGCTCCTGGCATGGGTCACATTTATAAATGTTTCATCTATTAACCATTCCTCCTCCTGACTGTTCCCTTCAGAAATACTTCAGGAAGATTCTCCTGCTTTGTACTCCCTGTTGACTCTCAGTCTCTGTTCCTCTCTCTCTGCATTGCATCCACTCTGACATTCCCTCTGTCATTCCTTCTATCATTCTCATGACTTATCAAATAATTGTGCTAAGATCTATCAACTGTACAAATGATACAACTCCTTGTCTTAATATTTTATGTAAGTCTTCTCATTTATCAATTTCTCTTATTATATATAGACTATGTACAGGCAGCACTTCTTACCAAAGTAGCAGGTAGAGGTAAAATTCAGTTTAGTTATTGAGAAGACAACACATGTCCATTAGGCAGTCAATGATGTTAAATTATGGATAAATAGTTGGAAATTTCATTTTTATTTAAATTGTGCTTTTGCATGTGCTCATCTGTTCTCCAGAATTCACAAGAGTTTATCAATTAAGAGTTTATCAATTAGTTTACCAGTTAATGACTGAATAACTGTGAAATCTGCATGTTCATGAGCAGACTTCTTACTTGCTTTAGTGAAGTCTTCAAAGTGTCTGTTTGACTCCATCTATTTTAGAGACTAACAGAACTATGGTGTGGATCATATTTCTTTAATAAGCTGAAGAAATGAGGTGGAAGAAATCTTAAGAAAATGAAATCTCTTGTGCTTATATCTGTTTTGATGGCTCCTTTAGTATACCACATAACAAGAGAAACAGTGTCTCAAGTAGAGATATCATGTCTCTGACCCAAGCAAACTGTGTTGTGCTCTTATTTCATATACTAAGTGCTATTGTCCTAGAATAGTAGCTGATAGGATCATATAGCCTGTTGATTACCATACAGCAATAGGTGCAGAGGATTTAAAGGATTACCTAATTTAGGACAGAGCAACTCTCAGTATTTAGACTCAAAATTATGGTTGGTCATAATTATATGAAAACACAATATTGGTGTCAAGTCTCAAACTCGATATAGAGGAAATGTATAAAGAGTCATAATTTATTCAAACATAAAAGACATTAGTTTCAGAAATTATTTTTCAGTATATTCCTATGAAAGTTTCATTAGGTTTGCTTTTCATATTACCATGAAAGAGTCCCAAGCTTCTGTCACACAAAAGGTACTAGAATTAGTTCATATTTGACTTAGATTTTTTAGAAAATCCCACAGAGATAATAATAGGAAATGAATATTCATTAGCATCTCTGTGTGTTAAATTAGCTATCATCATATGATGGAGACTTTCAGTGGGGCAGAAGATAAGGGGGGGCAGTTTAAACACTGTACACATCAAATATGGGACAGATGCACTGGGTTTGTGAGAAGGTCAAACACCCTGAGAAGACTGCCAGCTAAAAGAATAGGGACCAGTTGGGAAGAGAGAAAAGGGCTGTGCAAAACCAATGTCTGTTTTGGTTTTGTGTTTTCTAGAGACTACTTTGCTAATTAACTACAACTATTAGATACATGTAAATAGCTGTTAAGCCTCCCCATCAGAAAGTGAACACTGATATTTCAAATACCTGGAGTCCTTCTTATTCTGCACTGTTATTTCAATCCTTAGTAAAGAATATATCTCCCTCACTGCCCAACCATGAAGTTCTTGGCATGTTGTTTTCCATACACTGCACCAATTATTTCGTTCTTCCTTCCTTACTCTATTCCTTTTTAATAGGCAGAGAGGAAGAGAGAGATTAAACTTTATTTCTATTAAGTCCATCTAAGTGTAGTAGGAAAATGCCAATCAAGGAGAGATTTCCTTCCATTTTCAACTGTGGAAACAAAGACTTTTTCTTTTGTAAACTTCAATAAAAGTGTTGTTTTCATTCACAATAGAAAGCCACTGTTCCTGTTTTAAAATGTTTTTACAAATCCTTTATAAGTAATCTACATATAATCATTAATTATATGTAGACTACTTTGCATTGAAACAGCCATTAAATTTAACATAAGATTCTGAATTAAGTTGACATAATCACTTTTGCCAGAGTCATAAAAACAATGATTTAAGAGTATTTCAGATTTTAATTTCATATCTGGGCTGGGGAGATGGCTCAGTAGTTAAAAGCACTGACTGCTCTTGCACAGAACACAGGTTCCATACCCAGCACTCACATGGAAACTAACAACTCTCTATAATTCTATTTCCAGGGGATATGACAGCCTCTTCTGAACTCTGTGGGCATTGCATGATGTAAGCAGGAAATACACTCATATGCATAAAATAAAACTAAAAATACTCATAATTTTGAACAGCTACTAACCACTTGCTGTTGCATAAGCTTCTCAGTAATACTTCTTACTCTGTAGTCTAATATGTCTCTTATATAATAGTGAATTTGTACGTTTGATTTTTTTAATTTAATTTTTATCGATGGTTTGTGCATTTCGTACATCATTTTCCAATTCAGATCAGGCATATTTCCCTTTCCCTTCCCCCCCACCCCCACCCCATCCCAGATCATGTATTTTGCCATAACTGTCCTGCATCTTTCAGGGGGGTTTTTTCATTTTTTAGCTGTAAGTGATAATCCATGAGTATAAGCATCCTTCGTGCAAAACCAATCTACAGACTGTTGTGCCCAAACCCCCACAGTCCCACCATTCAGTGGGGGGTGACAGGTTGTTTGTTCAATCAAGTTGATCAAATGAATGTCCAGACTACATCGCTGTAGTTTCACCGTTCACCCCAACCGCAGCCTTTACATTCTATCATGCCCCCTCTTCCGCAGATTGTTCCCTAGGCTCAGAAAAGGGGCACAGGTGGATGAGAAGTAAAACTGTCCTCTATCTGGAGCTGTTGACTTGGATTCTGGTCAATTCTGGCTGTTTCCTTTCATGGGCTGACAGTTTGTTCAGGAGTAACCTTTCGATCCTACTAATGATTTTTAATTTTTATGTATTTTCCTTTTATGGAATTTCTGAAAATTTCATACAATGTATTTTATTGTATCTAGATTCCTTCTCCCATCTTTGGAGCTTGGTTAACATGCCTAGAGACACATTCTTAAAAGATACTGACTTCCCCCTTCCTAACCATTGGTTTCCAATTGTGCCAAAGTTTGGGTTGCTGTTTCTTACTCCCTTCCATACATCTCTGCTGAGATTTTTGTCCAGCTTGAGCTTACATGGTAATTGTGCATGCTCTCACCATTACCGTAATTTCATGGGAGTAACTTCCCAGATGCCCAGAAGACTTCATTTCCTTTAGGTCATCCACCAACTCTGGCTCTTACAATTTTTCTGCCCACTCTTCTTCAATGATCCTTTTGAGACAGAAATTTGTTATAAGTATCAGTTCAAAGTAGCCTCATTAGGTAAAATACTATGCAGCTTGTTATATTAATCATTTTTAGTGACCAACAAACTATTACTTCTATGATTATAACATATTTATCCACCAAAAACTAATGGAATGATTTAATTTTTTGAAAAATAATATAGATACATTTTCTGAAAAATATATTTTCTAATGAAAGATGAAGCTTATACGGGACCTCAAATTCCACACTTGATTTTATCTTTTAATTTGCAAAAGTAATTTAAACTGTGTACATTTTATGTTATGTTTCAAAATACAATTTTCATGTTCTATGAATGTAAAGCCTGGATAAAATTAATCTCTAATGCCACTCATATTTAAGACAATTGAACAAACAGCATCAGAAATGAGATCAGCTGCAACAAAACAAAATGCTCTCATACCTCTAGTGAAGAGGATCGATCTCTTAGAAGAAGCTAGATTCATTATTTTAAGAAGAAATAATCCACTTTGCAAGACTTTGCCTGGAAAATTTTATCAATACATAGAGAGGCAGTCTAAGGGCAAGCATATAATCTTATGTACATTTACAACAATCTTATCGGATTTGGGGAAGGATAAAATATTGATTGTATCTCTCTTGTATATAGATCTGTAAGTAAAAATTATTTAGTTTTTAGCAATTGAGCTCTGAAGCTTTGTCAAACCTGGATTAATTTAATAACTTGAAACTCCGTTAAAGCATCTAAACCATGTATCATTCACTTAGACAATTTCCAGAATTTAAAGTATAAAGGGGCATGTATGCTTCTGTAACTCAATACTTGTATGGTTGTACTCGATGTGTTTCCTTTGGTTATGTACACTTCTTTTTTTTCTCTCCTTAATTTTTATTGAGCTTTTGTACATTTCATACAATATTTCTTTAACAAATTTAGACCTGTTCCCCCATCCATACCCCCCTCACCAGAGTTCACGTCATCTGCCATACATGTTAAGTCCCATCTTGCATATTTTTCTTAGTCTTTTTAAACTTTTTTGATACAGAAGTTTGCAGTTTTGGTCAGTTCTTTGATCAAGTCTTTTTGTCGTTGTTGTTCCCTTTAATTTTGTATTACTCAAAAATATGCATAATATATATGTATATATATATATGGATTCCATACATATACCAAAATTACAAACTCTGAAAATAAATTCTAGGTTAATTCCAAAAAAGTTTAAGGTCAAAATATTCACCAGTGACCCATCTGACAAAGGTTCAACATCCAGAAGTTAATTTTTTTTTGTTCAAATGTTCACATTTTCTCTTTTAATTTTATAGTACTCTAAAATATGAATATATACCTTCTGCCCATGTACATTAATTATCATGACTGAAAGGAAGAGCTAAGGTAATTCTAGGACTCATTAAGATATTCACATTATACCATCACAGTTGCTTTCAGGCAGAAAGAATTATAACAATAACATTGCTCAGCTTGTCTTTCAATTGGGAGATTTGGTACTAGCATCCACAAATGAGGGAAACCATTCCCTGTTTGTTTTGGGGGGGGCTGTGTTACTTCACTTAGCATCTTTGAGTTCCATCCATTTACCTGTAAATCTCATGATGTCATCTTTCTTTACTGCTGTATAGAACTCCATTGTGTAGATGTACCACATTTTTGTCACTTGAGGGGCATTTGGGTTGGTTACTTTTCACTATTGTGAAAAGAGCTGCAATAAACATAATGTGCATGCATCTTTGCAGTAGGATGAGACTTATGGGTATATACATGTATCTTTGCAGCAGGATGAATCTTGTGGTTATATACCCAGAAGTGGTATGGGTGGTTCAGGGAGTAGGCTCATTTTGAGTGTTTTAAGGATTCTCCACACTGCTTTCCATAATGGTTGTACAAATTTACATACCCACCAGCAGTGGATGAATGTTCCCCTTTGCCCACAACCTCTCCAGCATTTGGTGTCTTTTGTTTTCTTGATCTTAGTCAGTCTTATTGGAATGAGATGATATCTTAGAGTAGTTTTAATTTGCATTTCCTTAATTATTAATGATGTTGAACACTTTTTAAGATGTTTCTCAACCATCTTTACTTCCTCATTGGTGAAGTCTTTGTTAAGCTCTTTACTCCATCTTTTGAGTGAGTCATTTGTTTTCTTGTTTTTTGAGTAGTTTATACATTCTGGATTGTGAATGTCCTGTCAGTTGTTCTCTTCTTTCAGAGAGATGGTAGGCTGTGGTACAGCTAGGGAAACACAGTTGACATTCCATCATAAACGGAAGGAGGGCCTAACATGTCCACCAATCCCTAACTGAAAAGCTGTTGACAAGTGATAGCTTGGAGGATGTAGAAAGAAGAATCAGTTTTCTTTATGAGCATATCCTCTGGTAGTTTGAAGCTTCAGTGGATTGGACCACACCCATGAATATGTGGGCAGCACAGACTACACTCATTTTATTATACATACAGAAGAAGACTTGAGGCTAGGAGGTTTGGAGAGGTGGAGGGAGGAGTAGGGGGAGAAGTATGCGATCAAAATATATTATATGCAGATATGAAATTCTCTAAGATGATACAAATATTTTAGGGAATTGAAACCTATAAGTTTCAGTTCAAAGGATATCAGTTTGAAATTTTACAAGAGAAGTATGATGAAATATGTATGTATTTATTTATTTATTTGCTTGTTTGTTTGTATATTTGTTTTTGAGACAGGGTCTAATTTTCCCCAGACTGACCTTAAACTGGGGAGGTACCCAAAGTTGACTAACCCATTTTCTTGACTCTCACTCCCGTAGAGTGCTGAAATTAGAGGCCTACACAGCCACTCCTGGTTTTTGTGGTGCTGGGGGTTTCCTGTATGCTAAGCAAGCACACTACCAGCTGAGATACATTCTCATTCCCAAGTAAAATTAAAAGAGAACTCACTTAATGAAATTCCTGTGCTTAATTTTTCAAATGATAAATAAGAACTCATACTCTGCTTATTCCATTTGAATAAAGATAATCTATTATATACTATGCCAATGCACTATTTGTTTTGAAATTAATATTCAAGTTTAATTACAGGAATAAATTTGATAAATCGCAGACACAAAATTAATGCTGAACTTTTGAATCTTAGGTACACATTCATTCTAAATTATTTTAATTGTATTAATGTTCATTTATTTGTTTAGAATATCCCTTTAGAGCATAGTGAAATTTTCTTAAATCAGCCAAAGGAATAAGTAAAAACAAAATGATCGTATTAATATATACTTTTAGAACAAATATAATATATTAAATTTTTCTAAAAGTTAAGAAATGTTTTCTAAGTATATTGTGGAACTCATACTGCTTCCTAAATTAAATACAAGTTTCAAAACACTATGACAATAGCTTCATATTTATTTTTGCATACATAATTTCTCATTGTTAATACAAATAATTTTATTTTGAGCTGCAAACTTAGATAACATTTAAATTATTGTTTTAAAGGGACATTTTCCATTTAAAATGAAAAGCTTCAATCTTTATAGTAGGCTGTGTGTGTTATTTCCATTCTTGCTGGTGGGTCGTACTTTTGCTCTCTGGCAACAACTAGATGACTTTTGTTTAAAGCCAGCAGGAGGAGCTCTCACCTTGTTGGGTTCAATGTAATTAGTTCTTTTGGGAAACCTGCATTTGGGGGCTTCTGCATATGAAATGAAAGTCATTAACAATACATTCAGAACATATAATGTTATTAAAATCTAAATTTTATTTTAATACCAATGCAGCAATTAAGTTTCTTCATGCAAATTTTAAAAAGTCTCTTAATTTTAATGCTATGGTTTCATATGAAATAAAATACAGCAATTTGGAACTTTTTAAAAAAAAATTTTTCCAAATGCATTTTTTTATTTATTAATTTTTATGTGTATGAGTGTACTGTCTGCATGTAGGTTGGTGCACCCGTGTCATGCAATGCCACAGAGGTCGGATGAGGGTGTGGGATTCCCCCAGATCTGGAGTTAAAGACAGTTCTTAGCCGCAATGTGGGTGCTGGGAATCGAACCCGGGTCCTCTGCAAGAGCAGTCGGCGCTCTTAACCACTGAGCCATCTCTTCAGCCCCTAGAAATTTCTTATTTCTAGAACGGACTAAATATTATTTTCCTCTCAGTCCATGTACTATGAAAAGGATATATACAGTTTATCTCTTATTTGATTTGATAGTTTATAAATATGACCAATTAAAATTAAGTCTAACCATTTAGAAAGAATTGTAATTATATCAATTAATTGAGAAAAATACTTTCTTCTATAATTTATATAAATTAAATATCTATTGATAAATTAAGATCCACATTAGTAATGTTTTGAAAATTCATTTGTAAATCAGTTCTCATGAATTTTCTGCACAAAGCTTTTTAAAGAAATCTAGGATAAAATTTGCAAAAGTTTAAATTCTCCAATACTAAATTTTTTAAATGAAAATTTTAACTCTGGAGTATTATTGAAAGTATTATTGCTGAATTTCTTGCTGCACCATCAACATGGAACCCTTCACTGTGATTAGTTGCTCCCTATCCTGAGCTGGTAAACAGCATGTAAACATTTATAGAAGCATGTGCTGGCTGAGGACTATGTCATTGCATGATTAAGTTGACCTTCTCGATGATTGGATGTGCTCTAATGCCCTCTGGGCTGATTGGTAGAAGCTTTCTATATAACCTGTACTGGAAAATAAAGTGTTGAGTTTCACCCTCTGATGCACTCCTGGAGTGGTCTTTTGCTCCATTGCACTTACCCTCAGTAGAATGGCTGACTGCCAGCCAAAGAAGGCCCACAGATAGCTGTTTCTTAACACCCCATCTCTCAAACCCCTCATTTACCCCCACGGTTCCTTTCTATTTTCCTGGGTCTCACAGCTCTATCAGGATATATATTCAAATTTTATTATTTGAAGCTAAAGTTTTTCACATTAGAGAACATATCTCACTTGTTTTATTTTTAATTTTTGAATCTCTATAACTTCACTTATTATAACGGTTACTAGTTTCATCCATTTATCTACAAGTTTCCTCGTTTCATTTTTCCTTTCTTCTGAGTAGAAATACACTGTGTAAATGTATCCTACTTTTATTAACCACACACCTGTCCAGGGACATTTAGGCCATTTCCATTTCCTAGCTATTGTGAAAAAGCACCAATGAACATGGCTCTGCAAGTTTCTCTTTGTAGGTTATTGAGCCCTTTAGAAAAATGCCAAGGAGTTATACATCATATAACCTGTTTATGTTTACTTTTTCAATAGTTCTCAACACAGCTTCTCATCGTGATTGCACCAGTTTCCAATTCCACCATCAGTGAATGAGAGGTTTCCTTTCCCCACATTCTCGCCAGCATTTGGTGTCATTTATTCTTCTGATAGTAGTCATTTTGACTAGGTTAAGATGAAATAATTTTATTGTGCATTTTCTTAATTACTAAGGATGTTGAACACCTTTTAATGTGTTTCTTAGCCCTTTTATTGACGATTTTATGTGTTTTATACATAGTTTTTCAGTTGGTCTTAATCACCTTCATACCAGCTTCTCCTGGGCACCCCCTGAGTTCACAAATTCTGTCATTTGTGCTATAGTTCATTACCCCAAATTATCCTCCCTACCCACACCTCTTAGTCATTTTTATTTCTTCTTTTGAGAGCCCTCTGTTCAAATTAAGAGCCGGTTTTATTAATGTGTCATTTGGCTCCTTATTACTTTTTTGAGTTCTTTGTATATTCTGGAAATTGATCCTCTGTCATATGTATAGCTGGCGAAGATATTTATTGAGATACAGTCTTACTATATCACACTGGTTAACCCGGAACTTTCTATGCAGACCAACCTAACCTCAAGCTTATAGAAATCTGAATGCCTTTCCTTCTCAACTGTTGGGGTTAAAATTGTGTGCCAGCACTCCCAGCTCAATACAACTGCCCCAGATAAAGAACACCACATATTTTTAGTGCCCTAAAGTAGACGCTGCTATGGCATATTCCTGCATTCCTTAATATGTCCTTAAAATTCAAAGAACTTTTCTTTAATAATAAAGTTAGTTTACCGTTTTGAATATAATAATGTTATAGATACTTTGTCTATATGCACTATTATTGTTGTATTGAATGAAGCAAGATGGTATGTGTGTGTATGTGTGTAAGTGTGCCTCTGTATGTGCATGTGGATCTGCACATGTCTGTGTGTTTGTATGTGTTCATGTGCGCCTGTGTCTTGCTGTGTAGTCTATTTTTTTCTGTTCCTTTCAGTGTTGTTAGAAATGTATGTTAAGATGGAGTAAATGAAACTACAAAGAAAGCTCTTTACAAAGCTCAAACCCTTTATGACCCATTTTATTTCATATTGTGGTGTTAGCAGCCATGGGAAATTATTAACAAAATATATTAATCCATTGGGAGTAGCAACTGATGCAGCCTAATTGAGTCATTCCTTCTCAATTTATTAAGTATAATATTTCAATAAGAAAAACGTCGTTTTAGTAAGCGTTTTTTACCATAAGTAGTTCATATACAAAGAACAAAATGCATGCTTTTAAAATATATATTCAGTGTATGTGCATGTTTTAAGTATTATGCTTTTCTATCATTCTGCTAGAAACAGTATTCACTTGGTATTCTATTTTAAATACATGAATGTAAGCATACCAGCTGTATTTCGATTAACCCTGTGTATCAACAGATTATTTATTTTGCCAGTGTAAACATAACTAAATTGATTCTTCAGTCCTCTTGTTAGGACTACAACAGATCTTAGAATCTTCTCTATGTCACAACACTATGGCTCAGCCATGAGAAACCATCAACGGAGCTGACAGAGAAAATAAAATAAAACAAGACTAGATGCAAAACAATCCAATAGTCAGGATATGGAGAAAGATGTCTAGTTTCCAAAAGACAGACAAGGAGAATGGGAGAAAATATGAAGAGAAGATGGGTGTGGCATAAAGTCAGCCAATATCGTACACCTTTAACTGGGCCAGCAGCGTGGCCACCAACCTAAAGCCAGACTCTTTCTTGGCTATCTAACAGTACCCAAAGTATTTTTAGTGGTAAAAATTAAACAATGAGAAAAGGAGTGAAGGTAGGAAGGACGGTAAAAGCTAACACTCATGGAGAACATGTGCCATCGGCATTGCTGCCTTATTTACCCATGTCCTCCTTGTGGAAACTTAGAAAATGGGAGGATATTGTCCAAGGTTACACTGAATTTATGAGAGTCAGATATTAACCTAAACCTGCCTCCAACCTGCATGTTCTTTCCTTCCCACTTACTTCTCCAGAGATTTTTGAAAAATCACATGTTTAGGAAACTGCCAATAGATGTCCTTATACAGTTCACACAGGTACTGTCTCTGATTCTGAGAAATACTTCTGAACGCAGGTTACCAGAGTCTTGTCTTCCCATGATTATAATACAATTTGTCATTGTTTCTGTAAAAATAAAATAAGGCTAGGGTGTTGAGGCAGTAAAAACATCTGCTCAATGCATCATTTTACATATCTAAAATTGTCAGTAAGGCAGTGTCTTAGATTTTCTATTGTGATCAAAACACTTAACAACAAAACAAACGGGAAGGAAAGAGCTTGTTTGATTTGCACTACAGTCTGTCATCAAGGGAAGTCAAGGCAAGAACTCAGGCCAGGACCTGGAGCACAGATCATGGAAAACTAATGTTTAATTGCTCTCCTAGCCCATGCTTAGCCTGCTTTATCATAGAGTACAGGACTGCCTGCCCAGAGGTGTGACTGCCTACAGTGGGCTGAGCCCTCTCAGATCACTCAGTAATCAAGAAAATTTCCCAGACATGGCCACCAGCCAATCCAATGGAAACTATCCCTCCACTGAGGGTCTCTCTAATCAGGTATGTCAAGTTGACAACTAAAGCTATCCAGCACAGAGAGCAAAGGAATATGATTAATCACCTGACAGAATGGCTTTAGAAAAGCAGGACAAGGCCAAGGCCTATTATCTGGAGCCACTTTAAAAATTACAGTATGCCATTGGAAATGAAAATTTCACAACCACATTGGAATCTATCTCACCATTAAAAATTAAACTTTACTATCCCTAATTATTTCCATGAATTAATGAAAGCACAGACTCATATAAAACTCTGTATGTGAAAGTTTAAAGTGGATTTTTAAAACAGTTTTTATCCACCAATGTGGGTGCTGGGAATCAAACCTGTCTACTGTACAAGGAGCAAACAGTGGTCTTAACCACTGAGCTCTCTCTCCAACCCCAAGAGAGATTTTTTTAAAGAGGAAGGATATCACATTCCCTTAGATTTTTATTTCTTGTTAATAAAATATTGTGATGACAAAGAATATTAAACACTGACTTGGCGTTTGATGGAATTAGTGGATCACTGTTTATATTAATGAATTATTATATTCCTGAGTTCAAGTCCCCAGAACAGAATGAACCAGGCATGATACTTCATACCTTTAATTTTACCACTTTGGAGATGGAAGAAAAGGATCAGAACTTCAAAATCATCCTTAGCTACACTGAGTTTGAGGACCGCCTAGAGTGCAGGAAATCCTGGCTAAAATATGAATAAAAACAAAAGCCACAAAAAATGCCTGTTTTTTAACAATGTAAAGAATGGAATCTAGTTATGAGGACCCTAAACATTGTTTCTCAGAATGTTGCCTATGGTCTACTGACATTTGAGTGAAGGAAATGAAACATTTGAAGACATATGTGGACTAAATCATCAATATGAATTTTCCTACTGGAGACATTATGAAGACTCTCTTATGTGATCTTCCTTTGCCTTTTCTTCATTGTTTCTGTCCTCAAGTATCTCCAAATGTTTCCTACTCCTTGAGAAAACTTTTGACATTCATCATATTTAGTCATATTTCACCTACTTTTTATTATTTTTAATGTGTATGAGTATATTGCCTGCATGTTTGTAAGTGCATCTGTGTTGTTCAATGCTTGCAGAGACTAGTGGAGGGTGACAAATCCCTTGGAACTGAAGTAATTTACAATAGTGAGCCACTCTTTGAGTGCTGGGATTCAAACCTGGGTCTTCTGTAAGAACAGGCAGTGCTCCTAACCACTGAGCTATCTTTCCTGCCCTGTATTTCACCTAGTTAATAAAAGATATTCTAAAAGAAAATTATTCACATATGAATAAATACTCATTCATGTTGGCCTATATTTTGTTTGTTTGTTTGAAACTGGGTCTTCTTCAGTAATCATAAGGGTGAACCCCTCCATACCAGACCCACTATCAATTATTGATAGATCAGTCATCTACAGGCCAAGAACAAGTAATCACAGCTGCTGTGAGTTTGAGACTGTAATATGTATGCTTTGGCCAAAGGATGGCATTTCACAGGATTTTCCCTATCTCCTTGATCTTATGTTCTTTCCATCCATCTTTTACAGTGTTCCTAGAGCCTTAGGGGGGGTGTCTTGATTAGCGCTGAGATATCAACCATCACTTATCCTCTGCAACTTGAACAGCCATGAATCTTGAAATTCACAGCCAGTAACTTCAAAGAGAATTCTCTGAAAGCAGCATTTGTTTATGTATGTAAACAAAGATATTTAAAAGGCAATTTTATTTTATGCGAATAAACTGCATTAATATGTTCTTGACTAAGACTATGAATTCCACTTCTCTTTCTTCACTCTCTCCTGCCCAATCCTCTAAATGTTAAACCTTTCCATTCCCTGTATTTTCCTTCTTGTTTTCATTTTACCTATGATCTATTATTCCTCAAAACTTTGTGTACTCATCAAAGGATCCTTTCCAATTTTCTGGATTTTATAGATACTCCAAATTAATCATATTTTTTAACCAAAGATTCAAAGATAACTTACACATATTGGAAAAAATCAGCATCCATTTTTCTATGCCCAGATTTCCTCACTTATTAAATTGTTTTATTCTACTTTCATTCACTTACTGGCAAACTTCATAATTTTATTTCTTATTACAGCTGGAACAAATTTCCAGCATACATACTTATGACACTTTTGTTAATGCACATCTAGGCTTATTCCATTTCTCAGATATTTTGACTAGACGAACAATGAACTTGGCTGTACAAGTATCTCCTTGGTAGGATATACAGCTCTTTGGGCAGATGGCCAGGATGAGTGTACCTGGGTGATGTGGTAAATCTATTGCTTATCTTGACGAACCTCCAGAGTGATTTTCAGTGAGTGCACTTGTCTATACTCCCACCAATAGTCAATAAGGGTTTGTTTTCCCCTAAGTATACCCTGACATTTGTTGTCATTTGTGTTTGTGATGATAGTCCTTCTGTGTAGAATGACAATATTAGAGTGGTTTTTAATCTCCCTATTGACTAAAGATATTAAACAATGCTTTAGGTATTAACCAGTAATTTGTATTTCTTTTGAGAATTTTCAGTGCATTTTGTAAGCTCATTTATTAATTAGGCAGTTTATTTTCTTAATGTTAAGGCTTATTTGACTAGAGTATGAATTAATTTTTGTTAGAGGGAAAATAACATAATTTTGGATTTTGTTCTTAATTCTATTACCAATTGGTCTAAATTTCATGCTTTGAAGGCAGTGGTTTATACAAAATGAATCATTACTTTTCCTCTTTTATCTATGAGAACTTAATAACAAAAACAAATCTTAGAAGTCTGCTTTAGCCGGGCTTGGTGGAGCACACCTTTAAGCCTAGCGCTTGGGAGGCAGAGGCAGGCGGATCCTTGGGAGTTCAAGGCCAGCCTGGTCTACAGAGTGAATTCCAGGACAGCTGGGGCTACAGGGAAACCCGGTCTGGAAAAGACAAAAAAAAAGAAGTCTACTTTAATACAGGGATTTGTTGTTTATAAATTGTATAAAAAGTGGAGAATAAACAAATATGGTTATTTCATGAAATAAAAAAAATCTCATTGTATTTAAAATTATCATTTAATTGCTACTCAACTATCGATGTCATTTAGTATTGATAATCAAACAAATGAATGGTATTGTACTATAATTAACCAATTTACATATCTTATCATTAATTATCGTATACTAATATGAGTAATTTCAAAGTAACAGATCATTTAAAGCTACTGTGATGAATATATATTAAGGCTATTTGATATTAATTATTTAAATATTGCTGATTATTTTTGCATCAGTTGAAATACTCATGCAAATTTTATCTATTTAATTCTAGTTGTGTTGCTTGATACAACTACAGTGTTGGGAGAGCTAGGATGGAAAACATATCCTTTAAATGGGGTAAGTTTAAATGGCTTTAACATTTTAAAATTACCATTCTTATGTGGATTTATAGAATCGCTTATGTTAGCTAAAGAAACTCCAGATTTACAATAATTTTGGAAATATAGCTTAAGTTCCATAGAAATGATTCAAGTATATTTGGACTGGTAATGAATAGGAACCATACATCAATGTGTAAGTACATTTGCAGTCTTCCAAATTGATAATCGTTCAACAATATTGCATTTTATACAAAGTACCATTGGGATTCCTTGTGTATGAATCTTTTGTTTAAAATAAATTTCTATACATAATTTCAGGATGGTTTCTATTAAATGGTGTAGTCACAAAGGTATCTATGCAATGCAAAATTTAATGGATCTTAAGTAGACTGAACAAATATTAGTAATATGATTTCTAATAGGAAATATGAACTTCTAAATAAGTGTTTTTTGAACTTTGTGACATGGCATATTGAGACTGAGTTTTTTGTTATTCCAAAAGAGGTCCTTTTATTGGCTTACATGGATATATAATTTACAAAACAATATAGTTGTCTAGGTACGGATATTTTATCTGTGGTTTTTATTGACTATTTTAAATATTTCTGTTTGATTTACATCATTTCTGCATTGCAATGAATTTCTACTCCTCTTTTTGTACTAAGCCAAATTAAAAGGGTGCTTCATAAAGATAGTTTGCTCTGAATATATTCAGTTCAAATTGAAGGTCAGTAACAGATATAGTCAAGAGTTTTCAGCCACAGTGAAACTTTTATCTTTCCCTTAAAAATACTATTTTCTCAATTATAAATTCTTTACTGATATTTTGCATAGATTTCATTATTAAAGCTTCAGATATAAACATAAAAGAAAAGTTGACTCCAAGAATATATTCCTCTTTTAAAATATTTCACATATTAGCGGCTGAAATAAATATTTTACATAAAGCACTATTCATTTGCTTATCATTTAAAAACTCCATGTAGAGTGAAGTATTTCTCTTAGTAATGGCTTATTTACTTCTTTTCATTTGTTTTATATTTTAGTATACATGTTCCACTAACAAACCTCTAATCAAATATTTCTGAGAACTACATCTTCTGAGAACATGATTTTGTATCATATATATATAGTTTCTTTTTGCTAAATAAAACATTATATTAAATAATTCTGTGCACGTGTGTGTTTTGTGTATGTGTGTGTGTAATCTGTAGACAAAATAACTTATAAGTACATGAATTATTAGTTTTATAAAGATAAATGGACAAAAGTGTTAGAGACATCTGACCTTTGGACTCATGTAGTCATACCCCATAGGATGTAAGATGACATCTAACATATGATGTCATACACCTGCTCTAATGTTTCTGGCGTTATAAGGGCTCATGCCAAAGAAAATGGTGAGTAGGCAAGGCAGACTTATAAAGTCACAAAGGAACTTTCTACTCTCATGCATATTCTGATGTTATCTTAGACATGGTGTCTGCAAAGTGTGTCTTTGAACAGGACTCCTTTATTAAACTCTACGCTCCTAGGACTTAGGGACCATGGGGGAAAAGGTAGTAGGAAGATCTTAACAGCCAGGAAGGAAGTGTATAACCATATGGAAATAGAGTCCTACAGGCTCTTGGGACCTTGTTCATATGAACCTAGAGGAATGGCGTCAGCATGGATAGGCCCATGCAAACTCATCTGTGCGCTATTCATTATTGTGGTTTTAGGCCTTAATATTGAGGTTAGACCATGGATTTATGTTTTCCCTTACAAGCTTGCTTTGTGCTCTCCAAAGCTATGAGAGCTTAAGGAGAGGTAGCTTCCAGTTTGGTTCCAGCTCTATGTACTCCAAATACTGTGTCTGAATTATGTCAGAGATCAATGAGGAAGAAAAGTCAGAAAGATTGTGAGATTCAGGACTGGTTCATGTACATGGAAAGGCTGAAGACTTCAGGCCACTGGAAGCTTGTGCATGTGAACTTGTGGTGATGGTGGCATTGAGCACAGGCTCCATGTCAACTCAATCAGACAAAGGGCCAGAGTGGAGCAAGAGAAATGGATAGCCAGCTGGCCCTAGACTGAGAACTATCGGTGGCTGATTGTTGGTGAATGGGGAAGAGTATGTCTCCCTTACAATCCCTAGGTAGGCTGACTGCACTCTAGTGGATGTACGTGCACTGAAGGACATCCAGGAACAGATGCTTAACCACATGGTACTTGACATGAATGGTGGGATGTCTGAGGTCCCATGGGGGGTTTGGAGACATGGATGTGGGAATAGGTCTAAATTTGATTAGAGCCTGTTATATAAAATGTATAAAAGCTCAATAAAATTTTAAAACAAAAAAGACAAAATCATGAAATTTGCAGGTAAATAGATGGAACTATAATATGTTATACTAAGTGAAGTAACACATACTCAGAAAAAGAAATGATGTATGTTCTTCCTTATTTGTGGATGCTAGCAACAAATCCTTCTATAAATACATATCTTACTGTAACTTCAGGAATCTGGAAAATGGAAAGTAACCAGAGAAATAATTGGAAAGGAGGAAGCTTAAAGAGAACAGGAGACATGTGTTACAAAGGGAGATAATGGGTAAAATTGGGGTGCTTAAATTGGCAGCGGAAAAGAAGGGCTCTACAAGTAACTGTGGAACTATGGGAATAAAGGGGAAGAAGTAGCTCAAGAGAAGTGGGACTTAAAAGACAGGTATTATCAAAGGAAAACTGGGAATGCTTTAAACGGGGAGAGTGTGGAGGGAAGGTTAGATAGGGAGAAAGAGGGAAATGAAAAAAATGGTGCCTAACCAGTTTAAAAAGACAGAGCAAATCATATCAGTCCAAATACCTACTGACAATTTATACATGCAATGCTTCTCCAAGAGTCCATGGTATAGCTGGAGGCTATATAACAAGAAACATTGACAAACAAAAGAAATCTTCCTTTGAGTTGTTGGCCAGGGAGTCCAAGAGACTCCCCAAATTACACAGGCTACTTCCTTATTGGGGGTTGCTATTGCTATTTGTTTGTTTGTTTGTTTGTTTGTGAGGATAGAATTTTCTGGAAAAGTGACACCTCCCTATGTTTTTCTTTTCTTGAAAACTTCCCTAAATATTTCACATTATTTTCCCAAATTACTTTTCAGATTTGTCTTACCTCTATTTCCCAAGTAGAGAATTCGAGTCTTAAATAAATATAGACTTTAAAATGTTGACATTTTATAGTCTGCATCTTTTATGACTGGACTTACAACCCTAATAGCCAATATGTGAGAAATAGATTCTTTGACACAGAAACATGCTTAATTTAAGCTTGTGCCTTTACCATGCCACTTGTATCACAGCACAACATGTGACATTCATGAAAGACCAAGTACTGATGTGTGATAATGCATCATTTATTCAGAGTTATATTTTTCATTTAATGAATATTTTGCTCATCTAAGATTCATACTTTGGACATTATACACCTTGCTAAGAGAAAAGAGCAGAAGAGATTAGACAGGAAAAAAATAATATGGTATACTTGGGTAAGAAAGGGCAAAATGGTTAAAATTCATTGAATATTTTTATTATATTCATACTAGACTTTGCTCAAAATATTTTATTCATATCAGTGCTATAATTCAAGCATAATTTACCTGCATTGATAGGTGTGGAGATGGAGACTCAAGTACACTGAATAGCTACTACAAGGTCACAGAGCAAGGAAGTAATGCAGCAAAATTCCTAAACCAAACAAATCTTAATCTTGTCACTCATGGGTAGTAATTTCACAGCTAATTGCTTTTTATTTTCTCTAAGACTTGGTCATATAAAGATAAATGCTGATGACCAAAACCTTTAGACTTTGTGCAAGGAAGATGAACAGATGGATTCCTTTATTAAGAAGTCAATTAAAGCTGGAAGTGGTAGCACTTGCCTCTATCTTTCTAGCACTCAGGAGGAAGAGGCAGGAACATGAAAAATTTCTGGGCTATGTAACAATTTGTCTAAGAAAACGACTTAATTAAATAGTTCATTACCTTACAGTATTACTGTTGGCATATACTATGTTACTTTTATTTTATACATCAAATACTAATCTATATATGGTAATTTTAAGCAGTAAGGATATTTTAGAATTAGAGCATACACATAATTTATAATAGATGTTGAGGAAGCTATATAAATTAAATTAAACAACTATGAATCAGGGTCTAACATAAGCTACTAGTACACATAAGGAAGTTAAACAAGAATGCATTTGAAACCATTTCCCCTTTAGCAAGGAGAGTGGATTACTGTTAATAATACAGCTTTGCATAATGCCTTATGTAGGCTCAAATTAGGAACTACCCACAAAGCTGTAGGACTTTGAACAAAGGCTGTAAAAATGCTAAGAATGAAAAAAAGATGTGTGCATCAATAGATTTTTAAGTAACTTCAGGCTTATCAGAGCTGTTTCAGTTTATAACCTGTAAGCCTATGTTTATACCATTTATCAACTTGAATATATATGATGTGCAAACTTTACAATCTCTTAGTTTTATAAAGATTTGCTAATTGAATGATCATTTTTTACCAGTTAAATTGTTCAGGCACTAATTCAGTTGCTTTTGGAAATATGATATGGATAGACAGCTAGATTATATATTTAGGGTGTTGTGATATAAATACATTTGATATTTCTTATTTTAAAATTTTATTTATTATTTTATTTTATGTGCATGAATGTATTGCTTACATAAATGTAAGTGCACCCCTGTCATGCAATACCCACAGAGGCCAAAAGAGGGCACTGGATCCTGTGGAACTGGAGTTACAGACAGTTGCCTTCATGTGGATGATAGGAATCAAGCCTGGGTCCTCTGCAAGAAAAGCCAGGGCTCTTAAAATATGAGCCATCTCTCCACCCTTATATTTCTATGAATGACATTTTTCACAAGGATTTATTATTTTAATTATTATTTTTATTTTACATATATGAATGCATTGCCCGCATGGATGTAAGTGCTCCAGTGTCATGCATGGCCTAGAAAGCAGTCGTGCTCTTAACAGCCAAGCCCAAACGGTGTCTTTTTAAATTGAAACCTTTTAGTAATATTTAATGTTCACTACTTTAGGTAGTTTGTAAATCATTTGCTTATGTGTAATGGAATGATTCATTGCCTTTCAATATTTTTTTTGATCTAGTTCCTCTGTATATCTTTGTTCTGATAAGTCAAAATGAATTAAAGATTTAATTAACGTATTTAAACAAGAAACCAAAGTTACTAAGGACATTTGAATAAAAAGTATTGTCCACTGGAAAGAAAAGACGCTTTTGAAAATTAAGAAAGAAATGGTGGTTAAAATACATGTGACATGGGGCCAAAGAGGTAGCTCAGGGGATTAGAGCACTTTCTTTTTCCACAGGACCAGGGTTCAATTCCCAGAACCCTCATTTCTGCTCTGGTACTCTTCTGGCCTTTATAGCCACTGCACATAAACCATAAAAAAATCAAAATAATCATTTAAAAACATATATATATATATATATATATATATATGATGTGATATTACTCCTGATTGATAATAAAATGTTAAATGATTATGTCTGTGAAGAGGTTGAAGCTTGGGTTTAGAAGTGATTGAGTACGTTGCAGAATCTAGTCCTAATGTCCTCATACGGTACTCTACATATTAAATGTTAAGAGTTTTATGCCTAATAATAAAGGTTTAAGAATCTATGCTATAAGATCCTCAGTTATTCTTTGTATTATAGAAATATTATAATGAAATTGTGATGATCAAGCAATGCCATGATAGCTACTCAGTGGTAGAGTGGCCATGAATAATTGTGTGTGTGTTTGACTATATATGTTTGTGTATGTGTATGTGGATGTGATTGATGTATGGGTCTTTAATTTACTTACGACATTTACGCTGACTTTAAAATGTCCACATACTAATTATAAAATTAGCACTTTTGTTATGAAGAAAATTAAATAAATACCTCAGATTAATTCATAATGGTAATTTTTAATTATATTTTATTCCTTTTATTTGTTGATTTTATTTATTCAAATTACATTAAAATGTAAAACATTATAAATAAAAAGATAACAGTTATTATAAGAGGACCCATAGTTAATTTTAATATTATAATCCTTAATATTTATTATATATCATACTCCACTTAATGTCACACTACTGTCCATATTATGTAATGGAGAATATTTGTTTAACATTAGCTCTATGGATAAATAACTATATAACAAAATATGAAAGCCTTTTCACAATATGAAACAGGAATTTCACAATCAAACCCCATCTTATTTTCTTTGAGTTTTAAAAAGTATGTAAGATACTTCTTAAATCTTGATAGCTGTTTTCTTGGTTCCTTCAGTTACATTAGAATACATACTAAGATATAAGGATTTGGTGCTAAGATCCACAGATGAGGTAAAACATACGCCACGTGTGTTTTCCCCAGCCTGTGTAACTTCACTTAGCATAACAGTTTCAATTTCATCCATTTACCTGAAAATTTCATGATTTCATCTGTCTTTATCCCTGGTAGAACTCTATTGTGTAAATGAACCACATTTTCATTATCCACTCATCAGTAGAGGGACACTTAGGTTGCTTACATCTCTTAGCTATTGTGAAAAGAAAAGCAACAAACATGGATGTTCAAGTACCTCTGCAGTAGGATGAATCCTTTGAGTATATGCCAAGTAGTATAACTGGGTGAAATGGTAGGTTCGATTTTATTTTTTTATTTTTTTTTATTTTTATATTTCTGTTTATTTGAAAGCAACTATGTTGGTTTTTCTGTTTGTTTGTTTTATTGATGCTTTGTGTATTTCATACATCATTTTCCAATGCAGTTCAGGCATATATCCCCTTCCCTTCCCCCCACCCCACCCCTACCCGTCCCAGATCATGCATTCTGCCCTAACTTTTTTGCATCTTTCTCTGTTTTTTTTTGTTTTGTTTTGTTTCCATTTTTTTTTTTTTACAATAAGTGATAATCTGTGAGTACAAGCATCCTTCATGTAAAACCAATTTGCGAGCAGTTGTGCCCAAACCCACACAGCTCATGGGTCCCATCATCCAGCAGGGGGAGCTTGTATGTTCAATCAAGTTGATCAAATGAGTGTCCAGTCTATATTGTTGTAGTTTCACCATTCACCCCAATCGCAGCCCTTACATTCTACCGCACCCCCTCTTCCGCAGATTGTTCCCTAGGCTTAGAAAAGGGGCACAGGTGGATGAGAAGCAAAACAGTCTACTTTCTCTGGAGCTGTTGTCTTGGTCTCTAGTCAATTCTGGCTGTTTTCTTTCATGGGCTGCCAGCTTGTCCAGGCATAACCTTTCGATCCTACTAATGAAGCACATGCAATTAGATATATAGGTATTTAAACAGTATAATATATAGCCTTTCGATCCTACTAATGAAGCACACGCAATTAGATATATAGGTATTTAAACAGTACTAATTGTTATGGTAGGTTACTTTGGTATAGACACAGATGTTTGGATGATATGTTAATCCATGAATTACATTTTCTTCTGTTAAGTTTGACAGGGTCTTCGTGTGGCTTATAAAATCTCCTAACCATTAGAGGATGTAAGCTTGTGGCATCAGCCATGGGTTATTCCTCCAAGGAGAGAGCTTATAGCCAATTAGATTTGAGATATACAGACATATGGCTGCCACTGCTGCACATTATTTCCAGGCAGATGAGGTGTAGCTGGTGCTGACAGAGGAGTCTTGCTTGACTCAAGGAGACCTATATTTGCTTTATTGGTTTAGTGGCCTTTGGTAACACTCTCTGGCATTCCAGAAACCATCTGTAAACTTGCAAGTGCGGTCTCCATACATTCCCATGTTTATATCAGGTCTTCAACAGCAGGGCCTTATCGCCTCTCTTCCTGCAGATATCCCAGTTTGGAGACAAGGAGCCTTTACCTTTTGTGAGGGTTTGGATCCCCTGGCCAACATCTCCTTGGTAGAATAATCCATTGTTGATGTCAGAGCTCCTATATTAATATATTTTGCTGAAGTGCATAGCTTAAGGAGACTTTAGTATTATATTTGGTTCTGAATAGAGAATAAACCTTTTCACAGTTTCTATGTCCATTAGGCAATTAAAGAAGGCAGTTTTACCAATTTTACAAGAGAATACCTCTATAACAGCTGGCTCCAATCTACAGCTGGAGAAAGACCTCATCATCATCATATTTATCCTTATTCTATGGGGGGGGTTAAGAAAGTCTCTTGTATTAAAACCTTTGCAACACCTAGAAGGTAAGCTTCGTTAGGATTCATTAAAATCATTGTTACTAGTAGGATCCAGAGAGGGGTCTGATGTCTGCAGCAATCTGAGGCGTTTCTTCCCTTCAATGCCCAGAGGAGTCAATCCTTCTGCTGGCACTTTCTGGTACATTCTACTCACTGCAACGCTGCATTTTCTTTCTCAGCCATTAAGTTGGCGATACTCTGGCCTGTTGGAACATACAAACCCTTTCCCGTAGTTAGTTTTAAGATTTGGATTGCAAGGTTTTTGACAAAAAGTTTTTGTATCTATCTATATCCCCCTTTTTTATTTTAGGTTTTTATTTTTGACCCATGAGTCTCAAAAAAGCAGTTGTATTATATATACCTATAGGGTGGAATCAAGGCACAGATTTCATCAAGTTCACCCATGCTGTTTTGGGTTACTGTATGTGATTAACTTGGGAAACAAACTTTATTTTTAAATTAAATCATCCTATAGGTGAAAGAGATTGCTACCAGGTGATACTATATGACAGCAAAATTATAGAGAACATTTGTTTATACCAATCCCAAAGTAATTGTTATACAGTTTTTAATTAAAGCTAATGTGGACAACAGCAATTTATATCACCAATTAACTCAGATGCATTACTATTTTTATCAACCTTTAAACCAATGTTGTTTAATATACACATATTTACTTTTACTAAGTCCTAAAACACCATGTATCCTGTAGACAGAGTCTGGGCAAAACTGGATACTTGTTGAACTCACGTCAATTAAATATGCACCAATCTAATATACACCCGTGTCCCTCTCCCACCCCTCCCACCCATCCTGAGTCACCATTTCAGTCAGTTTTCTGATGCAATCTTTCTATTGTTCTTCTTTTAATATGCATCCTTCTCCACAGAAATATTTATAACTGGGTTATTGGTACTAGCATCCACATATGAGAGATACCATTTGTCGTTTGTTTTTCTGGGACTGTGTTACTTCACTTAACATGATGTCTTCTAGCTCCATCCATTTACATGCAAAGTTCATGATGTTGTCTTTCTTTACCGCTGCATAGAATTCCATTGTGTACATGTACCACATTTTCTCTATCCACTCATCAGTTGAGGGGCATTTGCGTTGATTCCAGTTTTTTGCTATTGTGAACAGAGTGGCAATAAATATAGCTGTGCATGTATCTCTGCAGTAAGATGAGTTTTGTGGGTATATACTCAGGAGTGGTATGACTGGGTCAAATGGCAGGATCATTTTGAGTATTCTAAAGGTTCTCTACACTGTTTTCCATAGTGGCTGCACAAGTTTACATTCCCACAGCAATGGATGAGTGTTCCCCTTTCCCCACACCCTCTCCAGCACTTGGCATCATTTGTTTTCTTGATCCTAGCCAGTCTTACTGGAGTAAGATGGTATCTTAAGGTGGTTTTAATTTGCATTTCCTTAATTATTAGCGATGTTAAACACTTCTTAAGGTGTTTCTCAGCTATCTCTAATTCCTCCTCTGTGAAGTCTCTGTTCAGATTTTTGCTCCATCTTCTGAGTGATTCATTTGTTTTCTTTCTTCTTTGTTTTTTGAGTAGCTTGTATAATCTGGAAATCAATGCTTTGTCGGATGTATCTGCTGTGAAAGTTTCCTCCCATTCTGTGGGTTTTCTCTTCAATTCCTTTATTGTTTCCTTTGATGTACAGAAGCTTTTGAGTTTAATGAGGTCCCATTTGTCAATTGACGATGTTATTTCTTGTGCAGCTGCTGTCTGATTTAAGAAGTCTTTGCCTACACCTACGTCTTGTAGTCTGCTGCCAAGTTTCTCTTCTATCACCTCCAGAGTTTTGGATTTCACGTTGAGGTCTTTGATCCATTTGGAATTGACTTTTGTACAGGGCGAGAGGTAGGGGTTTAATTTCATTCTTCTACAGGTGGTGATCCAGTTTTGCCAACACCACTTGTTGAAGATGCTGTCTTTCCTCCAATATGTCTTCTTGGCCTCCTTATGAAATATGAAATGGCTGAAATTGTATGTGCTCAGGATTGGATCTTCAGTTTTATTCCATTGGTCAACTGGTCTGTTTTTGTGCCAGTACCAATCTGTTTTTATGACTATAGCCCTGTAGTATAGTTTGATGTCTGGTATAGCGATCCCCCCGTATTGCTCTTTTCGCCCAGAGTTGCTTTGGCTATTCGGGGTCTTTTGTTTTTCCAAATGAAATTGAGGATTTTTTTTCCAAACCTGTGAAGAAACTCTTGGGGATTTTGATTGGGATTGCATTAAATCTGTATACAAGTTTAGGTAGAATGGACATTTTTACTATATTTATTTTCCCAATCCACGAGCATGGGAGGTTTATCTATCTTCTGATGTCTTCTTCAATTTCCTTTTTCAGAGGTTTAAAATTTTTGTTGTAGAGGTCCTTTGTGGCTTTGGTTAGGTTCGTTCCTAGGTATTTTATTGTTCTGAGGCTATTGTGAGTGGGAAGGTCTCCTTGTATTCCTTCTTCAGTTGCCTACTGTTGGTGTAGAGAAACGATACTGATTTTTCGTGATTTATTTTGTATCCTGCCACCTTACTGAAGCTCCTAATCGTTTCTAAGAGTTTCCTGGTGGAGTTCTTAGCATCCCTTAAGTAGACAATCATATCATCAGCAAAAAGGGATAGCTTGACTTCCTCTTTTCCTATTAGAACTCCTTTAATTTCCTTTTCTTGCCTTATTGCCCTAGCAAGGGATTCAAGCACTATGTTGAAAAGGAGTGGTGACAGAGGACAGCCTTGCCGAGTTCCTACCCTTAAGGGGAATGTTTCTGTCATTTCTCCATTTAGGATGTTCAAGTACCTCTGCAGTAGGCTGAATCCTTTGATTATATGCCAAGTAGTATAACTGGGTGAAATGGTAGGTACAATTTTAGTTTTTTTTAACAAAATGTGAATAAAAGTATTATTTTTTTAAAGAAAGAATTAACTGTACTGCTTTCCAGAGGGGTTCTAGGAACTTACAATCCCACCAGCAGTGAATGATCATTCCCCTTTCCCCACATTCTCTCCAGCATTTTGTATCATTTGTTCACTTGATCTTAGCCCGTGTGACTAAGATGAAATCTTCAAGTTATTTTAATTTTTATTTCCCTAATAACTAATGATGTTGAGCACTTTTTAAGATTTTTCTTAGCCATATTTATTTCTTTTTTAGAAAATGCTCTACTTTAGATTATTGTGAAGATAATGTATAAGAATCTCCAAAAGTGTCATATCTTAATAAACATCAAAGAAACATTATTATTGAAATTACACCAAAGATTTGGAATAGGTAAAAGTGCTATACACTTATATACAAATTTCTTGATATTAGCTTTATTTATGATTGCCTTGTTATCACATATTGATTTTTCATCAAGGAAATGCAAATTAAAACTATTTTTAGTTTTCTTTTTATCCCATTCAGAATGGCTCAGTAAAACAACAAGAATGAAACAACATCAAATGCAGGTGAGGATATGGAGAAAGAAAACATCTTATCCACTGCTGGTGGCAATGCAAACTTACTCAGGCACTGTAGAAAACAGTGTGGCGTTTCCTTATAGAGCTCAAAATCGATTCATCATATGGTTTAGCCATACCACTCTTGGGCATATGCCAAAAAGACTCTCTACCCTACTACAGAAATGCCTATTTTTCCATGTTCCTGGCTGTCATTTTCATAATAGCCAAAAATTGTGAACAACCTAGATGTCTATCAAGTGACAAGTGGATAATGAAGATATGCTACATATACACAATGGAATATTTTTCAGCTATCAGAAAATGAAATTTACAGTTAAATTAATGGAACTGGAAACATTCATTCTGAGTGAGGAAACACAGACCCAGAAATACAAATGTCACACGTCCCCTCTCATACATGGATCTTAGCTTTGAAGTCTTAGATATGCATGCTTCAATTTTAAAAACCTGAGAACTTAAGAAACTAATTATGGTCATGGGTGGGAGAGGGGCTGACATCTAGAGGAGTAGTGGATTGCAGAAATATGAAGGAGGAAAGGGGAACATTAGAGAAGGAAGGGTTAAGTGGGGTGGAGAATTGGAGTTCAGGGCTGAGGATGGAATATGGGTAAGGGTAAGTATCATTAAACGGCTTTAGGAAAAACCATATAGAGGGGCTGGACAAATGGCTCAGCAGTTAAGAGCACTGGCTTCTCTTGCAGAAGACCAGTGTTCGGTTCCAGGAAATCCACATGAGGACTGATAACCTTTTCTAATTCCAGTTTCAGAGTTTCTGGCACCCTCTTCTGACCTCAGCAGGCATTGCAGAATATGTGTGTACATGCAAAGCAATACACTCATACACATAAATTTTTTTTAAAAATAATAAATTATAAAAAAGAAAAACCCATATGAAAACGTACCACTATAGAAGCTTCTTAAAGAAAATACATGCGCATTTTGAAAAATGCAAATGAGTTACCCTGTAAAAGGCTGTCAGTGACCCTTCTAGATATCATTAGGCTTCTGAAATAAAACCTCAGGGCCAGGAATGTACTCCCTCTCTAAAATCTGTCAATCAAGGGACCTATGTGTCCTCAAACTGTCTATTTTCCTTATATTGATACCCTGAAATAATTCATAAGTAAGACCATTTGCTGAAGATACTGCATGCATGAGCTGTAGAATGAATAAGGGGACAACAAGCTGGTGCCCCTGGGAGCCTTGCTGGCATGGCTACCCCAAATGAGCCCAGCCACCCATGAGCCTTAGATGCAGAGTCTCCATTATGGATGTGTCACATAGGTCACTTTACAGACACTTAATTTCTGTGTGTGAACAGCTGTGGGGCACTGAAATAGTATCTGAGTATTGGAGAACATTCTTTGATGAGTGGTGACTGGAATATGAAACAGAAGCTGCAGGTGGTTTTTAGCTTCCACATGGATGCTGGGAAGAGAACCTAGGTTTTCTACCAGAGCGGCTGGTGCTCTTAACCACTAACCCATCTCTCCAGTCATAAATTAACCATTTATGGCTACATTTCCATGATGTTTCTGTTTTATTCCTTGCAAATAAATTCAGCGGGACTTCACAACTATCCTATGGTGTATGGGTTGAGCACTGGATAACATCCTCATCCTCAGAAGCTTTTATGATTTTGTTTCCACATATGTTGGTTATATAAAATGAAACACATAGATTTTTGCACCTTAGTATTTAAAATACTAATGTATCATGAATCTTCAATATGAATATCCTGTTTGAATAGTAACTAAAGAAGCTAATGTTAACACCACTACCATTTCTGTGCCAAAGGAAGGAGTTTTAGAATGTGTTGAGATCTCTAACTATGTACCTCTGTCCATCATTGTTTGCTGCTATGGAGGGTAAAGGATGGCCTACAGGAGCCATGGAATGCAGGATTAATATTAAGTACAATACTATAGTCAGGAATGCATTTTGTGTAGAGAGACACATGGTTATTAATAACTACTATAGCAGTTAATTCATCTTTGAGGACAAAAGGATACACCTGTGCTAAGGATGGCAAATTACTTTGCAGTTTAGTTTGTGACCCCAGAACTTTGGGTGCAGGTTTACATGGTGCATTACTTTTTTCATTGCTATTGTAAAATACCTAACAGAAGCAACTTAAGGAAGGAAGGATTTATTGTTACTCACAGTCCATCCTTTCAGGGAAGTTATGGAGGCAAGAGCATGAAGAGCATCTGGTCACATTGTATCCACAGCTTAGAAGCAAAGAGCAAAGAATGTTACTTCTCAGCCCTTTCCTCTTTTTATTGATTTTAGAAACTCAATGTATAGGGTGCAGGCATTAGACTATTTAACCTAATCTAGAAAATGCTTCATAGATATCCTAGATATCTGTTTCTATGGTGATTCCAAGTGTTATTAAGTTGAGAATCATTTTTTTTTTGAGAATCACTATTAACCATCATATTAACTATCAGATCCTGTGGACCTGGATTTAAGGATGGTTGTTAGCCACAATGTGAGTGCTAGGACTCGAACCCGAGTTCTCTGCAAGTCAGACAGTGCTCTTACCTGTTCAGTCATCTCTCCAGTCTTAAACAAATGGTTTTGGTGTTTTTTTCTATAAAATTATAAATATTTATTTTTAGGTTTATTTGTGTTTAATATACAATAACTATGATATATATATATATATGATAAGTTTTAAAAATATTTTATGATTGCCGGGCGTGGTGGTGCATGCCTTTAATCCCAGCGCTCAGGAAGCAGAGGTAGGCAGATCTCTGTGAATTCAAGGCCAGCCTGGTCTACAGCGAGCTCCAGGACAGCTGGGACTAAAAGGGAGACCCTGTCTCAAAAATACCAAAAAAGGATAAAATATTTTATGATATAAGTACTTTATCTATGTTAAAATGCTTGATAGCATCAAAACTTAAAGTCAACTGTCTTACTCTGAGGCTTACTGATGAGTGTCAATTATTGGCAGTGCCACAGTGTTCTACTGGCCCCATCAACAGTATCTTATTGGGACAGAAGTGTACACTTGAGTTAAATAAATTCAATTAATTGGTTAATAAGGTACCTGCCATCTCTCAGGTATGGATTTCCATAAATGGCTAATCTAATCATTATAGAATTATTAAGTTAAGAGCCATGGGAAATTGAAAAACCAAAAAGTTGTCCAATGAAGATATTTACTAAAATATACATAAAATCGTTAGACTAGAGGGTTGTGAGAAACAATGCACATGCAAGTAACAGTTATGAGAGAACAGAAACAATGTTTTAAAGGACAGAAGTAAGAATTAAGCATGAGACATGAAGAGGAAAAGCCTAGACTAACAATGTGCCAGCTTGTCCTCTTGTTCAAGAACTTAGGTATTCTTTTTTAAAAAAAATATAATCCTTTTATTGATGTTTTGTGTATTTCAGATATCATTTCTCAGTTCAGTTTAGACATATTCACCTTTCCCATTCCCCCACCCCACCCCATATCAGGCACTCTGCCATAACTGTCCTGCATCTTTCTCTTAGTCTTTTTTATGTCTAGGAATTCACATTTTCCACCTTTACTTTTATATGACTCTAAAATATTAATACATACTTTTCACTCATATACAGTAATTACAGAGTCTGAAAGTAAGTGGTAGATCAATTCTACAGTCCATTAAGAGATTTACATTATAACAATATAGTTGCTTTCAGATAAACAGAAAAATAACAATAATGTTGTTCAGCTTGCCTTTCATCTGGGGATTTGGTGTTAGCATCCACAAATGATTTGTTGCTTGTTTATCTGGGACTGTGTTACTTTGCCTGCAAAGTTCATGATGTCATCCTTCTTTACTGCTGAGTAGTACTCCATTGTGTAGCTGTACCACATTTTTGTCATCCACTCATCAGCTGAGGGGCATTTGGGTTGGTTCCAGCTCTTCATTATTGTGAAGAGAGCTGCAATAAACATTGATGTCCATGTATCTTTGCTGTAGGATGAGTCTTGTGGGTATATAGTCAGGAGTGGTATGAATGGGTCAGCTGGTAGGCTCATTTTGAGTCTTTTAAGGGTTTTCCACACTACTTTCCATAATGGAAATGGTTGTACAAGTTTACATTCCCACCAGCTGTGGATGAGTGTTCCCCTTTTCCCAAAACCTCTCCAGCATTTGGTGTCTTTTGTGTTCTTGATCTTAGCCAGTTGTATCAGAGTGGTATCAGATATCTGAGAGTGATTTTAATTTGTATTCCCTTAATTATTAGTGATGTTGAACACTTTTTAAATGTTTCTGACATCTTTACTTCCTTACCGGTGAAGTCTCTGTTCAGCTCTTTACACCATCTTTTGAGTAGGTCATTTGTTTTCTTCTTTGTTATTTGAGTAGTCTTTATATTTTTTATGTTAACACTCTGTTAGATAATCAGAGGTGAAGATTTCTTCCCACTCTGTGGGTTTGTCTTCACTTCCTTGATTGTTTCTTTTGCTATACGGCAGCTTTTGCTTTGGTGAGGTCCCATTTGTCAACTGTTGACCTTATTTCCTATGCAGCTTCTGTCCGACTTAGAAAGTCTTTTCCTACACCTATGTCTTGTAGGTTGTTGCCAACTTTTTCTTCTATCACCTTCTGTCACACCAACTCCAGCATCGTCTGTGTGAGCAATGACAAAAGTCATAATAACAGATGGGAGGTATGTGTCTTTCGAGGCTAAGTTCCTTGGTGGTCCCTGGCAGAATGCTCCTCCTTAGCTTCCAAGATCACAATGCACTACAAAGATGTTATGCTTCTTGAGTATTGGACTTCACACACTGTCTTTTGATTCTTTTCCTGAGTTCAGCACAACCTCAGTCCTAGACAAGGGACAGTTAAATGTTTCTGGAAATAAATCAGGCGAACAGAAGCTTCATGAACCTAAGCAAAACCATACAGAGAAACAGTATCTAAAGGCTCCTTTGTCCTAGAAGTCCCCACAAAGATATTATGAATGAAAAACATTACACCGAGTGATATCATAGGTCAGTTACAAACAATAAAATTGTTTATCCAGATTTAGTAAAAGTAAAGGCTCAGTCCCTTAAGCAAGAAGCTACATCTGATAGAATTAGTAAAATAAAAGTCTTAGTTACAGTTATACATGTTAAAATGTAATGCTTAGTTAGAGGCACGAAGCGGACTTCTCCCTTAAGAAAAACAGAACTAATTAAGAGGCTTTCTCAGGCCTTGGCTTGAATTACAGCCTAAAGATAACAAAGCGGCCTTGAAAAAAATCGGGCTCCAGGAAGGATGAGAATAAACCAAATTGGAACTTCAAAGAGAAACAAAGTCTCACATCTCATAAGACAAACTGTTCAGGGTTTGTTGTTTTATGACTGCTGTTTCATTGCTTATCTCCCCTGCCAAGATGGTGTGAGCAGTATACCATGTGTAAGCACTTCTGATTGATATGCAAATTTATCTGGCTTGCTGTCCTTGGAAACCCAGGTGTGAGTTCCTTTAGCAATGCGCCTTTTGTGGTATAAAAACTTTGACTTGCTCTCAGTAAAGTGCAACAGATTCAAAGCCATTTCTGGTGTCGTTTCTGACTGACATCGCCGAACCTGTGCCCTCCCATCCAAGACCCCATTTCCCACAGTCAGAGGAAACCCCCCACTGGGCCGGTCTGTTGCAGGTGGCAACCTTCAGGGTTTCAGGTTTGACATTGAGATCTTTGATCCACTTGGAGTTGATTTTTGTACAGGGTGAGAGGTAAGGGTTTAATTTTGTTCTTCTATAAATGGTGATCCAGTTTTGCCAGCAGATTTTCTGAAGATGCTATCCTTCCTCCATTGAAGTTTTTTGCCCCTTTGTCAAATATGAGGTGGCTGAAATTGTATGAGCTTGAGTTTAGATCTTCAGTTTTGTTTCTTTGGTCAATGGGTCTGTTTTTGTGCGCCTGTCTTTATGACTATGGCCCTGTAATATAGCTTGAAGTATGGTAGAGCAATACCCCCTGTATTGCATTTTTCACTCAGGGTTGCTTTAGCTATCCGGGGTCTTTTGTTTTTGCTCATGAATTTAAGGATTTTTTTCCAAGTCTGTGAAAAAGCTCATGGGGATTTTAATTGAGATGGCATTGAATCTGTATATCAATTTGGGTAAAATGGAAATAATGGTTTGATTTTTGAAGGATAAGCCCATACAATGAGCATCGTGATTCAGTCCATAAATATATACATGCATTATGTGTTAATTTTAATGACTGACTTCCCATAACTTACACTGACAGATTATAAATACACAATATAAGACTACTAGTAATATTACTAGTAATAAAGTAAATGATGACAGTAGTGACAATGTCCGGATCATAGCAATTATTTTAAGGCATACCATGAAGTGTAAATGCATTCATATAGTAAAATTTTAGCAGAACACAGGAACATGAATAATCCAGAGTTGCTGGCTTTCTCTCATCAATTCATGCACTGAGTTAGAGAAATGACCTCCCAGGCTTGCAGACAATGTGAGGAAGCAGATGTATAATATGTGTAGTTGATTCGAGTCCATAAAACTTTATATATTTAATACACCTGTAACTATGATTCGTGTCACTTCTCTTCTCACTATGTTATAACATCCCTTCCTGTATAGCATCCTCTACAAAGAAAATGGATTGCTCTCTTATTTTTTCATTAACTAAAAGAGCATACACGAGACAGGGTGAAATTAATTTTGAACTAAGAATGGGAAGTAAAAGAAAAGCAGATTATAATGATTTAGGAAATCAAATGTGAATTGTTTACTATCTGTGAATAAGTGATTAGTCTCATATTCTTTGGGGAATTAAAAGTAAATATGTATGGATATTATTTTTCTATTATCTCTGTTATTCATTTAAAATATGGTCTTAATAATTCCTTTTTGCACATGCTTATCATTTTTAATGATGTGGTACTCACGTCTCCTTAATTACAGCATATGCTATTTTTTTTTTTTTTACTTTTTAGAGCATCATTTGTAACCTTCATTTATGGTCTCAGTGTTTTGTTTTAATAATTTAAACTAAAACATCAAAAGGTAGTTAAAAATATCATTTGTGGGGCTGGAGAGATGGCCTAGCAGTTAAGAGCACTGACTGCTCTTGCGGAGGACCCAGGTTTGATCCCCAGCACCCATATGGCAGCTTAAAACCGTCTTTAACTCCAGTTCCAGGGGAATCTGACACCCTCTTCTGATCTCCCCAGCATTGCACGACATGGGTGCACAAACCTACATGCAGACAGTATATTCATACACATATGAAAATAAATAAAATTTTTTTTAAAAAATATCATTTGTACAAAAGTCTACATCTATATCCAAAACAAGGGCATATAAAAACGAAATCATTTGCAAAAGACTGAGAAGAAGACAATGGATTATAGATGGCATTTTCATAAACTTGATTTTTTTGTTATTTGGTAATCAATTTCCTCTTCTATCCCACAGGCCATTACCTTATTTTACACTCACTTTCTCCTAACAGTTTGTCAATCAGTCTCTATCAGTGATTTCATCATTTGTTGCATCATTCTTGTGACCTCTCATTATTCTCTTGTATTTTTCCATGGTGTATTCACTTGTTTTCATCTTGCTCAAGCTTCTTCACAGTCTTTCAGATCATCCTTCAACCTGTTCCTAGAAATGATCCTCTAACCTATATGTATTACCTGTTCATTTCTCTAAATTCTCCATGTCTAAATATCCAGGTCATTCTTCTTCATATCCACCATTTAACAAGTGGCCAATAGCCTCCTCTCTGTTTCCATCTTTTAACATGCCATGATTATTCTCAGCTACTACCACTTTCCAGCTTATTCAAAAGAAAGTAATTTGTTTCACGTGATTGCTTCCTTTTGTCTCTGGACATGGAATCAGCCTTTTTGATCTATCTGGAAGTCCTTTTGTCTTTCTGATTTTCCTGCAGACTGCAATTTAAGAAACTAAATATAATTACCCTTTTCTGAAAGACTGATTTTGCTGAGAATGAAATTAGGAAACACTCTTTCAGGGATATTCAAAATTCAGTGTCTATCAGAGCATTGAACTCATACTATTTAAATGTGTCTCTGCTAGATTGTGAATTTCTTCGTGATAAATTGAGTGGTTTTTCTGTATTTTTGGTTAGATACGATGATGACTTCATATGTCAAATTCTCAACATTCTGGATAAAAGTTGTTTGTATTATAGACGCAAAGAAAAAGTCATAAGAAATAGGAATGAGTAGCACAGTCAGAACCCCTAAACTTATAATGTGGCTGTTGAACCTCTTGATTAAGAATTTAGGCATTCAGGGCCGGGTGTGGTGGAGCACGACCTTAATCCTAGCACTTGGGAGGCAGAGGCAGGCGGATCTTTGTGAGTTCAAGGCCAACCTGGTCTACAGAGTGAGTTCCAAGACAGCTGAGGCTACAGGGAGACCCTGTCTCGAAAAGACAAATAATAATAATAATAATAATAAAAAGAATTTAGGCATTCTTAAAGAGAATTTAATATTATATAATATACATATACATTAAACATTGCATTCAATAAATGTATACATGTATTAGCTATCAATTTTAAAATGCTGATAACCATAATTTTAGCCACCAACTTGTAAATATATAATTCAATATAAATAGTCATATTGGTAGTAACAGTAATGGAAATGATGATAGTAATCACAATGGGTGGATCATTGGCATGATATTGAGGTAGGTCATGAAGTGGAAAAGAGCTCATAAGCTAAAATTTTCTCTAGGAGAACCCAGGGGCATGAATAAGCCAGAGCTAAATACATATACAACTTGCAATCTTTTAGATGAAATGGTAGTTGAAGTCTCTGTTTATGCCAATCTATTTAGAAGTGGAGCATCTGGATTTTAATTGGGCAGAATTCAATTGTTGAAATAAAAGCCTACATGGTGTCAAAAATTAAAATATGTTCTTATTTATCATTTTCCTTGAATTCAGGTAGGAAGGTTTACATATCCTTAATTTTCATATTTTACACAATTGTTTTCATTTTCTCAGAAAATAGAAGCTTTAAGGTGGGAAGAAAGATATTTACCTATGAAATAAAGCATGACAATAAAATCTTAAAAGCTATATAAGCAATATGAGTGAAAACATAATGTCCCTTCGAAGAATTAATGACCAGTTTAGATCTAAATCCCATTTGGGAAATATTAACCCCAGTGGGTTATTAACTCTGTGTTTTGTTATTAAGATGAAAATAAAAAGTAGAGCATAGGAGTCTTTAATGATTGATAAATGCACTGCATTTTTAGAGAATTTAGATCAACAGGCTATGTTTGAAAAAAGCATAGGTCAGCATTAAATCTTGAGTAGGCTTTTAGAATCTGTACCCCATGCAATTAGCATTTTGAATTAATGACCCACAGTAAGCAAAGTATGTTCTTAAAATGATGTGATTTTCCTTTAGTTCAGCAAAGCAAAGCCTGTTGGATAATAAATGTCATGCATTATTTATTCTTCTCTTACTCCACAATTAAGAAGCAATGTATACAAAAGTAAAATTAAAGATTTCAAGTAACTGTATGCACAAGATTTGCATGTAAATGTACACATATATACATATATATTTCTTTTAAATGTTTATACAACCTGAGAACCATCCTTTAGAGAAGAAAAAATAAATCCTATTTTTTTCTTTTCACAGGTGTTTTGCTTATTAATGTAATTATTATGTACTTGCCTTAAACCTAGTGGCTTGAATTACATATTTGAAGGGATTCCTTTATAATTACTGGTAAAAATTGTTCTAATTTCCACACTTCCATTCTGTAATAAAATATTCCTACTCACCACAATATTGCTATTTTCATCTTTTTACTGATAACAGCATACTAATTCATTGACTATAAGTCCAAATTTACTCTGGTGTTCCAGGCTTACTACTGTTGTCATAGGCTAATCACCAGTTGTAAACAAGTTTTTATAAAAATGTAAAATGTACCAGAGGAGGAAGGAATGCTCACTATTCTCTGTTCTATGAACCAAAACAGATGCATCGTTACCTATAGTATACTAACTATGAAGGGCCATTAATTGCTTAAAATTCAACGGCAATCTTCTCTGGTAGGACACATTGGGAAATATTTGAGAACACTGATTTTTTTTTTTTTTTACTTTTATTGCTCATGGAGTTTTTTAAAATATTTTGTTATTTTCAAGATAATTTATAAAAATTAGGTAGGGATGGTAGTACATACCTGGTAACCACTGCATTAATGAAGCTGTAGTACACTGATTGCTGTAAGTTTGACCCCAGTTCGGTCTGTGGCTGGTGAATTTACATAAATATTGTGAAAAAAATAAAGAAAAAAAATTAAAAACTTCATATGTAATACTTCCTTAAGAATGGTTCAGTGGTTAAATCATTTATCATATTGGTTGTATTTTTTAAGATGTATTTCATAATATTAAATCCTTCTCTCCTTGTAGGAAAGTCAGAATAAATTATTACCATTGCTTTTAAATGTGTGTTCTAATTAATTTGCTACTTTTTTTCCAGTCTAGCGTTTAACCCGATCCTGATTTTATTCAGCTAATTAAATGTGTGTATATACATATACATATATGTTTTTTTAAAAAATATTATTATTATTGTTCTTTTCTTTGTATAAGCTTATTTTCTGCATGTATGTAAATACACCCATGTTATACAATGCCCTTGAAGGTCAGAAGAGGGCATCTGATCCCCTAGAGCTGGAGTTAGAGATGGTTGTTAACTGCCATGTGGATTCTGGGAATTGAACCCAGGTCCTCTGCAAGCACAGCCAGTGCTCTTAATCATTGAGTCATCTTCTAGCCCCATGAATTTATTTTTGATATAAAGATTCTAAAGGATTTGTTGTCCTCATATTTTTGCCTCACATCCTAGTTTTCCCTCACCTTTTTCATTATCATTTGTATAAATGGGAATTTCTATAATTAAAGTTTTATTTAACTTAATATTATGTGTTTGGTGTTGCTGATGTCATGGCATGCACATGGAGATAAGGGGACAGCTTTGAGATAAAGCTTCTCGATTTCCCCTTTATATGGTGTATTAGTCACTTTTCTGTTGCTGAGATAAAACCACCATGACCAAGGGAACTTATAAAAGGAAGAGTTTACTTGAGCTTACAATTGACTGTTCCAGGGAATTATAGTCCACTGTGGTAGGAGGTAAGTTGGCCAGGGCTGGAGCAGAAAGCTGAGGTTCACATCTTCCAATGAGCACAGGAAGTCAAAAGGAGCCTCTGGAGACTAGCAAGACTTGTTAAACTCTTTAAGCCCACCCCCAGTGACATATTTCCTCCAGAATGGCCATACCTTCTAATACCTCCCAAAACAGCTCCACCAACTGGGGACAAAATGTCTGAATACTTGAAGCCTATGGGGGACACTCTTATTCAAACCACCACATTCTACTCCATGGCCCCCATAGGCTCATTACCTTATAAAATGCAAAATGCATTTAGTTCAACTTTAAAAGTCCCCATTGTCTTTACCAGTCTCAATACTATTCCACAAGTCTACAGTCAAAAGTCTCTTCTGAGACCCAGGGCAATGTCTTAACTGTAAGCTCCTGTAAAATCAAAAGACAAATTACATACTCCCAATATACAGTGGAACTGAACACACATTTCCATTCCAAAAGGGAGGAATAGAGGCATAGTGAGGAAATACTGGACCAAAACAAGACCAAAAACCAGCAGGGCAAACATCAAGTCCAGTAGCTCCATGTGCGACTTCTGGGATTTTACTTCCAAAGGGCTTAGATGGCTCAGCTCTTCCACATACATCTCTTCCTTAGGCTGGTATGCAGCTGTGTTTGGCAAATATTTCACAGCTCTGACATCTCTAATGTCTTCTTGGGGTCACCACTGCCAACCAGGCTTCACAGCTTTACACAATGGCCTATCAGGGCCTTCTTTATGCAGGGCTGCCCCTGCTGCACTCAGCCTGGCCTCGGCAGCTCTCTGAAATGGCAGAGCAAGAACTGATGACCCCTTCACTCTTGCATCCTTCATGCCTCTAAATCCAGCACCACATGAATGAAACTGCTGAGTTTGGCCGCAAGTTCAGGATCGACCCTGGCCTACTTCAACCACATTCACAACTTTTCTCTGCCCTTTCAGTATTTTCCTTTCACAAGTTGGAGGCTTAGCTGGGTGTGGTCTTGCCCTGAAAGTACTGTTTCTATTGTTTACTTGTAAATCTCTAGGCCTCTCCTTAATCACTTTAATCTCACTCTTTCCATTGTTTAGTTGTAAACATCTAGGGCTCTCTTTAATCACTTTAATTTTATCAAAGGGATCCTCTACTTCACATACCTTGGCTCCAACATTAATCTCCTTAGTGCACTTTTTTACAATCCAAACTGTACATTCTGCATTTCTTTCTGCCCCATTTGCTCTTTTTCACTGTAGATCTGTATAATATTCACCATCAATAGCCACACTACCACTTCTACATTAGGCTGATTGAAATATCCTCCACCAAAGAAATTAGTCCATTGCTTTTCAACTTAACATCAGTTAAGCATTTGGACTGTGGGCAAACTGCAACCAGACTCTTTACCAAAATATCCCAGTTGCTGCTTAAGTCTTTATATTCCTTTGGAAATGAATTTTTCTTAGTAGCAATGCTTATTTCTAGGCTTGTACTAGAATGGCCCATTAATCTCTGCTTACAGCAGTCAATAGCTTTTCTAGCCCAAAGTTCCAAAGTCTTCCATATTTCTTCAAACACCCACATGGTCAGGTTCCTTACAGCCAACAGCCCATTCTCTGGTACCAAAATCTTGTATTTGTCACTTTTCGGTTGCTGTGATAAAACCAGCATGACCAAGGGAATTTATAACAGGAAGAGTTTTTTGAGCTTACTATTGACCATTCCAGGGAATTAGAGTCCATTATGATGGGAGGCATGGTGGCCATGGCTGGAGCAGAAAGCCGAGGTTCACATCTTCCAATGAGTACAGGAAATAAAAAGGAGCCTCTGGAGATAAGCAAGGCTTGTTAAACTCTCTAAACCCACCCTCAGTGATGTACTTCCTCCAGCATGGCCACATCTTCTAAGATCTCCCAAAACAGCGCCACCAACTGGGAACAAAATGTCTGAATACTTGAAGCCTATGGGGGACACTCTCATTCAAATCACCACATATGGATTCTGGAGATTGCACTTAAGGAATCAGGCTTGCATTGTTTAGTAGAAAAACCCTTTACTTTCTGTACCATGTCATTGACCTCCTTTTCTTTCCTGTTTATTATTCATAACTTAGATATATAAAGTAAGGGCTCCAGATACATTACTTAATTGTGTTGATCCATGTAAAGTTTAGCTTTCTGGTTTTGGTTTTATCACTCTACCCAACCTTCTGCTTTGGCAGTTTAGTTCAGTTCTTTCTTACCATATTAGGCCATCAGTTGTTTAGCATCCATTTGTTTTCTTTGACCCAAACTCCTTTCATGTGTTAAAGTGAAAGTGCAGGATTTGCTGGGCCTGGTGGCACATGGCTTTAATGCCAGCACTCTGGAGGCAGAGGCAGGTGGATCTCTGTGAGTTCAAGGCCAGCCTGGTCTACAAAGGGAGTTCAGGCCAGCTGGGAATGCAGGGAGACCCTGTCTCAAAAACACATTAAAAAAAAAAAACCCTCAAGCTTCAAGCAATATTCCTCATTGTCTTCAGAAATACTTCAGTGACTTTTAGGGTTTTAGTCTGCAGGAAGAATTAAAACTTCCTGCTACTAGATTTTTTCTTTGAGGCAAAGGCCTTAGCTGCCCTGTGGCTATGAGTCCTGTCACTGCCATGGACTTCTACTTTTTTGTAGACTTTTTTTGTTTTGTCCTAATATATTTTATTTCGCTTTTGTGCATTTTTTTGTATTTTTGAAACAGGGTCTCCCTTTCATCCCAGTGGGCCTAGAGCTTGCTCTGTAGATCAGGCTGGCCCTGAACGCACAGAGATCCACCTGCCTCTGCCTTGAAAGTGGTGGGATTAAAGGTGTGCACCACCACACCTGGCTTGTGCATTTCTTATAACCTTTCTCCATCAAATTTAGACCCATTTCCCCATCCATGTTCCCTGCCCCAACCAAAGCTCATTATAAGACCTGTCTTACATCTTTTTCTTAGTCTTTTTAATTTTTCTTTTTGATGTAGAAGTTTACTGTTTTTTTTTGTCAAGTATTTGAATCAGTCTTTTGCTGTTGTTGTTCCATTTAATTTTATATAATTCCAAAATAAGCATATACACAGTCCACACATACACCAAAATGGCAGAGTACATATAAGGGTTTGGTGTAGGATCCACAAATGAGAGACACCATACATAGTTTGTTTTTCTGGGACTGTGGTGCTTCACTTAGCATAAAGGCTTCTAGTTCCCTCCATTTACATGCTAATTTAATGATGTCATCTTTCTTTACTACTACATAGGATTCCATTGTGAAGATGTACCACATTTTTGTTATCCACTCATCATTTTCATTATCCACTAGCATCATTTGAGAGATACTCGGGGTTCTTCCAACTCTTCACTATTGAGAAAAGAGCAGCAATAAACATGGTTGTGCATGAATCTCTGCAATAGGAGGTATCTTTTGGGTATATATACCCAGGAGTCGTATGACTGGGTCAAGTGGTAGGTTCATTTTGAGTCTTTTAAGCTGCTTAATGACAATAGTGATGACTGTACTCTCAGAAGGAGGAGATGCTTCTATGTGGTACACTCAGAAGAGAAGCTCAGCAGAGAAGGCCCAAGGTTCTGGCAGAATACAAGTTGCTGGTGACAAACAGGTTGGACCTGGTAGCATGAGGAACTCTGTATAAACAAACTAAGATGATGAGGTGCCAAAATAGTGACAGAAGGGCACATGCCTCTCGTTCCCACTGTCAAATTCTAGCAACTTCTCTGATCCTGTTGTGTGCATTATCCTAGGTGGAACCTTCGTCTTCATGCTTGTATGAAGACCTGTTGCTTTTCAATTCTAGGGACTAGTACCACTGTTGATGCTAGTTCAGACAAACCCTCTGCTCATTGTGTGTGTATAATGTATATGTTGGGTAGAACAGTGTATTTCCACATCCTGACTTTAACTATCAGTGAGTGTTGCACTTCTTATAATCAATTAAAAGTGGAATTAACACTGAAGAGGGATTTACTAAAAAGATATTGTATTGCTTTGATGTTGCAGTTACACATGTAAAAGTCTGTTAAAACATGCTCATGTGCAAAAATAAAGATGAGAATGACATTTAAAAAAAAAAAAGAGTTATTCACATTGCTTTCCATAGGGGTTGCATTTCATTTCCATAGGGGTTCCATGGGAGTTTGCATTCCTACTAGCAATGAATGATTGTTTCCCTTTCCCCACCACCTGTCCTGCATTTGGTATCATTTTTTTCTTGATGCTAGCCAGTCTTACCTGGGTAATATAAAATCTTGAAGTGGTTTTAATTTGCATTTCCTTCATTACTAGCAATGATGACCATGTTTTAATTTGTTTCTCAGCCATCTTTATTTCTTCATTTCTGAAGTCTTGATTCAGCTATTTACTCCATCTTTTGATTGGGTATTTATTTTTCTTGCTCCTTTGTTTTTTGAGTAATTTATATACTCTGGATGTAAAACCTCTGTCAGATGTATCACTGGTGAAAGTTTCCTACTCTGTGGGTTTTCTCTTCACTTTGATTGTTTCTTTCCCTCTACAGGTTTTGAGTTTAATGAAGTCTCACTTGTCAGTTGTTGATCTTACTTCCTGGGCAAATACTGTCTGATGTAGAAAGCCTTTTCCTACCCCTATATCTTGTAGGTACTGCCAACATTTCCTTCTATCATTTTTAGAGTTTCAGGTTTCACATTGAGGTCTTTTATCCATTTAGAGTTGATTTTTGTACAAGGTGAGAGGTCATGAGAGGACACATGGCACTGGAACACACTGCACTGTACATAGGGAAAAATAGAAATACTTCTAGCATCCTTGGATTCCCTTCAAGAGTGCACACATAGTCTGCTAACTATTATATTCAGTTGGAACTTTCCATAGCTGCAGGCTCAGGACCAGACTATCAGCATATAGGCCTTTTACCAAAACCAGGAGTCTCCATTCTCACACCTTCCTTTACTCCTCCAATCCAAGCACTGTTCTCTTTTACAGGATCAGTGTTACTATAAAACATTGGAAAGCCTCTTTTTTTAAATTTTTTTAAATTTATTATTATTTTTTTATGTGTATGAATGTACTGTCTGGATGCAGGTCTGTGCACCCGTGTTGTGCAATGGCACGGAGGTCAGAAGGGGGTGTCAGATTCCTCTGGAACTGGAGTTCTCCTGGAATTGGAATTACAGATGGTTCTTAGTCGCCAGGTGGGTGCTGGGGATTGAACCTGGGTCCTCTGCAAGAGCGTCAGTGCTCTTAACCTCTAGGCTATCTCTCCAGCCCTGGAAAGACTCTTATGCTTAGTGTTTTCTATCTATGAGTTCTTTAAATATCATGAATGATCAATGAATGGTTATGTCTACCCATAAAACATGATTTTATACCTAATTTCACTTACTGATTATTAATATATATATATATATATATCCCAATCAGAAATTATTATATATAATATATTTTGTAGACTCCTAGGATTACTATTACAAATCACCATATACTCGTTGACTGGCTGCAACAGGAATTTTCTGTCCTACTTTTCTGGAGGTCAAAACTCTGAAATTAGTGTCTGGGCAAGGACAAGCTTCCTCTCAACACTCTGAGAAGGAATCTTCCCTGGTTTCTTTAAGCCTCCTCGTGCTTCTGAGAAAATTTCATCCTCCAACAGATAGGTGCATCATTCATTTGTTTTTTGCCTGCATCTTCTCATGGCCAGCTGTCTGTATTTCTGTCTTCAGAAGACCATAGGAGGGGATTAGTGATGGGAACTAGCCATGCATTTAATTCTTTATGGTCTTAATTTGGTTTCGTCTTTAAAAAAAATCAGTGTTTCAAAATGAGGTCAATTTAAAGATGTGAAATGTGCATTAGTTTTCTGGAATACTTTATCTTTTTACATATCTACATATCAATTTTCACTGTGATATCCATTTAAAATTCATATTCATGCTTTATAAATAACATGATGAGGAGATGCATAAACTGTTCAATGCCAGTGTAATAAATTCTGTTTACTGTCTGTCTCTTTCTTCAGGGTTAACATTTAATATGATGAGTAATCATTCAAGAAGAAGTACTTGGAAAGCTAAGGAGCATTAAAAACATAAACATGATTTTAAAAATATGAACTACTCATGTACTCCTGAGTTTTCTGTGTGTCGCATCCTTCATTTTGGAATCATAAAGAGCAATCCTGCTGACCTGGACAATGCTGCTTTAACAAAAATTGGAAAATACCAAAAATAAAACAAAGAGAAGAATGGAAACAAAGAGGACTTTGAGAATTTACTGTTTCTAATCTGAAGAAATTATCTTAGTTAAAAATTCACATACATCTCCATCAGTCCTTTCTTAGTTCATAAAACGTTTCTGAACTGATGGCCATCTACAATGGTTTTCTATTGATTCCTAGTGGTCTTGGAGGTCTTTTTTTTCTCTGATATTTTGACATATTGTTGGCTACAAGTCATGATAAATTAAAATAGGTTATTACTCAATTTGTTCCTTCTGAGAATGAAGTGGTCACTATTACTAATTGCTCTGGGGAAATAAGTGTAAAGCGAAAACTTGGTTCTGCTAGCCACATATTAATCCATTGGTCCTTGTATTTTTAATTGGGATAATTATTTCTCCTATGTGCTTTAACATAAAAGTGTAATACCCAAATTTAATTTATCTTACTTGTGGCTAATATTTTGAACCCACTAGATTAATTAAGAGGAAGCTTCTAATTCTGTGGTTCTACTGTGCAAACTGTATTACGTGATTTACAAAATCATATATATTCAATTTGGAAGAAAATGGAAAAGCAACTACCTTATTAATTTGAAATCAATATATGATTAAATTTATCCTATATCCCTAGATTTTTTTTATTTTGGATACTCTGAGTGCTGCAAATATAATTAAATGGTGCTTAATATCATCAGAATATCACAGAAAATATTCTGAAAGCAAGTATTTTTTATTTTTTTAAATTTCCTTTACTCAAGCTGATAGCTCCTTGTGTAAAAATATTTGTTTCCATTTTTTTTAACATCCTTGACTTGAAATCACCGAGATCTCGGTTGCATGGCATCACCTTGTTAAATTTCATTTAGAAATAGGCTATATGAATAGGTAAATACTTCAATAGTATCTTTTTGATCCCTTTGTTATAAGAAAAAGGATAAATCAAAGTTAAGAGAAAGGAAAAAGGCATGTGAATACAATGAATATATAATAGTCTAGGAAATGGGAAAGACAGAGAACAAGCAAACTTTAGGTAGCAGATAGCATGGCTATGACAGCAGACATGGGCTACAGTGTTGGATTCTGGAGATTCCTTATTATACACAGAATACCACTGAATGAGAAGCTTCACATGGAATGATTTTGCAAGAATAGGTTCTGGCATGTGCCAATACGATTAAGCATCCTATTCATCTCTGTCAGTCATGGCCCTTCAAAGACTGATTTCAAAGAATTGCTTTTTATGTGATGGAAGACAAGAGGAAACATTTGAAAGAACAGGTGATTAATGACATCATTACAAAGTCCTGTAGCTATTATGTAAAATCCACAATGTTTGTGTAGAAAAAAGGAAGCAAGTGGAATATCCTTGAGTTGTCGCATTCTAAATCATTGATAAAATTCATGAACAGAACAGACTAAAGATAGATGGGATACTTAGTAGATGGGAAGTGGTGATCACTGTTGCCTCTATTTACATATTGATCTAGAACTAGGTACAATTTAATATCACGTATATTGTTCATGGTATGATGTTTCATGACCATAGTCAGCTTTTAAGGAGATGCTCAGTCTTGTGGAAAGTGAGAATCTGTCAAGATCAAAGAGTTATTATTAATTTTTGGAATGCTTATCAGCCAAAAGAAAAATTGCTGTCTGCCATGGATATCATTAGTCAATCCAAGTACAAAAATGTGGGCAGAAACAATCCCAAATATTTAAGCATGCTCATAATGAAATAGCACATATATTTTTTCAGAAAAAGGTGAAAATTCAGGGATTTATATGTGTAGATTTTGAGGATACTTACAATGTAAATATGGATAAAGAAAAGTCTATTTCAAGAATATACACACAGAACAGTCAAGAAATGGCAACAACCTAAATGTCCATCGGCCAAAGAATGGATAATGAAAATGTACAACTACACAATGGAGTTCTACTCAGCAGTAAGGAAAGATGAAATTACAAAATATACTGGTAAATGGATAGAGCTAAAAATGTTACATTAATTGAACACAAGTTCAGAAAAGCATGTGAGATATGCTCTCCTTCATTTGCAGATCTAAGCACCAAACCCTTATATGGGAGTATAGATATAGATGATATAGATATAGATATAGATATAGATATAGATATAGATATAGATGATATAGATATATTCTGCTGTTATAACATGAGCCAAGAAAATGGAAAGGAAACACAGAAGTGAATGGAAAGAAAGAGCTCAATGTAGGAGGGTAGTAGGAACAGATGGTACCAAGGGATAAATGAGAAAAATGGGGGTATTCACCTGGGAAGGGAAGAGGGAAGGACATACAAGGAACCATATGATTAAAAGGGAAGAAGGAACTCAAAATGAGATTACTGAGTGACATGTATGATTAAGGGGAAAATGAAATACTTAAACTGGGTAGAGAGGAGGAAGTTTAGATAGGGAGAGAGGAGAGTTAACTAAAGTGTAGGTTGCATGAAATGCCTTAGCAAAATTTATCAACTCAACCACCCCCCCTGAAACATTCACATACAGTTTCTGAACCTGAGTACATGAATGTGTGGAAGACTATCTAACAAGGAAAATAATATCAGACAGGAGAAGTCTTCCTTTGAGTTGTTGGTCAGGGTAGTCCAAGAGACTCCTCAAATAACATAGGCTGTTGCCAAAGCCCTTGATTACCTTCCATAACTTGAGGGTAACACATTACTGCTGAAGACAGGATATATTTTGTACATAGAAATTGGAGCAATGGAACTGCATCTTACCTGGATGCCTTCTCACTAAATATTATCATAGGTCTAGAGAATATTATATAAGCTGCTAAGGAAGAAAAATCAATGAATGATCCAAACCAGCGCCAAAGCCTAATAACCACAATAGTTGTACAACAAACTATCTCTATTGGTGAAGTTGTATCCCTTTTACCTATGAGGTAATCAACGTTATCTACTTAGACTTAAAGCTTTCTCAATGGAAGGGAACCTGTGGGTGGCCCTGTAAATATAGTCAAATACACATGCCAGGATAGGTCATAAAACCCAGAGAAAACCATATCTGTCAAATTTCTAGACAAGTGAAATTTCTTACTGTATAAAAATTCTTACATTTGCAGAAAAATATGCTATGTACAACTCACCAAAGATACCTTTTTTGTAACAAATGGAGTATATCACAGAATTCTACAACAGGTTACACACAGAAAATATATATCTGAGAGATAGATACCCAGCCATATGTACATATTTAGAGGTATCCTCTATATCTAAGGTGTGTGGAACATAGTAGATCAAAGTATAAGGAGAATACCAATACATCCATCTATTCTTACCAGTGAAGCTACTCACACAATAAAGTGAGATACATACAGAATGTCAAAACTGACTAAGTTTTAGAGAACAAGAAACTGCAGAGTATATGTTCCTGGATAGAACACCTGTATTAAATCTCACCCAACCACAGCTCAGGGAGCATTGTGGATGAGTGGGAAGAAAGACTTAAGAACCAGGGCTGTTGCATGAGGATAAGCAAACAGAGGTTTTCAGGCCCATGGAAACTTGCTCATATGAACTTGCACCAATGGTGACAGAATGCATAAGACCCATGCCAACTCAAGTGGACAAAAACAAGTATGGAACTGTTTAAATGGGGTACTTTCCCCAACCCTAGTTGAAAAACTATTAGCAATTTATTACTGCTAAGTGAGAGAGAGTAGATCTTTAAGGGAATGACTTTAGATAGGCTGACAAGACTATAGCGTATGTTCCTAGGGATACCTAGGTACAAAGCTTCACAGGCTAGGCCTTAACATATATGACAGAATGCATGAAATACAACAGAGGTTACCAGGGGCTTAGATGTGCAGGGATTCTAAATTTGATTAAGATCTATTATATGAAATGCAAAAGAACTCAATAAAAAATATCAGAGTATATGCACAGCATATAAATATTTAAGGATGTTGTTTAATTTTCTCACCAATGTTCTACAACTTACAGTGGTTAAAGAAGCCTAAGATAGACAAGATTTATTTTGATTGAAGTTTAAGGGGTTACTGTCAATCTTGGCAAGAAAAACATAAGGCAGGGGCTGCTGAAGTCTGTGTAAGTGGGAGTATAACACATGTGGGTGTATCAGGAAGCCTAGAATGGTGAGCTATTTTAACCCCCAAACCATACCTCTCAGTACTCACTTTCCTGCTAGGACCTACTTCCTAAAATTCCAAAAGTTCTAAAACAACTGGGGACCAACTGGTCAACCACATGAGCTTATGCATCATGTTTGCCACTCAACCCATAGCATTTGTAGAAAAAAAAAAAAACCCTAGACATCATTTAAACCTGTCTGTATAGAACACATACATATGAGCATAGAAAAGTAATTTTTATGACTATTACATGGTGGTACTCTGATTATATTCTGGATTCAGGATTGGTTTGAAAATACTATGGAAGAAAATTGTTTTTTTTAATTTATTTTTGTCAAGACAATACAATTATGGGTTGTTTTCATGTTCATGTCTATACTTTTATTTGACAGCAAAATATGTGTACCATTTAAAAGTGATGACATTATTAATATTATAACTAATACAAAATACATCCCCATGATTTATTGCTCTCATAGACAAAGAAATCCTGTTAAAAACATGACAATGCTCTCTTTTCTTTGTATTAAAAGGAAAGGGAAGAATATCACAACTGTCCTATTGATATAGAGAATAGTGAAAATTCTGGCTTCATCTTCCAGATTCTGCACATAAAATTAATTATTTTTAGGATTTAAGTCACAACCAATTGTCATCTAACAGTAAATCATAGAAATTTTCAAAGTATAAACTATTTGGGGGCCAGAATTGTGGTGCACAGTTTTAATCACAATAGTCAGGAGTCAGGAATAGGCAGATCTCTGAGTTGGAGGCCAGCCAGGTGAGATCCAGGGCAGCTGGACCTAATGGAGATCCAGAGCAGCTGGACCTAAAGGGAGACATTGTCTCAAACAAAACAAAACAAAATTAACAGACAAAAAAACAAGCAAATATCAACAACAAAACTATTGAAGACTGAATTTCGGCATTCATGCATCAATTCTCTCATACATTTATAAAGTATGTGAGAGGATTAAAAAGGATGTACTCAGAGGCTTACTATGGAGAAGGGATGATTACTCCAATATTGTTAACATATTATTAATTTAATACATCACTGTTTTATGTTAGAATAAGAAAGACTGAAATTGTATGGCAGAATATAAAAAGATCAAGAAATTTAACTGCTGTATTAGTCAAGGTTCTCTAAAGAAGCATAATCAATAGAACAAATATACATATCTATATATTGTTATTGATATTAATATCTGTATCTGTATCTATATCTATATCTATAGATATACAGATTTATTGATTTGCTCACGTGATAGAGTCTGAGTAATCTAACAATAGCTGCTCCACTCAGGAGAGGCTGAGGATCCAGATAGTTGATCTGTCCACAAGGCTGGATATCTCAGTAGTCCCAATCTGATGCCGAAGGCCTGATGGATTCCAGGAGATATGCCTGTCTTCAGTCCTCTCTGGGATCCAAAGACTTGATCACAGCAGTGAGATGAACTCACCAGTGAGAAAGAAGGCAAACCAAAAATTGGACCAGCTCCCTTCTGCCATGGCCTTTTATACTGGTTGCCATCAGAAGGTAATGCCCACATTTAGGGTGGGTCATCTGTCTTGAGATAATCCAGTCTAAGAATCTCTTTCTCATATTTCTTCATCCCAAATCCAGTCAAGTCGACACCCAGGATTAACAGGATTAGCCATCACACCTACCTCTAGGCGTACTTCACCATTTCATGAAACTGCTATACTGTGAAGAATGGGCACATGTGTTAACTTGAGCAGGTATTTGGCAGAAAGTTGTTTTCAAAGGAACTTTCTTAGCTGTTCAGTACCATTAAACCTCCCTAGATAAATTACGAGACTATTGATACTGGGTATTTTTTTCAGAATATTAGAATAAGAAATCGATAAGAAAATGAATATAAATAAAGGCCAGGGAGAAAACTGCCAACAACTTGGGGAGAAGAGGCAAAAAGAAGTGATAATCCAGAGTTCGACAAGAAAACAATGCTGTCCCAAATTCTGCTGATGAAACTACTTACTGTATTTTTCAGCCAGCCAGCAGCTACCCACTCACTGATGCTGTAGGATTCTTAATCCCCAGAATTTGGCCATTGACCCCAGACCTAGGCTATTATGGGAGCTGCTGTAGCTATGTTGCTTGGTGCCCCAGCCAGTGAGTAGTATGTGACTGTGACTGATGAATGCATATTGAATGCATAGCGCTAATGCCAGATCCAGAAACTGAAGAATGAGGGCTACTTCTTTCTTAGAGAGCCTTTAATCTCTGACTGCTGTCACTTGTTGACTTTGCCTAATGAAGCCAGGTAACACTGGACTCTGGAAACTTCTAGCTATACATTCATTCAATCAAGCAGTATATTCTGAGCATTCATATTATGGCAGATATTTCAAGCAGTGGTGAATCCAAAACAAATAACATATATAAGTTTTTGCCTTGTTTATTTATGTAAGTGAAGAAAGAAAATGATAAATTACTATAAATCGAGGGGGCATTGATGAAAGACAGTAAGAAGGAATCAATCAATAAGGAAAGAGTGCTGGACGGACAGTACAGTAAGGTTGGGTCTGGAGAGTTCACCAAAATGTCAATATTTAAAACAAAAGAAAGAAAAATAGTGTCAGGCATATGAGTGTTTGCTGAACACTGCTATTGTGACAAAGCTCATTAAGCTGGATGACTGGCTAGTGGAGAGAAAAATCTGGAGGACAGCATGCCAGGAATAGGGTCACAACAGTGGCAGAGTGGAGGACAGTAGGTTTCATTCCTTTCTAACTTTTCTGGAAAACATTGCATTTGCTATGTATATTTGCTTACAGCTATGTGTTTATATGTTATTTTTATTGGAAATAATTCTTAATATGTGTAATTTTTATTTTTAAAAGCTATGAGTGACATGTGGTGGTTATATTTAAATATCAAAAGGCTATTCCGTTTTTCAAGACACAAGAGTTTTTAAAATGTAAAAATTATAAACATGTTCATTAAAAAGTTGGTTTTCTTGAAAGATTATCAGGAACTTAATACTACTCTAATCATCTTAGAATTTTAGATAGATTGTTAAGGAAAAATGCTTAGTAAAACTTGTCTTATTAGAATAAGAGAATGATGGAACTTCAAATTTGGTTCAATATTTGGTTTATTTTAGGTAGGATTAAAATAATTTCCAATGACAAATGATAATCACTAGGGACAGAAAAAATTAAAGACTATTGTAAAGGTCACGAATAGATCTTTTAACATTTTTATTTTTATACATGACAAAATAGGAAGTTTTAATATTATAAGCAGAACTCATCTCAAATAAGATTTATAAAATATGGCAGACTTCACATGACCATTTGGCTGAATATTGATAGTATTCCGTTGTATGATAAATGCCTATCAACACATTCAGTGCTGTCCATAAAGCATATAAATTGAATTAATCTCAAATTTGTAGCCAAATGAAGCCAGGAATGAAGGATAAAATCAGAAGATACAATATGGGGATCTGTCCTATATGACAGAGGAATGCTAAATCCAAACTGGTGGCACCACAGGAATCTGCAATATTTGGTAAAATCAAGCATGTTTAAGATAAGCCACTAAAAGTTCTGAATTTATATTACCAGGCTATATTAATAACTGTTTGCTTACATGATTTAGATTCATATGGAGCCCTCCTCAAAAAGTAATATTCAAAAATTGTTGAAGATCTGGAGGTGGTAGTACATGCCTGTAATCTTGGAACTCTAGACACAGGGCTTAGGGAAGCAAGATTTCAAGTCAGCTGTCGTTACATAGTAAATCTGAGAATCAGTGCAAGTCTATACTACATAAATACCCTGTCTTCAACAAAGTAAAAATGAATCAAAGAAACTTGAGGTTATTTTTTATGACACCAGTTGTATTAGTCAGGGTTCTCTAAAGAAACAGAAGCAACAGGATGAATATATATAACTATATACAATTTATTGATTTGCTCACGTGACGGAGCTCAACAGTAGCACCGAACTGGAGAGGCCGGGAATCCAGGGAACTGCTCAGTCCGCAAGGCTGGATGTCTCAGGAGTCCCAGTCTAGTGCTGAAGGCCCGAATGGATTCCAGGAGATNAAAGTCTGATTATTTCCTTTTCCCCAGTGTACAGTTACCCTAGTAAAAGGCCTCAGGTCCCTCTGGGGAAGGACAGGAGGAAGGCAAACAGCATAACTCTTTGGTATTGTGACAAGGTCCTTCCTCACTGGAACCCGGCCACCCCTTCATTCAAGGGGTTCTGGGTCTGTGAACTGTCTCAAGTCTGGAAACCGGTCAACTGGGCGGGATTCGCTACTCCTAAAATCAAATGTTGACTTCCTGTCATTCGTTCTAGAGCTTTTCTGCTTATACAGATCAAATAAAAACTTAGTAGGCTTCTTATGTATTTGGTTCCTGGGAACACCATGATTAATTAGCCAGTTCCAAAGATCATTTCGGGTCATGCCATTATAGGTATTGTTTTGCCTTTGCCACCCATTATGATAATTACTGTAACTACGCTCATCTGGCCTTCTGCGATTCAGTGCTGCCACCTGACGCCTACCCTGAGGTCCTGTTAGACCTACTACGTGTACATTTAATTTATGCAAACGAGCCACAACTTCTCTAACTGTAAGATCTGGCATAAGAAATAGAGCAAAAACAAAGCTCTTCAAATGTTCTGGTGTCTCTCTCAGTACTTTCCATCTTATAAATTCAGTGAGTGGCATGTCCTCTGGGTCCTCATATTGTGGAGAATGTGGTTTTACACTTCGAATCCACTCGAGCATGCCCATCTGCCTGACCCTCACAATCCCTTCATCAATACTAAGCCAAGGAATATCAGGCATCTCTAACTCGCTGTTAGTAGGCCATGTTTTAATAAATACATCAGCCAACCATTCAAATAAACTTTTAACACCTTTTTTAACTGCTCGAGCTTCCATGTTAAACCTAGAATCTCTACTCAGTGGGCTCATATCGATAAACTCAGTATGATCCAATTTTATATTCCTTCCACCATTATCCCACACCCTTAAAATCCATTCCCACACATATTCCTTAGGCTTCTGCCGGAACGAATCAGCAAACTCATTAATTTCTTTAGTAGTATATCGCACCTCCTCGTGGACCACACTTTCTATCTCACCTTGAGGGGCTTGCTTAGACTTCAATCTGGTTATAGGTCTAGAGGCAACAATTGTTGGGCCCTGAGGGACATCAGCTCCCACTGGGAGGGGGGGATTAATTTCCTCAGGCAAGGGTGGGGAGGAGGGATCTGCAGGGTGTGGATTCTCTGCTGAGGGTGGGGAGGTTAATTCCTCAGATAAAGAAAATCCCTCAGAATCCGAGGGTTCAAAATCCTCATCATCATAGTTCTCCCACACATCTCCATCCCAAGTTTCAGGGTTCCACCCTTTCCCCACCAGTGCTCTCACTTTAACTGCTGACACTTTTCGTGGCTGGGAATTAAATCTGCGTTGTAAATCAGCCAACCGTATAATAAGAGCTCCAGCTTGATTTTCTGCTGCTTTAGCTCTTTGGCTGCTGGAGAGAAGATTCTCTTCCAGAGCACACTTGGAAACCTTTAAACTGTTGTTTCGAATCCGGAGCTGGTCATTTTTATCACCGAGCTCCATATTTTCGTCTAACAGTTTATCCAGACATGCTAGGAGCAACAAGGCAACATCATTATTTTCCTGATTTTTCTGCAATTTCTCGAACGTTTTATATATAGAGTCACTAAATTCCTTGCTTCTCACAAGAGGTGAGTTAGGTGAGTCAAATGGATCTATCTTCATAATTAGATCAAATAGTCTGCACCAAGGATTATCATTCCTCTTCATGCCACCAGGAGAGCCTTCAGTAACTCTAGGCTTCATTGGGTTGGAGAGCTGGCTCCAGAGGCTACCAAGCCCACTAAAGAAATTCATCCTTTCAATTCTGTTTCTCTAGAACCACTTCTGGTACCAAAATCTGTATTAGTCAGGGTTCTCTAAAGAAACAGAAGCAACAGGATGAATATATATAACTATATACAATTTATTGATTTGCTCACGTGACGGAGCTCAACAGTAGCGCCGAACTGGAGAGGCCGGGAATCCAGGGAACTGCTCAGTCCGCAAGGCTGGATGTCTCAGGAGTCCCAGTCTAGTGCTGAAGGCCCGAATGGATTCCAGGAGATCTGCCAGTCTCGGTACACGCTGGGATCCGAAAGGTTGATCACAGCAGCAAGGCAAACTCACCAGATGAGAGAGAGGCAAGCCGCAGGAAGAAGGAAAAGGGACCAGCTCCCGCTGCCGTGGCCTTAAATACTGCCTGCCGGCAGAAGGTAACACCCACATTTGGGGTGGGCCATCCGGGTTGAGGTGGTCCAATCAGAAGACCCTTTTCTCTTATTTGTTCCTTAGTCCAGTCAAGTTGACACCCAGGATTAACCATGACACCAGTGTTGACAGTATTTCTGTAATGTTATGTAGTATGGTTGTATGTAGTTATTTTCTGGCCTATAAAAAACACAACAGCCTGTAGATTGGTTTTGCACGAAGGATGCTTGTACTCGTGGATTATCACTTATAGCTAAAAAAGGAAAAAAAAAAACAGAGAAAGATGCAAGACAGTTATGGCAGAATACATGATCTGGGATGGGGTGGGGGTGGGGGGGAAGGGAAAGGGAAAATGCCTGATCTGAATTGGAAAATGATGTACGAAATGCACAAAGCATCAATAAAAAAAATTAAATTAAAAAAAACTTATCTATTAAGGGAAATAAAACTATATTCTATTTATCAAGTTAAAGTTACAAACAGATAACACAAAACACATTAACCAGTGTCTTTTCTATGCTAAGAAGATTTGTCTGTTTAAAGAAAAAGATTCCCAGTATTATACAACTATTAGTAGCCATATTCCTTTCTTGTCATGTAATAAGATCTGTAACATGTTAATTGCTAGTTATTTATAACTTATAAGAGAAAAAAAAGAAATATGGCTTCAGAATTCCAAGTATATATTTTCCTTAACATATTGATGATACTGTGAATAGTTACTAAATTATTGATAACAAGTGTCCTAGTTCTGTTATAAAATACAGTTTTTAAAATATATTTCCTCCTTGATGCATGAAAGCCTTGGAATATTTTGTTCTAAATTTCACTGCAAATTGTTTTAGATAAATGTGAATGTTCTTCCTTTGCATTGTTATTTTAATGTTCAGAACTAATGAATTAAACATCAGTGTACTCGCTGGCACCTAACATAGGCATGCAGCCACCGGTATTTTTCTAATTATCACAAAAACAAAAACTTTTAGTCAGTCATGAAATATATCTTTTTATAAACAATATAAATAAAAATAAGTCTTCACCTTGGAAGATGGAGGATAGGTAATATAAAGGAATAGGGAAGAATGAAATAAGGATGTCTGAAAAAGCCAGAGAGAGACATTATTTGAAAAGCTTAATTAAAAAACACATACTTTCTATATTTGTGTATACATATACATGTGTGAATGTGTCTGTTTCTGTCTTTCACTTTTTGTCTTCTCTCTTTCTCTCTTCTCTCTCTTTCTCTCTGTGTGTGTGTGGTGTGTGTGTCTCTGTTTCTGTGTGTGTCTGTGTATTTAAATGGAGTTTTGCCCAATGTGGATAGGTGAAATTTCACAATATACACAAGTTCCCCCTTTCCAGGATGACTCAATGACATGACTCTCTCATGCTGAGAGAGAGAGTTGGTTATTTCTAGGGTTGAGCTCCTGATAGGTTGTCCTATTCCAAGTGGCCAAACCTATCCACTTGCACTTTGAACAACACTGAAAGAACTCAGTAGGTTGTGAATTTATATATACATGTATATATATACTTTTATAGATATATGTACATTATATATATATATATAAACAGCAATAATTAAGGAAGAGAACATGAATTTTCAGAGGGGACACTGAAAGAGTTGGAAGGAGGAAAAGGAGTGGAGATCCTCTAAAATTGTACTGGTATATGAAATTTTCAAAAAATATTTAATTCAAATATTTTAAATATCTAACCAAATTATTTTACAATTTTATAGCATTAAATTCTAGGTAAGTCAACATACCTGAGCCAAGATATCTTGCATCATAGAGAAGTTTATGAATTGTAGAAAAGTTTGTATGAAAAATAATATTAATTATTCTCTTCAGATTTATCTTACTGTATTATGTAGAGATGCCAGTTTCTACAATATTACAGATGAAAATGAGCTTTTTTAAACATATGAGAGTCTTTTAAATAGAAACAATTCATGGGTTGCATAAGGAATAAATTTTATCGCTGTCTACCCAGATTGTATAATTTCATATTATAAATCTTACTAATTGGAAAACCTTTCTAAGTAGATGCATAGTCAGTGTATAAATGTGCACATATACATACACATAAGAACTCATATATGGGTTATAGTTCAATGTGGGAAGATACAGTTTGAATTAAGGGCTAGTTCTGAGCTAGCATCCCTCAGGGCACAATGTAGGAGTCATGGGATTCCTCTGACCCCACCCCAAGAGTGAGCAATATAACCCAGGCACATGATGCTAGGTGGAGCAGCAGTATACAGTGGTGAGAAACTTGGGGTCTGTGATTGGCACTGGGAGGTGACGTCATTTTGCTTATAAAAGTGACTTGCAGCAGGTAATAAATTGAATTCTCCATTACCATCATTACAAAAATTTCCCGGTCCATTATTTTGCATGTATACAGGCTGAAGCAGGTCTGGATTTTGAGGGCCGGTGTTGAGTGGGTTGGACGGTGGTCTATCAGACCACCAACCTGGTAAGATAGTGTAAGGTTGGATGGTAGGATGGGGTTGGACGGAGACCAATCAGGTCACCAACCTGCGGCTAGTGGGTTGGATGGACGGAGGTCTATTAGACCACCAACCTGGTAAGCTAGTGTGGGGTTGGATGGAGACCAATCTGGTCACCATCATGTGTATTGAATTGTGAGTGGGTGTAGGCTGAAGATAGGCCATTAGCCATCAGCCTGAAATTCCTTTCCAGAGATCAGCAGTCTTTGGGTCTGTGGGAAAGCACAGCCAGATGGGAAGTGTTCCACTTCCCAGGCTAAGGACCTGGGTTACAAGTACCTCTTAGGTTGGTGTAATAGTCAGGGTTCTCTAAAGAAACAGAAGTAACAGGATGAATATATATAGCTCTACACGATTTATTGATTTGCTCACATGACAGAGTTCAAGGAGTCCAACAGTAGCTGCACCACACTGGAAAGGCCGAGAGAATCCAGGGAACTGCTCAGTCCGCAAGGCTGGATGTCTCAGTAGTCCCAATCTAGTGCTGAAGGCCCGAATGGATTCCAGGAGATCTGCCGGTCCCAGTACATGCTGGGATCCGAAGGTAATCACAGCAAGAAGACAAATCCACCAGATGAGAGAGGCAACCCACAGGAAAAAAGGGCAGCTCCCACTGTCATGGGCCGTAAATACTGCCTTTCGCAAAAGTAATGCCACATTTGGGTGTGGGCCATCCGGGTTGAGGCCATCCCCATCAGAAGACCCTTTTATAATAGATGGAAAGTACTGCGAGAGACACCCGAGAACATTTGAAGAGCTTTTTTTGCTTTTTTTTTTTTTTTTTTTGCTTTATCTTTATCTAGTAGAGAAGTTTGTTGCTCACTTGCATAAATTAATTGTACACATGTAATAAGTTTAACAGGACCTCAAAGATAGGCGTCAGTGGCACACTGAATCTGACAGGCCAGATGAGCTATGTTACTAGTAATTATCATAATGGAGTGATAAAGCAAAACAATGCCTAGAATGCATGACCTGAAATGATCTTTGGAACTGGCTAATTAATCATGGCATCTCCAGGAACCAAATGCATTAGGAAGCCTACTAAGTCTTTTTATTTGATCTGTATAACCAGAAAAAGCTCTATGAACGAATGACAGGAAGATCAACTATTTGATTTTAGGAGTAGCGAAATCCTGCCCATTAACCAGTTTCTAGACTTGAGACAGTTCACAGACCCAGAACACCCTGAATGAAGGGTGGCCAGGTTCCAACGAGGAAAGACTTGTCAAAATACCAAAGCAGTTATGCTGTTTGCCTTCCTTGTCCTTCCCAGAGTGGACCTGAGGCCCTTTTAACTAGGGTAACTGATACGGGGAAAAGGAAATAACAGGCTTTTTGAGGCCTATTGGATACTGGTTCTGAGTTAAACTAGATCCCAGGAGACCCTAAAAAAAATCATTGTGTCCCTCCGGTTAAAGTCATGGGCTATGGAGGTCAGGTATATAAATGGATTTTTGGCTGAAGTCTGACTCACCGTGGGCCCAGTGGGTCCCAGAAATCATCCGTGGTTATTTCCTTCATCCCAGCCAGAATTATCATTGGGATAGATATAATTAGAAATTGGCAGAAATCCCCACACTTGGTTCCCTGACCTTTGGATGAGGGGATATTATGGTCAGAAAGCCAAATGAAATACCATTGGTGTTGCCTCTACAGGGAAAATAGTGAACCAAAAGCAGTATCTGTCACCTGGAGAGGATTGCAGAGATCAGTGCCACATCGGACTTATGGAAGATGCAGGGATGGTGATCCCTACCACATTCTCCATTTAATCTCTCCAAATTGGCCTGTGCAAAGAGACAGCGGAATCATGGGAATGACCCAGTGGTGACTATTCGAAACTCAACCAAGTATGATGCACAATTGCAGCACTTTACCAGATGTTGTGTCCTTACTTGAGCCGATAGATATGTCTCTTGGTACCTGATATGCAGTATTGATCTGGCCAATGCTTTCTTCTCAATACGGTTCATTAAGGACACAGAAGCATTTGCTTTCACTGGCAAGGCCAACAGTATACCTTTCCTGTCTTACCTCAGGGGATGTCTAACTCTCCAGCCTTGTGCCATAACATTAGTTAGAAGGAATCTTGATCACCTGACTCTTCAACAAAATATCACATGGCCACTATATTGATGATGTTAGGCTGATTGGACCCAGTGAACAGGAGGTAGCAGCTAGTCTAGACTTTTGGTAAAGCATATGCCATGAGAGATTGGAAATAAATCCAACTTAAATTCAAGGGCCATCTACCTCAGTGAAAAAATTTCTAGGAGTTCAGTGGGTGGAGCCATGCAGAGACATTCCTTCTAAGGTAAAGAATTAAGTTGTTGCACCTGGCCCCTCCTCCACCAAGATAAGAAGCACAACTTTGGTCGGCCTTTTTGGATTCTGGAGTCAGCACATTCTCATCTCTGGGCGGTGTTACTACGACCATATATCAGGGACTCGAGAGGCAGCAAACTTTTAGTGGGCTTGGAACAGGAAAAGACCTCTTCAACAGGTCCAGGCTGCAGTGCAGGTGTCTCTGCCCCTAGGGCCATATATATGATCCCAGCAGACCCAAGGTGCTTGAGGTATCAGTGGAGATAGCTAGATACTGCTCTGGGAGTTCTGTGGGCAGGCTCCACATAGAGAATCATCAGTGCAGAGGCCCTTGGGATTTTGGAGCAAGGTTCTAACCTTCATCTGCAAACAAATATTCTCCTTTTGAAAGACAGCTCTTAGCCTGCTATTTGGGCCTTAGTGGAAACTGAACGTTTAACAAGGGCCACCAGTCACCATGTGACCTGAGCTGACCATCATGAGCTTGGGTGTTATCTGATCACACCAGATCATAAAGTAGGACAAGCACAACAACAGTCCATTGATCAAATGGAAAGTGGTACATACAGACAGGGCCCGGGTAGACCCTGAGGGCACAAGCATTTTACATGAAGAAGTTGCCCAATGCTATGGTCCACTCTATTCAATCCTCCTGTGCTTAAGCATGACCTATGGCTTCATGGGGTTTGCCTATGATCAGTTGACTGAGAAGAGAAGACTAGGGCTCAGTTTACTGATGCTTCTGCAGCTAAATGCAGGCACCACCAAGAGGTGGACAGCTGCAGCATTACAGCCGATTTCTGAAACAAACCCTAAAGGACACTGGTGAAGGAAATCTTCACAGTGGGCAGAACTTCAGGCAGTGCACATGTTGTGCATTTTTTGCCTGGAAATGAGAAATGCCAGAGGTTTGATTATATACTGATTCATGGGCTGTAGCAATGGTTTGGCTGATGTCAGGGACTTGGAAGGAGCATGAGCTGTGAAAACTGGTGGAAAGACATTTGGGGAAGAAGGTTGTGGATAGTCAGCTCTCTGAATGGTAAAAGGATGTGAAGATACTTGTGTTCAGTGTAAATGCTCATCCAAAGAGTGATCTATAGCAGAGGATGATTTAATAATCAAGTAGATCGATGACTCATTCTGTGGATAGTCACGCACTCTTTCTCCACTATCCCTGTTGCTGCTCAAGGCCCATGAACAAAGTGGTCAGGTGGCAAGATGGAGTTATGCATGGGCTCACATGGCATGGTACCTCCCACTCACTAAGGTTGATCTGGCTACAGCTGTGCCTAGATGCCAGATTTGCCAACAGTAAAGCCAACATTGAGACCCCGATAAGGTGCTATTCCCAAGGGGACCAGCCAGCAACCTGTTGGCAGTTGATTACATTCCATCCATGCAGGCGACAGCAGGGATGGCATTTTGTCCTTAAGGAACAGATACTTATTCTGGTTATGGATTTGCCTTTCCCTGCACATAATGCTTCTGCCAACACTACCATCCAGGGACTTAAGGAATGCCTTATCCACCGTCATGGTATTCTCACAGCATTGACTCTGACCAGGAATCACTTTCACAGCCAAATAAGTGCGACTGTGGCCATGGTCATGGTATCCACGGCTCTTACCATGTTCCCTGCCATCCAGGAAGCAGCCTGCTTGATAGAACGATGGAATGGACTCTTGAAGACACATCTACAGTTGCCAATTAGGTAGCAATACCCTGGAGGGCTGGGGCAAGGTTCCACAGAAGCTGTATATGCTTTGAATCAGCACCACTATTGGTACTGTTTCTCCTGTAGCCAGATTCATGGGTCCAGGAACCAAGGGTGGAAGTGGGATGATTCTCACTCACTATCACCCCTAGTGACACAGTAGGTAAATTTTTGCTTCCTGTACCAACGACCTTGCGTTCTGGCGTCTAGAAGTTTTGGACTCCAATGGAGGGGAGTGCTTTTGCCAGGAGTACAGCAAACTTCCATTGAATGGAAGACTAAGACTTCCCCCGGGCCACTTCAGGCTCCTACGCCTTTAAGTTCCAACCAGGCTAAGGAAGGAAAACAGTCGTAGGAGAAGTGATTGATCCAGACTACCGGGGAAATTGGACTTTTTCATACACAAGGCGTGGGGGCAAGGAAGATTATGTCTGGAAAGTCAGGAGATGCTGAGGGTGCTTCTGGTGCTACCATGTCCTTATGATTAAGGTCCAATGGGAAACTCCACAATCACAGAACCAGCAGGACAATAATGGCCCAGACCCTTTGGGATGAAGGTATGGTCACTCCTCCAGGGAAAGAGCCAAGACCTGCAGAGGTGCTTGCTGATGTGGAGGAAATACAGAATGGTAGTAGAAGGAAGGTGTCATAAATATCAGCTGAGGCCACGGGACCAGTTGCAAAAACGTGGATTATAATAGATATTAACTTTTCCTATTTGGTTAAGAATGGCTTGTTCATGTATATCTTATAGTATATATACTATGCAAATATATTATATATATTTATATATAGATGGATACTTGTGTTGTTCCCTTTGAATGTGCAACTGAGATATGTGTTAAGTGTTGTCATATTTAGGTTATTAGATACTGAAGGACTAAGTTCTTCTCAAGGACATTACCACCTACTCTAAGATATAATGCTTTGCTATTGCACATGAGATACTTATAACATGTTAGGTGGAATTATGACCCTGCCATCGTTTGCAATTGACATTTAAGCATTACATAAGGAGAAGCTATTTATTGGGTGTCAAGTTGACAAGGGGTGGACTTGTGGTGGTTAATCCTGGGTGTCAACTTGACTGGACTAAGGAACAAATCGACTGGACTAAGGAACAAATAAGAGAAAAAGGGTCTCCATGTAGCCCAAGTTGGCCTCGAACTCCAGACCCACCTGCCTCTGCCTCTTCAGCATATCCTGCCGGTCACACACTGCTGAAGAGGCAGAGGCAGGTGGATCTGGAGTTCGAGGCCAGCTTGGGCTACATGGAGACCCTTTTTCTCTTATTTGTTCCTTAGTCCAGTCAAGTTGACACCCAGGATTAACCATCACAGTTGGGTTACAAAAGTACCTAACTGACCTCTGTGCTGAAGGGTCAGTTCTCCACAGTGACCACAGGCCACCACTGTGCTCCCCTTCCCTGAGCAGGACTGCACTGTGCCTGCTCCTAGCAAAAGTTAGTGCAGAATATTTGACACTGAATGAAACTAGGAGAAATCAGAACTTGAGGAAGGATGAAAATTTGAGAAAATATGAGATTATGAGGTTCAGGTTTGCAAAATAATTTCTTGATTAAATTCTCTGAAATTTGCTACAAAGGGGGTTATAATTATTAATGAAATATGCATGAATAAAAAGGTCCCTAAGTTAGTAACTTATAAATGATGGTTTCCTACAACTTGTCTGATATCCCTGATGAAATATTGTAGAAAATCACAATTAAAATAGAATTAGTAAAATATTAAAAATAATGTCCATATCTTTGCTTTTAAAAAATACTTATATTGATTCTTTGAGAAATTCATACAAAGTATTTTGATCATAGTTCCCCTCATCCATCTACTCCTAAATCCACCCTCCAACTTTATTTCCAGCCCAAATAGTCTTGGGTGTGGAACCTACCTTGAAGAGTGATTGACATGCCAGGCTTCACAATATTAAAGAAAACAGAAATTTATCCTCTCCCAAGCGCTATCAACTGCCAATAGCTACTCAGCTACAGGTGGGACTCATGTCTACTTTCCCCCTCCATGTGCTGAGATTCAATCTTGTTTGAACTTGGACAGGTCTTGTTCATGCCTTCATAATTTCTGTGAGTTCATATGTGCAATTTCCTTGATGTCTAGAAAACAGTTTACTTGTAGTCATCCACTACTCTTGGCTCTTTCATATGTCATTCACTGTGATGTGTTTAATGCTTTCATGATAATTTTACTTGAAATTATTCCTTGAATACAATATACTTGAAATAATTCCTTGAATGCAACTATTTAAGATTGAAAAATTATTTTCCCTTATTTATTAATGTTTCTGAGTATTATTTATATTCAATTGACTGTTATACGTTATTTATTATCTATCCTACTGATACAAAGTTTACATTTATACCTTTAAATTATGCTAATTATTATACCTTCCTTATGAGAATGGTAGATTTATATGAAGATTTAGACAAGTCTGATACCTGTCTGGTCTTTGTAGAGAGTTACCTGCTGTTGCTTATTAAGGAGAAAACTTGCAGCAATATTTCTCTCCTGCTATTTTTTATCAATTGCTTTGTTTTACTTATGCTGATATTGTATTACTTACATTTACCTTAAATTTGCATTGATGACTTTAGTATCCCTAATAGTTAAATATGTGAAATTATAGAAAATAAATAAAGTTATTTCAGGTTTTTAATTTGCTTTCTGTACTCAATATCTATTTTGTTGTTGACCTAATGCTATCTTGTAGCCCATCATTAAATTTGGCATATTTTATATAATTCCATCTAAGAATTTATACTTCATCTTGAATTATGAAACAGTGTAAAATTGTTAGTGTTCATAGTAGTAAGCAAGAAAACTCAGATTTTGTTAGTTCTATTCTATGAGCCTATACATTTTAAAATATAAGTCTATCCCAAGGGCCATGTTAACCATAGTTCTTTAATTAATTATTTTTCATGTATTCAATAGAAGTAAAATTAAATAATCTCAGTTTTGCAAAATGTTCCATAAAGTTTGCCAAGATTTCGCTTTCACTAAAAAATTGGTTATGATAAAATATTGACATATATGGCATTTTTAGACTTTTTCTTTTATATTTATCTATTTATTTGGGGTGGATATGCCACCTCACACATAGAGTTCAGAGGAAATACTGCAGAAATCAATTCTTTCCTTCCAACAGGTTGGTCACTGGGTATCAAACTCAGGTAATCAAACTTGCTGTCATAGACATACCTGCTGAGCTGGTGGTCCTGTACAACCTTCTAATAAGCTTTAACTTTGGATTCTGTACTTTCACTGTGTATCTATATTCACTTGATGTCTATAGGGTAAAACTATATGGTCTTTCTAGTCAATTTATATGATACCTATCACAGGTGTAATAGAATCCAGGCTTCACTAAATGCACAGGTTAATGAATTACAATGGAATGTCAGCTCAATAGAGACAAGGAGTTGTTGGATGTGAGAATTGCTGTGTATAAAGAGAATTATTTAACTTCCTTTTAGAGTTTTTCAATAAAGAAAACAATTTTCTCTGTGTTCATGTTATTGTAAATGGTGGATGTGTTTGAAAGAAAAGCTCTTTGGGTTTATTTGGAGGCCCTTTGAGATGAAAGCATCACTCTAATCTGCTTTAAGGGGATGGTTTTGCTGGAGTTAATCTGCTAGGAGCCAGAAATGCAGTTTGAGGAGCTTTATAAAGTGATTGAAGCAGTTCATAAAAAGAGAGAATAAGTTCTGAGTTTTGCTTACATCGATTCAATTAGCGAGGGGCAAGACAGCTTCAGCAGTAGATGTGGAGAGATGTGAACAGATTTTGATGGCAATATGATTGTTTTCATGTTAATTTAACTCATTAATATTACTCTGTCTTACCTTGAAATACAAATGCTTCAAGAGATTTCTTAAGAGTAAATGTTATCATAACCTGCCACATTATCTTTTGTCCTAAGATTCATAGTGCACATGAAGATTTTTGAATACATGGTTCAGATATTTAAGAAAGTAACAGTGTTTCAATTTCATTAGTTAAGCCAGTCCAGGGCTTTGATAATTGTTTAAAGTGTTTTAAATGAACACTAATAAAATTTTCCAGCAAAATAAAGTTATACTTTTATTTGTTTCACAAATACCTGTAAATGCCTGTTTCAATCTTACAATTTTCTGTTCTCCAATTCTTATTGGATTTTAGAAATAGCAATATCCATATATGAGTTGTTATCCAACTGTATGGTGTATACAGGTTAGTAAGAAAAATAAAAGATGTGTTTGTCATTTTGTTCATTCATATTTTATAGATTTATCCATAGTATCAACAGAAACTGATCACACCCTTACACTTTTGATGTAAATTATTTTATGAAATTGTAACTAAGATGCAGTAATTTAAACATATTGAAAAGTTACACCTTGCGAAGAAGCTCTCATAGCATTTGATGTCAAATACATTCAGTATAAATTACTTATATAGATGTGTAAGTGAAGAGGAAAGCTTGACAAATCTCAAAAGTTAAGTAACTCAAAAATTTCATCAAATAAACAGCTAAAACATTTTGTCCTAAAATGTCAACTTTCTTAATATACAACTGTAGGTGGGAGCTCTGAGAGTTGGCTCTGCTATTGAATTCATGTTTGACCTTGAGTCCTATGTGTGTCCAAGCATACATTCCCTGAACATATGATGCAGGAATTGGCCTGAATATAATCCAAGTCTCAATTTTTTCCAAGTGGTGTCAATAACCTGGTTGTGTTTGTTCAAGTGCATTGTCAATTCATTAGTTAATAAGGATGCCAAGCTCATCCTAAGATAATTCTAAGTGCTCATAATTTATATGAGTCTCTTTTCTCAATATCATAACCACTACCATACTAATTCTAGGCTGACAATAGCTCAAAAATTGGTTTCTGTTGTACTTTTTGACCTTTACTCCCAATGCCCACAATAGACACTGTGTTCCTTCAAAAATAGATTATAGCCCTATTGTACTCCAAACATCCAATAGCTTCCTTTTAAGTATTTAGAGCAAAGACATTCTGCTTCATGGAAGGCTTTAAACCATCCCATTGTTATTGACTGCTCCTTGGCTTTATCACACTGCACGAAATGGCCCTCCTTTTTTTACTTGAATTTTTCCTTATCTTGCTAATATTTTTTTAACTTGCTAGATTTTTCTTATGCCCAGTTTGTCCAAATCTTTGATCCAATACTATCTCCACCAAAATATTCTAACCAATCTAAAATAACCTTCTTAGTGTATTATTCTCCAGTTCTTTATTCTTTTCTTTCGAATACTAGTTCCTGTCTGTTTGGCAGTATATATAGAATTGCTGGCCTATAGAGAGCATGGTTATTGCTGACTGAAACTTTATTTTTTTTCACTCTTGAATGATATCTATTTTTCATGCAGTATGTAACAATTAAAACATAATTTGTTAAACTTAGCATATGAATCAGTTACTTTATTGTTGCTTTGATAGAATACCTGGACAAAGCAATTCAAGGAAGAAGGGGTTTATTTCAGCTTCTAGTTCAATGGCCTAGCGGTCTTTCACGAACCCCTATAACCTGAAAAAGTTATGCAGTTCTAAAACGCAATGATATACAATGAACATTCACATTCCTAAAAGGAGAAACGAGGACTAAGATTGGAGAGAAAGGACGGGCCCAAGAAGAAAACTCCGAACAGTAAACTCCAAATTCTGCAGTTCTGTGCCCCACCTCCCAGGCTCCCTATGGAATCAAGCAGGCTCCGAAGGGCTTGTATTGTCCCTTCAATTTCACTGCAAACCACACACAGTGCCTTTCCTTTTGGGAATTTGACTCTCCTATGCAGGTGCCTCATCCACATCCTGAGGACTACAATAAGACAAAACATATCTCTATATATAATCTATATACTATATATTCCTATTAATATATAGTTATATAGTTATATATATATATTTATATACATAGTTATATATATATTCATAAATATATACATATATACATACATACATACATACACATATCACTTGAATTGAAGGACTTTTTTTTTCCTAAAAGATGTCACATTTTCCTTAAGGAAGTGCTCAAAGCCGCCTCATTGGCAAGCCCAAATATCCATCAATTCTGTACTTGTACTCCACATTGGGGTCTTTCCCTCCCCTAGTCCCCCAAATTAAGTCCAGTATGCATGCACCCTGTCTTGATCCCCCTGCACTGGCCTCCATGATACAGCTGAGGTAGTCCAACAATGTCAGTCCATATTCTGATGAGGCTGAATTCCCATTACAACCATTATTACTCAAACTGCTCAGAAAGATACAAGCAGAGGAAAATCTCCCAAATTCCTTCTATGAAACCAGCACCACGCTAATACCAAAACCAGGCAAGGATGCAACTAAAAAAGAGACCTACAGACCCATCTCATTAATGAACTCAGATGCAAAAATTCTCAACAAAATACTTGCAAACCACATCAAAAAGATCATCCACCATGATCAAGTTGGAGTCACACCAGAGATACAAGGAGGGTTCAACATATGAAAATCAGTAAATATCATAAAACACATAAATGGACTGAAGGACAAAAAACACGCAATCATCTCAATTGATGCAGAAAAAGCCTTCGACAAATACAGTATACTTTCATGATTAAAGTACTAGAGGGAAGTGGACTAGAAGGATCATTCCTCAACATAATCAAAGCCATATACAAGAAACCCACAGCCAGCATCATCCTAAATGGAGAAAAGTTAGAAGGATTCCCCGTAAAGATAGGAACCTGGCAAGGCTGCCCCTTGTGATCACTCCTCTTCAATATACTGTTTGAAACACTGGCTAGGGCAATAAGGCAAGAAAAGGAAATGAAAGGAATACTAATTAGAGGAAGTCAAACTATCCCTTTTTGCAAACGATATGATAGTTTACATAAGGGATGCTAAAGCTCTACCAGAAAACTCCTAGAAATGAATGAGTTTCATTAAAGTGGGGGTTACAAAGTAAACCTAAAAAATCAGTAGCCTTTCTTTACACCAACAACAAGCAACTGAAGAAGGAATACAAGGAGACCTTCCTTCCCAATCACAATAGCCTCAAAAACAATAAAATACATTGGAATAAACCTAACCAAAGACACCAAAGATCTCTACAACAAAAATTATTAACTCCTGAAGAAGGAGAATGAAGAAGACATCAGAAGATGGAAAGACTTCCCATGCTCATGGATTGGAAAAATTAATATAGTAAAAATGTCCATTCTACCCAAATTAATATACCAATTCAATGCAAGGCCAATTAAAATCCACAGGACATTCTTCACAGGCTTGGAAAAAAATTCTTCAATTCATATGGAAAAACAAAAGACCCCAGTTACAGAATGAATTTCTTTTCTTTTTTTTTTGGTCTTTTTAAGACAGGGTCTCTCCGTAGACCCAGCTGTCCTGGAACTCACTGTGTAGACCAGGCTGGCTTTGAACTAACAAAGATCCACTTGCCTCTGCCTCCTAAGTGCTAGGATTAAAGGCATGCGCCACCACACCTGGCATAAAGGGGGAATTTCTATACCAGATATCAAACCATACTACAGGTCTATAGTCATAAAAACAGCTTGGTGCTGGCAGAAAAACAGACCCACAAATCAATGGAACAAAACTGAAGATCCAAACTTGAGCGCATATAATTTCAGCACCTTATATTTGACAAGGGAGCCAAAAAGACTCAATGGAGGAAAGACAGCATCTTCAGCAAATGGTGCTGGCAAAATTATATCACCACTTGTAGAAGAATAAAATTAACCCCTACCTCTCACCTTGTACAAAAATCAACTCCAAATGGATCAAAGATATCAATTTGAAACCCCAAACTCTGAAGGTGTTAGAAGAAAACGTAGGCAGCAACTTAAAAGACATACATGTAGGAAGAGACTTTCTAAATCAGACAACAGCTGCATGGGAAGTAAGGTCAACAGTTGACAACTGGGACCTTATTAAACTCAAAAGTTTCTGTACAGCAAAAGAAACAATCAAGGAAGTAAAGAGAAAACCCACAGAGTAGGAAGAAACCTTCACTGCTGATACATCTGACAGAGCATTAACTTCCAGAATACATAAACTACTCAAAAAACAAAGAAGAAAGCAAATGACTCACTCAAAAGCGAGGAAATAGAGATGGCTGAGAAACATCTTAAAAAGTGTTCAATATCACTAATAATTAAGGAAATGCAAATTAAAACCACTTTACGATATCATCTCACCCCCATAAAGCTGGCTAGGATCAAGAAAACAAATGATACCAAATGTTGGAGACAGTGTGCAGAAAGGGGAACACTCATCCACTCTGGTGGGAATGCAATCTTGTACAACCTCTATGGAAAGCAGTATGGAGAACACTTAAAAGACTCAAAATGAGCCTACCACCTGACCCAGCCATACCACTTCTGGGTATATATCCATAAGACTCTTCCTACAGCAGAGATACATGTACAGCCATGTTTATTGCAGCTCTGTTCACAATAGTGAAGAGCTGGAACCAACCCAAGTTCCCTTCAACTGATGAGTGAATACAGAAAATTTGGTTCATCTACATGATGGAGTACTATGAAACAGCAAAGAAAGATGACATCATGAAAGTTGTGGGTAAATGGATGGAACTAGAAGTAACACAGTCCCAGAAAAACAAAAGATGAATGGTATCCTTCACCTGTGGATGCTAGTACCAAGTACCTAGGGCTAAAACAAACTGAGCAATGTTATTGTTATATTCCTCACGATCTAAAGACAACTGTGCTCTTGTATTGAAAATCCCTACACAGGTTCTAGAGCTGACCTAACACTTATTTTTGGACCTTGGGTTTTTAGTATATGGTGGAGGGTATGTGTGCATCTTTTAGAGTAATATGGGATTAAAATGGAAAGATGCGAAACAAGAAATATGACATGGATATATGGATATAACATACAGTTTGTTTCCATAGGATATAATGTTAATATAGGTGCAATGTAACAGGCTGGTCCAACTTAGCCTTTCTGGGTGCTTAACAACCATACTTGTTAACACTCCATACCAATTTGGCTGAGGGACCTGGGGGATAACTTTGTTCCTTGTCCTCAGAGGTCAACCAAGTCTTAGGGGATTATGCATGGGGACATCTCTAGAAATGTCCTGTAGAGGTGGGTCACTAGACTTCCTGTTCAGGAAAGTCTTGGAAAGCCACTAAGGGGACTTCAGCCAGTGTCCAGTCTATAAAGAGGAAAGTCTGCACATGCTTCAGAAAAGGAATCCTGGTCTAGCAAGAGCTGATTTTGTTCTCAAGTGGATGAAAAGCTGAAAGGACCAAGGCTCCCCCCCCCAAAAAAACCCAAAAAAACCCTGAGAGACCCCCAAGGACCAGATTCTCAACTGACCTTGAGAAAAAAAAAAGAAAAAAGAAAAAAAATCTTGGCTAATCTGGGCTAACTGTATGGCCTTAAGCATCTAAAAGGAAAGTACAACCAGATATAAATTATCAGAAAATTCAGCCTGATCTAGCAAGACCTGATTTTGTCCTCAAGTGGATGGAACTGGTGAATGAGGAGCTGAAATGAGCAAGGAGCTCCCACCCTCCCTGCCAAAATAAAAAAAAACCAACAGACCCCTGAGGACCAGCTCCTCAACTGATCTCAAGAAAACAAAAAAACATGGTTAATCTGAGGAAATAGAGATGGCTGAGAAACATCTTAAAAGTGTTCAACATCACTTAATAAAGGAAATGCAAATTAAAACCACTTTAAGATATCAGCTCACCCCCATAAAGCTGGCTAGGATCAAGAAAATAAATGATACCAAATGCTGGAGACAGTGTGCAGAAAGGGGAACACTCATCCACTTCGGTGGGAATGCAATCTTGTACAACCACTACGGAATGGAGAACACTTAAAAGACTCAAAATGAGCCTACCACCTGACCCAGCCATACCACTTCTGGGTATACATCCATAAGACTCAGAAGGAAAGTAAAACCAGAATTAAATAATCAGTAAGACCACAGAAACTGTAATGCAGACATAAAACTTGAGATCTTAGTAAAAAGAGTTTTGTTTTTCTTATTCAATCCAGGGTCCTAGCCTATGGAATGGTGCTGCCTATATTCAGATAGTCCTTAACCACCTCAACTAATTTAGATAGCTTTATTTGTCAACTTGACAGACCTAACTGAGGGATTTTCTCCATTGGATTGGCCTGTGGCCATGTCCGTCAGGCATTTTCTTGATTGTTGTATGATGTGGAAGGGCCCAGCCTATTACAGGCAATGCCAACCCTTGGTAGGTGGTACTGTATTGTATAAGAAAGCAAGCTGAGCTCAGGCTAGGGGAGCAAGACAATAGTAGCATTCCTTCATTTTTTTTTTCTTCAGCTGTTCCTTCCATATTCCAGCCCTGAAAGCCTCCCTTGGCTTCCACTAAGTATGGACTGTGCTGGTGAAATAAGCACTTTCCTCTCTAAGTTTGTTTTGATCAGTGTTTTTATAACAACAATAGTAAGTAAGTAAAATGGTATTCTGTTCAGGAATAAGCACTCTGCAGCCTCTTGTTCTCTGCACGTTGGCTAGTTATGGATTTCTGTGTTAATCACTATCTGTTGCATAAGGACATTTCTCTGTGTGGAGTTGAAAGATATGCTCACTCATCTTATGTGTCAGCATTGCATTGAAGATGTGCTACTTAGAACCGAGTGACTTATAGACAATTATTCTTTCTATTTGACCAGATGTGTAACTCTGTATGTCTCCCTCTGTTGCTTAAAGAAGCTTATTTTGGGGCTGGAGAGATGGCCTAGCGGTTAAGAGCGCCGACCGCTCTTGCAGAGGACCGGGTTCAATCCCCAGCACCCACATGGCGGCCGAGAACCGTCTGAAACTCCAATTCCAGGAGAACTCCAGTTCCAGGGGAATCCGAGACCCTCTTCTGACCTCCGCGGCATTGCACGACACGGGTGCACAAACCTGCATGCAGACAGTACATTCATTACACATTACAAAATAAATAACATAAATAAAATTTAAAAAAAAAAAAAAAAAAAAAAATAAAAAAAAAAAAAAAAAAAAAAAAAAAAAAAAAAAAAAAAAAAAAAGAAGCTTATTTTATGAATAAGTAAGTATGGAACTGAGATTCACAAATCAGGGAGAACATGCATTTCTTGTTTTTCTGTGTCTGTGTTAGTACCATTTAATATAAGTTAATATTTCCATCGATTTACCTGGAAATCTCATGATTTCATTTTTCTTTACTGCTGAGTAGAACTCTATTGTATAAATGTAGCACATTTTCATTATCCATTCATCAGCTGAGGGACACCTAGATTGTTTCAATTTCTCTACTATTGTGAAACAGCAACAAATATAGCTGTGTAAGTATCTCTGTGATAGAACTAGTACCTTAGGTGTGTGCCAAGGAATGGTAAGAACAAATGATATGGTAGATTTATCTTTAGCTTTTTAAAGAAGACTTCATAAGGATGATTTCCACCATCCCACCAACAGTGAATGAGAGTTACCCTTTCTCCCTGATTTTCTGTGGCATTTAATGTCATTTGTTTACTTGAAATACTCCACTGAGACTGGGATTAGATGATATCTTAAAGCAGTTTTGATTTACATTGACCTAATTACTAAGGATGTTGAATATTTTTATGATGTTTCTTACCTTTTTTCTTAACTCTGTTTCTTCTTTTGAGAACTCTCTGTTCACAACCAAAGCCCATTTTATGGGTCATTTATTTCCATGCTTGTTTGTTTTTTTTACTTCTTTGTATATACTGGATATTAATTCTCTGTAAAACAGATGAGAGAGAGAGAGAGAGAGAGAGAGAGAGAGAGAGAGAGAGAGAGAGAAGGAAGAAGTAGAAGGAGGAGGAGGAGGAGGAAGAGCAGGAGGAGAGGAATTTCTCCCATTCTGAATGCTTCCTTTTCAGTTGATTAGTTGTTTCTTTTGCTGTACAGCCTTTTTAGTTTAATTAGGTCCCATTTGCTGGCTGTAGACGTTAATTAGTGAGTGACCAACATCCATTTTAGAAAGTTTTTTCCTGCAACTATATCATAGTGGATGATGTTTTTGATGTCTATCTGTACATGATTTTCAAGTACTTTGTGGAATACATTGTTACCTTTGTTTATTAGGGACACAAGCCTCTAGTTATATTTTTTGTTGTTGTCTCCTTTCCTGGTTTTGGTATTAGGCTTCATAGAGAAAATTAGGAAGTTCTCCCTCTTTATTTTTTTTTTTTGAGTAATAGATGTAGTTAGTATTCATTGTAGATGTTCTTTAAGATTTGATATAATTCTGCTGCAAGTTGAATTGCATCTGAGCCAAGTTTTTTGGTTGTTGTTTTTGCTTTAATAAGATGACTTTTTATTACTGTTTCAGTTTTGTTATTTTTATGGATTACCTTAAGCTGTTGATTTCTTCTTGGTGATTTCAATTAATTCAGAAATTTGGCCATTTTTTAAAGATTTTCAAATTTTATAGAGTATAGTAATATATATTTAAGTATTCCATTTTAATGTTCTGTAAGTTTCTCAGAGGTATTGTTGTATTATCAATTTCATATAATTCCAGGACTACTGTTACTTCTTTCTTAATTTCTTCTTTGGCCAATTCCTCATTCATAAGTGTATCATTTAGTTTCCATCAATTAATGCCTTCACTGCTCATTTCCAGTATTATTGTATTGTAGTCTGATATTATTTCAAGTTTTTATTACATTGTGGCCTGCTATTATTTCAGGTTCGTTGTTGTTGTGGTTGTTGTTGAGGCATGTTCTGTGGCCCAATATGTGGCATGTTTTAGGGAAATTTCTGTGGCCTGCTGAGGAGATGTCTGTTCGGTGATGTCTGTTAGGTCCATTTTGGTGTATGATATTATTTAATTCAGATGTTTCTGTGTTTATTCTTTGTCCAGTTGATGTGTCTATTGGAAACAGTGACCTATAGAATTCAGCTATTATCACAGCCTTGGAGTTAATCTGTGCCTTAAAGCCCTGTAGTACTGTTTTAATGAAATTGGATGCACAAGTATTTGGTTGAAATATGTTCATGATTGTCGTGTCTTCTTGGTCAATTGTTCCCTTGATAAAAATGAAATGATATTCTTTATCTCTTCTGATTAATTTTAATTTGAAGTCTATTTTGTTAGATATTAGGATGCCAATGCCTACTTGTTTCTTTGTGCCATTCGCTTGGAATATTTTTTCCAAACTTTTATCCTAAGGTAGTGCCTGTCCTTGAAGATGAGAAGTCTCTTTTAGACAACAAAAGTTGGATGCTGTTTCTTAATCCATTAAATTGGTCTGTGTCTTTTGACAGGAGGGCTGAGGACATTGACATTTAAATTATTATTGAAAGATGAGTATTGTTTACCCTCATTTTGTATGCATTCCAGGAGCAATTTTGTGTTTCCAACTTCATTTAGTTTTTCTCTTGCCTGTTGGGTATGTTCATCCCTTTTCTCAGTCCCTAATATTGTTTCAAGTACTCTCTGTAGTGCTGGTTTTGTTCAGCATGAATTCTTTCACCCCGGATGACTTTTATTTCCCTATGACTATGATAGACAGTTTTTCTGGATAAAGTGTTCTGGGTTGTACTTTATGGTCATTGAGAACTTGGGATACTTTGGTCCAGGCTCTTCTGGCTTTTATAGTTTGCATTGAAATGTCAGCTGTAATTTTTATGGGTTTTCCTTTATATGTAACTTGTGTCTCTCTTGATGTTTTCAGTATTCTCTCTTTGTTCTGTACATTCAATATTTATACTATTACATTTTGTGGGGAGTCTTTGTTCTGGTTCTATCTGTTTGGTGTTCTGTAGTTTGCACTCTTACAGTTTGATGTAACTCTCTTCTGCTGGGACTGGGGACTAGCTGCCCACAACCAACCTGTGGGAAATGCCACCTCAGTGCAAGTGCTAGATGGCTACTTTCCCAGTCCAGTCTGAATGACCGCTGCTGTTTTCAGGTCCTTAGCCTAGGATAGTGGAATACCATCATGTCTCATCATGCTAATCCTCACCAATCCAGGACTTGGTTGCTCTCAGGACTGGAATTTCAGCCTACCTGCTTGGCTCTCCCTAAACTATATTGCTGGCAATTCACTCCACAGATTGGTGACCTGCTTAATCTCTATCCAACAACATGCTAGCCTGCCTGGCTACTGTTTGATGGATCCCCTTCTAGCCCACTAGCACCCAACACTCAAAACTCAAGCCTACTCCAGCCTGTAGATGCACAAAGTAACAGATCTGGGGACTCTGATGGTAATGGAGAATCCACTTCATTGTATGCTGCAGGTCAGTTTTATAGGCAAAATAGCATCATCCCTCAGGGCTAATCATGCCCTACATCATGCATGTAAATCACTCACGACTGCTCCACCCAGCATCATGTGTTGGGCCACAAGTTGCTGTTTCATGGAGTGGAGTCAAATGACCCCCACCTATGCCCTGAGGGATGCTGGATGAAAAGCTAGGCTATTCATAGCTAACTCAAACTGGAATTCCCTACAGTGTTCTCTTGATTATCATATGCATCTGTATGGGTATGTCTTCCTTAATTTAGGCTAATTTCTTTCTATAATCCTGTTAAAGATCTGGTCAATGCCATTGACCTGGGATTTTCCTCCTTTCTCTATGGCTGTGATGTTTAATTTTGTCTTTTAATGGAATCCTACATTTCATGTACATTTAATTCGTATGTTTGAAATTTTTATCATATCCTTTGCTTTAGTGGTCTAATTCCTCATCCTTATCATCCAGTCTTGGTATTATATTTTCTTTTTCATTCATTTGTTGTTGAGGTTTTTCTTGTCCTTTCAAATTGGCTAATTGAAGTTTAAAATTCCACTTCATTTCAACCTGGTCTTTCTTCAATATTGCTATCTCTTTCATGAATTCACTTTTTATTTCCTCAATTGTCTCTCTTATTTCATTTATCAAAGAATTTGTGTTTCCTTGAGCTTCAGTCCAAAGTTAATCCCTACCCTCTTTGAGTTCTTTGCATTGTTTGTGTGTGCTTTAAATTGGTTGAATTCTTTGATGGTTTTTTATGGTTGTTCTTTTTAAATTTTCTGTCCTAGCGGCTGTTATTATTATTTTTATTTGTAGAACACTCCTATTGGTGAGATTTATTGAGGCATATTATTTTGTATTTTGTATCATTTTCATATCATTCCTTGTTTTTTGGGCATATGAATTTTTGGTTGATTACCAGATTTACAAGTCTGCCTTTGTTTAATTGATGTTTGATTCTGTTTACATTGTTTCTATAGGTTGTTTACTTTCTGATTGGGTATGAGTGTTCAGTCCGCCCTTCAAATTCATTCTTTTGATTTTCTTTAAATTTAAGTTGACTAGATATTTCTAGTCATGCTATGTGTATTACAATGTAAACAAACACATATACAGATTCAAAGGTAGCAGCTACACATAAATGAGAACAGTTGTCATATGTCTTTCTGCATCTGAGCTACCTCACTCAGAATGATTATTTCCAATATCATTCATTTACCACTAAATGTATGCTTTTATGTTTTCTTAATGGCTGAATAATATTCCATTGTATAAGCATATGACATTTTCATTATCCATTCATCTGTTCAAACATCTAGTCTGTTTCAGTTTACTAGGTGTGATAAATACAGTAGCAATGGACCTGGGCAAGGAAGTATCTCTGTGGCACAACATAGAGAATGGAGATAAAACACTGAAGTTAAAAATTAGGAGTGTGTTATAAAGGAGAAAAAAATAATTAAGTGGGATGGTTGATGGGAGACAGATAAGGGAAGGAGGATGAGCAAGGATATTTAACACTAAATACCTCTAAAGGAATATATAAAACTACTACAGTAGAAAATTTCTAAACTGTATTCACACATATACATACACATTCAGATACACATATACATATACATACATATGTGTATTGAAACACACACATACACATACATATGTGTGTGTGCTGCAATAGAGTGACTCTGACAGGGGGAAGATGACCCTCCTAGACATCATGGACTATCTGATAAAAAGGGCAAGGAGCGGGTTACCTCTTTGCAAGTAGTTGGTCAGCGAGTTCCTATAGATGACCACACATTAGGGGCTATTGCCAGTGATGGCAAGACCCTATTGTTGAAGACACCACACAACAGAGTTATAGAACATGGAAAAATCAAGCTTGGTATAAACTTGGAAGCTTTATCCCTCCTGGCTAGATATCATAGTGGTCGAAAGGGTCTATCCACACTAGCATAGGAAAAAAGTAATTGCCAGTCTTACCCAGCTGTGAACCCTGCAGGTTATTTACACTGATGACTGGGCTAGCAAAATATGCTGCCAAGTTCAATAATTGCACAAAATTATGGGAATAACTAATCACTTTCTAAATGGATTTAAGTTTCACTTCATGAGATGGGAACAATTCCCAGTACTATATTGGAACCAGGAACCTGTGGCTAAACAGTTCATACATAGACCTTATGGAAAACATATTAATATTCCGCTAAGTTGACATAGTATTAAACCATCTCCTAGAGACATCTTTATAACAGATTGGTTCATCTCTCAACTCTTTTCAGAGAAACTTCTTTGGCAGTTGACGGTGATTAACACAGTGATCCACAATTAGTCAACATAGAGATAATATGACTGACAATAGCTCAATTTTAAATGGGACATCTATATCACACTCTCTCTTCCCAAGGCTCAGGGTTAATTTTGGAAAAAGCATCACACAGTGGTGGTAGATGACCATATTGACATGTTTTCCAGACAAAGCAGAGCAGTTGCACATTTGAAGTCATGATTGTGGTAGCAGGAGGCACATGATCTGTATAAGATCAGGATAGACAAAATCCCAACAAGGAAAGAAGAGGCAAGAAGAGGGCATCATATGCCCTAGTCCTGAAGTTATGGACACTTGTTAGGTATGTGGATGTTGAATCCTGCTCTGCTGTAAGAACAAGAAGTCATCTTAACCACGAGGTTATCTCTTCACCTCAGTGTGTGTGTGTGTGTGTGTGTGTGTGTGTGTGTGTGTGTGTGAATTTCGCATATGAGGTTTCTTATAAGTCACCACAGTTGTGGTTTTAGTCATCCTTAACACACAATCTGAAAACTAGTGTACACTGAATGACTGATAGAATTGAAGATTAACATCCTTCTGAAAATGGTAAATAATTCTGAGTCACCTAACATTGGTACCAACCCTAGTTGCTGGACTCCAACACTCACTCCCCTCTTTACCTATTTAGAACTGGCCCAAAAACCTAGTAACTAAACATGTGTGACTTTTGATTCTATACCTTATTTCACAGTTTTATCTGATAATATTTCTTAACAGGAGAAGGATCTTCTGTAGGAGAATCATCATGTTATAATATTACATAATGTATTTAATATGTTCCAGAATGAATTTTTAGAGTAAATACAAATAAATACATAAGTGAAGAAATACTACATTCATAACCTATCCATCACAGAATTCTTAGTATAAGGCAAACTGTATACACAACACAAAATCAAATACAAACATTCCTTATTCATGGTTAGGTAATTCATAAGTGTATGGAGAGCCATAAAGTATGTACATTTTTCAGAAAGTGACTAATTAAGAGATATGATATTCACTCTTAAAGGGAATAACATATATTTTTACATTAAGATCAACAGCAAACGAGATCACCAATAGAATGCTACTCTACAGTAAGAGAAATCTAACATGTCATGAAATTCAAAATTAGGTATCTTTTTCAGAAATGATTAAACCTCATTGAATCATGTTTAAGAGCAAGAGTTACATTTAAATGTCTGAGCATAAAATATACAGTAAAAAGTTTTAGTAAGAATTCAATTAAAGTTTTTGACAAGATAATAAGTCCCACAGAAATTCATAAAAGCACATTAATTCTGTCTCTACAGGAATGTTGTCTTGCTTAAAAATGACTACTTTAGTCACTTCATTTAATTTAGCTTCAGGAAAATTTTAAATATATTTATATATACTTCAGTAAGACAAATCATATTTTTCAATCTATTCAGAAAGATATATTGGAATAATTTTAAGCACTAAATACTATTTAAAACTTCCCAGACATAAAGATCTATGCCTTTGGCAAAAGTAATACTGGGTACCCATCTCTAATTATTCTTTGCTTCATATCTTGCTTTTGATGCATCCTTTGCTGTAATCTTTGTGTGCTAATAAGTGGAGTTATAATTCTTCAACTTGATGTTCAATATCTTCATAGAAGAACAAAAAGGGCTCATGAAAACCAAAGTACATTTCTGACAGTGTACTCAAACTTATAGTTTTTCTTTGTCAAATATCTAGGTATTTCATTCAAATAAACATTTAAAATTATTTTGGTAATATAATTAAACTTAAATCTGGAATGTTTCTAGGACTCAAAAGCAATAGAATAAAATATGACTCTGAAGTTATATGAAGGCAATGATCTTTTCAAAGGTTATATACTACCTTTATATATAAATTTCATGAACCAAATCTGAAATGATCCATGTTTATATTTAAGAGTAATAGTTTCTGAAGGAAACTATTTTAAGTATACAGTAAATCTGTTTTGTAATTATGTGATACTATTGCTGAAAAATATCATCCCATAAACTTGAATAACAAAGGATATTCAAGTTTAAAAATTAAACTAAAATTAGTTAATTGATAAGGATGAATTAATATAAATCCACAAAGATTTTAATTGCATTATTTCCCATATACATATTGGAATTTCTTATATAACACTACAGTGACAAAAAGGTGGTACAAAAGAAAAATTGCTTTTATTATCCATTCACTTAATTAATGATATAGTTCTCTTATGCCGACTTAATGCAACTGATCTGTTCTTCAGGAGTTTTCAAAGATACTGTTAAACTTCTCATGCCAATCAAGTTCTATTTACAGTGCAAGCAAACAAACCAGAAAGGATGCATTTAGAAAGACTGTCCCTGTGTTGTTATGGTGATCTGTCTTTCATACTATCATTATTTCAGAAACTTTTAACGAGAATTTCCTGGTTGATGTTATTAATAATTCTGTATATATCTATAACACAATATATTTTACTATGAATATAAGTTTTAAGAGATTGTGTGTGTGTGTGTGTGTATGTGTGTTTGTGTGTGTGAAGTTATTTTTAGCCTTATAAGATGCCCTGGACTTAAAATAAGTACAATATCTGTCTTGGTGTAATAAAATGTAAGTAATTAAAATTCCCAGATGTTGAAAGAAATGAACAGTTTGTTTTATATAGGATTAAAGTAGAACAATATTATATTGACATCAAAATGTTATGAATTAGCAAATGACATTGTGTACCAGTTATCTTGTTCATAAATTCTTTATTCCATTAATCAAGTATATGAGATCTGAAAGCAAATTCATGTGTATATTTTTTCTTCTCTAAATCATATAAAAATAGCTATTGAACAAGAAATCAGTTGACTATATACATAATTCCACATGATTAAATTCTAATGTTCATTTTAATATTATCTATATAAATATATTTAATTATGTTAAAGTTTCTATTATTTGGAAATTTAAATATGCAACCTTTAAATCATAAATTTTAATGATTTCTCCTAAATTACTTCTGAAATTTCTGCAACCCCAATAACTGAAAAATATTAAATAAATTATTGTCGGTTCTGTCAGGCATGGTGGTAGTACCTGCATTTAACCCCAGAACTTGGAAAATAGAGGCAGGTGGATCTCTGTGAGATCAAGAAGCCTGGTTGACATAACAAGTTCCAGAGCAATTTGGGCTATGGGGAAATTTTCACAATTTCACTTTGATTTCCAATGTTCTTCAAATTGAAATTTAAAATATTTTAGCAGAATTTATTTGGTGTGTCATTTCAGTAGAATTTTGTAAATAGCAGTAAACAGGGAAGAAAGAATTAACCTATGGCATTTTAGGACATACTAACACTTTATAGGTGAGAAAACTTAGCAAAATTAGGAAAGAATATTATATACGCATTTTAACTGAAAATTGAGATTCTTCAAAAGTTATCTATGTGAGATGCCTAGTTCTGGACTTAGGAGTTAGGAGAGTGAAAAAGTGGCTATTACCATGGTTAGAGTCCAGTCCAAAGACCTTTTCTTGTGAGTCATATGATATGCGTTCATTATTATAGTGGTTTATGACAAGTCTATAACAATGGGTTAATGAGGTTGTGAAGTTGTTGACAGCTTAATAATTTAAAATACAAAACAATGGGCTGGAGAGATGGCCTAGCGATTAAGAGCGCCGACCGCTCTTGCAAAGGACCCGGGTTTGATCCCCAGCACCCACATGGCGGCCGAGAACCGCCTGAAACTCCAATTCCAGGAGAACTCCAATTCCAGGAGAACTCCAGTTCCAGGGGAATCCGACACCCTCTTCTTACCTCCGCAGCATTGCACAACACGGGTGCGCACACTTGCATGCAGACAGTACATTCATACACATACAGAAATAAATAAAAATTTAAAAAATAATAAAATAAAATACAAAACAAATTTAAGATTGATTACATCAGAATTGTATTGCTTACTAATTGCTAATTACTAATTGCTTACTAATATTTTGAAAAATATAATAAAATGATGGCAGTTAACTTCCCTACCTATCCCACCTCTAAGCCCATATACATATTCATATGCACATAATATTTTCTGCCAGTTTCTCTTGAAACAGTAAAATTTATGGAAGCAATTTTTTTCCATATAAAGATGTTCTGGGAAAGGAATATCTATAGCCCTTCACAGGGATAATAATTTCTCTTCAAGCTAACTAGAACTTCCTTCAGTAAAACTTAAAATAAATTTATCTCCAAAAAATTTGCTAATTGTAAAGCATTTTGATATGTCTCATTGCTTTATATAAGTTCTAGCAACAACTAATAGGAACTCAATGTTTTAGTGATTTTTCTCATGATGGTAAAATGTATTCAAAAATTCACTTTTGTCAATAGTGAACATAAAATTCTAGAACTATACTACAGTAAGAACAATTTAATAATTTTCTTTCCTTAAAAAGTAATTTTTATTTAATAGCTTGAATCTCATACAAGATTATTTCAAATAAAGAAAACATGAACAAAACATTTGAATAATAGTCTCCTAAGTAAGAAATATTTCCTATTTATCTTTCAAATGACATAGCTACACATTCTATTAACTTTAGATGAGTAAATTATTTGTAACTCATATAAGATTATTATTAGACTCTATTTCATTAAATTAAACCCCAAAATTAGACTTTCAGTAACTTCCTTGCTAGTTAGTCCTGAGAACTGACCTTGTTTTTTCTTTGTAGCAAGTTTTCTGATTGCTACTAGTCTCAGTGCTGTCATGGACTACCACTTATAATATTTTAGTGATTGTCGTTCCATGTTTGTACTGCATCTAATTTAAATTATCATTTGCTAAACATATCACGTTGTGGGAGAGATTCCACATCCATAAGCAATTTTGAAAAGTACTAACTTTTAATTTTTAGGTTTATTTATTTATTTATTTATTTATTTATTTATTTTTGGTCTTTTTGTTTTTTTTTAATTTTTTTATTAATTTTATTTATTTTTGTATGTGTATGAATGTACTGTCTGCATGCAAGTCTGTGCACCNGAACTTGCTTTGTAGATCAGGCTGGTCTTGAACTCATAGACATCCACCTGCCTCTGTCTCCTGAATGCTGGGATTAAAGTGTGCACCACCATGCCCAACTTTATCTTTTTCTTTTTTCTTTTTTTTTTTTTTTTAATATTTTTGGTCTTTTTGAGGCAGGGTCTCCCTATAGCACTGGCTGTCCTGGAACTTGCTTTGTAGACCAGGCTGTCCTTAACTTCACAAAGATCCGCCTTCCTCTGCCTCCCAAGTGCTAGGATTAAAGGCGTGGGCCACCATGCCCGGGTTTTTGGTATTTAACACAATGCTTTTTTTAATCATACTTAGAAAGCTTCCCTTTTCTGCACCCCCATAGTCCCCTCCCGACTATATTTCATGTATTTTGATAAATGTTGAGGCCTATCGAGCAAAATCTGTGTCCCCAGATATTCCTTGATGTGAATTCATACACTGGAGCCAGGTCAGCATATCTAGCATCATTTCCTTAAAGAAGATCAGCTCCCTCATCTAGCAGTCATCAGTTTTCAATGATTCCTTGTCTAAGGTTGGGGATTTTTACCTATTGCAGAGTGTGTATAATCAGATAGGACTCCTGTATTAAATCTCACCTACCCAGGGTTCAGGGACATTTTAGAAGAGTGAGTCAAAAATTTCTAAGAGCTAGCGGTGGTGGATGTCCACAAGGAAACAGAATTTTCCAGACTTCTGGGAACTGGCTCACATGAATACATAAATGGTGAGTGAATGTGTAAAGAGCCATCCCAACTCAAACCAGACAGTAATAGTGCTTTTTGGTATTTTTTAATTTTTATTTTTAAATTTTTATTTATTTTTTATGTGTATGAATATACTGTGTGCATATAGGCACCCGTTTTATGCAATGCCTCAGAGGTCAGAAGAGGGTGTCAGATTCCCCTGGAACTGGAGTTAAAGATGGTTCTCAGCTGCTATGTGGTGCTGGGGATCGAACCCGGGTCCTGTGCAAGAGCTGTCAGAGCTCATAACTGCCAGGCCATCTCTCCAGCCCCAGTAATAGTGCTTTTAAAGTTCAAGAAAAGGACAAAAATTAAAGAAATAGAACCCACATCATTAGTTTAATTTACTAAATTGTCTTAACTTCTGTTAATTTTGTATAACATTCTTATTTTAATTCATTCCTATAGAATTTTACACATATCAGGAACAACTCACTTTTCCAATAATTTTGCTGCTTATGTGACCATTAGAAATGAAACGCCTTAATTTTTGCTTTTGTCTATGTCAAACAAATGTTTTTGGTAATTTAGAACTGACAAATCCTGACTTTTACAAAGTCATATGTTACTTTTGTTTTACTCAAATTTTGTTATTCTTCCTCAGTACACATTTATCTGTGATGGAATTCTTGAGCTTTGATCATCGTTTTTAAAAATAATATTTACATTTCAAGTCCCTTGCCTCTCCCACTGTTATTGGAAACAGTTGTATTGAAGACATCCTCATTCCAGACATGGTGCACCGAATTTCTCTTTTTCAGTCTTTTCTTCTAAGCCCTCTGTCTGCTTAAGGGTGGACGAGCTCTATTAATACAGTTTCAGGTCAATTAATCCTAGATTTTCTACAATTGTTTTTATTTTAACTAATCATTTTATTATATATTTTTTGTTGCAGCATCTGATTTGCTTCAGTTTTTATGCTCTTTTGTTTTGTTTTCCTTGCAGATATCATGACTTTTCTGAAATTAATTATATAAATTTTCATTTTATTAACCTTTTCTTATGGATTCCTTACAAATTTATTGTTCCTGTTTTAAATGAATTGCCTTAAGTTCAACTTTTCTTTTTAAGCTAATTTCAGTTATCAGTTTCTCTCTTTATAGTAGTTTCCATTTTCCTTTTATTCTCTTGGATTAATAAATCCTTCTCAGGTACTGAACGTTTGGGCTGCCCTGGTTTATACTCTTGATATTGTCACTTTAGTTTCCCTCCAGAACACTTTGGTTCTGGAAGGTTCACATATAGACTTTGTGATGGGTTTCAGTCTACTGCCTTTATCCTTAGTTTTAGAGACAACAAATACTTTAGTCTTTAAAAGATAAGATTTTTGTTCTAAAAACCTAGCTCTTATATTTCAGATAGCCAGAGAGTGTACTAAGCTTCTTGAAATCTGTGGACTTGAATTGCAAATTCTTATTTCCCTTTGAATGGGGCTACAAAAGTCTTTATTAAGCTCCATCGGGATTTTAGGTGCTTTCTGCTGTCGCCCAGTACATGAACAATTTAAGTCTGATAAGACCTGTGGGGTGGCACTAGAAACCTTTGCAGTCACTCTTCTCTGCCAGGTTTTTCATAACTCAACCCTATCTCCTAAGTTCTCTAAAAGCCAATAAATCCTATCTCTGATTCTCCAATAGATCATCAATAAAGCTGTAATTTTTCTTCTTGTGTTAGTGTTTCCTGCTGCTAGCACACTCCCTTATTACCACAACAGAGGAATTGCTCTCCTCCATGTAGATGGAGTGGGATATTTCATTTTGACAAATTTCTTTCTCAGGCTTCATTTTTAAGCACATATTAAATTATGATACAATAAAATATTCCCTGTGTCCTGGAAGTTTTAGAATTAATTTAAGAGAATCAAAGTATCAAGTATCTCATTTAATGTATATATATATATATATATATATATATATATATATATATAATTAAATGTTTATGGTTCTATTCTAATAGACTAACATAGATGAATATGATAAAAATGTTTTCACAAAAATACATTTTCCCTTTGTAAGAAAATATCCAGGGGCTGGAGAGATGGCCTAGCGGTTAAGAGCGCCAACCGCTCTTGCAGAGGACCTGGGTTCGATCCCCAGCGCCCACATGGTGGCCGAGAGCCGTCTGAAACTCCAATTCCAGGAGAACTCCAGTTCCAGGGGAATCCGAAACCCTCTTCTGACCTCCGCGGTGTTGCATGACACGGGTGCACAGACCTGCATGCAGATACTACATTCGTACACGTACAGAAATAAATAAAAATTAAAAAAATAAAAAAAAAAAAATACCCAATACTCGGTGTCATAATCATCACACTGGATGGTGGAAGAGTCAAGGAACTTGACATAGTTATTATCTCCTGATGTGTCTTTATAAGTTCTTTTTAGCTTGCTAATCTGTATCACAAATACAAACAGAGAAATAAGGAAAATGTAAGGAAGTGTCTGGTCTGCTAAATAAAAAGATGTTAAGACTAGAGTGTCCCTGCTTTTCCTAGAGTCAGGAACATAATGCCTTAAAACTTTCTAACAAAACAAACAAAAACAGAAATAAAACAACACTATCTTCTTTAGACTCTCCTTGCATTAAGGATTCTCAGGTATTCCCATCCTCTCTATTCCCACGGTTTCTTCTAATACTTAGCAGAAGGCTTAGCCTAATATCAGTTATCCTCTGAGTGCCATAAGCTGAAAATATCTGTAGGTTTATGAACAATCTTTTTCAAATGACTAGTATTTAATAATAACCACTTGGAACCATAAAATGATAAAACTTACCTATCTTTAATATTTATTTTACTATATTACTAAACTACATTATTATTATATTGGAAGAAGAAAAAACAATCAGTCTAACTCTAAGCTTTAAGTTTTATGGCCAAGAGTCAACCCAAACTCTGCACATTTCTTCCTTAGGATGTCTCACTGAAGTGTTCTCTGGATCCAAGTTTCACCCACACTTTTCTTGAAGCTCTCTTTCCAGCAGCAACTTTGGAAGTACAAGCTAGGATCCACTCTTACTACAGAATCTTATTCTTTTATCCCTAGCTCTAAAATATCTCTTACAATAGCAAGCAGACTTCTCAATTATTCTATTTTCAATGAAGATACCACTCCATTTTCTGCATTTCAATAAGCTTCGATATTAAGCCAGTGCGCAGAAACACACACACACACACACACACACACACACACACACACACACTCATTCAGTACTTTGTCCACTTAACTAGTAAGTGGAGCCCTGAGGGTTAGGTTCATAAGCCCAAGTTACAGGAGAAGCACTTGCTCAGTTAGCTTTTTGGTGCTACGTTAAGTAAATGTCATTTTTCTTAATTCTTTCCATCCTGTAAAATTCATTCCTACAATTTACAAATTTAATGTTGTTTTTGAGGTCTTTTTTTTTCAAGTTGACTCCCGGTCATGTCTTCATGTTGCATTAACCTAATGCCAATGTTATATGTATATTTTTATTTACATCTTTACTTCAATTTCTTTCTTTTTAGATACAATTTCAATTCCTTATACTCAAAGGAAATTTTAGTTTAGGGTTTTGTCTATAAATTTGTTGGTCATGAAAGCAACTAGTTTGCATAAGATATGCAGTGCTTATCACTATGGATTAAATTTGGGAGTTTACAGGATTTAAAGCTTCTGTTTTGTTCTAGTCAGAATTCTAAAGGAAAATAGAACAGGTGTTGGGTGGAATATTATATTTCATTCCCAGGCTTAAGGACCAAGTCTGTTTATAGCTCCAGAAAGCATCTGGACCAGAAAACACTTGAATTTATAACATCCTGTATTAAGCCAAAATAAAGATATTAAGATAGATTCGAAAAGCTACTAAATAATCACAGTATCTGCTTTGGAATGAATTATTATAACCCCCCTTTTCTACCATTTATATGTGGGAATCTAAAATTAATATGATGACATTTGGAGGTAGGATCTTTGGGGCCCAGACCTCACGGAGAGGATTTCTCTTATGTAAGAAGGCATTTAACAGTAAGGAATTTGTTTCTGCTTCTTCTCTCTCCACTCTGACACATGTAAAGACAGTGAAGGAGGTGGTCCTCTGCAAACCAGAGTCTCCTCACCAGATACTAGATGTTGAGTTCAAAACTAGGAGATGTGAGTTTTGTGACTCAAACTATCCAGTCTATAGTATTCTATTTTAGCTGCCAAACTAAGGCAGAAGTAGATAAGGAGAAACTGAAACAAATAAAAGGACTTATAAAACAAATAAAAAAGGACTTCTGAAAAATAGAAGGTAAAAAGTGGAGTACTTATAAAGTTCCAAGGCCTATGCTAGAAAAAATCCAGTATTTTGGTGAAGACATTTTTAAAGATGATTTTGATGAGGGATAAGAAGTGCAGAAGGAGAGAAGTATAGAGAAAGTCTCTACATTCTTCCTGAATATATAAATAATCATGTGTAGAATGTTAGTATAGATAGAAACACTGAGGCCTTTCTGATGAGATTATAAATAGAAATATGTTGTCAGAACATGGCACCTCGTTTAAACTGGGTTCATAATTGAGTATTGTGTGAGGAATAGAACTCACATATGATTAAATCATTTTTGCTGAAAAGACTTCTAAACAAATTACTGAAGTTCTTTCTGACTGCTTATTATAAGCTAAAAAAGAAATAAAATAGGAGCGGGAGGGATAGCTCAGTACTAAAGAGCATTTCTTCTCAAGAACATTAGTTTGGTGCCCAGCACCCATTCTGTGCAATTCACAATTTCTTGTAACTCCAGTTCTAGGGAAGCTTGTGCCCTCCCTCTTTCACCTCCGCAGGTACCCACATACTTGGGATGCATAAGCACATAGCACATGCACACACACACACACACACACACACACACACACACACATGCCTTAAAATATTTTCAATATTTAAGAAAAATCTAAAGATAAATTGGTAAGAAAATGGAATGGGAGCTTAAAGATTTATAAAATTCTTAGCGTATCCATAAGACAAACAGCAATACAGCGTGGTTAGAAAATGTTCTCGGGGTTGGAGAGATAGCCTAGCGGTTAAGAGCACCGACTGCTCTTGCAGAGGAACTGGGTTCGATTCCCAGCACCCACATGGCAGCTAAGAGCCGTCTCTTACTCCAATTCCAGGAGAACTCCAGTTCCAGGGGAATCCAACACTCTCTTCTGACCTCCGCAGCATTGCACGACACGGGTGTACAAACCTGCATGCAGACAGTACATTCATACACATAAAAAAATAAATAAAAAAAGAAAATGTTCTCAAGGTTGCTACCCATTTGATAGGAAGATTTGGACAGAGTTGAACTGTCCATTTAACCAGTCATCTTGCTACAAGTCAAAAGCAGATATGGAGCGGTGAATAGCTAAGCCATCTTTCCCATTCCCAGCATACAGCAAGTGGGTTTGAACCACCTTTAACTCCATTTCCTGTGCATCTTACTTCTCTGGCTTCTGGGGGAACCTGTATTCATGTTCACACACACACACACACACACACACACACACACTAAAAAAATAAAATAAATCTTTTTTTCAAAAAATAATAAAGATATAATTAGAATAGAAGAAATATGAACAGAAGTATTAAATGAAACAAAATGTGATCCCCCCAAAATAAAGACTAAGAATTTTTGTTGTCCTTCAAATAAAACAAAACTAAACAAAATACAAGTTGGTGATCATCGGGGCTACAATTTAAAGGCGAAAAAGGCTAGGTGGCCTTCAAAGGAAGACTTAGTAGGAGACTACCAGGTGGAGTGATAAGGATGGGACACTTGCATTGCAGAGACTTAAGCATGCTGCTAAGCCATGGAGAAATAATGCTACTCTGCTGAGTCCCTAGAGGGCTTGGCCTCCAGTCATAGAAAATAGTTACTCTTTTTTCTTAACCTTTTAATAGATATTTTTCAAATCTCAGAAAATATATTTTGATTGTATTTCAACCCCTTCTTCTATTTCCAACCCTCTCATAGACCTTCTCCAGATTTCACATATTCTGCCTTAATATGTTGAAGCCTCTTGAGCCCATTGTGTATCCTCAATTGTTTTTTGGTGTGATTCCCTCCACTGGACCCTGGTTAGCATCACTCCATGGTCTAAATATAATTAAGATGTATTGTATGAGATACAAACTGTATGGGTTCTGAACAGATAAACTGAGTAGAGGTCTCTCAGGGATATTCCTTTAAGAGATTTAGGATGTGCTTGGGCTAACATCTCCCAACTCCCTTTTAGTTCTCTCTTTAGGAAGGGAATGCTTAGCTTACATGTACTACATTATTATTATTATTATTATTATTATTATTATTATTATTATTATTATTTTGGTCTTTTTGAAACAGTCTCCCTGTAGCCCAGCTGTCCTGGAACTCACTCTGTAGACCAGGCTGGCCTTGAACTCACAAACATCCACCTGCCTCTGCCTCCCAAGTGCTAGGATTAAAGGTGTGTACCACCATGTCCGGCTAACCCCATTAATTTTTTAAAACACATAACTAGCTTAATCTTGAGAGAAATTTGGATCAGAAAAAAATTTCTCTTGCCATTTCTAATTTAAAAAAATACTTTGATAAGATTTTTGAGCTTTGAATTTTGGACTTAATGGTGGAGTAGGTTAAAACATGATGGTGGTGGAGAGTATATTTTACATTTGAAAAAGATATGAATTTTGAAGACCCAAAACTAGAATAATATAGCTTAAATGTATGTGTCTTCCTCAGATGCATATATTGAAGCTTTATATCTGGGGTAATGCCATGTCTAGACAAGATCCTTGGAAAGTACTAAGACCAAGAATGGAGTCCTGATGATTGCAGTGGCTGTGTTTCTAATGTTGGACTTCCTTCTTTATTCAGTTCTTGATCATGTGAGGGCAGTATGATAATTTGACCTTCAGAGACTAGGTTTGCCAGAATCTTGAACTTTCATGTTTTTAGCACACTAAAAATAAGTGTTCATTGTATGTGACACACAACTAATGTTACTGCATTATTGAGGCTTAAATAAAGACCACAGTTTCTACTCAGAATATTTTATTATTTTGTTTAACAAGTTCATTCCCATTTCAATGTGTTTTCCACTGTAGTCATATATTATCTGAAATCTGGACATGAACTAGCACAACTTCCATGGTATTTATCATACTCAGATATTAGCACTATAAATAAGTTCCACCTGCCTGGTGACTTATGAACAAAATGAATTTATTCCTCACAGTTCTGAAGAGCAGGAACCAGACAGCAGGGTCTGGTCAGACTCTGATGAGAGTTACTGCTGTGTGGAGCACTACTAACTTCCTACTGCACCATTTCATATTGTGAAAGGTAATGAAGTTTTCTGAGGTCCTTTATATGAGTGTGCTAATCCTATTTCACGAAGGTCTCACCATCACAATTTAATCATTTGTGAAAGACTATATTCCTCATAATACCACACTGAGAATATGAATTTGTATAAGTTCTTGTCATATTGCAGATTAAAGCTTGTTTTAAAGGATTTGAAGTATTATTCAGTTACAAAAACTAACCCAACACAGATAAACTGCACTTTAATGTTGCATGCCCTACAGTTTTCCAAATTTTAATTCACAAGATAATCCTTGCTTCTATTTTATGTTTTTATTTTCATTTTATTTTTGTTTTCTCTGTACCTTTCATTTTGGTAAATTACTTTTAAGGCACTATTAAGTTGAGTTGGTTTTAGCACTACATGTAATGCTGGTTGTTTCTTTTGATTCCCAGTAGCCCACCAAAATGCTGGGAGTTTGAAACTTTAAAGTGAGCCAATTGTATCTTTATTTTATTCTGTAGGATCTCCGTGTGTAGCACTGTCCATGATCTAGCTTATTTCTTTAATTTATTTTTTTATTTATCCTCTCTCTACTTTGGTTTAGAATATCCTATCTTCCTTCAAACTATACTTCACACTCTGTTTTGTGCTGGGCATGGTGGTGCAGGCCTTTAATCCCAACACTCAGGAGTCAAAGGCAGGTGGATCTCTGTGAGTTCAAGGCCAGCCTGGTCTGCATAGCAAGCTCTAGGCTAGCTGGAACTAAAGGGAGACTCTGTCTCAAAAAGACCCCCCCCAAAAAAAAAATAATATGCTAACTTGGAGATCATCACAGAAAAGGATGGGGTAAGATTATGAGCCAGAGGTGGTGGAGGAGAATTTGAACCTGGCTTCTGGACATGACAGGGCCTTTGCACACATGAACTCACAGTGGCTATGTCTGCATGTGCAAGAGCTGGCACAAGATCAAATCAGCCAAAATCCCAACATGGAAGGAAGAGAGGCTCACTAAGCCCCACCCTACCTGAGGAGCTACTGACATTGTGATGACTGATGGGGTGGGCTACACAGTTTTCTTCAGGGATTTGGGCCCTGGCAATGCTCCAGTAGATGCCCCCACACTCATAAGCATACTGACAGCACTAAGTGGAGTCGGTGTGTTTCTACAACACCACATGAACATGTGGGGTAAGGAATTGTAAACAGGATAGGGAAGATCTTGGAGTACAGAAAATGTGAGTGGATATGATCAAAACACATTGCATACTTGTATTAAGTTCTCAAATAATAAAATAATATATGCTTTTAAATTACTTGTTTTTATATGTAATACCAAAATAGTCACCAATATTAGTATCTATTTCTTGGTCTTAAAAATTAATAAATATAGACAATGCATGTACAGACTTATAATATTTCTCTTGCTATAGTTCCTGTCTAATTCTGTTCAAAATGCTATATCAAATTGCCATAGATTGGGCAGATTAATACATGAATGCATTTCTCACAGTTCTGCGCATTCACAAATTTCAAATTTGATGAGTTTGTAGATTTGGACACTGATGAGAGCCTGCTCTTTTTTTTATAGGTACCCATTTTTCACTGTGTCTTCACACAGTAGAAAGGAAAGTGTGTCCCTGGAGTCTCCATTATATAGGTTCTAGTTTCATTCGTGGAAAGATGTGCTGGTCTTTTTTCAAATCACAGTGACAGAATACTTTCAATTTGTGATCAGCATTGCTTTTATGTCTGTGGAAGTCACAAAGACCACGACAGAATGGCAAAGGAGAAGGAAGGATGTATACATCAATGTGGGTATGAAGTAGAGAAAAAAAGGAGGGAAGGAGAAAACTGCCAGGGACAAGATATAGGCCCAAACTCTACAATTCATTCAACTGTGAACTCACTGATTTATTAAACTATTGATGAATCACCCTCATTCATGAACTACCCACCATTCCATACATCTGCTGAAGACCAATATGTGAAAAAAAGGGACAGTTCATAGTCAAACCATACAAAGATCTAATCACCTTCCAAACACTCATCTTCAAAACCACAGTACTGACTTGTTTCCAACATAGTACTTTAAAGCATTTTAAGGATACTAACATTTCAGTCTATTGAAGAACTTAGAGCCCATGGAACCTCTCTTTAATGATAAATCATGGAAATTAAGTTTTAATTCATATCATCTGTAAAATGCATTTGGTTTAAAAGAAGTGTGCTTGGTTTAGTTTCAGAAACCTTTATCATAGATTGTAAGTTTCTTAAGCAAGAAATTCTTGTCCTGATTGGTTTTGTTTTGGTTTGTTCAGATTGTTTTTTTTCTCACAGTATGCTCTGTAAAATTTTTGAATACTGTTTCCCTGTATAAAATGGTATTTTGAGCAGAAAATTATGAGATCTCTATTAACAGTCAAGCTAATGTTCCTGTTTCTCTTTTACTATTATTTCTTTAGATTTAAAAGTAAATTTAAGATTTAATCCTTGATGATGTCTCATTTTAAAGATAAGGTGGAAAGTATTCCTTTGCAGATTTTACCCTTTCTTTTTTTTTTTTTTTTTTTGTTTTTTTTTTTTTTGGTATTTTTGAGACAGGGTCTCCCTTTTAGTACCAGGTGTCCTGGAGCTTGCTCTGTAGACCAGGCTGACCTTGAATCCACAGAGATCCACCTACCTCTGCTTCCCGAGTGCTGGGATTAAAGGCGTGCACCACCATGCCCAGCCCTTTGCAGATTTTAAAGATTCTTGTTATCTACCTGGACCATTACTTTCACAGCTAATCGTCACTGACTAGTTTCAATTCAGCAGTTTTTTGTTTTTTTTTTTTATTGTCCTATGAAAGTTCTTCCATTTAGGTGCATCAATGTCATTTTTATGAACAAGTTCATTAAAGAAGTTTCTACCATTAAATCACATTTCCCCTTAAATAATGTTTTTAACATTAAATGAGCTAATAAGATTTTTGTGCAAAATATGAAAAATATTTTTCTTTTTTAATGGCTTTTCATTATAGGGAGAAATACATTTCTACATATTGAATTCATAGTGATGGTTCAGAATATAGTATTTCATTTTGACTTAATAGAATTTCATTTTTGTTCAACCGTAGTAGCATACACTGAAGCTTTAGTCTTCTATTTTTTTAGTGACTACTAATAAAATTTGATTAAATCTGATTCAGCCATAATATTAAAACACCTGGGATTTATGATTTTGGTTGAAAATTGTAACTTCAATATGCAATAATTTGTCTTTCAGAACTAATTTTTCAACCTATATTACCATTTTACTATGCAGAATTTTGAAATAACCAAATCCAGATTTTTAGAAATCATTTAGAACATATCAGAGAGAAATATCCTCAACGGTTTTGTATTTTGTTGAGAAACTAGATATTAAGTAAATATCATTTTATTCTGACATAATAAATCCATAAATGAAAACAAATATATTTGTAAAAAGTGGTTAATGTTTGTTTTAATATTGCAAATGTGTCCAAATATAAGTAGCATTTTTTTATTAATTTTATTTATTTTTGTATGTGTATGAATGTACTGTCTGCATGCAAGTCTGTGCACCCGTGTCGTGCAATGCCGCGGAGGTCAGAAGAGGGTCTCGGATTCCCCCGGAACTGGAGGTCTCCTGGAATTGGAGTTACAGACGGTTCTTAGCCACCATGTGGGTGCTGGGGAACAAACCCAGGTCCTCTGCAGCAGTGTCAGTGCTCTTAACCACTAGGCTTTCTCTCCAGCCCCTTGACTGTTTCTTTTGATGTGCAGAGACTTTTGAGTTTAATGAGGTCTCATTTGTCAATTGTCAATCTTAATTCTTGTGCAGCTGCTGTCAGATTTAGGAAGTCTTTTCCTATGCCTGTGTCATATAGTCTGTTGCCAACTTTTTCTTCTATCACCTTCAGAGTTTGGGGTTTCACATTGAGGTCTGTAATCCATCTGGAGTTGACTTTTTTACAGGACAAGAGGTGGGGGTTTAATTTCATTCTTCTACAAGTGGTGATCCAGTTTTGCCAACAGCACTTGCTGAAGATGCTGTCTTTTCTCTGGTGTGTCTTCTTGGCCCCCTTGTCAAATATGAGATGGCAGAAGTTGTGTGTGCTCAAGTTTGGATCTTCAGTTTTGTTCCATTGGTCAACAGGTCTGTTTTGTGCCAGTACCAGGCTGTTTTTATGACTATAGCCCTGTAGTATAGTTTGAAGTCTGGTATAGAGATCCCCCTGTATTGCTTATTTCATTCAGAGTTGTTTTGGCTATTCGTGGTCTTTTGTTTTTCCAAATGAAATTAAGAAATTTTTTTCCAAGCCTGTGAAGAAACTCTTGGGGATTTTAATTGGGATTGCATTAAATCTATGCAAAAGTTTTGGTAGAATGGACATATTTACTATGTTAATTTTCCCAATCCATGAGCATGGGAGGTTTTCCCATCTTCTGATGTCTTCTTCAATTTCTTTTTTCAAGGCTTTAAAGTTTTTGTTGTAGAGATATTTGGTGTCTATGGTTAGGTTTGTTCCTAGGTATTTTATTGTTTTTGAGGCTATTGTCAGTGGGAAAGTCTCCTTTAATTCTTTCTCCAGTTGCTTGTTCTTGGTGTAATGAAAGGCTACTGATTTTTTTAGGTTAATTTTGTATCCTGCCACTTTGCTGAAGCTGTTAATCATTTCTAGGAGTATCTGGTGGAGTTTTTAGCATCCCTTAAATAAACAATCATATCATCAGCAAATAGGGATAGCTTGACTTCCTCTTTTCCAATTAGTACTCCTTTAATTTCCTTTTCTTGCCTTATTGTCCTGGCAAGTGTTTCAAGCACTATATTGAAGAGGAGTGGTGGCAGGGAGCAGCCTTGTCCAGTTCCTAACTTTAAGGGGAATGTTTCTGTCATTTCCCCATTTAGGATGATATTGGCTGGGGGTTTCCTGTATATGGTTTTGATTACATTGAGGAATGATCCCTCCAGTCCAATTCCCTCTAGGACTTTAAGCATGAAGGGATGCTGGATTTTGTCAAAGGCTTTTTCTGCATCAATTGAGATGATGGTGTGGTTTTTGTGTTTCAGTCCATTTATATGCTTGATGATATTTATTGATTTTCATATGTTGAACAAGCCCTGTATCTCTGGTATGAATCCAACTTGATGTGGGTCTGTATGCGATTTGCCAGCATACTCTTTAGAATTTTGACATCTGTATTCATTAGGGAGATGGGTCTATAGATTTCCTTTTTGGTTGTATCTTTGCCTGATTTTAGTAATAGAGTGATACTGGCTTCATAGAAGGAATTTGGGAGAATTCCCTCTGTATCCTTCTAAACAATTTCAGTAATAATGGTTGTAAGTCTTTTTGAAATGTTTTATAGAATTCTGCTGTGAAACCGGCTGGGCCTGGGCTTTTTTTAGCTGGGAGGTTTCTTATTACATCTTCAATTCTTCATATATTATTAGTCTGTTTAAGCTGTTGATCTCTTTTTTGTTGAGCGTTGGTGATTCCCAGGATTTCATATATTCATCCATTTCTTCTAGGTTTTCAGACGTGTTAGTGTATAGGTATTTGAAGTATTCCCGTATGATTTTTCTGGATCTTTTCCTTGTCTGTTGTGATATTTCCTGTTTCATCACAGATCATATTGATTTCGAGTTGCTCTTTCTTTTGATTAACTGGGCCAGAGGTCTGTCTATTGTTTATTCTTTCAAAGAACCAACTTTTGGATTCATTGATTTTTTTTTTTTTGTATTGTTTTCTTTGTTTCTATTTCATTGATTTCTGCTCTGATTTTTGTTATTTCTTCCTGTCTGTTGCATTTAGGGTTCATCTGTTGTTGCCTCTTGAGTGCTTTTAGCCGCAGTGTTAGATTGTTCACTTGTGCTCTTTGTGTTTTTCTAATGAAGACACCCAGCACTATAAACTTCCCTCTTAGGACTGCTTTTAAGGTATCCCATAGGATTTGTTGTGTTGTGTTATCATTGTCATTCGGTTCCAGGAATGCTTTTATTTCTTTCTTTATCTCTTCCTTGACCCATTCATTATTCAGGAGTGTGTTGTTTAGTCTCCATATGTTCTTGTAGATAGTAGGGCTTATCCTGGTGTTGATATTGAGCTTTATTGCACTGTGGTCTGATAGAATGCATGAAATTATTTCAATCTTTTTGTATTTCTGTGTCCCAGTATGTGGTCGATTTTGGAGAATGTTCCATGGGGTGCTGAGTAGAAAGTGTATTCTCTGGTATTAGAGTGGAATATTCTGTAGATGTCTGTGAGGTCCATTTGGTGTATCATAACCTTCAGATCAGATATCTCTCTGTTTATTCTTTGTCCTGTTGACCTGTCCAAAGGGCTCAGAGGGGTAGTGAATTCCCCTACTATGAGTGTACTGGGGTTATTCTGTGACTTGGGGTCCTGGAGAATTGTCTTTATAAAGTTTGGTGCACCAGAGTTTGGTGCATATATATATTCATAATTGTGAAATCTTCTTGCTGAATTGATCCTTTGATTAAAATGTAATGGCCTTCTTTGTCTCTTCTGATTTCTTTTACTTTGAAGTCTATTTTGTCTGATATTAAAGTAGCAACACCTGCTTTCTTTTTGTTACCATTTGCTTGTCATATTTTTCCATCCTTTCACTTTGAGGTGGTGCCTGTCCTTGAAGGTAAGATGTGTTTCTTGTAAACAGCATCTAGATGGGTTCTGTTTCCTAATCCAATCTCCCAGTCTTTTGATTGGGGAATTTAGTCCATTAATATTTAAGATTATGACTGATAAGTTTGTGTTGCTTCCTTTTGCCTTATTATCCATTTGCGGTTTTGGTTAGGTTTCTACTTCTGCAGTTATGATTTTATTGATTTCTCTTTCTAGGTGCCTGGGGATGGTTGCTCCTTTCTTCTGTTCTTTGAATTTCTTCAAGTATTCTCTGAAGGGTTGGTTTTCTGGACATGTATTTTTTCATCTTTTTTATGTCATGGAAGGTTTTTCTGTCTCCTTCAACTATAATTGACATTTTTACTGGGTAGAGTAACCGGGATTGGCTTCTATTGTCCTTTAACACTGGGAATACTTTGCACCACGTTCTTCTTGCTTTCATAGTTTGCACTGAGAAGTCTGTTGTAATTCTGATAGGTTACCCCTCATAGGTCACTTGTTGTTTTTCTCTTGTGGCTTTAAGGATTTCGTTTTTGTTTTGGGTGTCTATGATGTGGCATGGAGAGTTTCTTTTCTGATCTTTTCTGTTTGGAGTTCTATGTGCTTCTTGTATTTATATTGGTTTGTCGTTTTTTAGTTTGGGGACATTTTCATCTATTATTCTGGTGAAGATCTGATCAATACCATTGTCTTGGGATTCTTCTCCTTCCTCTATTCCTATGATGTGGAGGTTTGATGTTTTCGTAGTGTCCCACAGTTCCTCTTTGTTCCACTTTTGTGTATTTAAAAATTTTTCATAATATTTACTTGAAGTTTTTAGTTGTTCTGTGTTATCTTCCAGATCTGATATTCTTTGTTCTGCTTCATCCATTCTGCTTCTGAGGCTTTTTCCATTCCTTTCCTCTTGATTGGATGAGTGTTTGATTTCCTTTTTCATTTCCTATTCTGATTTCTTTAGTATTTCTACTTCCTTTTGGAGCTTTTCGATGTCTTCCTGTAGCTCTTTGCTTAGCTGGTTGGTTTCCTTATCTTTTTCAACATGGGATATTTTCAGTGTTTTCACTTCCTTCTGGAGTTTGTCATTTACTGTCTCTAGGTCCTTCTTGAGTTCTTCATTCTCTTTTCTTATTTCTTTGATTTGCTCTTTATAATCTTGTACTTCTTTAAGTATGTTCACAATTGTACTTCTTATATCTGTGTACTTCTTATATCTATATCCCCCCCAGGGGGATCCCACTGTAGGAATCTTCCACAGGGTTGGTAGAGCTTGGTGTGGGATTATCATTATCCTGCACCTTTCCCATGTTATCTCTTCTGGGTGTCCCTGGCATATCGGCTTCTCCTTGCCTGTATTCCAATGTGAATCCCAAATTCCTCTTCATTGTGGTGAGGATTTGCTTTGTTTGCCTCCAGATCCCTTCATTGTTTGTTTGATTGATTTGTTTTTCTCCTTTACTCCTTGCTTATGGAGTGCTGACTTCTCTAAGCTCCAGGTTTTCTACTGGAAGTCTAACTCATCCCTTTCTGTTCAGAAAGTTCTCTTGGACACTCCTTCCTTTGGTAATCCCAGTTGGCAGGGTAGGGGTGTACCTGTGCTTCAGGTGGTCTTGGGAGATCTCCAAACTCAAGACTCACACAAACCCACCTTTTATACCAGCTGGGAGGATAACTCCGCTCCCACAACCACACCAGCCAATAGGGAAAAAGATCAACAAGGACAAAGAAATCCAATCAAACAATCTGCCTGGCTGAAGCACCCAGCTCTTACCTGTGCTTCAGGTGGTCTTGGAACATCTCCCTGGATAGTCTTTGTTCTGTAAAGAACAAATTTGCTCAAATAACACAGCATTTGCACATTTAATGTTATAATTTTAAGGACCTCTGTTCTTTGAATAAATATTTAATATCATGTTTTTCCCTAGATCTTATATTAAAATGCCAGGGGCATTTTATATATTTTTTGGAAAAAGATAGCAAAATCATCAACAGTTTGACAGTTGTCAGATAAAAAATACTAAGGAAAATTGACTAAAATATATGCCAAGGTATAATTAATTATGCTGGGTATTTTAATGTTATGGGTGATATTTTGTTCCAGGTTAAAATATAATTACTGACATTTTAATTTGAGCTTAACACATAAATATATTTAAAACATCTGTATGTTTATATATAATGTATATATATAAAACTTCTACATTGTCCATTTAGAAATAATTCTTAATACATTTCCTTTTTCATTGTATGAGATAATAAATGTCTAAATATTTTTAAAAATACAGATTAGAAGTATAAAATATCAAAGCCCTTGATGTTCTAAAGCATCATTATTTTTTTATAAACACGATCCTACCTACTTCAACTTTCCTTAATATTTGCATATGTGTATGTGTAGTTCTATAGATGCTTTTTTAATTTAATTTCCCCATTTATATTTTCAATTTTATCCTAATTTACAACCATAAGACAAAATCACTTTCTCTTGAACATACTGTGAATTTGACATGGAGGACTCATTAGTGAAAATGAACATTTAATGTCATGCCATATAACACCTTCGCCATGAAACATTGCCAAAACCGTGTGGAAAGAACCTCCTAAGGAAAATTTGATATAGATTTCCTATGCTTTTCCAGACCTATTACCAACACTGCTAAAAGGGGGGAAATTCAAGAAGGCACTGAAGAGACCACCTCTCCAGACCCAGCCGTTACTTCTGCGCTGGATGCACAGGCTGCAGCTCCCTAGGAGCCAGGTTGGAAAAGTTTCTAGGAAAATAGCTTATTTGTGTATAGCATATAGTTTTACTTAGAAAGATTCTTTTCTTTCATGGAAATTTAACTTTTAGGCCCCAAGTTTAAGGATATTGAAAAGTCCACATCATAGTTCAAACCTGATATTTATTTTTTTGTCTTATGATAACAAATGTTTGAATTTTAAAAAATATGTTTTAAATGTAATGTTTTTAAAGGATACAAAAGTAGCTAATTAATAATATGTGTCTGTTTCAGAAAATTTATTAAAAACAATATCAAGTTGCTATCAAACCATTATGATATTAGAATATGAATTTAAATGACAAATTCCAATTTTCAAAAACGTGAAACTTTCCCATGTAAACTACATAAATGACAAACTTGAATATTTTTATTCGTATAATCAGATTTGGTGTATTTTTGAAAATAGAGAGAAACACCATTAATAATCTCAAAATTCATTGTAATGAGGAGGAATAATAGTACTTTTCTGATTTAAAATTATTTATAATTATTACAAGTATAAATAATACACTCATAATATATACACAGTACATATTGTAAACTATTATTACTTGGTATTAATTACAATTTATTAATATAAAAATTTAAGAAAACACTTTTTAATATAGGGACACAATTTTAAAATTAAAGAATACTGTTATATACAAGATCCAAGGAAAGCAATAAATCATACCTTGTATTTGTTTTTGTTTCTTATCTTTTTTGAAATTGTCTCCCTGTAACTCAAGCTGGCCTGGAATTCTCTTTGTAAACCAGGGTAGCCTTTATCTCACAGAACTCTGCCTGTCTTTGCCTCCTGAAAGCACTGATTAAAGATGTACACCGCCATGCTCAACTTATACTGTAAATATTTTTAATTTCAAAGCATAAGTATAAAGAAATGGATATTCCATTTTCATGCCATTACAGATAATTTTAAAAGAAATATTTCTTTCTATGTAACTAACGAAACAGTAATACTACTAAACAAACACTAGAGCGGTTTTAAAAGGAAAAATATAGTGTAATCTATACTTGATTTACAGCCTTTATTGCATTTACCATGTGTAGCGATTATTGCTTTAATGGGGATTTTATTATTTTCCTCCCACAGTAGCATTAAATTGTTAAAGTTCTGTGGAGGAAATCAGATTTCAATATACCATTTATATTTCTGTGTCTCATGAGCAGTAATAATTGAATTTAAATATTAATTGCTTATAAAATTAGTTATAACTAAATTCACAAAATCACACATTAAAATCAAGTATTTTAGCCGGGTGTGGTGGCGCACGCCTTTAATCCTAGGACTTGGGAGGCAGAGGCAGGCGGATCTTTGTAAGTTCAAGGCCAGCCTGGTCTACAGAGTGAGTTCCAGGACAGCTGGGGCTACAGGGAGACCCTGTCTCGAAAAGATCAAAAAAAAAAAAAAAAAAAAAAGTTTAAAAATCAAGTACTTCATCAAAAACTGGTTGTATGACTTATTTGAAGATGAGGTAGCTCCTCAAGCAGTTCACATTTTTCAAATTTTTAAAAATATTCTTTTGGTTAGCATATATTAATTAAATTCTGAAATAAGAGGTGTAATTACTATACTTATTTGACTACATATAATGATTTTGATCACAGTTTGTTCCTGTATTTTAAAATGTTTATAAGTTCATCTGCTTGGAATACAGTAAAGCCACTTTGGCTAATGAGCCTACCCTACACTTTTTTTGTTTGTTTGTTTGTTTATTTGTTTTCTCCCTGTAGCTCCAGCTGTCCTTAGAACTCATTATTAGAACTCACTATGGACATCAGGCAGGCTTTGAACTCACAGAGATCTGCCTGCCTCTGCCTCCTGAGTGCTGGGATTAAAGGCTTCTGCCACCATGCATGGCCTTACATTGCTCTTAATGGTGGTGTTATCAGACTTAGAGTAGTGAGCCAATGATATTTCAAATTAATTGTGCATAAACCCTTCATTTGACAAAACAGTGTGCATTTGTCAATTTTTTTTTTATTTCTGTACGTGTATGAATGTATTGTGTGCATGCAAGTCTGTGCACCCGTGACGTGCAATGCCGCGGAGGTCAGAAGAGGGCGTCGGACTCCCCTGGAACTGGAGTTCTCCTAGAATTGGAGTTTCAGACGGCTCTCGGCCGCCATGTGGGTGCTGGGGATCGAACCCGGGTCCTCTGCAAGAGCGGTCGGCGCTCTTAACCGCTAGGCCATCGCTCCAGCCCCATTTGTCAATTTTTTTAACATAAATACTAATTTAAGATTCTTTAATTTTTGTATTTAAATATTATTGATAAATTTGCTTTTATTCATCTTAATATGTGCAATATGGATTACCAAATTTAAAAGAACTAGTACCACAGTCATTAAACAGAAATGGCCCAATGAACAAAATTTCTTTGAGGGTGAAATCTTGAAAAATATACCCAATTAATGTGTTAGTCAATAAATAAATAAATAAATTGATTAAATATCTGTTTTTCTCAGTAAAGAACTGGTCATAAACAAATCAATTTCATGGCTAGCAAGTGTTATGTGAAGATAAGCAATAGTCCCTCAAATGCTTATTCTACGTGAAGAAAGCAAACCTTCAGATAGACTACAAAAAATGGTTAGAAGTCCTGGTGGTTACAAGTTCATCTATTTTTGCTGTTTCACAATGGATAGTGTATCTAATTATTTGTAAATATGCATATGGATATATATATATATATATATATATATATAAAATCAAATATAAACCTCTATATAGTTGTGTGTATACACACATAAACAAATATAATTTTATCAAAAACCGTGGGTAAAGACAGTTCATATTTGCCCAGAAAAGAAATTGAAAGTCAATAATTCATAATTGAATTGAATTTAAAGCAGATAATAAAGCAACTAAATTTAAGATTTGGAATTTGTCATCATTGAGAATAAAATAAGTGAATGATGCAATTTATGACATATTTTCTGTGATAGCAATATATCACCCATTGCATTTTGCTTACCAGTCTAGAAGCATGATGTTATAGACATATGCTGCCTAGCTAGTCCACATTTCTTCATGAAATTTCTTGAAAATGTATCCGTGTATATCTCCACCAACCTCCCCAGGAAAGCCTTATCTGTTCTCATCATCTTCCTTCACAAGCCACTATAGTTAAATTTAACATTTTATTGAGTACTTTTACTATTTGACAATTTTGTATGTGTATATTACTTCTTCTGACCACTCTCTTCCCTTTACTTTTCTTTATCCCCCTGCATCATCGTCAGCACCCCCCCCCCACACACACACACATATTGATTCTAGTCCTTTTGTGAGATATGGCTTTGGATTTTGTTATGGGCCTCGTTTCATTTAACCACTGCCTTTCATGTGAACATTGATTGGGAACTACCCATTGAAACCAGGAGAGGTCATCAGTGGATACACAACTGAAGGCAAACATCTCCCCTTCATTCTACATTTGTCAATAGTGAACAGTCCATGCAGCAGTTCAGGGTAGGGCCCTGAGCTCCTCTCCATCAAAGCCTGATGGTTGATGGGCACATTACTGTGTAGTTTTAGTGCAGATATCCATAGCTTCTAGGAGTTCATTACTACCCTGTATGTGTCTTGCCCAGGAGATGACATCTTGCAGCCCTTCTTCTTCAATTTTAGGTTTCAATCTTCTTTCTACCCCCTCTCTGAACCTTGCAGGGGATCATATAAATGTCTTCTTTTATGGGTCCACTTAGACTGTCTTCCTTGGAGCCACCAAAACTAATGAAGTTCACCTGTCACACTCACGTTGTCTAATTCAGAAGTATATTTTATAATAATATTCAATTTTCTGGTAGCCTTCAAGAAACATAATAGATCAATTTTTTCTAAAAATGTTGTGTCAGTTACAACACATGCTGATTCTCTCCATCCCTTTCCCAGTCTCTTGGCTGCATTTTCCTCCAGGGATCAGAATTGGGATCTAATGTCATATCGACTCCAGATGCTCTTATTCAGTCTCTGATTTAAAATATGTTACTGAATCCTGAATATATATGCCTGGTCTTGGCTTCTCCTAAGAGATGAAAGTTCTATATCCAAAATATCTATTCAATTTGGATGTATGTCTGTCAGAAAACACAGCTAAAATATCCAAAATCTGGACTGACTGAAACCAAGCTGCCTATCTCTGCAATCTACTCTTCTCATTCCTCACAGGTTCACACTAATTGAGCTTCCTATCCCTCAGACAACACTTTGGAGCTGTGGTTAGCTTCATTTTTGTCAAATGGTATAGTCAACTAAACAACTTCTTTCTATAATTGTTCTTGTAAGTAAATCCATAATTTGATATAATTTTTAACATCTTATTTGCAACTCTGGTTTGAGAAACTTTTATATTTCCCCTGGGTTAATAAAAGTAATTTTTTCATTCTCCACCACATTTGGCTTCTACTTTCCTATCAAATTGTGCTGCATTATATTGGCCCATAGTGCTAACAGTTTTTGAAACATCTTCATTCATTCTTATATGTCTGAACTATACAGCCAGAGACACGTAATGAACAGCTAAATTCATATATGATTCACACTGTAGAAGGTTTCGTACACCATATACTCAAGATATGATAGGGCTCCAACTTACTAAATTAAATACCTATATTACCAATCAAAAAAAAGGAAAAGAAAAGAAAAGAAAAGAAAAGAAAAGAAAAGAAAAGAAAAGAAAAAATCAGAGCTATTAAACTTTGGTCATTTGAAAATATGCTGTCTAGCCAGGCGTGGTGGCGCACGCCTTTAATCCTAGCACTTGGGAGGCAGAGGCAGGGGGATCTTTATGAGTTCAAGGCCAGCCTGGTCTACAGAGTGAGTTCCAGGACAGCTGGGGCTACAGAGACACCCTGTCTCAAAAAGACCAAAAAAATATGCTGTTTAATTTCCTCATTGATGAAACACTATGATATTAAGTACCCTCTTAAATTATTTATAAGTCAAGCAGAGCAATAAATTTAAAACACATTGACTTCATGTAAATCTAACTATAGGTGTTTAAATTTATAATAGTAGTAAAATAGTAAAAATATTTAGGCCATTAATTACCAACAAAATTAGAAAATTAAAATTGAAAATTATTTCCTAGATTTCACCATAATTTTAACAGAAAAACTTATGTGTCTAGAACATAAAAACATTTAATTCTGCTATGCAGGAAATAATAGTCTTTAAAACATTTGAAGAAAGGAGGGGGAGGAATGCAGAATTCTGCTGGATAAGCATGTTCTTGAAAAAATTTCTCAAAGGCATTTCTTCCAAGTAAAAACAACGGAATTTATTTTTTAAGAGCAGAATATGTTCCCAGCAAGAAAGCCCAGAAGCTACAGCGATTCCTGTTGCCCTGGTTAATATGGAGCCTTCGCCCCTCTGCCAGGCTGCCACCCATGAGAGTACTACATGTTTTTCATGGCTGTTCCTGTGTTACCACTCAGAACCCACTCCTCATGTTGTGCAGTCTAGGCTTGAAGAAATTTACAGAACCATGAATCCACCATTGCACTTATGCAGAGTGATTTACTTGTCCTAAAAGTACTGTTCAATTTCTCTCTCTCTCTCTCTCTCTCTCTCTCTCTCTCTCTCTCTCTCTCTCTCATCTCTCATCACTTCCTCCTGTTTAAGATCTGGTGGAAACTATTCCTTTTACACTTTCATAGGGGTGCCTTTCCAGAATATTATGTGGCTGGAGACACATACTATGTAGCAGTTTCTGAATTTCTTCTTTCACTCAATAATGTACACTTTTCCTTCTGTCCTTACTTGGTGGGATATTTTATTTCACTTTAACACTGAATAATATTTCATTCTTGGAAACCTAAGGAATTATCTTTTAAGTGGAAACATGCACATGCTAAGAAGATGTCTAATAAGCTTTATGAAACAGGTCTGAAGGAAATAATTACAAACTTCATTTTTACTTTGGTGAAAACTTGTTTTTGTATACCTCTTAAATTAGATATGTAAAACATATTTCATGGATAATGTTCATATATGTGTTTTCTACTTCTGCCTTTCCTGTTAGTCATCGAGAAAACTAGGCAACTGATTGCCAACTACCCTCTAAAGGAAATAAGTTATTTCTGATTCTTGACCTATCTGTCACGTTACCTGTCTCACCTTGGTATAATTTTGGCTATGATTTTATGTAATTTAAAGCTGTTCATGCAGACTCCTGTCTGTACCCTTAGCACAGAGGCTGAGGAAGAGGATCACAGCAAGTTTGAAGCTAACCTAAGCTAGCTAGTGAGACCCTTTCTTATAAAGCAAAAAAAAAAAAAAA